>OX328101.1:5505699-6160699 GCA_946811185.2 Hippopus hippopus | reverse complement strand
GACCCAAACGATTTACGGTGTGACACCAGTTGTTCCCAACGTTTGTCATGAAGGAAAGGGGGCGGGGGGAAAGGAGCCCTAGGGTCTGACTACTTTGTCCTAAATTTCTTGCAGCCTATAAGTTGGCCTAATCAGACGTAAACACAATCAATAGATTATTCCTTAATTCGAAGACCTGAATGTTTATAGAGAATAAGACTATATGAGCCATGCTCTGGGAAAAGGGGGCTTAATGCATCTGCGAAAAGTATCGACTCATGTCAGCCTGCGCAGTCCGCGCAGGCTGACATGGGCCGAAACTTTTCGCTATTCCTAAATTTTCTGCATGGCAAAGGATCATTCTACCTCTTGATTCAGTCGGCTGTTTTAAAAAATGGATGTTTATGGATCCATAATTATGTGATGACTTGCTTGGTATTATGCATCGCGGAGATGCATTAAGCTTCCTTTTGTCAGAGCATGGCTCATATTATTGAGTCACGCTCCGACAGAAGGGGATTTTAACGCATCTCCATGATGCATTTTACCAAGCAAGAATCATCTCAAGGATTATGGATCCACAAAATTCATTTTAGCTAACAATTGACTGATCCATGAGGTATATTGGTCCTTTGACAAGCAGAAAATTGATCAATGGTAAAAAGTTTCGACTCGTGTCAGCATGTGCGCAGTTAGCGACCAATTGAATCATGATGAGCACTGGTCCTTTGGCAAGCAGAAATTGACCGATAGTAAAAAGTTTTGACCCATGTCAGCCTGCGCGGACTGCGCAGGCTGACATGGGTCGGTACTTTTTGCAGATGCATTAAGCCCCTCTTTTCACAGAGCATAGCTCAGTTACAAGTGTTATACAAACAGGGTTTTTTGTTTTTTTTGTACTCAGTTAAATATCATATAAAATTAGCTTGTTTTGTTTGCGATTTTGTTTTTCGAAGCCAAGCCACAAATACCAGTGCTAATGTCTGAAGATATTGAATTCTCTGAAAGTAATCTTATTTTAATCCTGAGGCTGCTAAGAGCGACTCAAGGACCTTTTGCGGACAGTGTAGACCCAAGATCAGACTGCACAGAACGTGCAATCTGATCTTGGACCTACACTGTCCGATACTCATATTTTCCCCAAAAATATGAGTTTGAAATACCAACATTTGGTCGTTTACTATCGGCTTAAAAGTTGCATTTAACTTATTTAGCAAGATAAAGATTAATTTGATGCCGCCAAGCCTTGCAGACTTGTCAATTATTCCAAAAGTATTTTCTTACACTGAAAACATTAATCTAGTATCATGATATAAATATCATTGCATAAAGACTACCATCTGTCACTGGTATTTTTTTTTTCCTTATGTAAAACTTGAACGGATATCCTCCTGCATTTCCGTTGTAGCTCTGAACCAAACGACAAAAATATAAAGTCGTCGAAATCGAAAGCATTTGCAGACGTCAATTTAAATGTGACTGGAATTATGCACTTTGGTTGTGAAAGGGTAGAAAACAGTGTAGGAAAAGGAGGAAAATGCTGATTACCAGCATTTTCTCCTTTTCCCCCAATGGTTTTTTTTTTCAAAAACTTTCTTTCTCTGGGTCGTTAAAACTCGGGGTTGGAAATCCGTCCCTGCGTTCCCCTCTAGCACAACTTCGAATTTGAAGTACATCGATCGATTGATTGATTGATTGATTGATTCATTGATTGACGGATTGATTGATTGATTGACTAAATAGTGTTTTACGCCGCTATCAACATTATTTCACAGCTCACATATTCATTTATTTTCTAGGTTTCACCGTACTAGGGCTCTGAGGTGTTTTGCTCAAGGACACTCCCACGATAAACCCAGTGGATCCAATGAGGCTCGAATCCGGGGCCTCCAAGTCATGAGTCCTACACCTAACCGCTGAGCAACACATGACTCCCCCGAATTTAACATAAATGGAAAGCTATCTACACCCCTGAGGATGCGTGTTTGTTTGTACTGACTGTGCGTGTTTGTTTGTACGGTGTCTATCGCCGTTTTTGGCGCTATTTCATTTACATAGAGGCGGCAAGTGGACTTGGTATCTATGCTCTACTGGAGTTTCGCACAATATTCTTCCCAAGCCACTGGCTGCCATCCCACATACCTAATGCCAAAACATTAACCCTTATCCTGCTAAATAAGTGAAACTTTCAAGCAGGTAGTAAAAGCCAAAATGTTGCCATTTCAAAGTCATTTTCTGGGGGTAAATATCTCCTTATCAGACTGTGTAGATCCAAGATCAGACTGCACGTTCTGTGCAGTCTGATCTTGATCTACACTGTCTGCAAAAGATCAGTGAGTCGCGCTTAGCAGCCTAAGGGTTAATCAGCGGTGAGAGAGGATTGAATCCTGTCGAAAAGACTACCCTCTGAGAGGCATTTCGATCCAGCGACCCCTTAGTTTCATGCCCTTTGCGTTTGCGTACCGACGGAGAGGCCGTGCTCGATTCCTATCAATAGGCTTGTACAAAAAAAAATCTTTAGTTTAGATAAAAACGATAATAAAGATAACCGATATACTCATATAATCATATTGACTGACCGACTGACTGACTGACTGACTGACTGACTGACTGATTGAACGGCATTTTACGCCGCTTACAACATTATTTCAGTCATACCAAGGTGACAGTTCACATATTTATGTATATATTTCCTGGGTTTCACCATAACTATAGACTAGGGCTCTGAAGTGTCTTACCAAAGGACACTCCGACGAAAAGCCAAATGGATCCTGTATATAAGCATGTACAGGAAGAACAGATCTTTTTTTTTTTTCCTTCTTCTCCTATTTAGATGACAGAGCCCCCCCAAAAAACACAGACGAATTATTCATTATCTAACGGTTTGATCTCTTTAAATCTTACAGTATTACAGCTGACACTTAACAAATCCATCTGTCAGTTAACAGATCCTTAACTCTTCACAATACAATCCCTTGTTTTACCTAGACTAGTCAAAATTGAAAACATTTGCAGACGACAAAATAAAAGTGACTCAAAAAAATTGAAATTTGTCAGGGAAGGGTATAAAACGTTGTAGGAAAAGGAGAAAATGCTGGTTACCAGCATTTTCTCCTTTTCCCAAAATATTTTCTTTGAAATCTTTTTTCTTATGATCGTTAAAAAGAAGCGATTGTTGGGTAAAGGGCTTACGCCCCAGAGGAAAAAGGCTTTTGAAAAACTCTGTGGGGAAAGGAGAAAATACTGGTAACCAGCATTTTCTCCTTACCCTACAATGTTTTGCACCATTTTGATACCAAATTACATCATTTGAGACACTTTAGATTTTTCTTATGAACTTGCTTTTGATTTGGACAAGTCTAAAATTTTGTTCACTGTCAGAGAATTAACGGGTATCTAACGCTGTACTAAACAATCCAATGTTTTGACGACCTGATGAAAACTGCTTTTTGAAAACATCGTGGGAAAAGGAGAAAATGCTGGTATCCAGCATTTTCTCCTTTTCCCACTATGTTTTCTACCCTTTAGAATGCAAATACGATAATTTGAGCACTAATTAATTTGTCGTCTGTAAATGCTTTAAATTTGGACGAGTCTAATATTTTGTCCTCTGGTAAAGAGTCAAAACTGAGTATTTGAAATAAAAGATCGATAGATTTTTTAAGATGGGTGATAAAAAAACAACCCAGTATATGTACATGTATACTCAAGCATAGAATTAACCCTTCTCTACACAATCCCGACTTTTAACAGCCCTGAGAAAGAAGCCTTTTGAAAATATGGTGGGAAAAGGAGAAAATGCTGGTAACCAGCATTTTCTCCTTTTCCCACCATGTTTTCCACCCTTCCCAAAACAAACTTCAATTTTTCAGTTTCATTTATTTCGTCGTCTGCAATGCTTTCAGTTTGGACTAGTCTAAAACTGTGTCGTTTGGTATAGACTTAATCCTCTACCCAACAATTTCGTATTTATTAAAAGGGGAAAGCTGCAAATCGTAGGAAAAGGCGAAAATGCTGGTTAAGTCTTTTGTGGTGTAATATGAAAAGCAATAATGAACAAGAAATATCTTTAAAAAAAAGATAGACGGCGTGAATTTGCGCGCAAATAGGCAGGGGCCCTTACAATAAACATGTCTACATTTTTGACCAACCAAACTTTTCTATTTATTCGTTTGTTATCAGTCCTAAAAAGTAGGTCAAAAGCCGGCACATTCAGTCACGCCAAAAAAAAAAGATTAATCAATATCATATCCATCTACTATTGCGTGAATTAGCACCGCGGAATATCGATTAACGGTTGCCACCGTAGTGTATAGGTGTCATATAAGGGCCCGCAAATAGGTCCGCAGAATAAACACGTCAGCATTTTTGACCAACCGCATACTACTATTGATTCGTTCCAAACTAACAGCAAGAAGAAGGTAAAACGCCAGTTTATTCAGCCATGCCGAAAAACTGTTTGTATGTAGACGGTACAGGTAAACAATGATCTCTCTCTTTGTGTCTGGTAACGAACATCTTATCTAACAGCTGTGAAAAGACAAAAGATATGAGGGGCACTCTGGCAAAAGGGAGTTTAATGTGTCTCCGTAATGCATTATACCAAGCAAGACATCATATCATTATGGATCTATAAAATCCATTTTGACCAACAACCAACTGAATCATGCAGTTGAATGGTCCATGGATATGCGAAAAAATTTACAAAAAGCAAAAAGTTTTGACCCAGGTTTTGACGCAGGCTGACCTTGGTCGAGACTTTTAGCAGATGCATTAAGCCCCCTTTTTACAGAGCATGGTTCACACAATCTTGCACTTAACTCTTTACCAAGACGTCAAAATTTATTTTAGACTTTTTCATACTGAGAGCATTTGCAGACTACTTCTTAAATGTGGCTCAAACGATTGGGGGCTGCCTTTGAAAGCATAAAAAACATTGTTGGGAAAAGGAGAAAATGCTGGTTACCAGCATTTTCTCCTTTTTCCAACGATGTTTTCTAAAGCCTTCTATCTGACAGTCGTAAATCAAATGACTGCTGGGTAATGGATTAAATGTACTTGTGTCCTCTGAAGTAGGGTGATTAATAATTGAAGGGCACAAGAGAATTTTCTACTTGCTTTTGTTTTGAAAACTTGAAAATTGCTACGAAATTATCTACGGTATGTATATACTGTAAAAATTCAATATCGCTTAGTCGTCCACTTTGATGGCCTTTGCTCTTGAATATAAAGACTGATTGCATTTAGTACCGTCTTTCAGTACTGACTACTTTAAAACCTCTATTCAGAGACCACTCAGGTAAGACAGGTGTCCCCTTACTACAGGTTGTCCTTTGAATACAGGTGTAGTTAAGTTATTTAAGAAAGTTATAGAATCTAAATATTGTCTGCTTAAAGTGAAATGCTTGGTGCATTATGGTGTCTAAGACCATATATGAAACGGTTATTTGAGCCAATAGCGAAAAAGACGGTTGCAACTTCATATCTTTTCGGCGTGGGTGAATCCCCTGGCTTTTGACCTCCTTTTTTGTTGTGGCGCCGCATGAGCGGCGGCACTATATTTTTATTTGCTTTTGAAAAGTGCCTGTGGAGGTAGCCATATTGTTTACTATATGGACTGGTTCAGTGATTTTTTTAACATACATGTAAAAATAAGGTATTTTCATTACCAGATCGAGCCCGTACCAACTTTATTTTTCTATTTGGACTGATTTTTTGTTTTTTAACATGTTAAATACCGTACTTTCATTGCCAGATCGACAAAAACCAGATCGTATCCCAGATGACCCAGAGTTTAAATATTTGTCATGTAGTATCACCACGTGGACCTCTACGAAGTTTGTTCAAGTGATGCTTTGACGTAAAAAAATAACCCGCTGTAATGTGCCCTATTTCAGAAACAACTCATTTGCGGCACCACTGACGTTATGCATCAATATTTTCCTGTATTATATTTGAATAAATAAATAGAAATTCGGGATTGGTAAAAAAGAAGGACATGTTTATTCTACGGGCCCACGCAGACTTATTAGCGGACAAATTTTCGCCGTCTACCTTTTAAATCGATATTTACTTATTTGTAATATCAAGAGTTACGAGACTTAACTTATATTTAACGAAATGGTGCGAGCGGACGCCAGGGAAACAGTATTCAGTATGATTATGTCTAGCCAAAGCGGACCGAAACTGCGACACCTCGGGCTGGTGTATCATTTAAACACATCATTTAAATTTATTTGGAGCTGCTTGGAATCAAATTATCTATAAAACATTTTACAAAATTTCAAACACGTCCATAATAAAAGCATTTGCAGGCAAACAATTAAATATGACTTCAATGTAGGGATTTACCTTGAAATAATCAAAGGCTATGAAGATGCTTATAGCCAGCTTCATTACCAACAATGTTCTCTAAAAAGGAGTTCCCTTAGCGTGTCTCGTAGTTTTAGCCAACCAATCTGTTCCGTCTGTACAACACCTTAACATTTACAGCGTAAAATACCGGTAATAGAAATACTTTTTCTAGTCACTAATAATATCTTTGATTCCTGATTATAAAACACGAAATAATGCTAAGCACGCGGTAAAACTTTATGTTTTACTCATGTTTTCAGATTCGTGTGGGAAAAACCGCGATTAAACTGTAATGCAAAAAGAGATGAGAATTTAAAAAAAAAGGATATTCCATCAAGTCACATTTATATAAGTTTGAAATTCTTTGGTCATCTGATTTTGGCAATTAAGAAAAAAAGCAGTATTGATAAATAAGTAAGCACTGGTTCTGGATATGGCATTTTTTCTTTCACGGAATAATTATCTTAACAATTTATCTTTGGGCAATGTATATCCAAATTCAGACTGCACAAGATCTCAAATCTTACCAAAGATGTGTCCGCTCTGTTCATAAAAAGCAAATTAAGTTTCGTGCTCTCTTAGAATTTATACCATCGACATTTTTTTTTTTCAAAGAAAACGGTAAGTTGCTGGGCCTGTACCAAACCTGTATCACACAATTCCATGTTTTAACGACACTGGAAAATAAGACATTTGAAAAAATTGCGGAAAAGAAGAAAATTGTGATAACTAGCGTTTCATTCTTTTCCCGCAACGGTTTCTTCCCTTTGAAAGTTAAATACCATAATTTTATCGTCTACAAAGTATTTTCAATAGAAACAATTCGAAAAGTTTGTCGTTTGGTAAATATATAAAAATTTCATGCTCTCTGTACTATCAGTACTTTGATTATACTTGTATTAAACTCAAAGAATAGGCCTACTATATAATACTTTAGGTTCCTTAGGTTATGTAAATAGTGTAGATCAAGATCAGACTATGTTGAATGTCCGATCGAATCTTGGATTTACGCTTTCCGATATTCAGTGGGACATTTCCGTCGAAAATAACCCTAATTCTGTAATATACATGTAACTTTTTCTGAGCCCTTTACCATACAATCCCGTATTTGATAACCATGAGGATTGATCGGTTGACTGAGTGATTTATTGATGGATGGATGGATGAATGGATATTTAATACCGTTTTCAACATTATGTCAGTACTATCGCGGCGGCAAGTGCACCTATCCATGCTTTCCCAGAGTTTCTTCGCACAATATTCTTCCCAAGCCATTGGTTGCTTCCCCATCGAACCATCGTTGAAATAATGATCAGTGATGAGACAGGAATGAACCCTGTCGCAACGACTTGAAATTACCAGTCCCCAGAAAGAAATCAGCAGACTCAGGATTCGAACAAGCGACCCCGGCCATATTCTCCTTTTTCCAATAAGGTTTCTTCTTTTTTATCTGCGTCATTTTGTGTTGTTAGAACAACTCTTAATTGGTAAGCAGCTAATCTAAGTTCTGTCACAGAAACATAACTGAAACAGCGCAGACATTGCATACAAGTCTCAGATAGACGAACTGACCAACAAATGCGTTAAACAAGAATTTTTTACACTTACCATATTGTCTCTAATTATCAAACGTAAACGTAAACCAACCCACCCCGTCGTCACACCGCGTTTTGTTTATTTCAAATGATTTGGAGATAAAAACACTGGAACATATATAAGCTCTGTATTATATCGTTTATTGAAAAGATATAATTTTATCATCAGATCTTAGTTTGTTAGGCTCGAAACAATCGAGTAGCTGACCCTTTATCGTACAAGCCCGTGTTTTAATCCTTAAACAAATGACAAATTCTTAGACTGTTTCAAATTCAGAGCAATTCCAGACAGCAAATTAAATGTGGCTGAAATACTCTGATTTGTCTGTGAAAGGATAGAAAACATTGTGGAAAAAGGAGAAAATACTGGTACCCTGCATTTTCTCCTTTTTCCACAATGTTTTCAAAAGCCGGCTGTTTTAAATGATTCGGTACAGGGTTACGCGCTAAGTTAACTGTAGTACGAGTCTCGTATCTTTCGTATTGTATCATTCATTAGATCTGGTCCATATAACATGAGCCCGGCCGGGTAGCTCAGTGGTTAACGTATCCATGTGACTCGTGGCCTGGAGATTGCGGGTTCGATACCCGGTTGCGGTGAACTTTCTTCCCGGTGATTTTTCGCCTCTCACCTCTGATGCATCTGAGAAAAGTAGTCAGTGGCTTTGGAAAGAAAGTTCTGTCAGTGCTGGTGTGAGAAAGCCAGGAAACACATGGGTGCGTCACTGACCGCCATGATATAACCTAAAGCTGTTAAAATGACGTTAAACTCGAATACAAACCAAACCATAATTATAATCACGAGGTAAACAGTTCGTAGAAAATTGACGGAAAGCAAAGTTTGGACCCATGACAGCCTGCGCAGTCCGCGCAGGCTGACCTGAGTCGATACTTTTTTTTCTCTCTCTCAAAGACATTAAACCCTTTTCCACACAGCATGGTTCAAAATGACCAATAGCAGAGAGTTTTGATTCATGTCAGCCTGCTCGGACTGCGCAGGCTAACATGGGTCGGTAGCTTTGCAAAGGCCGCGATGGTTAAGCCCCATTTCACGGAGTATGGTTCGTATGTTTTATAACCTACCGAGTAAAATACGACGTTTTCAAAAGTAATGTACTGCAAGACCCAAAAATCTAATGCAGATATATATACAGTATGTATAGAATATGTTAACTAACGCTGTATTCTACACTATAGCGGATCTGTCCATTTACATTGTGACAAAAGGTTTCATGATAAGACAACACATTGTATCAATAATATTGTGTTTGCAAACGGACAATACCTTTAAGTCGTAAATTGTCAATAAACGTTTCAAATAGAGCTTTTAACCCTATACCAAACAATTCCGAGTTAAAAGACCCCCGAGGAAGAAGGTATTTGAAAACATTGTGGGAAAAGGAGAAAATGGTAACCAGCATTTTCTCCTTTTCCCACAATGTTTTCTATTAGTTCAGGGACAGACTTCATTTGAGCAGCATTTAATTCGTGGTCTGCAAATGGTTTTAATTTGGACCAGTCTGAAATTTTGTCATCTAGTAAAGAGTTAAACAAACAGAACTTAACGCTTGCTAGAATACCGTACTTCGATGTACATAAACATTATCAAACATCGGCCATTATCAGGGCATAAGAAATAAAGGATATTTCTCTCTTTTTTTTTTGGTGAAAGATCGAAATTTATTTCATCGAGTTAACATCATCGGCAATATTTTCAACCGATGATTTTCACTCGATGAAATAAATTTCTATCTTTCATCGAAAAAAAAAATTCTATTTATTTCATGCCTCTAACCCTTTTTGGGGGACTTACATCAAAATCTAGTACAGTTCTTTTCGATAATTCCCCGTGGCGTATCCCCCTCCGCATAACAACGCATTGCAATATTACGTAAAGTGCTCGAAATGTGGGGTAAACTACGTCATATTTCCATCTGGTTGAGAGGCACCCACATTTTCCCTAGGTAACTAGTGCGCGGGAACAATTGTTTCCGCCTTCAACTGAAGAGTTAGAATATAAAATCGGTATTTTTCACTGATCGTAACCATGAAATATCGAAAAATATTTCACCGTTATTTCTCGATAACCTACCGGAAAGCATGAAATAAAAAGGTTTACTTCTCTTTGTATCATTTTTAAACAGTATGAGCGTTAAATAAATGAAACTTATCTTTTCAATTTAAACCTTTTACCACACAAACCCGAGTTTTAACGACCTTGGCGAAGAAGGTTTTGGTTACCAGCATTTTCTCCTTTTCCTATATTGTTTTCTACCCTTCCAGACACAAATTTCAAGTTTTAATATTTCTTTGTCGTCTGCAAATGCTTTCAAGTCTAAACTTTTGTCGTTTGGCAAAGTGTTGAGAGAGAGAGATTGAGAGAGAGAGAGAGAGAGAGAGAGAGAGAGAGAGAGAGAGAGAGAGAGAGAGAGAGAGAGAGAGAGAGAGAGAGAGAGAGAGAGAGAGAGAGAGAGAGAGAGAGAGATTGCAATTTTAGGTTTGTTTTGAATAGAGTTTATAAAACAGCGGTCTCTGAAGATCAAAAATCGGACTTTAGGTGTTATGCAGTCTGATCTTTATCTAATCTGACTGTCAGCAAAGCAAAACAAGCAGTATGCGGGTTATTGAAACTTAGACTTCATGTGTCTATACCACTGGAACCCTGTGTTTATTGATGACACAATAGAGTTACAGCACTCAACACTCTGGGTTTTTCTCCGTGGCGTCCATGGGCAAGAAACTTCAGAGCGCTATTTTTGTATTGGCAAAACCCTGG
The DNA here is from genome assembly GCA_946811185.2 of Hippopus hippopus. NCBI lineage: Eukaryota > Metazoa > Mollusca > Bivalvia > Cardiida > Cardiidae > Hippopus > Hippopus hippopus. The sequence continues at coordinate 6,149,995 of OX328101.1, read as the reverse complement.
GCATATAAAATATCGTGAGCTGTTTTCTTGATATGACTGAAATAACGTTGAAAGCGGCATAAAACATCATTTACTCAATTGAATCATTTTTTTTTTTTTTAAATGCATCTTTTGCATTTTACCCTCTGAATAATGAAAATCGATACACATCGACATTTAATGCACGAGATTAGGTGTAGCCATTGTTGGAAAAGGGAGACATAGCTCGTTATGAGTACTTTATAGTTTTGCCATAATGTATGTGAAAGAAGTCAGCTCTAGTTCTTTGAACAAGGAATAATTTCAAAGCTGTTTTAGTTCTCGCTTGAAAGCAAAATACTGTCAGTCATCATTTTTCATTTCTCTCTCTCTCTCTCTCTCTCTCTCTCTCTCTCTCTCTCTGTCTGTCTCTCTCTCTCCCACTCTTTTTTCAGTCTGTGAATCTCAAGTCCATAACGCAGATAAACTGGTACCCGTTGTACCTCCCGTAATCGTCCGATATATACCAAGATCGATAACAGACTATCTTTTTTTCCAAGATAGAGAACTCGATTATCACAATTGTAACAGTGTTGGCGTGTTTATCTCCCCTACATCTTTCAGCAACTGTCCGCACTCTGTCGCGCAAGCATATAGAACCTGAGAGGCTACCATGCTGTACATCAACTCTCTGGATTTCATTGAGGATATTTACCAAGAACGACGGTTTGTATGAACTTTTTTTTTTGGATGGGATGGAGATGAAAGTATTCTGAATGTAGAAAATAAGATCCGTGACGATGGAAGTATTTGTAGACAACATTATCATGCTAAATATCTAACATGAAACTTTCAAGCCGATAGTAAAAACCCAAAATTTTATAATTCCAAAGGTATTTTTTGGGAAGAGATATCTCCGTATCAGCCAGTGTAGATCCAAGATCAGACTGCACGTTCTGTGCAGTCTGATCTTGATCTATAACTGCCCGCTAAAGGTCAGCGAGTCGCGCTTAGCAGTCTAAGGGTTGAATATGGCTTGAATTTGTTTTGGAAAAAGGTGAAAATACCGTCTGTTAGCATGTTCTCCTTAAATCACGTTTTCAAAAGCATTCTCTGTTAGACGATCGCTTATGGTAATTGATTGCGACTTAAATTTTCAAGCAAAAAAATAATTTAGATATAAATAAGCCATGTTCTGGCAAAAGGGGGCCATCTCCATGATGCATGATACCAAGCAAGTCATCACATGATCATTTATCCATAAAGTCCATTTTGTCCGACAACCGACTGAATCTCGAGGTAGACAGGTCCTTTGGCATACAGAAAATTAACCATAAGCGAAAAGTTTCGGCCCAGGTCAGCCTGCGCGGACTGCGCAGGCTGACCTGGGTCGATACTTTTCGCAGATGTATTTAGCCCACTTGTCACAGAATATTAAAATATTAAAGAAAAACAGTCTCTGACCTCAAAGAAAGTTATGAGGGTGGGGGAGCGGGGCTTGTCGTTATATCCATTACCTCCAACCCCCTCCCCACTATTTCATTGATGACTATTGTTTTGTGTAGTCCACGGGCGCTTGTTTTTTTTTATAAGCTTCACCCACTATATAACCTAATCTATACAAGACTGTCTGATGCATTAGGATACAGGAGGCTAACTTTGTCAAAATTCAAGCGTCTTTAGTCACCCCACTACGGCTAAATGGTACAGTACTAGCTATCTGACTGAAGGCTTTTGCCTAGCAGGTCAAAACTGGTAACAATAACAGCTATCTGTCTGTCCATCTATCTATCTATCTAGATCTATCTATCTATCTATTTACCTATCTATCTATCTAGATCTATCTATCTGTCTATCTATCTATCCTTTTAAAGGATGTCTGTTAACTTTGTAGAGTAATGCAAAAAATGAAGTATGGCAGGTGGCGAGTCATGCAATTCCGCACGAAGGTAGGTCTCTCTGCTTGACTGAAACTTGAAAAGATTTTGACTAAACTTGTCTTTGACGTCATACTCATGTAAAATATACACGCCCCCTTAAAAACCCGTTTCCGGTTTAACTTTCGTTTTGAAATTTTGCGGTTGATCGGATTTATTTGATCATTTTCAAAACATCAAAACAAACTGATTAAAGTCCTTTGGTATGTTTTGGTACTAAAACAAGTTTATGGGGCGTTAGGTTAGATAACAATGAATACACAAGCGTAATTATCTTGCAATTCAATAAAAGAACTACTTTTTGTCCAAGAATTAATATCAGTGCGCGACACCTGGGATTTTTTAGCAGGTGCGGAACGTCTACTAACACCGTTACAGGAATATTTTTGACAAGTGGTTGCAGATTCAATTAAAAACGTCAACATTTCGAAATAATCGGTACTTCCCCAGGTAAGTCGAACATTTATTACCGCATTTTCTACAAGAAAGGTCATCACTAACGGTTAATTCCCTACGTTTTGTACAGTGATAATACAGTACCGGTTTCACATCGAACGCATTACAGGAAGTTGAAAGGTAAATATCTTTCTACACCTATTAATACAGGTATGTCGTCGAACAAAATCATTTTTAGCCCCTTAACAAACGGCAAAATGTTGGACTTGTCCAAATTCAAAGCATGTACAGACGAGTTTAATGCTGGCTTGAAGGATGGGCTTTGTTATTGAATGGGTAGAAAACAATGTGGGAAAAGGAGAAAATGCTGGTAACCAGCATTTTCTACTTCTCCACATTGTTATCAAAAACCTTTTTGAGGCAGTTGTAAGAACAGATATCTTCCATTAATTTCTATATAAATGTTGATGTAATTGCTCTTCCAAACTGTAGGCATTTGAGTGTGCATTGGACACTGAAATTGAATAAAAAACCTGTGTAAATTAGAGGTATATGCTATCGATATAGATCTATGTGTATTTTGTAATGCATCTTCTAAGATATTTTTCCAGTTCGATAATCAAGTAATTTAGACAGTGTTAGTTTTATAAAGAAGGTAGTGAGATGTCCAGGGCTGATAGTATTTAACCGTTGTAGTTCTATGTCCAAATCTTATAATGTACAAGGATGGTGTAAGTGAAGATCAGACTGCACAGGTTTTACTGTTGGATTTTTTATATGAGCCGTGCTCTGGCAAAAGTGGGCTTAATGCATCTCTGTAATCCATCATACCAAGAAAGCCATCACATACTTATGGATCCATAATAGCCACTTTTTTTAACAACCGACTCAATCATGAGGTAGACTGATCCTTTGACATGCAGAAAATCGACCAATAGCGAAAAGTTTCGGCCCAGGTCAGCCTGCGCGGACTGCGCAGGCTGACCTGGGTCGAAACTTTTTGCAGATGCATTAAGCCCCCTTTTCACAGAGCGCGGCTCATATATATTCTGATAAAAACAGCCATGAAATTGCAATATTTGCATCTAAATTGTGTGGTAAAAAGTTACACAAGGTAGATCTAAAAGAAAATCAACTTGTTTAAATTGAAAGCTATTGAAGGTCACAAAGTTAATATGACTCAAATGATAAGGTTTTGTCCTTGAAAGGAAAGAAAACATGGGGACCAGAGAATATGTTGCTTTACTATTAAAAGTAAAGATATTTGCTAAAGATTTCAGGTTTGTGTCAAGCCTCACTGGTAGCACTGAGTTTTTCATGGTAGTGTCATTGGGCAAGACACTTCAGAGCCCTTGCTTTGCACTGGTGTAACCCCGAACATACATGAATTATGTGAGCCGCTGCCATGATATGACCTACACCATCTTTAAAGCCCCCATTCTACTGGGCAGCGATCCCACTGTGCTCATGGTGATCATGGTCCTTCTTCAAAATCTTCCGAATCGCTGAAGAAGCGCCGACAAGTGCAACATCATGGAACTCATGCATTTCCAGTATGCTTATCGAACGCTTCAATTACGATCTTGCTGTGCTGGTCATGATCCTGTCTCGCCGTTGTTGAGCATCTACGGCTCTTCCAAGATGCTTCTACTTCGTGCTCAGGTGAGCTAAAATGGATCGAATTGCTGCAGTAGCTGTGCTCCAGCTTGCAGTTATGAACAAAAGATAGAAAGGGTTGGGTGTTGCTTTTGTTTTGATGCATTGCATTTTCGCTAAATTACTCGCGCTGCCACTACGATACTGCTGCATTCACAAATTTCCAGCTGTACGCTTTTACTACGCTTTTGTGGCCCTTCGAGCCCACCGCAATCCCGCTACGTAAATTTTGAGCAAGGTCAAAACAAGCGCCATGAGGTGGCCATCATAACGCTTCCTATACCTTTCTACTATGCTTTAGGCGTTTCTACTGTGCTGTTGCCATTCCTGCTATGATTCACGGCATTTCCACCAAAAATTCAAAGCATAGTGGAATCGCCGTCCAGTGGAATGGGGGCTTAAAGTGAAGTAAAATACCATTCAATCAATCAATCAATCAGGTGTGATGGTCTTGGTTTTACTCCTGGTCATGTGATATATGAATGTCCTTGAGCAAGGCACTATAGAGGGATGGTCTTGTATTGAAGTCCGCAGCCATTTTTACAGCTTAGGTCATATCACCTCAGCCAGTGGACCTAAGGATCATATGTTTCTTGACTCTCTCACGCCAGTACTGACACAACTTTCTGTCTAAGCCACTGACTTCTTTTCTCACATGCATTGCCTTTGAAAATTTTGTAAGAAAAGCACAGAATGTTATTATTCTGCATTTTCTCCTTCTGCTATTATCAGAATATTTTCAGTCATATACAGCTACATGTAGTCACTGAAGCCACATTTGTCATCTGCGAAAAGGTTCAATATGGACAAGTCTAAAATTCTGTCAACTGGTTAGGAGTGAACCAGCATTTTCATAGTACTTTTTCCATAATGTTTTGTATCCTATCAAAGATATATTCCATCAATAGAGCTTCATGTAATTCATTATCTACATTATGCTCTCAATAGGGATAGTTTAAAGTTTTATTGTCTGGTTAACTCTCTAGTCTACCAAATAAGAAAAAATTAGACTGATCCAAAGTTAAAGCATTTGCTGATGACATTTAAAATACTGATCAAATGGTGACTGATAAATTTTGTCCGGGATAATCATAAGATAGGAAACATTGTGGAAAAAGGAGAAAACTCTGATTACCAGCATTTCCTCCTTTTCCCACAATGTTTTCAAAAGCTTTTTTGCCCAGAAGTTATTAAAACTTGATTGTTTGGTAAAGGGTGAAGTTGCTTGTGTTAACATGGCCTTGTTGTGACACAATGTAACTTTCTGTTATGTATTGGAGAAATTGTCATCAGAAAATTTGAATAAGATTTATCTCTTTAATTCTTTAATAATTGACAAAATTTAGACTTGTAAAAATTGAAAGCATTTGCACATGACAGATGTAATTCAAAATATTTATCTTTCATAGGGTAGAAAACACTGTGAGAAAAGGAGAAAATGCTGGTTACCAGCATTTTCTCCTTTTCCCACACTGTTTTCTAAAGCCTTTCTCTCAGGGTGATTAAAAGTCTTGATTGTGTGGTAAAGGGTCAACACTAGACAATAAAATTTCAGACAGGTCTAGATTGAAAGCAATAGCAGACAACAAATTAAAGGTGGCTCAAGGTGCTGGGTTTGTCATTTAAAGGCAAAATCATTTTTTGGGTAAAGGAAAAAATGCTGGTCACCAGCATTTCCTCCTTTTCCAAAAATGTTTTCAAAAGTCTTCCCTCCTACGGAACATTTAAACATTGCATTGTTTCGGAAAGAGTTGTGGTTTCTTGTCTCCAAACAAAGTGTACCTATATGTACTTGATTATCAAATATTGACCTACAGCAAATAGTACAGAGCTTTTTGACCCATAAAGTGCCTGTCAGAACTTAAGTTGTCTTTTTGGTCAGTGTGGATTAAGATGCTAAAGGAAACAACCACATACATGTAATTGCTATACTCTATGAGAGTCATTTTGTACTTAAAGTCTCAGTAAAGTCCAAATGTAAAAAGGCCTGTTTATAAAATAAAAGTAAATTTCATTTTTACCATGTAAAAATATGGCGATTATTATGACTTGCACGATGTGTAAAGGTGCAGTTTGTAAAAGTTCCAGTCAATGGCAGAAAAAGAATTTGGAAACTAGAACAGTTCCTACCATGCCACATTATCTGTTTGTTTACATCAATGATCGCCGATGATTAGCCGATTTTTCGTCCTAAATCTCCGCAGTGACGTGATAGTGACGTAAACACCATGTGATCATTCAAGGTGTCGAAACAAACCCTTCATTCACTTGATCGTTTAGTCCCCATTCTGGGCTTGAAAAACGTAAGTTTATCGACATTGTAAACAAAACGACGACACAGGCTGATAACAAGTTTGACTTATGTGAATGGCCCATTCAATTTTATTTGTTTTTCAACTTCAATTATGTTAGGCCAAAACAAAATGTATATGTGGTTCCGGTTACATACTTTTGAGAATTAGGGTCGGTAGGTGAGAAAACTATTTTATTCGTTTAAATTTTTCCTTTTTTTTTTTCCAAACACACCCTGGGGGCAATTAGGTTGAGGGTTAAAGCCAGAAATTATATGGTAAAGGGTTGATAGAAGCTGTGTTTGGAATTCAACAGATCGGTTTGGAATGAGAGGAAACAACAGGAAGTAAGAAACTGCATTATCTGGAACATGCAGTCAAGATAAAATTTTATGTCATCAATAAGTATTTGGTTTATCAGTCTTATGACCAAAGGTTGTAACAATTGTATGGCTTAAGAGACCCAACAGGCTAATGTGCAGGTATTGCTTAGGGCACTAACATACTAGGGTGTTGTTTTACTAATAATTAGTAAGCTTCAGCAAACAAATTAACACAATTTTGTGTATGATTAGATTTGCGAGGGTTTCAGAATCATATTACTCTGTCCAAATCAAGGTCTATAATCAATGTCTATAATGAGAATGTCATTATTTTCCGACGTGACAGAAGCATCTTTCACCTGTTCAAAGTTTTCAGAACATGATTAATGTATTTGTCAATCCAACATTATTGGTGTTACTTCCCTGCAGTTATTGTGCGATAATTCTAATACAAATGCAAATACCAGAAGGCTTTGCCAGAGGAGCGGACTCTTTTCATACTGAAAACATTAATTTTGCATTCATTTTAACTCTTTACCAAACGACAAAATTGTAGACCAGTCCAAATTAAAAGCATTTGCAGACGAAAACGTAAGTATGGCTCAAAAATTGAAATTTGTCTTGGGAAGGGTAGAAAACATTGTGTGAAAAGGAGAAAATGCTGGTTACCAGCATTTTCTCCTTTTCCTACAATGTTTTCAAAAGGCTTCTTTCTCAGGGTCATTAAAAGTCGGGATTGTGTGGTAAAGAGTTAACCATGCAAATACAGCTAAAATGATTCTATTTGTGTTTTTTAATGACCATCTGTGGAAATCTTTTTGAAAACATTGTAGAAAAAAGAGATGATGCTGGTAAACAGCATTTTATGCTATTCTGACTGTTATTTCTACCCTTATAAAGACAGCTCCCAATATTTCAGCTATACTGAGTTTGTCTTCTTCAAATACTTTTAATTTTGCCAAGTCTGAAACTTTGTCAATTGGTAAAGAGAGAAAGACTTTATTTTTTGAAAAGGAGAAAATACTGTACACCAGCATTGTCTCCTTTTCTCACAATGTTTTCAAAAGCCTTCTTCATTGGGTATGTTTGAAGCACAGCAATGTTTTGTAAAGGGTCAAATAATAATGATGTATCATGATGAATGAAGCTGGAAACAAAACAAAAAGGCGTATATCTGAGCTCTATTGATTTTTGAGCTCTTTCCTATAGGAATATGACCAAAGAATATGAGATTCTGTTATAATATAAATAGCGAGAGAGATATAGGGATGAAATATGATCACAGACAGGATTCTGTGAATATACAGTGATGACAGTCTGTTAGATCTAACTCTTTACCGAGGGACAAAATTTTGGACTCGACCAAATCCAAAGCATTTGCAGAAAACAAATTAAATGTACCGTAGCTCAAATGATGAGTTGTGTCTTCTATAGGATGGAAAACATTGTTGGGAAAGGAGAAAATGCTGGTTACCAGCATTTTCTCCTTTTCCTACAATGTTTTTCAAAAGCCTTCTCTTTCATTGTTGTTAAAACATGAGATTGTGTGATAAATGTACCGGTAGTTCCAACTGAACCATTGACCTATATAGATATGACTGGCCTGTCAAACTGTTGAACGTTTGTTGAAGTCTAGAATTCCTCATGTTTTTAAAGCCATCTCTTTTAGAGGATATTAAGTTAACCCTTTCCCAGACTGACTAAAAAAGATCAAGACTCACCTCACTTGTGCTGAAATGATGTGATAATGTGTTTGAAAGGGTAGAAAACGTTAATACTTCCTTCTTTTCCCACAAGGCCTTCTTATTCGGGATTTTTCAAACAATTGATTGATTAAATGGTGTTTTATGCCACTTTCAACATTATTTCAGTCATATCATGGTAACAGCTCACATAGAACAGCTCACATATTCATGCATTTCCCAGGTTCCACCAGTACTAGGCTAGGCCTCTGAAATGTCTTACTAAAGGACATTCCCATGGAAAACTCAGTAGACCAGTGAGTCAATGGAACCTGAGGCCTCCAGGTCACGAGACCTACACTTTACCTCTGAGCCATACAGGATCCTTCAGGGTTTTTGAAACACAGGTTTTTTTGGGGGGGGTAGAGAGTTAAGCCCTTTCAGAGTGAACCTTTGCTCTGCAAAAACCCTGAAGAAGAAGGCATTGCTTATAGGGATCAGTTTCTTTTTTTTTTGCCACAATTCTATCATGATCTAGAATGAAGTAGCGGACAGATTAGATCATGGATCAGACTATTTGTTCTGTACAGTGATCTCAATTTACATTTTCACAAAAACTTCTTGTTTTGTCTGTAGTGAAGTAAGAGTTTAAAAATGTTTTGAAAACCAGTAGAGGGTCCTTGTGGTTCAGCGTCAGACGTAGGATCTGAGTTATCCAAAGGTCCGGGGTTTGATCCACACTAGAGGCAAATGTTTTTCACGAGGGTGTAAATTGGTCAAGGCACTTCAGAGGCCTAGCCTAGTACTGGTGAAACCAAGGACGCATGTTAATGAATTATCTGTTGCAATATGACTGAAATGATATTGAAACTAGAGTAAAACAGTCATTCAAGCAATATAGAAGTAGTACAATGAAATTTATTGTTGACATGTTTTTCTTTGTCATAGTGTGTTTAGATAGGATAAACCATTTCTAGCTGTTTAACCTTTTAACATGTTATCCTGAGTTTTAACAACCCTGATGGATAAAGACTTTTGAAAACAATGTGGGAAAAAGAGAAAATGCTGGTAACCAGCATTTTCTCATTTTCCCACAATGTTTTCTACCCTTCCAAAGAAGAATTTTCAATTTAAGTCGTGATTATTTTGTCATCTGCAAAATGCTGTCGACAAGTCTAAAATTTTTGTTGTATGGTAAAGAAGTACTCTTTACCACATGAGATAAATGTAGACTTGTCTGAATTGAAAGCATTTGTAGATGAAATTTGAAATGTGACTCATATAAGAAAGTTTGCCATTGATAGGGTGGTAAACATTGTGAGAAAAGGAGAAAATGCTGCTTACCAGCATTTTCTCCTTTTCCCACAATGTTTTCAAAAGGCGTTTTCTTCAGGGTCATTAAAACTCATGATTGTGTGGTTTAGAGATAAAAGGCAGAACCACAATATTTAATGTTGACATGTTTCTCATTGTCATAGTGTGTCGAGATAGGGTAGACCACTTCTTTCAGTATAACCTTTTAATAAAGGATGAAATTTTATACATTTCATAATTAAAAAAAAATTGCACACCACAATTTTAATATTGCAGGAATTATGAAGTTTTGGCTGTGAAAGAGTAGAAAACATTTTAGGTAAAGAAGAAAATGCTGGTTTCCAGCATTTTCTCCTTTTCCTACAAAGTTTTAAAAAGTTTTCTTTGCTACGGTCATTAAAACCCAGGATTGCATGGTAAAGGGTCAAGATCCTCTGTAACTGTTTGTGTCTGGTTGTATCTCTGTTTTTTTTCCTTTTCTTAACCCATTACCGTATGATCCTGTTCTAATCACAGGAGCTTGGCTAGGACAAACTCAAGAATATGCACCATTACTAGGAGAAGACCAGAAAGTCACTGGTTTAACTCTTTACCACACTGCAATATTTTAGACTGGTCCAAATTGAAAGCATTTGCAGATGACAAAATGAGTGCGACTAAAAAATTGATAATCCTTTTGGGAAGGGTAGAAAACATTGTGGGAAAAGGAGAAAATGCTGGTTACCAGCATTTTCTCCTTTTTCCACAATGTTTTCAAAAGGCTTCTTTCTCAGGGTCGTTAAAAGTCGGGATTGTGTGGTAAAGAGTTAAGCAATTGGAAATTGGGTTTACTGTGAAATAAAGAAAAAATGATCAAGTTAGAGTAAAGAAATTGATATCTAGAACGGTTTGTTAATCTCAAATATTGCAGTGGGAAGGTTGCACTAGTCACAGATTTCATCATTACCTGTCAGTGAAGATAGTAGATCAGACTGCATGTCCAGTGAAGTCTGATCTTAATCTTTATTTTATTCTTTGATATTGTCCCAGTGTATCTGCACTGGATGAAAGTATGCAATATTTTTCCATATTGCATACTTTGATATTACATATTACATACTTTAGAGCTTTTTTCACGTGTGTTGTGAAGTATGGAACTATTTTAAAACCTGCCATTTCTCTAAAAATCAAATGCCATTATCATAACTTTCATCGTTAGACATCATGTTTTATGATTTTCTCAATGCATAGTTCTTATTAAAAACATGAAAAATAAGCAGAATATTTGTCTCCCGAATAACAGTTACTACAAAGTTTGGAAAATCATGTCAGTTGAATATGTTTATCGACGATGAAATTAATAAGCGGTGAAAAAGGATCCTCGGTGGCCGTCTTGTTTGTTTACATATCTTTAGCAACGGTGACGTCATCAAAAGCCAAAATTGAAAATTTTGAAAGCACGGTATGGCGACGAAAGAGATTTCTCGTTGCTTTTTGAATAAATAAGATTGTTTTTCAAAAGATCAATCAACAAATTTGATGAAAATACTGTTAAATCATGGGAAATTATGTAAACAATATCAAAGTATATAATAAAAAGGTTATTGCACTTGTATGGAAATATATTGTGTTGAAAAAGGAGAAAATGCTGGTTACGAGCATTTTCTCCTTTTTCCACAATCTTTTCAAAAGTTTCTTTTCTCATGATCATTAAACACATTGCTCCTGTAGATGATCTTTTTCATCTTGGCAGTAGGCCACTTGTACAAACAAACATTGTGACAATTGGAGACTTACTTTGTGGGGATCAGTTTCTTTTTTTTGCCACAATGATTGAAATCACATAATTATGTTTATTTGTTGAAGCCAATACACATGTACTTATTTCTTTAGGACACAATTCAAGGTCATTCTGCTACACTTTTTTCTTCTCAAGAGGCAGTCAGTTATAAGAGAAGCAGGCAGGCAAAACATAAAAGCTACAACCACTGAGATTAGGTTTGTTAAGCATGTTAAAGACTACTGAAGTGAACTCTAGATGTTATGGGATGAGTCATTCAAGTTTACAACTGCTTCTCCCTTAGACAGTGAACCTGGACTTTAATGCGCTTTTGCAGACAGTGAAGATCAAGATCAGACTGCACAGAACGTGCAGTCTGATCTTTGATCTACATTGTCTGCTACTAAGTAACATATCCCAGCCAAAACAAGCATGGAATTGGCAATAATTCGGTTATGTTTTCTCTAATTGTTCATTGAGCTGAATCAGTGTTCTAAGGGTTTCAAACCATTTTTTTTTTTATTGAATGTCTGTTGTAAATTCTGCTGGTACAATTTGTATGTGCTTGTGTTTTTATCTTATTTCTGTGTAACTATGACTTTTCACACTGCTCCAGAAGAAGTTATTCAAAAATATTGTGTAAAAAAGGAGCAGTTAAGAGTTCCCATTGCTTCTTTTTCTCACAATGTTTTCTATTTGATTTAAAAGAAAAGATGTTTTGGTTTTCTTTTTAGTATTGTTAAATCTATTTCCTGGTATTGTCCAAAAATAACCTGAATTACTAATGCTTGTTTAGTAACAGATTAGATTATTCTTCATAAATAAATACAATGGAGATTAACCCATGCAGAAAAAGGATACATTGCTAATCGGATACATGGATTTTACTCTCTATCTACAGGTAGAGCTGCTCTTCAGGTACTTTTAACCAATTAACTGATTTTAGTAATGGTAATAATAAATTGATTATTGTTGTTATCTGATTTTGTGCTGATGCACATTGACTTTTTACTCGGCACAAAATGTAGATCAAGATCAGAATGCACAGAATGTGCAGTCTGATCTCTGACCTACACTGTCCACTGCCAGATTACTCTAGATTATGACGAACTGTCTCAGGATCTGGCAAAGGAACTATATTTGTAGCCTTTGAGAAAATGCAGTTTATTTATTCAGTGGTGAAGGAGTTAAGTCTTGTTCAAATTTACAACGTTTGCAGTAAAAAAAAAAATGTGGTTCAATTGATTAAATTTGTTTTTGACAGGTTAGAAAACAATGTTGGGGAAGAAGACAGTGTTGGCAGTTAACATTTTCTCCTTGTCCCAGATTGTTTTCAAAAGCCTTTTTCAGCAGGGAAGGGTCCTGTGTGGCTCAGTGGTAAAGTGTAGGACTCATGACCTGGAGGCCCTGGATTCAAGTCTCACTGGAAGCACTGGGGTTTTTGCGGGAGTCTGCTTTGGCAAGATACTTGAGAACCCAAGCCTACTACCGATGAAACATTCTTCCACAGGGTCATTAAAACACAGGATTGTTTGGTAAAGGGTTAAGAGACAAAGGTAGCAAAAATAATTGAATTGTCCAAAAAATCTCACAAAGTATCTGAAAGTTCAGACCAAGATCTGACCACATATTCCATGCAGCTTTATCTACACTCTCTGCCAAAGCAACTACGTTACGCCCAGACCTTGACAGACAAACAAGAATGTTATCAGGAGACTGTTTGCACGGTTGAAAGCATGTTTCCGTCAAGCAATCATGTAGATAGACAAACAGTTCGTTTTCTTATCCCATGCACAGAAAAGGACATAGTAGCACCAACTTAATCCTGTACCAAACAACCCTTTGTTTTCATGACCTTGATAGCTTTAGAAAACAGTGTTCGATATGGTTAACCCTTCACCCAACAAGCACAAATTTTAACTCATTACCAAACGACAAAATTTTAGACTGGTCCAAATTGAAAGCATTTGCAGACGACAAAATGAATGTGACTAAAGAATTGAAATTTGTTTTAGGAAGGGAAGAAAACATTGTGGGAAATGGAGAAAATGCTGGTTACCAGCATTTTCTCCTTTTCCCACAATGTGTTCAAAAGGCTTCTTTCACAGAGGTGTTAAAAGTCAGGATTGTGTGGTAAAGGGTTAACATCTCTAAAGAGTGTTTTTGAAAATATTGACCCACAAGGAGAAAATGATTGTAATCAGTGACCTGTGCAAAATTTTGACACTTGCAACAATATTTCAGTCATGCATTACCTTATGTACGGAGCTATGTATCCCTGGACTTTTTTTCACTGTTACTTGGCACAAGTCAGTAGCAGCTTACCTGCATAATCATGTCTAAACCGTCTTCATTGTTTAAAGGAGAATAAAACCTATCACAATATCAATCATCAGACTGTGAAAAACAGTTTGAACAAAGTCAAATTCAAACCTAAGACCCCTGGATGACTAGCCCTTTATGATTCTGACTGAGCTACTATGTCTCCTTTGGTTTGCCACTGGTTGCTCCATATGGGTGACACTCCTCAAAAGCTGTCAGATGGGGATGTCAGTGCAAGATACAGGATGAACCCATCCTATGTTATGACTGTTTTTTTAACATGCTCCAAATATAGTACTATTATATGAGCCCTTAGTTTAAATCTCATCTGACAGGCAGTAATGTTAGTTGGCCAGCCTTGGGTATCAAGCAGCCCATCCCAGTAGCTCAGTGGCTAGCGTATCGGACATGTGATCTGGTGGTTGTGAGTTTGATACCCGATTCAGGCAAACTTTCTTTCCAGCGATTTTTTGCCTCTCACCCCTGATGCATATAAGTTGGTCAGTGACTTGGAAAGAAAGTTGTGTCGGTACTGGTGTGAGAAAGCCAGGAAACACATGGGTAGGTGCTCTGACCACCATGATATGACCTAAGCTGTTAAAATGGTGTTAAACTCCAATTCAATTCAATCAAATGGGTATCAAGCCTACACCCCCAAATATTCCGAGATTACAATGCTCTACCAGTTGAGCTAATCTGGCTGATAAGCCACTGGGCTCTCTAGTTGCACCGTTATATAGTGACAGTATATCTGAATGATGATTACTGCATGAGAATAAGACTTAGTGATAAAGTTGCAGGTAATATGATAAAGACATTATTGATTTCCTTGTGTGCATACTGTCAATGTTTTTTTTTTTCGTAACCGTTATCTTGCTAAATAACTAAAATGAAATATTCATTTCGATAGTAAAACCCATATACTGCTATTTCAAAGTTATGTTTTTGGGAATAACACCTCCTTATCGGACAGTGTAGATCCAAGATCAGACTGCACGTTCTGTGCAGTCTGATCTTGAGGTACATTGTCCGCAAAGGTCAGTGTGTTGCACTTAGCAACTTCAGGGTTGACTCTTTACAGAACAACAAAATTTTAGGCTTGTTCAATATTTGAAAGCATTTGCAGAAGACAGAGAAATTGCGTCAAATGATGGGATTTGTCTTAGGGTAGAAAATATTATAGGGAAAGAAGAAAACACTGGTAATCAGCATTTTCTCCTCTTCCCACAATATATAATGAAAAGCCTTCTTTCCCAGGGTAGTGAAAATCTGGGATTATTTGGTACTCTTTACCAAAGAATCATGTTTTTTTGACTTTTGACATCCCTGAAACAGAAGCCTTTTGAAAACACTGTAGGAAAAAGAGAAAATGGTGGCAACTCGACATTTTCTCTTATTCCCACAATGTTCTCTACCCTTTTAAGGTTTTTTTTTTGCAAAGAGTTATACATTATGGTTCACCTTTTATCAATAGTTTTGAGGGGTCCTGCCTGGCTCATTGGTAAAGTGAAGGACTCATAACTTGGAGGCCTCAGGTTTGAGCCTCAATGGAATCACTGGGTATTTGTAGGAGGTCTGTTGGCAAGACAATCAGAACCTTAGCCTTGTACTGATGAAACCCAGGACATGCACAATTTTTTTGAGCTGTTGCCATGATATGACATGATGACAGAAATAATGTTGAAAGTGGCATAAAACAACCAATAGTTTTAAATAAAAAGTGGTCATCATATACTGCTAGAAATGTACGTAAGTGTTTGATATGCAACTCAGTCTTTGTAGATGCCCTGTTTTGCTTCAGCAATATAAAGGTATTTTGTCTCACTGTCAGCTACTTTGATACTTGCCAATACAACCTTGAAATAGTAATATTTCAACTGTCTGGATGAATAGGTCTTCTTTTGAATTCTGCAGTCTGTTTGGTAATACAGCTTACTTTGAGAATAGTTATAACACTTCTTTGACAAGTTATGGCATATCGGTCAGCGTTAAAATTTTATGGTGTTGATTTTGCTTTGTTCTGGATAAGTCAAAGTTTACACTTGGATTTTATTAGTGTTGACTCTCTTTTGTACTGATTAAGTCAAAGCTATACCTGCTGGCAATTAAAATATTCATTCATTGATGGAGAGAGAGATATTGACTGTGTTGAGGTTTTATTGCATATATATGTACATAACTTTTAATGCTTCATATAGCGATTAAAGATACTACTAATCTTTAGAGCAGTTCATCAACACGGTAGACGCTGTAAATTTAGTAATAGGACCCTAATAAACGTAAAATCAAGATAGATTTAGTCTAGAAGGTCTGATCAAAGTGGTTAGTGCGGATCAAAGATCAGACTGCACATCATTGTGCAGTCTAATGTTGATCTACACTAGCAGCTTAAGCAACTATATCTGTCAAAGGTACCTTAAATGTTAACCCTTTAACAAAGAATCCTGTGTTTTATAACCCCAAGGAAGTAGCCATCATTGAAAACATTACAGGTAAAGAGGAAATGCTGGATACCAGCATTTTTGCTTTTCCCTACTATGTCCTCATCTATTTTAAAGGCAAATTACATCATTTGAGCAGCATTTGGTTTGATATCTATAGGTAAATGCCTTCAACACTGAGCAGTCAGAACCTTTTTAACTATTAAGTTTTCATTTTGTAGTATTCTGACCTTGTTTCTACCCATTACAAGTACTAGGGTCAGCTAGTTATGATTCTGAAGATAAAGATTTTGAATTGAAAAACCAAGTTAGCTAAATTTTTTTGATAGAATGGTGTAATTAGTCATTGCAACTGGATTTAATTCTCTCCAGATACTGTGAGTTACATATAACTCTGTCGAACTCCTGTAGCATAGTCAGTAGCATAAAGGACTTGAGAAAAGGGGGTAGCTTGTTAGAATCCCAAGCTTGGCCAGTTTCTTTCTGAGGATTGATAATATAGTCACTGCGACAGGATTTATTCCTCTCTTACGGCTGATCATTGTTTGGATGATACGGGAAAGCAGCCAGGGGCTTTGAACATCATGTGAGGTACTGGTAACACAAAAACTCCAGGAAAACATAGATAGGTGTACTGGCGGCTCTGATATTATTGAAATAATATTGAAAATGGCGTACGTATAAAGGCAAGAAACCCACTGGCTAATATACTACTGTGTAATGGTGTATAAGACTGGTTCTTGTAACAGTGGAATGAAATATGGCTCAAATGGTGTTTGAATTTGGAGCAGTCTAAAATTTCATTGTTTGCTAGAGAGTTAACCATTCTAATTAAGGTAGCAGTGTCATTGATTCTGCAAGCATATATTATAATTATATCTACTGGTGTTGATAAATGAATATTGATCTGGTTCACAGATCATAAAGGTGATGACACAACCTTTTATGTGTTGAGCATCATTGTCCAACCCTTTGCAAGAGAAGAACAAATTAGATGGACAATTTTTGCGCAGATAAACCCATGAAAAAGTAAAATTTCTAAAGTATGACTGCCTGACTATTTTAAGCCTTTTTCGCACAGTCCTGAGTTTTAATGACCCCAAGGTACAGAAAATTGGAAAACATTGTGGGGTGGCAAATAATTATGCTGGTGACCAGCATTTGGAAACTGCGGCAAAAGAAGAAAATGCCGGGAGCCAACATTTTATCCTCTTCCCACAATGTTTTCTATCCGTCCCAAGTTGAATTTCAATGCTTGAGTCACACTTATTTTGTTGTCTGCAAATGGCTTCAATTTGTACTAGTCTAAAATTTTGTTACTTAGTAAAGAGTTTAGTGACCTGTTACTGTGATATGACGAAAATGCTGCTGAAAGCAGTTTGAACAAAAAGCATCCAAAAAAAACAAATATTCTCCTGTCAAATTGAAAAACAGATCTGGAGTGAATGACATGCTCAGTGTGTTAGGACCCACAAGTGTGGTTGAAGAAAAAGTGAGAAAAGCTAGAAAAACATGGCTAAAACGCCTAGCTGGGGCTGCTAATCCAAAAGCACAGGCCTAGGCATCTGATAATTCAGTAAAAGTGCTTTAGCTTCTGCAAGTATACCTAAAGAAGCACAACGTTAATGGGCTTTATTTATATCCATTAAAGGGAGGTAATAGCAGTAACAGGGGCATTGATTGATTGATGTCTTCACGAAGTCCTTGGTTTCACCAATACTAGGCTAGGGCTCTAAAGTATCTTACCCAAGGACACTTCCACGAAAAACCCAGTGCTTCCAGTGAGGCTTGAACCCAGGGCCTCCAGATTACAAGTCCTATACTTTACTAATGAGCCATGCCGGACACCGTAACATGAGCAAAGATTCATTATAGTACCTGTTTTGATGCAGATTTTCATGTAACCCACTCTGACATAGTGAATTGATGTTTGGTTTTCTGTAGCCCTATATCCTTTCTTTCATTCTTTCATTACCTATGACAACTTCAGTAGCTTTTGCAGACAGCGTAGATCAAGATCAGACTGCACAGAATGTGCAGTTTGATTGTTGACCTACACTGTCCACTATTGGTACTTACCTTTGGCAATAGCCATCTTCAATAGCAGTGGAAATCTGGAAATCAGTGAGAAAAAAAGTTGAATTTTTGGAATGAGTAGTGAAAGAGTTAAAAGAAATATCAAATGTTTAGACTTGCCCAAATGGAAAGCTTTTGCAGACAATAAAAAATTACATTGGCTCAAAAAATTGAAATTTGTTTTGGAAGGGTAGAAAACATAGTGGGAAAAGGAGAAAATGCTGGTTGTCAGCATTTTTTTCTCCTTTTCCCACAATTTTTTTGATAATCTTCTTCTTCATGGTCATTAATACTTTGAACTGTGAGGTGAAAGGTTGTGGCAGTAAATCTCATGAATTATTCATTACATTTTTGCTGTACAAACCTTTTTTAGACCTATTGGAGACCAATAGAAATTACACAAAAAGCAAATATTTGGAGCTGAAAAAAAAACATTTTGGAAAACAGTTCAGAAAACATAAAATGATTGATTGATTAAACTGTTGTTTTACACTGCTTTCAACATTAGTTCAGTCATATCACGGAGATAGCTCACATATTCATGTATTTTTTGGGTTTCTCAAGTACTAGGGTAGGGCTCTGAAGTGTCTTGCCAAAGGACACTCCCACAAAAAACCCAGTGGATACAGTACGGCTCAAACCCAGGGCTTCCAGGTTACAAGTCCCTCACTTTACCACTGAGCCGTGTAGGACCCTGGAAAACATAGATGGAGGAGCCGTAGAATGCTTATGTTACAGCACATGCTTCAAAAGCAGTAGGACCCCTTAGCTCCTTACCAAAGGACAAAATTTTAGACTGGTCCAAATTGAAAGCATTTGCAGATGACATGTTCAGTGTAGCTCAAAAGATGATTTCTTTCTTTGAAGTAAAAGAAAATATTGTAAGAAAAGAAGAAAATGCTTGTAACCAGCATTTTTTCCATTTGGACAATATTTTCAAGATTGTTCTTTTTCCACCAAGTTGAAACGTGTAATTGCTTCGTTAAGAGTGATTTTTGAAGTTTTCTTAATTGTTTGAAAGGAAGACAGAGAGTATTGATTTGCAGTTGCATTCCTGTTTTAGACATTGCCTGTATAAGCAGCTCTCTGGATTGAAATTTCTGGGAGCATGCAGGTAATTTTGGTTGCTATTAGAAACAAGGCGAGATAGATAGGTGTTTGAAAATAGAGAGAAAAGTTATCATGTTTCTATGAATATCTAGGAAAATTGAGCCTTTTATACAGTGGAACATTATTGATTTCTTAATTCTTTTAGCAAACAATCCAGTGTCTTAACAACCCTAAAGAAGGTTTTTGCAAACATTGTAGGAAAAGGAGACAATGCTGGTAGCCAGCATTATTTCTTTTTCCCCACCTCATTTTCTACGCTATTCTAATCTACTAAAGACAAATACTATTGTTTTGAGCCACTTTTTTAATTTATTTGTCTGCTAAAACTCTTTCAATCTGGACAAGTCAAAAGAATTTTACCTGGTAAAAAGTTTAACTATATGGCCTGCAACATGCAAAAAGGGGCATTCTAACATTTGCTTAAAGTGTTGTCTTGGATCAGCCTGCGCAGTCTGCGCAGACTAATCCGAAATGAGACTTTCCAGTTTTTTGTAATTTTCTGTCTTGCTCAAGTCTACTGATGAACAAAATCTAATGAAGTCGTAAAGTGCTGTCTCGGATTAGCCTGCGCGGACTGCGCATGCTGATCCGAGACGACACTTTACGCAAATGTCGGAATGCCCCCTTTGGCATGACTTGCAAGCCATATACTGGAGAACAAAACTCTGGACTTGTCCATATTGAAAGCAATTGCAGTTGACAAATTAGAAGTGGCTCAAAGGTTGTAATTCATCTTTGATATGGAAGAAAACATCGTTGGAAAAGGAGAAAATACTGGTTCCAAAGCAACTTTAGCAAGCTTCAGTGCTTGAAAAGTTAACACAGTACTGTCTACAGACAACTATTTTTGTCATGTCTTGCAGCAAATTTAATATTTTGCTACCAATTTGACAAGTTTGACACTTTCTGTTGCAATTGAGACTGATTTTAGCCATAATTTGGCATAAGGTGGTGGACAGTGTAAATCCTTGGTCAGACTGCATGTTCTGTGCAGTTTGATCTTGATCTACACAGTCTGCTAAAGCTATCCAAATTGACATTGGCTATAAATTTAATGCATGTTACCATACTGGCTAACTCTTTACCACAAGATCCCAAGTTTTCACAACTCTAATTGAATGGACTTTTGAAAACATCATGAGAAAAGGAGAAATGCTGGTAACCATGACCTTTTTCCATGATGTTTCCTACCCTTTCACAAACAAAATCTTCCATTTGAAGAGCATTTAATTTGTCATCAGCATATACTTGCAGTTTGGACTAGTCTTAAATTTTGCTGTGTGATTAACTCTGTACCATACAAAATTTCAACCAAATGGAAAGCATCTGCAAATAACAGATTTGAAAGTGGTACAAATGGACTAAAGTTCTTTCTCGTTAAAACTTTGGATGGTTCAGTAAAGGAACTAGAAAAGTTTCCATTAATTTATACTGGGTGTTTATCTTTCTTTCAGGTTCTGATTAGATTCTGAGACAACTTAAGACCCAAGAACAATGGATGGGGGCAAGAAAGTATGGGTGCCCCACCCAACCGAAGGTTTCAAGCTTGGGCGTATTGTTGATATCGGCCAGGAGTTTATTACCATAGAGCCATTTGACAGCCCTGGAAGTGTAAGACTGACTTTATTGCATATTTTGTGTATTGTCACATTTATATTATATTTCATATGTCTATTTTTAGAAATGTTACGGGTAAAGAAATGTCATAATTTAAGCTGGGGGGAATTATTTTCCCGTCACAGTGAATATTTTCCTCCTGCCGAAAATCTGGAACTACTTTTTTAAGTTTTTAAGTTTTAAAAGTGGCATTTGTTGACAAAATAATCAGAGGAAATATAATATATAATTTATTTCATCAGCTTGTGGTTAATATGGGGAAATATTTGCCTCAAAAGGGAAAGGTCCGCGAAAATAGCTCGTGCCTTACGGCACTCGTTATTTTCGCATACCTTTCCCTTTTTCGGCAAATATTTCCCCATATTAACCACAAGCTGATGAAATAAATTCTATCTCTCAACTCTTAGCCAACTGGTCCCATGATTGAACGACCTTGATGAAGGAGGCTTTTGAAAAAAAAATTGCAAAATGTTTGCAAGTGTTTCAAAGACAAAATCTTATTTTTTTACACTTACTCTTTACCGAACGACAAAGTCTTAGACTGGTCCAAGTTGAAAGCATTTGCAGACAACAAAATACACATGACTCAAAAATTGAAACTTGACTTTGGTAGAGTAGAAAACATTGTGGGAAAAGGAGAAAATGCTGGTTACCAGCATTTTCTCCTTTTCTCACAGTGTTTTCAGAAGGCTTCTTCCTCGGGGTTGTTAAAACCAGGGATTGTTTGGTAAAGGGTTAATTCATTTCATGTTTGTTTCATATTTTCCTTAGCTTGCCTTTTTTTCGAAGAAAATGTTGAAGTATTGTCATAGCCGTGATCATGCGATGTCTTCGTCTATGTTGTTCTCCTCATGATCTCTGTCCTCATGGTGCAAAATCTTTGACATTTCATAATATCCCTGTTATAACTGAAGTTATTTTCTTCAAATTTTGACTGGTTGTCATTACTGAAGATATATACTTTAAATTCAGATTAGTTGTTAACTGTTTGAAGGGGAACCCATACAACAAAGGCAGGTGACCATTAAAATATTTTTGACATAATTATGCCCCTTTTTCAACTTTTAATTTTCAAAAACTGTGACATTTTATAATATCTCTCTCATTACTGAAGACATATACCTCAATCTTGGACTAGTTGTTAATTATCGAAGAGGAAACCTATACAACAAAGGCAGGTAACCATCAAAGTATTTTTGACACAGTTATACCCCTTTTTGGATTTAGAATTTTCACTAAAAGCAACTGCTGAGTTTTAAAACCGCAAATGCCGTGTGTGTGAACAGGTCTGAAACTTTGATAAGTGGTAAAAAGTTAATCAGTCCATAGGATTATTGGACATAGTGCTTTTATACTTCTGTTTTTGGTGTTCACTGCCATTTTATTTCTTTGCCATTAATGTTATATCACTGCAGTCGGTGCACCTATACATTCATTCTAGTAGTTTTTATTCCAGTGATTTGCTCAAAATATTTTCAAACCACTGGCCACTTACAAGCAGAAACTAATTCAAGACAATGTCTAATCCTGGGGTGAGAGAGGATTGCACCCTATCACAGAAACTTCTCCGGGTAGGGCTAAGATCAGACTTTACAGTTTGCAGTGTTTATTCTTGGTATGTACCGTCCACAAAAGGCACTTAGTAACCACTGGCCTTAAAAGCACCCATTCAGATAACTCCACATATCTTTCTTGCTGAAAGCTCTTCCTTGGTTGTATGCTGATACCTTTACAAAACAATCCTGAGTTCTGATAACCATGGCAGATAAAGCTTTAGAAAACATTGTGAGAAAAAGAGAAAATGCTCGTGGCCAGCATTTTCTCTTTTTCCCACAATATTTTCTATCCTTTGTCTATCATTTGAAAGACAAATCACATCATTTTTGAGCCACATTAATTTGTCATCTGAAAATGCTTTCAAGTTGGACAAGTCAAATATTTTTTCATGGGTGAAGATTAGGAGTGGATGCTGCACACACCAAAGCAGAGAGTCCCCCTGAACTTACTGCTTTATGTTATTTTATTTGCAGACAATCAAGTCCATTTATGATCGAACATTTCCAGCCGAAGAGCATGACAACAAAGATGTGGATGACAATTGCGGACTGATGTACCTGAATGAGGCAACCTTACTGAACAACTTGCGTATACGATACATGAAAAATAAGATTTATGTAAGTGTATTTATGCAAGAAAATGCTGGTTACTATCATTTTCTCTTTTTCCCACAACGATTTCTATCATTCAAAAAAACAAATTTTGATTCTTAAGTCCCAGTTGTTTTGTTGTCTCCAAATTCTTTCGATTTCGACAACTCTAATGTCTCCTTGGGAAGAGTTAACATTTCTGAAGCTAGGGTCTGTAATTCTTATCTAAATTTTTTTGAAATTCAATGTGTTTCATTCGAAGTCTATATAGAGAATAGATGGTTGGTGTCTTGGATGGGTTAAGTTTATCGGGCAAGGCGGAGGAATTTATCTGGTGAGCCGAAGGCGAACCGGATAAATTTCGGAGCCGAGCCCGATAAACTTAACCCATCCAAGACACCAACCATCTATTCTATTTATCCTGTCACTCACTGTAACGGAACAAAACAAATAAACGGAAAAAAAACATTGATAAAGACCGTACCTTCAATAAATTTCCGGAGCCGAGCCTGATCGACTTTCTTAATCCAAGACACCAACCATCTATTTTATTTATCCTTTTTCTCAATTATAATCCAAAAATCCGACTAAATTGAAAATTTCGCTCGAAATAAGGCACATATTGACATCTTTCTCACTAGATCTATGAGAAACTTGAAATGAAGAACCGTGTTTACATAACCCTCTGGATATGCAGCTGTAATAATGACGTCATGAATGATATTGGCTACGTCATAATTATCAAACGTGACGTATATCCGCAGAAAAATATTGTGGCGAAGAAGACAATGTGTTTTAACATAACAGACTATTAATTAAACGAGCAAAAGTATTCGCTAGCGATTGATTCATTCATTACGGCAGTAAGACGCTTGGTTGAAAATAGTCCCAGTCAGCAGGTGCGCACTTAGCGGTCATGTGACCAACTGACGGATAACAAAAAAAATATACGGCACCCTGTTATCCGTCAGGTAAACCCGGAAGTGACAGGATAAAACAGAATGAATGTTAACTTATTTCCATATAAATGTATTTTTAGGCCCCTCTGCTGCACCAGGTTTAAAAAAACATTGTTAAACCTTCACCTAACATTCCAGACTTTTATCGACTTTGAGGAAGACAGCTTTTGAAAACAATGTGGGAAAAGGAGAAAATGCTGGTAACCAACATTTTCTCCTTTTCCCACAATGTTTTCTGCCATATGATAGACAAATTTCATGTTTTGAGTTACATTCAATTATTCGTCTGCAAATGCTTTCAGTTTAGAGGAGGCGAAAATGTTTTTGTCTGGTAAAGAGTTGAAAGGAGCAATAATCATTATTATTATATACTTGTTGAAATCATTTGTCTCTTTTCCATCAGTGTTTATGGAAAAAAAAAAAGAAAAACAGAACCATCTTGTAAAGAGTTGAAAACTTGTTGAAAGTGTCAAAATGGTAAATATACTGTATTTTGCTTAAATTTTGGGACAGTAAAAAATAATTATTTTTTTTTCGTGTCCCAATACTTAGGTCTACAAGAAATAATTATTTTGTCAGCTGTCCCAAATTTTATGGTCAGGCAAGACAAGCTGTCATACTGTAAGTCACTGACTGCTAACCAGTCGAGGTTAAAATATTGCTACGTCATTGATTTCAATAAACGATCATTTGGAGATTGGTCTATTTTTAGACAAATTGGAATTCCAGCGGTCAATTTGTGCACTAAGAGTTTAACAATTTGCTTTTTCTCACTGTTTTTGTTGATGATTAACTTGTCACTACTTATTGTCTGCGTCCTGGGATCGCGATGAGGATTGTTATTTTGCGATTGTAATTAAATTTTACAACATATTTTACCTGCTTACGTGAGGTGAAGGACGTAAATTCAACTCTGACAAGTACCTGCTTGGCTCGTTCTCAAATTTGATTGGTTAGTCGATCTTCGATCGATAAACCTCGGTTAGACTAGAATACTGTACCTTGATTTCTATTTATAAACAACGAACCCGATTGACCGTGAAACACATGCGTGTCAACTCTTTGTCAACTTCAGATGTACATGTATATGTTATATCTTGGATACAAGTTTATCACACCCTTATTACACTTATATCGGATATTTTTTATGAATTGGGGTTTAAAATAGTCTGTCAGGTAATCGGGTTTTTTTGTCTTGAAACGGGAAACTCCCGTTGAAATCGGGAGGGTTGGGAAGCATGCTTACGTGTGTAGAAATGAAACTGCGCGAAATAAATGCTTGTAAACAAAGGGTATCAAACGGATTGAAAGTTTTTTTTTTTAAATAGATATTCACTGTCCCAATTCTTTGGACCAAGAAAACAACGATCTTGCTTTGCAGTTTTTAGTATGGCCCAAATCTTTGGGTCATAAAAAAAAATTTATTTTCGCAATTTTTGATGGTGTCCCAATACTTTGGGTGTCCCAAAATTTAAGCAAAATACGGGGTAGTCTGTCAAACCATTTGCTTTTTTTCCAGACATTTACTGCCAATATTCTGATTGCACTAAATCCATACTACAATGTCCCAGATTTGTACTCGCCAGAAACCAGAAAGAAATACAAAGGCAAGTCACTGGGTACCATGCCACCCCATGTGTATGCTATTGGTGAGTGTGATATTGTTTACATTTGGTTAAATTTTCTTTAACCCCTGAATCAAACAATCTCTCTTATTACCTACCATGCAGAGGACAGCTTCTAAAAAACATTATGAGATAGTGAGAAAACGCTGGTATCAAGCATTTTCCCAAGACAGGAAGAAAATTGTTGGTATCAAGCATTTTCCCCTTATCTCAACTTTTTTAACTCTTTACCACACAATGCCGAGCTTCAACGACCCTGAAAGAGAAGGCTTTTGAAAAGATTGTGTTGAAAGGAGAAAATGCTGGTAACCAGTGTTTCATCCTTTTCCCTCAGTGTTTTCCACCCTATCAAAGAGAGAAATTACCAAGTGAGCTACATTTTATTTGTTGCCTGCAAATGATTTTAATTTCCTTCAGTCCAAAACTTTGTTGTTTGGTAAAGAGTTAAAGACAACTTACATCCTTTGAAGCTGCATTTAGTTTGTTATCTGCAAATACTTCAAATACTCAATATATAGAAATGTCTGAAATTTGGATTGTCGAGTAATGAGTGAACTTTTGTAAATCATTGTATAGTCTTGTGTTAGAACCCTGCTGCTCATCTGAAATAGTTTTTATTAAGATGGTATTTGATTTATTTCAATCATTGATTT
The DNA here is from genome assembly GCA_946811185.2 of Hippopus hippopus. NCBI lineage: Eukaryota > Metazoa > Mollusca > Bivalvia > Cardiida > Cardiidae > Hippopus > Hippopus hippopus. The sequence goes on along the minus strand of OX328101.1, from coordinate 6,123,729 downwards.
TTGTCCTGGTATTGCAAGGTGCCAACTGTTTTGGCCAAAATTCTGTGGAAGGACAGATGTTCACTCTGACATGGAAAGACTGTCATGTTCTGTTCTTGTATAGAAGCTCTTCAAAAGCATGTATCGATGAACTTTCAACAATGACATGTTGATAAGTGAAATACTTTGTAAATAGAATGTCAAAAATCAAAACAAATGGTGTTCTTGCAAAGACTTCAGGGAGCCCATCAAAATGGATGGATGGTAGCAAGAGGTTGGACTTTGGGTAAGGCCTGTTTTTGATTGACTATATTGGTTTGTGTATTTGCTGCAAATAGTATGGTGTAGGAAAGTGCTTAAATGAGACTCAAATGATTTGATTTGTCTTTGGCAGGTTGAAAACATGGTTGAAAAGGAGAAAATGCTGGTTTATCTGCATTCTCTCTTTTTCCCTTAATGTTTTCAAAAGCCTTCTCCTTCAGTATTATAGAAAATCATGGGACCATTTGATAAAGAACAACTGTGGTATTTTATTGTACTTGAGTGAACAAAACTATCCTCAACGCTTTCTATGATTCAGTTGTGGAAGTGTTCCTCGGCAAGGCATTTTAGAGGCCTGACCTAGTACTGGTGAAACCAAGGAAACACATGAAGAAGTGATCTGTTGCTATGATATTACTGAAATAATATCGAAAGTGGCCGGAACGCCATGCTGTCAATAAAATTAATGAATGAATTTTATTTTTCAGCTGACAAAGCCTACAGAGACATGAAGGTGAATAAGATGAGTCAGTCTATCATTGTGTCAGGAGAGTCAGGTGCTGGAAAAACAGAATCTACAAAATACATTCTGAAATATCTGACAGATAACTGGGGCAGCCATGCTGGACCTATTGAACAAAGAATTGTAGAATGTATGTATTTTTAGAATATAAGCTTTCATCTTTTTTATTCAAGTGTAGAGTTCTTCCTTTGCTCATTGGTTGAGTAGCTAGATTGTAATAAGGAAAGAAGTGATATTATAGAAAGAACACTCAGCCTGTAACCAAGGGGTCTCAGGTATTGGTTCCATATAAGCTGAACTCTCTACCCTTGGGAAATACAGGGCTCCCGCTGTCGATCGCCAGTGGCGCCAAATGCGAAAATTAAGTAAATTTGGCACCAAAAATGAAGCACTGGCGAATGTACTGGCGACAAGCAAATGTCTATAAACAATCATTAAAAGATCTTAACTCTTGACATAAACTGTATGTATCAAGTGTAAAGGAAGCCCGCGTTACTGTTTATCACACCTAATCAAGCTAGCATTCATTAACGGTTATGTCTAATTGCACACCATACTTGCATACACACCACGCAATGCTAATCAATCAAATATCGATTTCGCCACGCCCCGTTGAGCCCACAGAATTTTCCACACACTATCTACTGCGAACCAATCAGACATCAGACACAAGATTTAGTCACCGCCCATGATTTCTAAAGCCACGCCTTGATTATGCCTTACCTGGTCAGCGTCCTCTCACTGGCTAGCATTTTATTGTGTGTATTTAACGATGTCATTAATGAAAAACGTGATAATGTTATCGATCTGCTTATCTAGCGCAAAAATGACAGATTTTGAAGTTAGTTGCAAGCCGTAACAAAAATTTTATATCAAATAATGCGGAAAAACTTTTCTGTAAATTAATCGACATTAAAAATGGATCGTCGAAAAAACGTGAAAACTCATGACACAACAACATGTCAGTTTGATGTTGTCCGATCAGAAGCTCTTCAGACTGTCTTTATAGCTTTGATAATGACTTCAAACAAGAAATTTACACAAATGTATTTATAAAACTATAAGTGAGTGCTTAAATACCTGTCTAATAATGAGGAAGAAACTTGGGTGATTTTATGACATGAAAATGCTGAATGATGGCCGTGGGGGGGGGGGGGGTTGCACTTTGTAGGCCACTTTGTCTTACAGTGATAGCACTGGAACAAGTGTCAGAGAAGGTATAGGACACTCATACAGAGAGAAAAGACCAGAATAAAAGGACCTTTTAACAAATGCAACCTGTAGTATTTTTTCAGATAAAAAGAAATGATATATTAACCTTTTACCATACAATTCCAAATTGCCTCTTTAATTTCATTAAAACTCAAGGAATTCTAACAGATTGGCAGTTATAGAATTACAGCGCTGTATTTCTGTTCAAATACAACTTCTATGTCCCTGCAGCTTACAACCTTGATAACCCTTGGGGAAAAAGGAACAGAAGTAAGCATGTACAACTGAGCAATGGATTTAGTAGCTTTAACATGGGCCAATAAACTGAAGTGTCTAATGTACTATGTGGCTACCTCAGTTGGCTCCTACTGGCCCCAATTTTTATGAGGTGGCGAATTTGATGGCGCAAAAATTAAAACTTGCAGGGGAAGCCCTGGAAATACCACAGTTGTTTCATGAGTGGTTGCTAAGATCACAGGGGTCCTAAGAATTGGGGGCGTGCAAGGGGAGTGCAGTGATAATGGTAGCTTTTCCCCTATGGGAAATACCATAGAAACTGATGTGTCAAGACTGGTTTTAAAGATCATAGGGGTCTTAAGAATCAGGGGCATAGGGTAGCTCCAAAAAATCAAAAGGAGAAGTAGAGTGTACTAATATCATAGCGATGATGTTGAGTCCTAAGTGTTGCTTACAGTTTATTGGAAACTTTAGCAAGTACTGACATTGGCATGTTGGTAGTTCCTAATTCAGGTTGATCAGGCTCATCAAGGTATTGGTACTTGGAACCTTTTATGGAAGAGGCTGACACTCTACCCCTGTCTCCCACTGGAAAGTGTGGGTAAGACTAGTGAGGCCAGAGAAAGACATGAAAAATAATTGCAAAATGTTGGTAATTCAAAATAGTTAGTCTGTATGTCCTTAAAATCTAAAGTACATTCACATAGTAACATACTGTAATAACTCCCTTGTCTTTCATCCTTTTATCTCATGAACAAACAGTAAGCGTTTTGGACTCATTCATATTGAAAGTGTAAGAAGACAACAATTCAAACTCAGTTTAAATGACAGAACTTGTCTATGAAAACATTTTGGGAAAAGGAGAAAATGCTGGGTACCAGCATTTTCTCCTTTTCCCACAATGTTTTCAAAAGCTTTCTCTGTCAGGGTCATTTAAAACTGTGGATTGTATGGTAAAAAGTTATACAGTCAAATTTTTTACACATACTTTTTTCAGCTAACCCTCTCCTTGAAGCTTTTGGCAATGCCAAGACAGTGAGAAATAACAACAGCAGTAGATTTGGAAAGTTTATAGAAATTCATTTTGACCATAAGGTAAGTCACAGACTGTTAAACCTCCAAACCTTACCTTGTAACCTTACTAGATCTTTGCTAAGCACTCTCATATTTTGATGAAAGTAAGGAAAAAGGCTTTTGAAAACATTGTGGGAAAAGGAGATCATACAACCTGAAATACCTAACATAACTTGGTCACCCCATGCTTGACTATTAGGAAGAAGGCTTTTGAAAACATTGTGGGGAAAAGAGAAAATGCCGATAACCAGTATTTTCTCTGTTTTGCACATGTTTTCTACCATACCAGAGGACAGCTCATTAATAATATTTCCAAGTTTGCTGTCTGAAGCCACATTCAGTTAGTCTAAAATATGTCTACAATTTGTCATTTGGAAAGGGGTTGAATTTAGAAATACCCGGAAAAGCTTACAATGGCTGATACAACATCAGATGCTTAAATTGTTACCAACGTAGGTAAAGATCAGATTACGCCAAATAATATGTATTCTGGGTCCATATTCACCAACCATTTTGAAGAAAGTTCGTAGTCTTACTCTCCAAAAGTTTTCTTTTTTTGAAAATAACACATTCAGATTAGCTAAACCAAAATGGGTCAGCCAATCAGAAGTTTTGTTAATTTCAAATTTAGAAAATCTTTGAAAATAAGACTTAGATTGTTCTCAAGAATAGTTGCTGAATAGGGACCTTGATCTTAAATCTATACCAAGCCCTACTTTACACTAAGTTCTGAAAACTCGCTGTCTCCCACCTAAAAAAATGTTTTGTTTTGTTTATTCAGCTGCTTTTAGTATATAGATTGTGTAGGGGATGTTTTGTCATGGTGAAGTAACTTTACAAAAATCTTAAAGGTACCAATAATCCATGATGTTTTCATTTTTACAGCAAACTGTTGTAGGAGGGTTTATATCTCACTATTTGTTGGAGAAATCCCGTATCTGTGTGCAGAGCAAGGAGGAGCGGAACTATCATATATTCTATAGAATGTGTGCCGGGGCTCCCAAAGATCTACAGCAGAAGTTACAGTTAGCCTCGCCTGACCAGTTTCACGTAGGTTATTGTAGACGATGACTGTCATATGTTGCCGATACTTTTTGTACTTTATGTGGTCATCCTGTTGCATTACATGCTTTTTCTGGAAATACCTCAAAGATATAAAATAAATGATGCTGTGTACAGTTCGTAACATTGAAAGGGAAGAGTTTTTTTTCTTGTGCGTTTTAATGTTATGAAAAAATATTGTTAAAAAAGGAGCAAAGTAGTTTCAAAAGCTCTTTCCTGCATCCATGAAAAAAGTAGTTGAGGTCAAACCCCACAGTCGACCATGTTTGTTTATCTAGCAGTCTTATACATGAAGGATTGCATTTTCAGCCATTGAAAGAGAAAAAATTTATATGTTTGGCTCTGAAATTGAAAGGCATTACTTGAAATGATTCATGGTTTTCAATGCATGATTGTTAACACTGTAGTTTTGTCTGTCTGAACTTTTCTGAGACCCCCTGTATTGTAATATATGTTTTAGGGTGTAGGTATTGTCTATCTTTGTCTCTCATTCCTTCTTTTTTTTCTTCAAAAGAAATTTAAGAATGAAAAGTAAAACTTCAACTTTCTAGGTCAAATGAATATTCTAAAGGCAAGGTTAATTACAACCAATCATGACAATTATTCTTTTTTCTCAAAGAGACCGTAATAGTGGTAGTAATGACTTCACTTTGTAGCTGTTAGGATGTAGATAATGGCCTCACCTTTTACCAAATGATCAGATATTTAATTTTTTACAATCCTAGGGTTGCAAGCTTTTGAAAACATTATGGGAAAAGGAGAAAATGCTGGTAACCAGCATTTTCTCCTTTTTCCACATATTTTTTCTTTCGTTTCAAAGACATATCCTGATATTTGAGCCACATTTAATTTGTCATCCACAAAATAAAAAATCTGGTAAAGAGTGAACCAATTACTTGATGTGTTTGTAAGCCTATAAAAAATGTAATGGGACATAAAGAAGACACATTGAAGGACAGGAAACATCAGTTTTAATGATATCAAAAACATTGTTGGGAAAGTAACGGTCACTTTCTATGAAGCATTTGCTTTGTTTCCCTTAATTTTTTCAAAAAGTAGTTCACAGTAAGGTTATATAAAGAATATATATGTATACAGCAATGAGGGGTTTAATACAATAAAACATGTTGAAGTGGCCATGTGAACTAAACAACCACCTGAGTTTGAATATCATAATTAAGCCTGTGTTAAACAGCCACTTGCCCTAAGACGCCAGTGTTGTTTGTTCCCTTTATTTGGCAATTTAGGACAGGTTTTGATAATAATGAATTACAATACTCTTTGGATGGTGGTACATCAAGAACTTTTCATCCTTTCTGATAAATATAATTCTTGCTTGTGTGTACATTGTGATGCTCCAACAGTTTATGCCTTTTGTGGCTTGATGATTTCTTGTCTTCCTGATCAGTTACCCTTTACAAAACGATTGTATAACTCTACAACCCCAACAGTGAAGGCTTTTGAAAACATTATTGAAAAGGGAGAAAATGCTGGTAATCAGCATTTTCTCGTTGTTCCATTATGATTTCTGCAATTTCATTGACAGATCATTTCATATTAGTCATATTTGATTGGTCCTCTGTAGATGCCTTCAAAATGGACAGGTCTAGAGTTCTTTCAACTGGTAAAAGTGTAACCCTTAGAGCACTGAAACAGTGTAATAGTCTATCTTTAAAAAAAAAAGAAAAAACAGCTAAAATATCCCAGTCTCGTACAGGGCTGTTTTAGCTAGAATATGTGACAGAGGAACAGACAGTTTAGATCCAAGATCCAGGTACCGTGCAGTCTGATCTCTAACTTCACTGTCTGTTTAAGCAACATAGGCTGTGAATAGCTCTCAAAGGGTTGACCTTTAAAGCACCTTTCACAACTAATGTTGCTTTTGCGGCCAGTGTAGATCAAGATCAGACTTCACATTTTGTGCAGTCTGATCATTGATCTACACTGTCTGCCTTGCTGAAACAGTGCAGACAGAAGCAACCAAGAAATTGCCCTTATTCGTATTTCTGGACTTAAATTGTTGATTGGGTTTATTCAGGGCTCTAGGGGTTAACCCTTATCCTGCTAAATAACTAAAATGAAATTTAGAATTCGATAATAAAAACCTAAATATTGCTATTTCAAAGTTATGTTTTGGGGAACAATATCTCCTTAGCGAACAGTGTAGATCCAAGATCAGACTGCACATTCTGTGCAGTCAGATTGTGATCTACGCTGTCCACAAAAGGTCAGTGAGTCGCGCTTAGCAGTCTAAGGGTTAAATGTCTACTTGTCTCCAGCAATTCATGCTATTTGTTGCTGTTGTGTATATGATAACTTGTCTTCCTGATCATTAACTGTCTCCATTTTCTGCATGCTGTATAGTATTTGGCCCGTGGTAACACCCAGTATTTTGTACGCAAGGAAAATGAGAAAAACCTCAGCAACGACAGAAAAAGCAATATGGTAAGTATGCCTTTGTTTATGAAAATGTACTTCAAGAAACACCTCAGTAAGAACACTGGCCATTGGAGTAAAGCTAAATTACTGCTGAAAGAACTGAACAAAGAAATTTTCTGCTGCAATGCTAGGCGCAAGAACATGTAAAATTTTTTTTAAGTTGAACACTTTACTAAATATACTGGTGGTTGTTGTAAGTACATTTTACTACAGGTTCTCAACATGGTGACTAAGAAAGAGTGTGAAATGTTACGCAAGGATATGAAAAATACTTGTAAGCTGCAAAAATTAGAGGAAATCATGAGTTTAGATAAGCAACATTTAAGGAATACCTACTTTGCAATTCACTGTCCCTTTTCTCAATCCTCAATATTCTCCATACAGCTATAAAGAGGCAGCAATTTTTCTTTATACACCACAGTTATTAACCATTGAAGAAATTTATAATTCTAGAAGAAGTACAAACCCTTTGAAACTTTGGTCTATGTCTTCTTTGTGTCTTTTTTTGGTTGGACAAAGACATTTGACGCTTTTGTTTCAAGGTAATTAAGGACTTGGCTGCAATGGGGGGGGGGGGGGGGAGGCATAATTCGGAAGTCATTAGAAATAGTCCTTTGAAAATAGACTCACTCTGCAGATATTTTAATTGACAGAGTTCAAATTGCTTTTCAAGAAGATGAAAAGATGACTTTTATTTCATGAATAATGTTGCCAATTAAATCTAATTTCAATAGATATGGTCTAGCTACTCCCCTTTTGATATCTTAATGATGTCATTCTGTGTGATGTCATTTAGCTGAATTCCATCATCTGTATGTACTGAGTTCATTCATCCTCTCCATATCCATAGACTCAGTCTTGTATGATGCAAATAATCAAATATAGGTACATTTAGTCTGCTGTAGCCTCCATCGTTCTTGTAATTTGACAAAAATCACTAGTTATTAGTTTAACTTGAAAAGAAAATTTGCAGAGCAGAATCATGTTTTACTTTAATCAGCCTCAGTTCGACCCAATTTAATTTTTTGTGTCATTCTGTAAATAGCATTCTTTGAGACAATTAATTTCTTTTATGATTATGTTAACCATTAAGGCTCCTTTCACTATATAGTTACCTTTGCACATTTTGTGCAGTCTGATCTTGATCTACACTGTCCGCTTTGCTGAAACCCTGTAGACAAAAGCAACCATTAAATTCCAATTAATTTGCTCGTATTTCTAGGATGAAAATGTCCCCAGGCTGTATTCGATGCTCTAAGGGTTAAATCAGTTCTGTCATTATACATCTCAATATAGATAGCAACATTGAATGATAATTTGATGATGACACACCCATTTATTGGGCCATGTGATGGCATAGTCTGTTGGGTTTTCGATGGTATTCCTTTTGACTGATCCATTGCTTGAACACACGTGTGTGGTAAATATACATTAAAATTTGAATAATACATTTACATCTTAATTGGTTTGAATGGAGGTAATGTAGGACAGTAACTGTTGTTTAATTGACTTGTTAGAGAAAGTGAACTTAAAAATTAGCATAGGAATTCCAATATTTTCATTCTTTTTCTTTCAAGACTTAAAATACTGGTTTTGCTTATTTGGTTTATATCTCTATTTATATTGTTCTAAGGTTCTCTTTCATGACTTCAGAACCAGGACAGTTTTAATTTCAAGATGCTTGATTTCAATCTATAGCCCTGAAATAATATTTAGATATTTGCTTTTATAGTTTTTGAAGAGTGGCAGCCTTCATGACCCAGTTATTGATGATGTAAGAGACTTCAAGGTGTGTGATGATGCGATGGCCCATCTTGGCATGACAGAGACAGAACGGTTCTCTGTGTTCACTATTGTGGCTTCTGTCCTTCATCTTGGTAACATCGGCTTCGAGGATAACCACGAAGACACCAAGGGTAAGGCTATTTAAGGATAGGGCACCCTAATGGGATTATGTAACATCACCTTTCATCGCCAAAAAATAGTATGGATTCGGCTAAGACTCGGGTAATCTGTAATCGATGCAGGGAACCAGCGTCTATAGGCGGTCGATTATGGAGTACCTGAGTCCTAGCCGAAACCGTATGTTTTTCGGTGATGAAAGGCTATCTTACACGAATCCCATTACGATGCCCTTTCCTTAACTCTGTACTAGGCAACAAAATCTTAGACGTGCTATAGTTGAAAGAATTTAACTCGTTACCAAACGACAAAATTTTTACTGGTCTAAATTGAAAGCATTTGCAGCCGACAAACTAAAATGTTGCACCAATTAGGAACTTTTTCTTCGTAAGGGTAGAAAACATTGTAGAAAAAGGAGAAAATGCTGGTAACCAGCATTTTCTACTTTTTCCACAATATTTTCAATAGTCCTTTTTCCTGGGGTTGTTAAAATTCGGGATTGTGTGGTAATGAGTTGAATGTGCCTCGGAAAATGAAATTTGTCTTTGAAAGGCTAGTAAACATTGTATGATGAAGAGAAAATGCTGGTTACCAGGAATCTTTTCTTTCCAACAATGTTTTCAAAGGTGGTTTTCTTAGGGCTGGATGTTTTGTAAAGGATCAAGTTGAAACATTGTCTGTAAAGTAGTCTTGTTATATAAACTGTAGAATCTGAATCCTACCTGAGCCAAGTTTCTGTATGGTTTGTTGCAGTGGTAGTCCTGCCTCCCACATTGCAATCTATTATTATACCCCTGCAAAACTAATGTTTTCGGGGGTATACCGGAATCAGCCTGTCTGTCTGTCTGTCCGTGTGTCCGTCTGTGTACAAAATACTAATAATTTTGTGTCGCGAACTCCTCCTACAGTTTTGCTGCTATTGTATTGAAAGTTTGTTGAAACCTTGATTGTGTACTGAAGTTGTGCAAGACGCAGTTTTCAATCATCTACTCTCTATGATTCAAGGGTAATCTCCCCTTGAACGTAGAAAATGTTTTGTTAAATTGCCTGTTTCTGTCAAAGCGCTAGCGGAGGTATTAAGTCACATTCAGTGACAGCTCTAGTTTATCATTGTACACTGTGCTTTTTACAATGCATTAACATACTTTAAGGGTTTTTTTGCAGGGATAAATACTAATAAATCGTAATACACTGGTAGAGATAATAAAACTTCAGTTTTGTAAGTTTTAAGCATGTAGGAAAAAGAGGAAAAAAATCTTTAATGCAAGACTGAGATATATTTTCGTTCCTGAACTGTAAAATTCAAAACTAACATGTGTGACCTTTAGTGATCTCCGTATGAAATTAAGACTACAAAATGCTTAACCCCTTACAACACAATCTCAAGTTTTAACGACCCTGAGAGAGAAGCTTTTTGAAAACATTGTAACTGGTAACCAGCATTTTCTCCTTTTCCCACAATGTTTTCTGCCCTTTTAAAGACATATTTCAATATTTGAGCCATATTTAATATGTCGTTGGCAAATGCCTTACATTTAGGTAAGTCAAAACTTTTGTTGTCTGGTACAGATTTAAAGACTTGTCCAAATGTAAGCAGTTGTAGATGGCATGCTAATTTTTACTAAGATAATGAAATTTGTCTTTGATGGGTAAAAAGCATTGAGAGAAAAGAAGAAATTAATATTGATTAATGGCATTTTCTCCTTTTCCAACAATGTTTTTTAAAAACCTTCTTTTCAGGGTTGTTAAAATCCAGTACCTGTTGGTAAAAATTATCTTCCATGTTTTTTCAGGTGGCTGTATGGTTTCATCCAGTTCAGAGAAGTCATTACAAATCGCCTCAGTACTTCTTGGAGTGGAAAAAGAGGAATTCAGAGAGGCACTCATTACCAGAGTGATGCAAGCTACGAGAGGTGGAGTCAAAGGCACTGCAATCAAGTGAGTGATTGGTCAAATTTGTAACCAATAATATCATTTACAACTGGAAGGAACTATACCTGGAAATAATTCAGAATTATCTTGATTGAAAAAAACATGGAGAATTAAGGTTTTGTCAGTGAAGATAAGCAATCAATTCAAGTAATAGTTGATTTTTTTTTATTTTTCTCAGTGTGTTATACATTTTGGAAAAAATGTATCTTTATGTATGACTTGGACAAATCAGTGATTTTTTTGTGCGTGATGATTTAGATCATAAGTTTTAGATGAGATTTAGACCACATACTTCATAGGTCTGAACCAGCTATGAGTTTTAACAACCCTTGCAAAGAAGGATTTTGAATATATTGTAAGAAAACGAGATAATGCTGGTTACCAGCATTTTCACTTTTCTACACAATGTTATCTATTCTGTCAGTAACAAACCCAGCCATTTAAGACACATTCTGTCAAAGATAGGTTTCATCAGTAAAGCAACACCTAATTTGTCACCTGGAGCTCAAACATCTCCTGCATATGCTAACTCCAATGTCTTTTATGAATTAATGAATACACAGATCAGTCTGGACATCCGTGCAGACCAATCTTGATCTTAAACCTTTGATTTCAAAGAACTTTCAAGTTTTGTTAGTCTAAAATGTTAATGTCCAGTAGAGTTACATCATCTGCAGGATGTGGTGTTTTAGAAAAAAGTCTAACCAATCATTGTCTTTGTTACAGAGCTTTAGCCAATAAAGATGCAGGAGAAGTAATCATGTAAGAAACAGACTGAAACTTTACATTGACAAATAATTCCTTGACTTATATCTATACAGATCTTCCTTCCTATCCCTCCATTGCAAAACTTGATTATGCTTGTACGCTATTTTAACCCTTAAAGCGCCTTTCAGGACTATAGTTGCTTTTGCGGCCAGTGTCGATCAAGATCAGACTGCACAAAAGCTTAAACACTATAGACAAAAATAGCCATTGCAAATAAATTTGGTATTGTTTCTAGGCTAAATATGTCCGTTGGGTTTATTCGATGCTCTTAGGGTTGATAGTAGTATAAAAAGAGAAGGGCTTTTATTGATCTCTTTGCTGCTTGTTTGTTCAGCACAATGTTTCTAGTTTTATCTGGATAACAGTTACTGTTCTCTGCAGTGGAGTCTTAATGAATGAGAAAAAATCTTTCTGAATATTTTTACGTTATAGATGGAGAACTTTTTATGAGCATTGCCCACTATTTTTACATGGTTTGAAGTAGGCAAGTGTAATAGATGTGTCAAATTGAATTTTATGGGAGTTTACTCTTTACCACACAAACCAGGGATTTTGTGACCCAGATAAAGAAAGTTTTTGAAAATATAATGGGAGAAGAAAGTACTGGTTACCAGCATTTTGTCCTTTTCCCACAATGTTTTCTACCCTATCAAAGACAGTCCCCAAAGCTACTTTGCATGTGTTTTCTGCATATGCTTTTAAATTGGATCAGTCTAAAATTGGTGTTTGGTGAAGAGTTACCTTAATCACACAAAAAATTCCAGTTTTAACGACCCTGATAAAGAAGGCTTTTGAAAACATCGTGGGAAAAAGAGGAAATGCTGGTCCCGGTGTTTTCTACCCAATTAAAAACAGAAATAATCATTTGAGCGACGTTTATTTTGTTGTCTGCAAATGCTTTCAAGTTGGCTGTGTCCAAAATTTTGTTGTTTGTTAAAGAGTTTAACATTAGCACAGGAAAAATTAATTAAAATGAAATAGCTAAAACAAGAAGTTTGATGTAGAAATCAAAGGTTTTAATAGATTTTTCAATGTTAGGAGATTATGTAGATATTTATGTTTAATTTTTAACAGATTGGTGCTAGTAGCTTTATCTAAGTCACAATTGGATATAGTTCCTTAACAAGAGCCCAGAAAATGCTTGCTAGTTACACAGTAGACTTTTCATTTAACCTTTACCACACAATCCTAGTTTGGATGACCCTAGCAAAGACAGCTTTTGAAAACATAGTGGGAGAAGGAGAAAATGCTGATAACCAGCATTTTCTCCTTTTCCCACTATGTTTCCTACATTATCACTTTATCAAAGATAAATTCGATCACTTGAGCCACATTTAAATTGTCATCTGCAAATACTTTGAATTTGGACTAGTTCAAAATTTAGTTGTTTAGTTAATTATCAGACATTATAGCTTTGTAGGAATGTCAAAATGTCATGCCGGATGGCTCAATGTACTCTGTACACAGTATACAGAGTTTGTTGTCCGGGGCTTACTTGTTTGATCCCAGCTGAACCAAATTCTTTTTAACAATCACTGCAACAGGAATCATTCCCTTTAAACAGGGATGGTCCAACAATGTTTATGTGGGAAAGCAGCCAGCAGCTTGGAAAGGATGGTGAACATTTAAAAGAAACTCTCTGAAAACATAGGTGCACTGGCTATGGCAGTGTTGATGAAATATTATTGAAAACACTAAACAATCCTTCCCTGTTTGAAAATTATTTCATACACTCCAGTTTCAAGACTTTATATGAGCACATGTACCAAACAGTGTAGAATTCTGTGCTGTCTTATCCTAGAGCTACACAGTTTGCACAGGCACCTTAGAAAGATTATGGCATTCACAGGGTTTGAACTCTAAGCACAACTTATGATGCATCTGCAGACAGTGTAGATCCAAGATCAGACTGCACATAACTTGTTGTCTGATCTTGTATCTACATTGTCTGCTACTTTACTGTGTATTCTGGCCAAACAGCCTTGAAACTGCAATAATTTTGCTTTTGTGTAATTAAGAAGGTTGATTTCATTAATTCAGCTCTATTAGGGCAAAGTTGGCTTGTAACTGATGCATTTTCTAAGCTCTTTCAGTAGTATGCCTTATTTAGCAAATAAGAAATTGGTTGATGAAGCACAATATTAGAGACAGACTGGAAAATATTGTGACAAAATTGCTGAACATGAGCATCTCTTTTTTCATAATACTTTTTGAGTGTGTCTATTTTTCATCTCTGTGTGTTAACCCTTCTCCTGCTAATTTAGTGAAAAGAAAATTATAAACTGATGGCAAAAACCCAAAATTTGCTATTTCAAAGATATTTTGGGGGAAAAAATATTTCCTTATTGGACAGTGTAGATCCAAGATCAGACTGCACATTCTGTGCAGTCTGATCTTGATCTACACTGTCTGCAAAAGGTCCTTGAGTTGCACTTAGCAGCCTAAGGGTTAAAATGAAGATAAGTGAGTGAAAGATTCAGTCTGGTAAAAGATTTTACCTTTAAAAGTAATTGAAGCGCCGAGCCCCTGTAGCGCATTCAGTAGCATACAGGACTTAAGAAACATGGGGTCACTGGTTTGATCCCCGGCTCAGCCAATTTCTTCCCAAGGATCGATGATAGTCATTGTGACAGGATTCATTTCTCTCCCGCCGCTGATCATTGTTTTGACAATGGTTATGTGGCTTGGAAAGAATACTGTGTGGAGTCCTGGTAAAAGAAACTCTAGGAAAGCATGGATAGGTGCACTGGCTGCCGCAATATCACGGAAATAATGTTGAAAATGGCATTAAACACCATGCAATCAATCGATTGAAATGAAGCAATTGCACTCTCCCTGTCCCCAAAGTGCTTGCCCAGAAGTATTCAATCTGTAACCTCTTCCTTCATATTTGACCCCTTCATGATTAAAGCATTGCTATCAAAAAATGTAGTTTCACCTTTTTCAACCCTGAACTCTTTCCTTACTGAAGACCACATCAGAAGCTTTTGTGAACAGTGTGGATCAAGATCAGACTGCACAGAACGTGCAGTCTGATCTCTGATCTACACTGTCCACCACTCTATTTTAGATTATGATCAAACAGTGTCTTCATGTTTGTAGCCATTGAAAAATGGAATTGATTTAATTGGTAGTGAAAGAACTAAAGCGCTAAATAAACTCAATGGACATTTTCATTTTAGAATAAGACCAAGATAATTGGAAATTCATAGCTTCCTTGGTCTGTAGTGTTTAAGCAAGAGGGACAGTGTAGATCAAAGATCAGACTGCAGGTTTTGTGCAATCTCACTTTGATCTACACTGGCTGCAAAGGCAACCATATTAGTGAAGGTTTTTTTGATGGTTAAATGATTTTCATTGTTACAACAAAATTAATGTCTTTAAAAAAAAATCCTAATTTTAACAAAGCTGAAGAAGAAGGCTTTTGAAAACATGATGTGAAAAGAAGAAAATGCTGGTCACCAGGACTTTCACCTTTTCCCACACTATTTCCTCTCTTAAAACAAATCCCATTATTTTAGCTATTATAAATGATTTGACCTATTTTAATTGTTTTAATTTAGAAAGGTCTTACTGGTTTAGCCAATCAGAAGTTGTGTTACTTTCAAATTTGGAAAATCTTGGAGAATAAGACTAAGAACGTCCTTAAGATTGGTTGGTAAATACAGACCCTGTTTTCACTTTCTTTGGACTCCATACTGTCAATGTCTGTGCTTCAATGTAAACCCATGAAGTGCAAAATAAAATATAAGGACATTCACACTGGGTTATAGAGGTACAGATATTGCAGTTTCACAGCTTTTTTGACAGAATACCAAGCAAATATTTAGACAATGTAGATCCAAGATCAGACTGCAAATTTAGCTTCCGCACCAAAATGGTTAACTCTTTACCAAATGACAAAATTTTAGACTTGTTCAAATTCAAAGCATTTTGCAGACAACTAAATAGATATGACTCAAAAATTGAAGTTTGTTTCAGGAAGGGTAGAAAACATAGTGGGAAAAGGAGAAAATGCTGGTTTATAGCACTTTCTTCTTTTCCCACAATTCTTTCAAAGGTCTTATGTCTTAGGGTCTTTAAAACTCAGGATTGTGTGGTAAAGGGTTAAGCTTGCATATTCTTGCTGAAGAGGCATAATGCTATTTCTATACTATCAGAGAGTGGTTTGGTTTGACTCTTATAGGTGAAATGTTTCCTTTGTGAATTATAATTGACAAAAACTTTCCTGTGTTAACAGTATTAATTTTGTGCTTGGGGGCTTAAAAAGTAACTAATAATAATTTGTGATAAGAAGAATATTACAGTGAAAGCACACTGGCAAGTTTGAATGTGTGTGTATGTAAGTTTTCATATTAACCCATTACCAGATGACAAAGTTTTAGAATTGTTCAATTTGAAAGTATTAGCAGATGATAAAATACAGATAATACAGATATTGCAGTTTCACAGCTTTTTTGACAGAATTCCAAGCAAATATTTAGACAATGTAGGTCCAAGATCAGACTGCAAATTTAGCTTCAGCACCAAAATGGTTAACTCTTTACCAAACAACAAAATTTTAGACTTGTTCAAATTCTAAGCATTTTGCAGACAACATAATAGATATGACTCAAAAATTGAAATTTACTTCTGGAAGGGTAGAAAACATTGTGGGAAAAGGAGAAAATGCTGGTTACCAGCATTTTCTCATTTTCCCACTATGTTTTCAAAAGGTCTTCTCCTTAGGGTCGTTAAAACTCGGGATTGTGTGGTAAAGGGTTAAGCATTTAGTGATGTTATTTTTCAACTCTTTACCAAATGACAAAATTTTGGACTTGACCAAATCCAAAGCATTTGCAGACAGAAAATAAAATATGGCTGAACTGGTGAAAATTGTCTTTGAAAGGGTCGAAAAAAATTTGGGAAAAAGGAGAAAATGCTGGTTTCCAGCATTTTCTCCTTTTCCAGAATTTTTTTCAAAAGCTTTTTCTGTCAGGGTTGTTAAAACTCGGAATTGTTTGGTAAAGGGTTAAAGGGTTGTAATCTTACCAGATGATTTCAAAACATGTCTGACATAAACTTTTCAGTAAATTCAAATGCCAAACTTTATGAACCTGGTAGGACGAAAGGCTAGGTTATCTTTCAAGTTAAAATCACATTGTTTTATGTCAGCTGCTTTTGAACTATGTGTTGCTGTTATTGCAAATTAATATGAGCGGCACACTGACAATGATAAAAAAAATTGATTTTTGTCTAACAGTCAACTGAATGATTATGAAGACTGGTCCTTTGACATGCAGAAATTTGAGCAATAGCAAAACCTTCAACCCAGGTCAGCCTGTGCTGACTGGGCAAACTGACCGTGGTCTCCATACTTTTTGCAGGTGCATTAAACACCCTTTTCACAGAGCATGGCTCATATGAAAACATTATCTTTACTTGTTTTATGTCCAGGTTTTGTCACCTATTCTGTTTTTCCCTCAAAAGATCTAATCGTTGGCATAGATATCTTAGAGAATACTTTTAAAAACAATTTACATGCGAGAAACAAAGTCAGTTAGTGTAGCTGTAAGGTTTATCACCTAAAAATGATACTAGTCCATCTAGATCTAACACATTTAAAATTTTACTAATTGTTGTTGATAATTTATATAAATTTATTTGTTTTGAAAGTAGTTATTGCATTTAGACATCTAGATCTCTATGACCAATTGTGTATGCAATGATTTAAATATTTAAATATTTTTACATTTTTTTTTCTAAATATTGGTTTGAGCTGATACTCCTTTTACAAAGGTGTAGTAGCGGCTCTGATTGCTTGTGCAAGCAATCAGAGCTGCTACTACTGCAGCACTGTTTTCAGCAAACAAAAAACAGTCAGTATACATATGTTGAATAAATGTAATAATCCTTTTAAGGCATGTTTGAGTTTTAAAATTGAAATCACTAGTATGGGGGGGGGGCGGATTTGGAAAAAGATGCTATCTCTACATGGATTTCAACATAAAATAGCACCTTTATCTTGTGGTTTCCGAATTGGTCATACTCACTTTCATATCATCATGATTTTATTGTTTAACTAATCAAAACAGCATCATGGGATGCTTTAGTTTCATAACAATAGAATAATGGCCCTTCCACACATCAAAATAATATTAATAAGAATGATGATGATGATGATGATGATGATGATGTGAATAATAATAATAGTAATAGTAATAGTGTACATTTTATGTATATTTCAGGGTTCCATTGAAGCTGTATGAAGCCTCAAGTGCAAGAGATGCCCTTGCAAAAGCTATCTACTCTCGTCTCTTTGATTATATTGTTGTGAGAGTGAACAAGGCTATCCCATATCAATCCTCGTCCAATTTCATTGGTCTGTTGGATATTGCTGGATTTGGTATGTGATCTATATTTGCCTTTACCAAACCCTTTACCGCACAATCCTGAGTTTTAATGACCCGGAAAAAGAAGGCGTTTGAAAACATTGTGGAAAAAGGAGAAAATGCTGATAATCAGCATTTTCTCCATTTTCCCACAATGTTTTCTACTCAAATAAAGACAAAAATCATCATTTGAGCTACATTCAAATTGTCATCTGCAAATGCTTTCGATTTTTTCCAGTCCAAAAAATTGTCATTTGGTAAGGTTAACAAAGAAGACAGATTTTGAAAATTTTTTGAGAAAATTACCGGGTAGCATTTTCTCCTTGTCCTTGCATGTTTCATACCATTTCAGGTTAATTACCACCATTTGAGGAACATTTGATTAATTTTGTCATTTGCAACTGCTTTTAATTTTAACAAATCTGAAATGTTGTCTGATAAAGTTAGTCCTTGAACTTCAAACACTTACAAGACATTTTCAGGACATTGTATGTAACATGTACCACAGGCCTATTGGTCTATCATGGAACACTAAAATTGTCTTACTATATACGATACAGGGGGAATCCCCAATGTGCTATTTATAGTAACAGTGTCCGATAATGAAAATTTCATTATTCCTTGATAGACTGATGGACTTTCAGAGGCCCATGCATGTACTATGTCAAAGCTGTGCAGAAAATGGAGTATGATCTTTACTGTTTTTTTTTTTGTGGGAATATCTTACCACATCTCTTCTTAATTCTCTCCACAGACTGACAATGTTCATTATAATAGGAATCATTTTCCTCTTACAGACATTTTTTTAATAAGAGTGGAAATGTCTGGCTTGGATAGAATTGTGCACCAGTAAAAAGAAACTGCAGGAAAGCATGGAAAGGTGCACTGACAGCTGGCATGTAATTGAAAAAATATTGAAAACAGTATTGAAAAAAAGAACCCATGTTGGTTTCAGCTTTAGAGTGATTCAAGCAAAGGGCAGTTTAGATCAAGATAAGGCTCCACAAAACATGCTGTTCTAACCTTTGACCTGCTCTTTGCTCTATGTTGTGAGATATTTTTGTAAAAAAAAAGTGATTAAATATTGTATATTCTGTCAATGATGGATCCAATTTACTTCATTTTATATAAGTACTGTTGGGATGTTTGTCAGTTTGTTGTATATGAGGAACTTTTAGGAAAATAGGTTGTAGACGACATAAAGGCCCAGTGGATGCTTAAAGTAAACACTGAAGATGTTAGAATGCATTTAAATTTTAATCATACCATTTAAAAGTATATATGAAAATTATTGTTAAGATAGCAATCTGTTATTGTATGATGGCTCTGAGTATTATTTGCTGGCAGAAAAAAGAATTTCAGTACTAGGTGAAAAGTTGCCAATTGGATCTATCTTTACTTTTTACCTGGTTTAAAAACTCATGTTTCTGCCAGCAACTAACACTTGGAGCCAGATTTTCATCTTCTTAATAACTTCCATACTTCAAGATGGTATATTTTTAAATTTGAATGCCCTTTGACACCCACTTTGTTTACATTTGGCTGCCACTGGGCTTTTCATGCTTGTACAGTGAATACATGCTTTTATTACTTTTTCCAGAATATTTTCAAGTGAACAGCTTTGAACAGTTTTGCATCAACTACTGCAATGAGAAGCTTCAACAGTTCTTCAATGATAGAATCTTGAAAGAGGTACAGCTTCTGTTTATCACTTATACCCTAAAGTGCTTGAACCTACTATGGTGCCTTTGCAGCCAGTGTAGATCAAGATCAAACTGCACAAAACATGCAGTCCGATCTTTGACCTACACTGTCGACTTTATTAAAACAGTACAGACAAAAAGTCAGTCATAAATATGTAATTTCATGTATGGGGGTGTTATGAAAATGCCCTTTGGGTTTATTTGGCGCTTTTACGGTTAATATTAGCTGACTTTAACTTATTAACAAACAGTCCCGAGTTTTAACGACCCTGACAGAGAAAGCTTCTGAAAAAATTTAGCAAAAGGAGAAAATGCTGTACCCAAATTGTTTCCTACTTTTTCATATTCAAATATTAGTATATCAGGCGCTTTTAATTTGTCATCTGCAAATGCCTTGGATTCGTTAAGTTCAAAATTTTGCCGTTTGGTCAAGAGATAACTCCTTCACTGACAGTGGCAACTTCAATAGATTTTTTGGACAGTGTGGATCAGGCTGCATAGACTTGATGTAAAGATTTTACCAAAATGTTTCATCATTTTCTTGGAGACTGTACTTTGAGACATCAAAAAGTGGATTGTATTTAACTGGCAATAATAGTTTTAATTCACTTTTTATAGCCCCACCTATGAGTTAGAGGGGGGTATACTGGTTTCACCATGTCTATCTCTATCCATCAATCCGTCCATCTGCAGACTTTTTCATTTTCATGCTCTAACTCAAAAGACCTTTGACCTAGGACCCTGAAACTTTATACAAGTGTTGCTCATGACCCAAGGGGGTGCCTTATCATTTTGGGGTCACATGGGTCAAAGGTCAAGGTCACAGGTGAACTTTAAAAATTGTTTCCTTGCTCTAATTCATTAGCCATTTGACCTAGAATAGTGTTGCCCATGATCCAAAGAGGTGTCCTATTGTTTTTGTACTCATGGGTGAAGGTCAAGGTCACAGGTGATCTTTGTTTTGAAAATGATTTCTGTTCTCTGATTGTGCTGCTTCAGTGACAAGGAGTTTATCAAGAAATAAATGTGGATTATGGTTTTATATTTTATGGTTACAACCAGTGAAAAATACTTTCACATTCTAACTTTTCAATTGAAGGCAGAAACAGTAGTTCCCGCGCACTAGTTACCTAGGTAAACAGCGCATGCCATTTAACCAGAAGGAACCAGAAGGAAATATGATGTAATTTAAGGGTATTTACCCTACATTTCTTGTGCTGTATGTATTATTCAAATGCGTTGTTATGTGGGAGGAGGTACATCATGGTAAATTACCAAAAACAACTGTACTGGATTTTGATGACAGTTCCAACAAAAAAAGGGTTAGAAGCAAGAAATGAATGGAATGTTTGATGTTGTTTGTTTTGTTGTTGTTGAAAGATTGAAATTTATTTCATTGGGTGAACATCGTCGGTAATACATTGTATTTTAGCAAGTGGCACAATGATGTTCATTATATGAAATAAATTCGTTCTTTCACCCAAAAAAAAAAAAAATATCCACCATGTTTTTTTTTTTTCTCTCTCCAATTTTAGGAACAACTTCTGTATGAAAAAGAAGGCTTGAATGTCAAGAAGATTAAATGGACAGATAACACTGACTGTATTGGTATGTGTTTGATAAGTTGTTTACTTTTTTTTAGTTTCACTCATTTTGTAAGATTGTGAACTCTGACCACATTATAGATCTCTCATTACTGACAGCTTTTGCACACAGCAGTTTCAAATGTGGCTCAGACGATTGGATTAAAGCTTTAACCCTGTAACAGAACACAGAATTGTAGCCTTGTCCAAATTGAAAGCGTTTGCATACGACAATTTCATTGTGCCTCGAATGGTGCAAATTTTCCTTGATAGGATAGAAAACATTCTGGGGAAAGGAGAAAATGCTGGTTACCAGCATTTTCTCCTTTTCTCACAATGTTTTCAAAAGGCCTCTTTCCTAGGGTCGTTAAAAGTCGGCATTGTGTGGTAGAGGGTTAATTCATAGGATAATTCCGAAAAATCCCCTTTACGCATAATTATATGGAGGCAAGACCCAATGGTAATGAGGCCTGAAGTAATTTGCATACTGCAGGGATGTTTTAAGATTAAAATATTACATGCAAAATGTATATTCAACCCAAAGTATTTGCATTGCTAGGTTCGATGCTGCTTCTTAACACTGTGTTTGATACTTTATT
This sequence comes from Hippopus hippopus, assembly GCA_946811185.2. NCBI lineage: Eukaryota > Metazoa > Mollusca > Bivalvia > Cardiida > Cardiidae > Hippopus > Hippopus hippopus. The sequence continues at coordinate 6,102,084 of OX328101.1, read as the reverse complement.
TACTTTCTACTATGGTAGCGCATCTCTCCACCTTCTCTTCTATTTTTGTGTGGGCTATTTTTTATGACAGAATCTACGTAAACATAAATGCGCCTTATCAATATGTTGTTACAGATTTCTGAGATTTTTTTTAATCTAATATTTATGATTTTTTACTCTCTGTAAGAAAATGGAAAAAAAAGGAAAAAAACTTAAGCAGAATGGGGCTTTGACACCTTTCAAAATATATGATAAAGCAAATCCAAGATCAAAGTTTTATCTTGATCTACATGTCAGAAAAAAAGAAAGGTGGTACTTTGCATCTTATTGTTCATTTTATGTTCTATGCTGAATAGGCCTTACTTGTGGAGAACAGGAGATCGCTAGTTCGATCCCCTGCTTGACCAATTTCTTTCCGAGGATCGATGATAGTCACTGCGACAGGATTTAATCTTCCTTCACCCCTGACCATTGTTTTGATGATGGTTATGTGGGAAAGCAGCCAGTGGCTTGGAAAGAATATTGTGCCAAGTACTGGTGAAAGAAACTGCAGGAAAGCATGGATAAGTGCACTGGCTGCAGCGATATAACTGAAATAATGTAAAAAAAAAGGGGTTAAACACCATACAATCAATCAACTTATTTGTGGAAAGTATATAAACAATCTTGAAAGGTTAGCATTTTGGTGTCAGGAGCAAACCATTTTGTTGACACTCTAGGCTGCGTGTTGAAAATCTGAAAAATCATCAAGCATAATTTTTACATTCTGCTCTTAATAAGACTCAAATGATTGCAAGCTCAATGTTATATTTGCCCTGGATGTCTCAGCAGAAGGGAGAGTGTGGTTAAAAGATCAGATGGCATGTTTTATGCAGTCTGATCTTGATCTACAGTGGTTGAACAGGTAACTGCAATTTTGTTAAAAGTGTTATAAAAAATCCACTGATTGAACTTCATTGCAGAATTGATTGAGATGAAGGGCAAGGGAATCTTTGATCTGTTGGATGAAGAAAGCAAACTACCCACACCCAAGCCAGACCATTTCACCATGGAAGTCCACAATAGAAATAAGAATCATTTCAGGCTAAGTGTAAGCTATCATACCTTTGGAAAAGGTTTTACACATCCTTAGTTTAGAAAAAAAAAGTTTTCTTCTGCTGAGCCCCGATAGCTAGGTCAGTAGTGTACTGGACTTGAGAACAGGGGGTCGCTGGTTCGATCCCCGGCTTGGCCAATTTCTTTCGGAGGATTAATGACATTCATTGCATTAAGCCCCATGGCTGGCTACCTAAAATCACTAACAAGGTCTGATGTGACAGTGCTAAACACTGAGCATGTTAAAGGTCCAGGTGTAACTTAGGATTGGTTTCATCCTGTATCTTGCACTAACCCCCTCAACAAAACTAACAGTCTAAAGGGGGCGTCGCCCATATGTGCAATTGGTGGCAACAATACATGATGATAATAATAATAATAATAAAAAAAGGAAAGTAATGAATAGACAGTGATACAGAGTCTGCTTGCGATTGTTATTCTGATTACTTCATAACTCTATGATCACAGATACCAAGGAAATCCAAATTGAAGTCCCACAGAGATGTTCGTGATGATGAAGGGTTCCTCATTCGCCATTTTGCCGGTGCTGTGTGCTACCATACTGTAAGTGAAGGTTGATTTTTGCAATCACATTTTTATTAGCTTGGATGTTTTTTTGAAGATAAGGTATTGTCATAGCCCTGTCATCGTCTGCGTCAACGTTGTGAAAAAACTTTTAAAATCTTATAATATCCATGTCATTACTGAAGATATTTACTTCAAAACATGGACTAGTTGTTAATTATCAGAAGGAGAGCCCACACAATAAGGATAGATAACTATCAAAATATTTTTGACACAGTTATGCCCTTTATTCGAGTCAAAATTTTCACTGAAAAGCAACTCTACCTGAGCATTGGCACCCTTAAAATCTATTCTGTTTCACAATCGACTGAATCAAGAGGTAGACATGTTCTTCTACATGCAGAACATTGACCAATAGCAAAAAGTTACTTATGTCACCAATAGCAAAAAGTTTTGGCCTAGGTCAGCCTGCACAGGCTGACATGGCTCAATACTTTTTGCAAATGCATCAAACCCCCTTTTCACAGGTCATGACTCAAGTTATATTTTACAGACACAATTCATTGAGAAGAACAATGATGCTCTGCATGCCTCTCTAGAATTCCTGTTCAGAGAAAGTAAAAATGGACTGTTGAAGCAGATGTTTGAGGCTGTAGAAGTGTCCACTGGAAAACTGAACTTTATCAGTGTGGGGAGCAAGTTCCGATCTCAACTAGTTGTTTTGATGGAGAAACTGAGAGCTACAGTAAGTGCACACACATAATACGCAATAAGTATAGCAATACTTCTTCTTTTTTGAAGGCACGCTTAATCAGATTTTGACCCATATGTGGGGGTAGAAAATTGATAATTTTATATGAAAAACCATAAAGGCACGACTGTTTACCCATAGATGGAAAAAAGTGAAACAAAACAAAGAATATGTGGGACTAGAACCTCTGACCTTCAAAACCAGAGCCAGCAGGTCTACAACTGCGCTGTTGAGCCAACTAACATTTGGTTGTGTTTATCTCATAACCAAACAACAAAATTTTGGACTTGTCGAAATTCAAAGTAATTGCAGACGACAAATTAAATGTGGCAAAATTGACTCAATTTTTCCTTGATAGAGCAGAAAACATTGTGGGAAAAGGAGAAAATGCTGGCTACCAGCATTTTTTCCTTTTCTCACAATGTTTTCAAAAGGCTTCTTCCTCAGGGTAGTTAAAAGTCGGGATTGTGTGGTAAAGAGTTGATATGAATTTATCCCTTGTTATGCAATAACGGGTATATTATTACAACAGTATAAGAAATTTTATGGTAAAATCACTATCACATTAATTCCTTGTGTTTTCTACATATATTTCTGCCATGTTTTAAAGGCTTTTTTTGCGCAGGAATGGCATTTATTTTTCTTTGTAAAAATTTTCAAAAGAGAAATTGCAAAACAAAATTAGTTTTAAAGTTTCTTTAAAGTTTTGCATCTAGTTATAAAACACACCAAAAAGGTGTCCACAGAAAAACTGAGCTTTGTAAGTACTGAAAATAAGGTTAGATCCTAGCCCTGGTTTGACTTTCAGTATACAAATAAAACCAATTGCATGTATAACACTAATTCTTCTCTGTTTCAAATGTTTGTCTGTTGTGTGGATTGTCTGAAATTAGCCTGAACAGATTTGAATTAAGCCTTTTTCAAATGAAAAAAAAATTGTAGACTTGTCCTAATTGAAAACCTTTGCAAACATATTAAATGTATCTCAAACAATGATACTTGGCTTTGAAAGGGTGGAAAACATTATGGAAAAAGGAGAAAATACTGGTTACCAGCATTTTCTCCTGTACCCATAATGTTTTCAAAAGGCTCCTTCCTTGGGGTTATTAAAATACAGGATTTTTTGGTATAGAGTTAATTAATGCATCATAGTTTTTTGGGGGTAAGATGATGATGATGATTGCTATTCCAGGGGACCAACTTTGTCCGCTGCATTAAGCCAAACAGCAAGATGTGTGATCATTTAGCAGAGGGAGCATCCATCCTCAGTCAACTGGAGTGTTCTGGTAGGTAAAACTGTGTTTACTTCAAAATCAGTGTTCCCTCAAGCTTTTTATCTCAAGGGTACACTTACCCTCTGAGCTGTAAATCTGGGGTTAGGATTTCATATTAGAGGGTATGACAATAATGGTTCTCAACTTGAGGTAAAGCCATCCATATAGATGATTTGCAGTAAAAAAGTCTGTCATATGAAGATACTTGTGGTAATTCAATGCTTAAAGTCATTAAAAAGCTGAAAAGGTGGTCGAAAGTGACTCTGATCCAACTATGTCAAAAGGAACATTTTGTTGTGTCATGGGTTTCCGCGTTTTTAGCACAGATCAATTTTTAATATGTGCTAATTTATGGATAGGTATTTCTGCATTATTTGACAAAAATTTGTACTAAGTAACTTCAAAACCTGTCATTTTACACAAGATAAGTGGATAATGGCGGGTTTTTTTTGTTTTTTCTTATGTGGGGCCTTGCATGTAAACAAAATTTGTTATGTGAATTTCAATTCTATAACGTGATTTACGCAATAATTTGCGGGAGTGGGAACACTGAAAACATTATTTGAAAAGGAGAAAATGATGACAATTGGCATTTTCTTCTTTTGTCTCTATGTTTTCTACAATTTCAAAGGTAACTTCTATCATTGGAGACACATTTAATTTGTTGTCTGCAAATGGTTCCAAAGTGTACATGTTGAACATTTTGTCATTTGGCAAAGGGTTAAAGACAAAACCTGTGAATTTAGCTACCATTACTTTTTTCATCTGAAAATATTTTTGATATGTCGGTAAAAATTTGGTTGTGTGATTAAGAGTTAACCCTTTACCACACGATTGCATGTTTTAACCACCTTGGCTAAGAAGACTTTTGAAAACATTGTGGGAGGAGAAAATGCTTGTCTCAAGCAATGGTTTTCTACCATTTCACGTACACTCTGTTATTTTGCCATCATTACATTGTTTTCTGCAAATGCTTTGAGTTTGGCGATGTGTAAAAATGTTAAGCGCTAATCCTTATTGATGCTGTGTTTTTGTAGGTATGAATTCTGTGCTGGACTTGATGCAGCAGGGATTCCCATCTAGAACCCAGTTCTCAGAACTGTATAAAATGTACAAGAACTATCTCCCCCCAGATCTAGCCAGACTGGATCCTAGGTTATTCTGTAAGGTAGGTAGACTGTTGAATCTACCCAACAGCCAAGGTTTTACTACTTTAAGATTTTTGTATGCAGATGCTTCAGTTTGGAAGAGTCTAAATTTTTTTGTATGATAAAGGGTTAAAAATAGTTCAGACATGTCCTAGTCAATTAGGAAACACTAGGAACACATGTACACTGGTCACAGTGATAGAACTGAAATTTTGTTGAAAGCAGGATAAAACACAAATCAAACAAACTATGATACCATATTTTTAAGCAGTTTGTCCTTGTACACTGTGTGCTATTGCTGTTGCTTAACTGGGAGTAGTTTTAGGCAAGGGACAGCAGAGTCCCAGCCTAGTATTGGTGACACCAAGAAAAGTCATGGATAAGATTTAAGTGGTCACTGTAATAAGATTGTAAATCTGTTTCCTTTTTGTCAGTCAACAAAATTTTGGACATCTTGTTACTGAAAACATTTGTAGATGACAAATTAAATATGGCTTTAACAATAGGTTTTATCTTTAGAAAAATACAAAACATTTTGTTGAATAGGAGAAAATGCTGGTTACCAACATTTTCTCCTTTTCCCATAATGTTTATAAAAACTTTGCTTGGTAAAGATTAAAGAGCTGCAAAGAACAACATAGTAAAAAATCAGTCTTGTAGTACTGCTTTACATAATGCTGTAAAGCCAATTCTCAAAGATATTTAGATGCAAGAGTGCCAGTTTCTCAGTCAAAAGATTCTAGGTTTGAATATTGCTGAGAAAAAGAAAATCAGCCATTTGAAAAAAATTGCGTTTTGGCAAGAATACTGGTTATGTATTTAAGAATCAATAGTAGTGAGCAATTTTAGGCACATTTGATTTGATATAGATGCTTTAAATTTGGGCAAGTCTGAAATTTTATGGTTGGATATAGAGGATAATTGTCTGCTTTTGTGTATGATCAAAATTTATTTCTTCCAGTGAAAAGTGAGGATTATATTTTCATCAGTGGTGAAGCCATGAGTGAAAATATGGCCTTTGCTTTTCAGAAGATGAGCGAAATTTTGACCATACACCGAAACAAAGAGTTATCGTATTTCTTTTATGCTCTTCTTTTTAGCCTATGGTCTTCTTTTTAGCCTTCCCGTTATGTCTAGTTTTTGCTCATTGTGAAAAATATGTGTGTGTTTTAAGTGAAATCAATCTATTCAATCTAGTGGGATATGGACTAGCTGTAAAAATTACTTCATTAGTGATGTTGACTGTGTCGTAAAATGTGATGTTCACACGCTAAAAACTCATTTATGTTCAATAAATATCCGTGATATGTCAAAGTAATAGTTATAATATTTGCCAGCGAATTATATTATAAAAGATTTAATTCACTATTAGATTTCTATAATCTACAGAAAACCGTAAAAGAAAAAATGTTAATACAGAGGTACTAGACAAGGAAGTGTTTATTTCTGTGTTTCAGGCATTATTCAAGGCCCTTGGTTTAGATGAAAATGACTTCAAGTTTGGTTTGACCAGGGTTTTCTTTAGACCTGGAAAATTTGCCGAGTTTGACCAGATCATGAAGAGTGACCCAGAAAACTTGGCTGCTTTAGTAGCGAAAGTGAGAAAATGGCTGTTATGTTCACGATGGAAGAAAGCACAATGGTGTGCCTTATCTGTTATCAAATGTAAGATGTGTTTTATAGATGTATATTAACACTCAGAGCGCTAAATAAATCGGCCATGCTCTGTTGAAAAGGGAGCTTAGTGCATCTCTGTGGTGTACTGTACCAAGTATTTCATCACATAATTATGGAGCCATAAAATCAATTTTGTTATACAAGCGACTGAATCATGAGGTTTAATAGTCCTTTGACATGTAGAAAATTCATAGATAGCAAAATAGTTTCGGCCCATGTCAGCCTGCGCGCACTGCGCAGGCTGACATGGGCTGACACTTTTTGCATGTGTATTAAGCTCCCTTTTCACAGAGCATGGCTCATTTAATTGACATCTTCAGTCAAGAAAAAGATTGGAAATGTATTCGGACCTTTTTTACCAATTACTGTAAGAAATATGTCTTTTGGTCTGTGTAGTAGGAAACTTCTGAAAACAATGTTGGAAAAGGTAAAAATGCCCAGTTCTTGTTGGTCAGCTGCATCTTTTCTAATACTAGTTATGGCCAGTCCTATAGAGGTACATGTGTCACTCTTTGAGTACTCTTGTGTATATTTGGTTGGAAATAAACAAGTCTCGCGAAGCAGTGCAACATGTCAGGAACATACACAGTGCCCTTAACATGGTGCCATTAGTATCCAGATTGTTGCATTAGATTGGTGCCATTGATTTTTGTTTTGTTTCTTCTTGGTCCAGGTTGTAAGTCTAAATGTACCTTTATCTTGAAGAGTTCCACAGGTGGAATTAAGAAGTAGTTAGCCTAAGTGTTTTCACATATCTATGTCAATTATCTCCATGTGTATTTTACATTTTATGTAAAACAGGGATATTTTACAAGATATTCTGATGCAAATTTCTTTAACCCTTTCCCAAATGTCAAATTTTATATTCTTTTACATGAAAGATTTCTGAAGACAACAAATTTGATACTGGAACCAGTGAACTGATTTTCTTTAGCAAAGAAGAAAACATTGTGAGAAAGGAGAAAATGCTGGTAACCCAGCATTTTTTCCTTTTCCTGCAATGTTTTCAAAAGGCTTCTTCATCAGGGCTGTTAAAAACCAGGGATTGTTTAGTAAAGTGTTGAAGAGATACAGAATTCTGAATGTGAAGGAAAAAATAGCCTTTTATCAGATATAATTTCAGTAGAGTCCATATTGAAAGCATTTACGGCCAACAAAATTTAATGTAGTTCAAATGAGGAAACTTGTCAGTGAAAAAGTGGAAAACATTGTCAGAAAAGGAGAAAGTGTTAGATACCAGCATTTTCTCCCTTTCCCACAAAGTCTTGAAATGCTTTCTTTGATTGTGTGGAAAAAAGGAGGGAATGCTGGTTACCGTACAATCCCGACTTTTGACGACCCTGTAGAAGAAGGTTTTTGAAACATTGTCGAAAAGGAGAAAATGCTGTTAACCAGCATTTTCTGCTTTTGCCACTATGTTTTCTACCCTTTTTAAAACAAAGTTCATCATTTGATTGACATTCTTTTATGGTCTTCAAATACTCTCAATTTTTCGTAGTCTATACTTTTGTTATGTGGTAAAGGGTTTAAACAGCAAGATCATGTGTTTCAGTGAAGAACAAGATTCTATACAGAAGAGAGAGATTGGTGACTATTCAAAAGACTATAAGAATGTGGGCAGTGGCAAGTAAATTCAAACCCAAGTAAGTTGTTTTCTGTTTAGTAGTAGCTCCTGTACTGATTTTGTGGTTTTAAACTATAACATCAAATACATTCCTCACTAGCAGTGTGTCAAACATGATTTTTTTGTCAAGCCTGCTTGTGATGAGGGATACGTAGTTGTCACAAGGTCGCTTCGCTGTATGTGCATCTGTGGGTGTGTGAATGCGTCCATCCAGATTTTCTCCAGATCAGAATTCTACATATGGATGAATTTCAAAATAATTTGGCACAATTGTTCACCTTCATGAGTAGAAGTACCATTTGAAACATTTGGTCAGGTAGGTCCAAAGGTGAAGGTCACACTTGAAGGTCATTTGCCAAAGGTGGGCTCGACATGTTGGTCCTGGCAATCTTCTAGTCTTTCATAATGCATCAGTTTATATATACCTACAATACTTCTGGTCAAAATACATTGCACATGGATAAAGTCAGACATGCGGAAAATATTTGTATCAGACAGTATCGATAATGGTCCCAAATTAAATATAATGAAGGTTTGAAAATATGCTTTGAAAGCATAGAAAATCTTTTAATAAAAGTAACCAGTATCTTATTCTTTTCCAACAGTGTTTTCAAAAGCCTTAATTTTCATTGTTGTGAAAACACTGGATTGTTTGTATAAAGGCTTAACTCTTTGCCAAACCATGAAATTTTAGACTTGTCTAAGCTGAAAGAATTTGTAACAAGCAACATACATGTGACTCAAAAATTAAGATTTGCTTTTGGAAGGGTAGAAAACATTGTGGAAAAAGGAGAAAATGCTGGTTACCAGCATTTTCTCTTTTTCCCACAATACCGTATTTTCAAAAGCTTCTTTTCATCAGGGCCGTTAAAACTCGAGATTGTGTGGTAAAAGGTTAAGACATGTTTGATTGTGCTGTATTTTACAGGTATGAAGCTATTACCAAAGTAAAGGCCTCACAAGAACAGCTCACAATGATGAACGACATTGTCGCCAAACTGAAGAAAGACAAGGACTCGGCTACCAAACAGGTCCAGGAGATTGAAGCAGCCCTTAAAGGGCTTATTTACAAGATCAGGGTTAGTAGTGTTTATTTTTTCAATTCTTTACCACACAACAAAATTTTAGACTTGTTCAAACCCAGAGCATTTGCAGATAACAAATTGAATGTCACTCAAATGCAGGAACTTGTAACAAAAGGGTAGAAAAAATTACAGAAAAAGAACTAAATGCTGGTTACCAGCATTTTCTTTTTATCCCATAATGTTTTCAAGAGCATAGGATCAATAAAACTCCAGATTGTGTGGTAAAGAATTAACAACAGATTATCTAAAAAGCCTAAAGACATCAGATTCCTTTTTTATCACATAACTCCCCTTGTTTTCAATGTAATACAGCCATTATGAATTTTGTTGTGTTACACACGTGTGAGATAAGAAAAGAGTGCTGTATTTGGTTAACACTCTGTAATCATACACCTCATTTCTAAAACATTGCTGATCTAGGTTCTTGAGTGAAATTAGCAGTCAAAATTCATAGTCATGAAAAAGTTGTTAATTCAATCACTTTTAGATTCAAAACAAATTCAGTAGATGCAAGTTTCTTTGGAACTTTTTTGCATTTGTAATGTACCTGTCAAAGAAGCGAATAGGCTTCATATAAATTTTAATTAAACATTGTACATGTATGCCTATGTTTTAACACATGATGAACTATAATTCTTGTTTTATAGTTATGTGATAAAAGGAATCAGACATTCGTTGGCTTTTGAGGTAAAATTTTATTAAAGTCATCCACGAAAAATGTTATTAAGTTCGCCAAAGACTTGCTGAATAACATTATTTGTAGACTTGTTTAATAAAATTTTATCTCAAACACCAACTCATGTCAGATCCTATATATCTCATTATTGTATATGTGTTATGAAAATACAACGTAAGTCTATGGTACCTGTACGTTTGATTTCACATGATAATCCTTATCACAAACATGAGTAAGATGAGAGGATTTTCTAACGGTCTTATCACTTTGGTAAAGGAGAAAATATTGCCATTTTCTCCATTTACCACAATGTGTTTCACCCTTTGAAAGACGTATTCCCAACTTGAGCCATGTTTAATATGTTGTCTGCAGAGGTTAAGCCTTGACCATGATATTTCGACTTTTAACAACCTGGAGAAAGAAGTTGTCCAAATTGAAAGCATTAACAGACGACAATTTAAATGTGGCTGAGTTATGAGAATTGGCAGTGAAAGAGTAGAAAACATTGTGGGAAAAGGAGAAAATGCTGGTTGCCAGCATTTTCTCTTTTTCCCACAATGTTTTCTAAAGCTTTCTTTCACAGAAACCTGGGATTGTGAGGTAAAAAGTTAAATACTAACCAAACAAACCTTTTTATTTACGAAATAGACAACAAATATGACAAGACAACAGATGAACGCTGCCCATGAGGAGCTGATTGCAAAGATGAACCGTAACCTTGACAACCTGAAGCAGATGATGGAACAACAGAAAATCAAGGAGGAACAGGAAAGGCTGAGAAAGATCCAGGAGGAGATGGAGAGAGAGAGGAAAAGGAAGGAAGAAGAAGAGAGAAAGCGGAAACAGGAGGAGGAAGAACGAAAACAGTAAGTTGTGGACCTGCCATTAATTATAAGAGCCCTAAGTGAATTAAGAGTTTACAATTGATTGATTGATTGTATGGTGTTTAACGCCGTTTTCAACATTATTTCAGTTATATCACGGCGGCCAGTACACCTATCCATGCGTTCCCGGAGGCTCTTTTACCAGTACTTTGCACAATTTTCTTTCCAAGCCACTGGCTGCTTTTCCACATAATCATTGTCGAAACAATGGTCAGCATAAGAGTTTACAAACTACTGCCTTAAACTTCTGCCACACAGAGTTTTAAAAACCATGATGGAAAGGACTTTTGAAAACATCATGGGAAAAGGAGAAAAGGCTGGTAATGGGCATTTTGTCCTTTCTTCACAATGTTTTATACCTTTTTACTAAGAAATACTTTCATATGGGTGACTTTTAATTTGCCATACGCCCTTTAATTTGCTATGTTAGTTCCAATTTTGTTGTCTGGTTGTTTGTATTCTTAATTTTTTGACAGATTTTGCTATTTTGACTTTCTTTTCTCAATTTATCTGTGTAGAAAAGCAGAAATGGAAGCAAGAAGAAAGAAGGAGGAGGAAGAGAGAAAGAAAAAGGAAGCAGAGGAAAAGAAACAGCAGGTGAATTTATCATTTATAGTCTTTAAGCTGCTATAAAAGGCTACTCACTGACCTTTTGTGGACAGTGTAGATCAAGATCAGACTGCACAGAATGTGCAGTCTGATCTTAGATCTACACTGTCCGATAAGGAGAAATTGTTCTGCAAAAAATAAGTTTGAAATAACATTATTCAGGTTTATACTATCGGATTGAAAGTTTTATTTTAATTTATTTAGCAGGGAATGCGTTAAATAATTAACCACACTATCTGGAGTTTTAACAACCCCGAGAAAGATGGCGTTTGAAAGTATTGTGGGAAAAGGAGAAAATGCTAGTAGCAACTATTTTCTTTCTTTCCCATAATGTTGACTACTAATTCAAGGACTAATACTATTATTTGAAAAACATTTGAGTTGTCGTCTTTGAACCACTTCAATATGGACTGGTCTGAAATTTCACTGTTTGATAAAGAGGCAAATTAGCTTTGTACTAAATACCACAAGATTGTTTTTGCTGTGATGCTTGAATGAGGAATGTATTTGCCAGAATTTCCCTACATTTCCAAAAAAGTTTGGAATTAAGAGGATTTTCATTTTGACTTTAAACGCTAGATATAAGACAGCTTATGTTTTTAGTCTTCTGAAAAATATAGATTTCCAACATGTTTTCTATGAATAACTAAACCATACAGTAAAGTTATTGCATGTGATGTTAGGCTTTTTCTTCAAAATAGAGTAACATTAGCTTTATATAACTAAGTTGAAAGGTTTTACTTATATAGCCATTAAACTTTACCATCTCGTTCAAACCATGAACATGTGATTCACATTAGATATGTATGAATTTTCTTTGTGTCCACTTTTCCTTCCAAAAGCTTTGACAAGGATTAAGCTGAAAGAAAGGTCAACTAAAGGTCACATTCTATAGGCCACCCTGGGGTCAGCATTAACCCTAAAAGCAGCCTTACCATTGCAATTATTTGGGTCTAATTTCCAGATTGAAAGCGTACTTTTGGTTTATTCGGCACTCTAAGGGTTAAAGAGGAAAGCTGACTTAATTTTCTAATTTCACAATGATTGATTGATTGTATGGTGTTTGATGCTGTTTTCAACATTAATTCAGTTATATCGCGGCAGTCAGTGCACCTAGCCATGCTTTTCTGGGGTCTCTTTTACCAGTACTCCGCACAATTTTTCTCTCCAAGCCACTGGCTGCTTTCCCACATAACAATCATAGAGACAATGATCAGCGGTGGGAGAGGAATGAATCCTGTCGCAATGACTATCATCAATCCTCAGAAAGAAATCGGCCGAGCCAGGGATCGAACCCATGGCCCCCTGTTCTCAAGTCCTGCATGCTACTAACTGAGCTACCACGGCTCAGCTATAATTCACAAGGAAAGCCTCCTTTCTCAAGGAGCCAAGTAATTTCTCCTTTTGCCATAATGTTTCCAGAAGGTATCTGCTACATGACAAAAATTAAATTGTATGCAAGATGCATTGAGTTAAAGTACTGTTTAAATAATCTCCAAACAGGAACTGTTGAAAGCCCAGAAAGCAAAAGAGAATGCCGAACTGGCTGAGAGACAGGCTATCATTGAACAAGAACGTCGTGATCGTGAAATTGCTTTACGACTGGCTGCAGAGGACCAAAACCAGGTGGAGGATGTGACCTTACCACCACTTGTTAGGTAAGGAATAAGCGAGGCTTGAGCCTGCTTTTTTTACAATGCTTTATCCTTAACTCATTACCAAACGACAATATTTTAGACTTGTCGAAATCGAAAGCATTTGCAGACGACAAAATAAAAGTGACTGAAGATTTGAAATTTGTTTTGTGAAGGGAAGAAAACATTGTGGGAAAAGGAGAAAATGCTGGTTACCAGCATTTTCTCCTTTTCCCACAATGTTTTCTAAAGGCTTCTTTTTCAGGGTCGTCAAAAGTAGGGATTGTGTGGTAATGGGTTAATTGAAATTATCCAAAATATGTTTCAAAAATAGTTGACATTCGTATTGAATATTTATCAAAGAAATGTCCAATATATTTTCAGAATATAGTTCAAAGAAAAATGCATTAAATCTTTTAAATACAGTTCAAAGTACTATCAAATAACACATAAATTTTAAAGAAGCATCCAAGATAAGTTTAGAATGTAGTTCAAAGAATTATCCAAGATATGTCCAGGATATTGGTCAAAGTAATGATATGATTTATGTTTGAAACATACCTTAAAGAAATATGTTGTATATGTCTTGAAAACTTCAGAGAAGTATCAAATTATATGTTCTAGATAAAGTATGGAGAAGTATCCAATGTATTTCAAATAATTTTCATAGAATTGTCCAACATAGGTTTCAAATATTTTTCTGAGTAGTTATCCAATATAATTATGTTTTAAATATAGTTCAAAGAAATACCCGTCCAATTCAAATATCGCTGGTGGCAACAGAAATAACCCCTGGGCGATAGACAACACATTAAGGTGATCTGCACGACCCAGAATTCCAGTATAGTCGTTCCTTTTAGTTTTTATTTCAAGCATCTTGAGAAAAGTTTCTGTTATACTTTGCAAGAAGTTTACCTCTCCCGTATTCTTTACCAATTCATGAAGTATTACATGTTCACTTAATCCTATGCTGTTGGTTGTCATAAGTCTTTGTTACACAATTCTAATGAATACCAACAACATAGGTTTTAGTTAAGGCTTCCATTATAATCTATTGCAACATGTTCACCATATATTCTGATGAGTTAGAGTTACGCAAAAATTGTTTATTTCACTAAAACTTGTGTTCTGGAAACTCGTTAGAATCGGATAGAAATTCCCAATATTATTTCTTGCAAGATGTCCACCACTGGTAGGATAGATTCATGTAGTCACTTTCAGTCACCTGGTATGTTATCATTCATCAATACTACTTTATAACCTTAATTTGCCTTCACTTTTGCATCCAATGAAAATGCATGAAACATTATACCTACCCCCCAAAAATACCAGCCAATGAGAAATAGGTTAGCGTTTAGATTATACTGTAGTGTTTTACATTTTAGCCCTTTGCCATACAATCTGGTCTTTTAACAGCCCTGAGGAGGAAGCCTGTTGCAAACATTGTGGGAACAGGTGAAAATGCTGTTAACCAGCATTTTCTCCTTTTCCTACAATATTTTCAACCCTTTGAATAACGAATTTCATATTTCAAACCTAAATGTGCCTTTCATTACTTTATTTGCCTCTTTACCACACAGTCCCGAGTTTTAACGGCCCTTAGCCTTTAGAAAAAATTGTGGGAAAAGGAGAAAATGCTGGTAACCAGCATTTTCTCCATTTCCCACAATGTTTTCTACCCTTTCTAAGACAATTTTCTCCATTGTAACTACCTTGAATTTATCATTTGCAACTGCTTTCAATTTGGATCAGTCTAAGATTTTGTTGTTTGTTAAAGAGTTAATGGTCAGTGTAGATCAAGATCAGACTGCACAAAACATGCAGTCTGATCTTTGATCTACAACACTGTCTGCTTTGCTAAAGCATTCTGGACAGGAGTAGCCTTAAAATTGCACTTGTTTGGGTTTTATTTGCAGATTGTGAAAAATTTGATTGGTTTATTCTGCCTTGTAAGGGTTAAATATCCTTTAAGGTCTACGGCCCCTAACTCTCTATTGAAAGACAGAAGCTGCCGAGATTGGCCGAATAGCCTTTATGAAAGCGTCGATGTAACACGATATTTAACGATGAGTTAGTGAGCTTACGGCCCCGAACACTCATATTGAAAGACAGAAGCTGCCAAGATTGGCTGAATTGCTTTTACAAGAACGTTGATGATACACGATATTTTCTGATCAGTTTGGGGTCGTAGACCTTAATGTGTCTCTTTCAAATGCTTTCAGTTTGGCCAAGGCTAAAGTATTGTTGTGGAATAAAAGGTTAACCCATTACCACACAATCCCTACTTTTGACGACCCTGAGAAAAAAGCCTTTAGAAAACATTGTGGGAAAAGGAGAAAATGCTGGTTACCAGCATTTTCTCCTTTTCCCACAATGTTTTCTACCCTTCACAAAACAATTTTCAAATTTTCAGTCACTTTTATTTTGTCGTCTGTAAATGCTTTCGATTTGGACAAGCCTAAAATATTGTCGTCTGGTAATGAGTGAAAGAGATTCCACCTATGATTATAATCATGGTAACCCTAAGAGAGAGCTTAGCACAACTTATGTTGTTTAACTCTTTACCACACAACCCCGAGTTTTAACGACCCTGAAGAAGAAAGCCTATTGAAAATATTGTGGGAAAAGGAGAAAATGCTGGTAACCAGCATTTTCTCCTTTTCCCACGTTTTCTACCATTTCTGATACAATTTTCTACATTTCAGGGACATTAAAATTGTCGTCTGCAGCTGCTTTCGATTTGGAATAGTCTAACATTTTATTGTCTGGTAAAGAGTTAAACAGACACTATAGATCATTATCAGATTGCACAAACATTGCAGTCTCAGATCTTGGCCTGTGCAGATTGCACGGATCTGTTCACAGATCATGGCTCAGTTATTTTTGGGACTAGGACGCTATGTTGACCAACATGTTTTCAGTAGCTCTCTATCTCATGGTCATTTTATACTCAGTGTTTCTGTTTGCCTCAGATTTTACTGAGTCCATTGGACTCAGTTCACTAAAAAAGTTGAGTCCCATTGAGTTCCATCTGGGTCCCATTTATATCAACATAAATCATCAGTTAAATAGCTTAAAACAATGTGAAAATCAACTGAAAAGAAAAAAATTGCTCTTTATGAGAAATTTCGGAAGCTATCATCGGCGTAAGTAGTGCTAAGCAACAGTGTTGGTTCCTGTGATCAGTACACTAGGAATCACTGTACTGCTGCATGGCTGGTAGCCAAACAAAAAATTGGGACATCATTGATTATCATAGAATTAAATTCATATCATACTGTATCTTTGATATACATGCAGGTCAAAATGTGAGCCACGCTGTTGCAAAAAGGTTTTAATGCATTACATCTCTGTGATGTATGATACTAAGCAAGTCATTACATAATTATGGATACAAAAAGTCCATTTTGTGGAACAGCCGACAATGAGGTAGAATGGTCCTTTTTTTTGTTGACTATTGACTAATAGTAAAAAGTGTTGACCTGGCTCAGCCTGCTGGAACTGCAGGCTGACAAAGGTCGACACCTTTTGCAGATGCATTCATCCTCCATTTCACAGAGCATGGGTCATATAGCTGTAGACAATTAAAAATTATGGTCAATTTGTGCAGTAATAACTGATAACTTTATTTTTTACCTTGATTTAGTTAGATTAATTCTTTACCACATAACAAAATTTTAGACAGATCCAAATTGGAAGCATTTCCAAAGGACATAGTAAATGTGGCACAAGTAATGGTATTTGTCGTTAACCCTTTCCCAAACGGCAAATTTTGGACCAGACCAAATTGAAAGCATTTTGCAGATGACAAATTAACAGTTGCTAAAAAGATGATTTCTCTATATAATAGGGTAGAAAACATTGTGGGAAAAGGAGAAAATGCTGGTTACCAGCATTTTCTCCTTTTCCCACAATGTTTTCAAAAGGCTTCTATTCCTGACCCGTAAAAACCAGGGATTGTTTGGGAAAGGGTTAAATGATAAGAAAACATTGTGGTTACCAGCATTTTGTTGAAACTCGGGATTGTGTGGTAAAGGGTTAAGTTAACATTTTTACAAATTTTTGTCTGCATCCTCGGATTGCCATGAGCTTTGGTATTTTGTGTCTAAACAGATTGTCATGTGTATATAGAGACTTTTAAGACAGACTAAACCCCGACTTATTTTGTGGCAATTTAATTATTTTTAGCCTCACACTTCAGTGTTATAATTGTTATTATTTAGGCATAGAATTATGAAATTTGTAATAATAAAAGTCTGCCTGTACTATATTAGATGATACGCAGATTTAAATAAAGTGCTTGTATGGTCATGCCTGTTCAGTTACAAATTGTAGGAACTTATTCCGTTTTGATCGTATGTTAATCACAATTGAAGCATGTACAATTATGCATGTGTTTGCACAATTGACATGTTACCTCTTGAAAACAAATTTGCTGGCAACATACTTATGAGATATAGGTAATATCCACATGAATTTAAGATAAACCCTTTACCACATAATCCCAAGTTTTAACAACCCTAAGATAAAAGCTTATAAAAACATTTTGGGAAAAAAAGAACATGCATATAACCAGCATTTTCTCCTTTTTCCACGATATTTTCAATTCAGAGGCAAGTTTCATCATTTGGGCTACCTTTATTTTTTATTTTCAAATTTGGACAAGTCTAAGATTTGGTTTTATGGTAAAATATTTATTAAATCTTTACTAGATGACAAAAGTTTAGACAATTCAAAATTTAAAGCAGTTGTACCTGGCAGCCTGTTCAATGATTATTTGATGCTCTGAAGGCCCAGTAGTGGCCAAAAAATAATAATGCAGAATAATAAAATGCATTTAGATTTAAATCATACCATTTAAAAGTATGGAAACTATTGTGAAGATGATAATCTGTTATTGTACAGGCAGTTCAAGTGTTAGTTTATTCATTTAAATTTATGTAAGATATTTAAATTTGTTTGTTTATTTGTCACAGATCAGAAACAGTTATGCAGCAACGTCAAGCCATGGCTGGTCAGAAACACGATCTATCAAAGTGGAAATATGCAGAATTAAGAGATGCTATCAACACTTCATGTGGTTTGTATTTAATGTTACTGCGTGTTTGTATGATGTTTTAATGCTGTTTTCAACATAATTTCAGTTTTATGACAGCAGCAAGTGCCCCTAACCATGCTTTCCTGTACTTTCTTTTGTCAGGAATGACATTCCAGTCATGAACTTGAGCTGCAGACAAGTCATTGGTATTTTTAGCTCACCTGAGCACAAAGTGCTAAGTTGAGGTATTGTGATCGGTCGTTGTCCGGCATCCATCTGTCCGTCTGTCGGTCTGCCCGTCTGTCCACAATTCCTTTAAACATCTTCTCCTCCTAAACCGCTGGGCCAATCTTGACGAAACTTGGCAGGGATGTTCCTTGTATGAAGCTCTACCAAAGTTGTTCAAGAGATTGAATTCCACCCATAACTCTGGTTGCCATGGCAACAAAAAGGAAAAAATAGCATAATCTTTGAAAATCTTCTTCTCTGAAACTAGAAGGCTTTGATACATGTATTTGGTATGTAAGCATCTCCTAGTGGACCTCTACCAAGTTTGTTCATATGATGCCCCTGGGGTCAAAAAACTGACCCTGCCCCGGGGGTCACAAGTTCGAAAATAGGAACAAAGAAGGAAAACTTTAAAATTCTTCTTCTCTGAAACTTGAAGGTGTAGAGCTTTGATATTTGGTATGTAGCATCTCCTAGTGGACCTCTACCAAGTTTGTTCATATGATGCCCCTGGGGTCAAAACTGGCCCCGCCCCGGGGGGTCACAAGTTTAAACATAGGAACAAAGAAGGAAAACTTTAAAATTCTTCTTCTCTGAAACTGGAAGGCTTAGAGCTTTGATATTTGGTATGTAGCATCTCCTAGTGGACCTCTACCAAGTTTGTTCATATGATGCCCTTGGGGTCAAAACTGGTCCCGCCTCGGGGGGTCACAAGTTCGAACATAGGAACAAAGAAGGAAAACTTTAAAATCCTTCTTTTCTAAAACTGGAAGGCATATAGCTTGTTCAGTCAGTTCGAAATGGGGTCACCTGGGGTCATAAACTAGGTCACTAGGTCAGATTAAAGTAATACCTTGTGGGCACTCTTGAGGCCACATCTTTTGCTCAGTTGACTTGAAAATTGGTCAGTATGTTTGTCTTGATAAAATCTCACTTGAGTCTGAATTTGCGTCATGTGGGGTCTTTAATTAGGTCACTAGGTCAAATTAAAGAAATACCTGTAGGGCACTCTAGAGGCCACATTTATTGTTCAATTGATTTGAAAATTGGTTGAAATGTTTGTCTTAATGAAATCTAGGATGAGTTCATAATTGGGTCACCTGGGGTTATAATCAAGGTCACTAGGTCGACCTAAAGAAATACCTTAAGGGCACTCGGCCACATTTATTGCTCAAATGACTTGAGAATTATTCAGAATGTTTGTCTTGATAAACTTTCAGATAAGTTCTAAATTGGGTCACCTGGGGTCATAAACTAGGTCACGAGGTCAAATTAAAGAAATACCTTGTGGGCACTCTAGAGGTCACATTTATTGCTCAATCAACTTGAAAACTGTTCAGAATGTTTGTCTTGATGAAATCTCACATGAATCTGAATTTGGGTCAACTGGGATCATAAACTAGGTTACTAGGTCAAATTAAAGAAATACCTTGTGGGCACTCTAGAGGCAACATTTATTGCTCAAATGACTTGAAAATTGTTCAGAATGTTTGTTTTGATAAATTTTCAGATGAGTTCTAAATTGGGTCATGTGGAGTCATAAACTAGGTCACTAGGTCAAATTAAAGAAATACCTTTAGGGCACTCTAGAGGCCACATTTATTGTTCAATTGATTTGAAAATTGGTTCAAATGTTTGTCTTGATGAAATCTAGGATAATTTCAAAATTGGGTCACCTAGGGTCATAATCTAGGTCACAAGGTCAAATTAAAGAAATACCTTTAGGGCACCCTAGAGGTCACATTTCTTGCTCAATTGACTCGAAAATTGGTCAGAATGTTTGTCTTGATGAAATATTGAATGAGTTTGAAATTGGGTCACCTGGGGTCATATACTAGGTCACTTGGTCAAATTAAAGAAATTCATTGTGGGCACTCTAGAATGTTTGTCTTGATGAAATCTCACATGAATCTGAATTTGGGTCAACTGGGATCATAAACTAGGTTACTAGGTCAAATTAAAGAAATACCTTGTGGGCACTCTAGAGGCCACATTTAATGCTCAATCAACTTGAAAACTGTTCAGAATGTTTGTCCTGATAAATTTTTTAATGAGTTCTAAATTGGGTCACGTGGGGTGATAAATTAGGTCACTAGGTCAACTTACAGAAATTCCTTGTGGGTGCTTTAGAGGCCACATTTTAAGGTCAGTTGACTTGACAATTGGTCAGAAATTGAATTATGCACGTGGAGTGAATTTCGCCTATTGACTCTGGTGAGCCATCCAGGGCCATCATGGCCCTCTTGTTGATAACTTGTTTTGTCTTATCTTCAAAGAACTGAATACCTAAATGTTCAATGGGATACATGTGTGGAGAGCATGCCTGCAGGATGTAATGAGCTAACTCTACCACAAGGTTAGTCTAAAATGAAATCATTTTGTAGATAACAAACTAAATGTAGCTCTACTGATGGGATTTGCCTTGGAAACTGGAAAATCTTATGGATGAAGAGGAGAAAATGCAGGTAGATGGCATATTCTCATTTTCCCATAATGTTTATAAAACAATTCTTCCTCAAAATCATTAAAACAAGAGATTGATTTGCAAAACATTAACATACCTACTTTTCCCTTACCCGTTAGATATGGAACTGTTGGAGGCCTGCAGAATTGAGTTCCACCGACGTCTCAAGGTTTATCATGCTTGGAAATCCAAGAACAAGAAGCAGGGAACAAAGGGAGATGAGCACCGGGCACCAGCTCAGGTGGAAGAAGAAGGTTAGAAAACTTCTCATTTAACCTCTTACTAGATGGCATTGCAATTACAAACAACATACATGTATTACCGTATTTTGCGTATGTTTTGGGACATCCAAAGAATTGGGACACCATCAAAAATCGCGAAAATAATTATTTTTCATGACCCAAGGATTTGGGACATACTAGAAATTGCGAAGCAAGATCGGTATTTTTTTGTTCCAAAGAATTGGGATAGTGAATATCTATTTAAAAAAAAAAATCTTTCAATCCGTTTGATACCCTTTGTTTGCAACTATTTATTTCGCGCAGTTTTATTTCTACACACGTAACGTTGTATGCATGCTTCCCAACCGTCCGGATTTCAATGGGAGTTTCCTGATTCAGGACAAAAAACTCGATCACCTGACAGTCTAATTTAAACCCCATTTCAAAAAGAAATCCGACGTAAGTGTAAAAAGGGTGTGATAAACTTGTATCCAAGATACATAACATGTATATGTACATCCGAAGTTGACACGCATGTATTTCACCATCGTTCACCTTTCGTACATGTAAGCAGGTAAAATACGTTGTGAATTTATCTACAAATGCAAAATAACATCCTCATTGCGATCCCAGGACGCAGACAATAATAAGTGACAAGTTAATCATCAACGACAACAATGATAAAAAGCGAAGTTTTAAGCTCTTAGTGCTCAAATTGATCAGTGAAATTCCAATCTGTTTAAAAATAGACCAACCTGCATATGATTGGATGTTTATCGACATCAATGACGTAGCAATATTTTAACGTCGGCAATATTCGAGGGTTAGCGGCCATTGACTTTCAGTATGACAGATTGTCTTGTTTGACCATAAGTTTTGGGACAGCTGACAAAATAATTATTTTTTGTAGACCAAAGTATTGGGACACAAAAAAAATTAATTATTTTATACTGTCCCAAAACTTAAGCAAATTACGGTAGATGTGGCTCAAATTTGTGCATCAAATAGATACTATCTTAACTCTACCAAATAATAAAATTTTAAACTTGTCCCAATTGAAAGTATTTGGAGACAATAAGTTAGATGTAATTCAGAATATGAAAGCTGCCTGTCATAGTGTCGAAAACATTTTGGGAAAAGGAGAAAATGCTGGTACCAGCATTTTCTCCTTTTCCCAGAATGTTTTCAAAAGCCCTCTTCCTCAGGGTCGTTAAAAGTCAGGATTATGTGGTAAAGGGTTAAGCGTTTTTAAAACATGGGATTGTTTGGTAAAGGGTTTATAATATGGAAAAAAAAAGTTAGAAAGGGAATAGTTTTGTGTCACAACCAACTGCTCCTTTTTCCACAATGTTTTCAAAAAGTAAATTACAGAGGAGCGAGAAAAGTCATAGTTGTACACTAATAGGCAAATTTTCATAATATTATAAGCATGTGTTGGCCTCTTACACTTACGAAAACAGGTAAAAATAATTATAGAAGAAAACCTTATCATGTTGTCTATGCTTGGTAAATATGTTTGCTCTATCAGAAGATCATTGTTTTAACATAGTGACAATAGAAAACTTTCACATAGCTCAGAATTTGTTTACTTTTGATTCGGTGCATTAACCTGTGTTCATGAAATAGTTCTTTTATTTGTACTGGCACAGGAGCATGTAATGTTTATACTGCAATAAGTTTTCCCCTTTGCCAAACAGTCCCATGTTTTGACCATCATGAGGAATGATGGCCTTTAAAACACCTTGAGAAAAGAAGCAAATGAAAAAGTCATAAGAATTTTGTCATCTGGTAAACAGTAAACGTGATACCACACAATCCCACTTTTACCAAGTCTCTCTAGGATAGCTCTTGAAAACATTGTTTCCTACCCTTTTACAATTGCGTAATTTTGGCCAAATGTGGATTTTTTTTCTGCAAACTTTATTCCTTTAACATTTGTCCAGTTCAAAATTTTGTCGTTGGGTGATGGATTATCTTGCGATTCTTATGTTATCTAATTAACAGCAAGTCATGCATTACCTTCTGCCAATACATCTACCAAGAAAAGTGAAGAAAATGGTATTCAGAGGTTTTTCCGCATTCCCTTTGCCCGACCTGCAGATGAATACCGAGATGATGTTGCTGGAGATAAGAAGCATGGCATGTGGTATGCTCATTTTGACGGGAAATGGATTGCACGTCAGATGGAAATTTATCCTGACAAACCACCAATACTTATGGCTGCAGGTATGTATCTTTAACTCTTTACTACACAGGTCAATCATAGTCCTATCAAAACAGAGCATTTGCAGACGACAACTGTAATATAGGTCAAATGATAGAACTTGTCCTTGATGTGGGTAGAAAACATTGTGGGAAAGGAAGAAAATGCTGATTACCAGTGTTTTCTCCTTTTCCCACAATGTTTTTAAAGGGCTTATTCACGAAAACTCGGGATTTCAGGGGAAAGATGTAAAGAAAGATTTGACCCTTTTGCCCCATAACCCTTTACAACTGGCAAAATTTTAATCTTGTCTGTATTGAAAGAAATTAGAGATGAAACTTCAAATGTATTTTGTATGATGTTAATTGTGCTTGAATAGGTTGAAAACATTCTAGGAAAAGAAGAAAGTGCTGGTTACCAGCATTTTCTCCTTTTCCCACATGTTTTCAGAAGGCTTTTTTCTCAGGGTTGTTAAAAATAGGGCTTGTATCGGGTCCAACTTTCAACCAGCCCCAAGAAAAGGGACTTTAATAATCAACTGTGGGAAAAGGAGAAAATGCTGGTAACCAGCATTTTCTCTCACTTGCATTTTCTTCCTTGTTCTACAACATTTTCAAACAGATTCTTGTCCAGGAATGAAGAAGACAAGGTTGTCTTGTAAAGAATTCAGCTTTTACCACACAATCCTGAGTTTTAACGACCCCAAGAATAAGCCCTTTGAAAACATTGTGGGAAAAGGAGAAAATGGTGGTAATCAGCATTTTCTCCTTATTCCACAGTGTTTTCTACCCCATCAAAGACAAGTTCCATCATTTGAGCTACATTAGAGTTATTGTCTGCAAATAGTTCCAGTTTTGACAGGTCTATGATTCACTTGTGTGGTAAAGAGTTAAACTGATACTTAAAGTTTAACCCTTAATCACAATTGCAAAAAACATGCAGTCTGATCTTTAATCCACACTGTCTGATTTGATGAAGCACATAGAAAACAGCAACTAAGAAACTGTAATTATTTAAAAATATCCATGGGGTTTATTCGGGGCTTTAATGGTCAATAAAGAATTCACTATGTGAGCTATGCTCTTTGAAAAAGAGGTTTAGTGCATCTGCAAAATATATCAACACAGTTCAGCCTGCACAGTCAATGCAGGTTGACCTGGTTCAATTTTCTGCATTTCAAAAGACCATTCTACCTCATGGCTCACTCGGCTGTTGGACAAAATGTACTTTATATGTGACTACTGGCTTGGTAAAATGCATCATGGAGATGCATTAACCCTCTTTTGCCAGAGCATATGTCATATCCTCTTTATTTTTTTCCAATCAATATAGGTATAGATGATATGAACATGTGTGAACTGAGTCTGGAGGAAACAGGACTATCAAAGAAGAAAGGGGCCGAAGTGTTGGGAAAGGACTTCGAGCAAGAATGGAACAAGAGCGGTGGTGCAAAATATCTGAAGGATAACGCCAATAAAGTTTCATCGAAATTTCTACAAAAACGTCTTGGAATAGCTAAATAATGAAATGTTATAATAGAAACTGTAGGAACATTTTATTTTGTTTTAGAATGAAAATTTAAAGGATAGCATAATGGCCCTTATGAATGCTCCCTCTCTAATTAATGCTTCCCCAGGTGTTTTGTTTCGAACCCAAAATTGGCTTACCAGACGGCCAATGCATTTATAAAATTTAAGAAATCAGCTTGAATGAACTAACCGCATCAACACAACCGTAAGTTCTTCAAAAATCAATGTCATTAACACCTGACCGTCTAAATATATACATGATGTTTACTTTGGATAAAAGTATACAGTTTTGGTGACATAAAATTTGTCAACTTACTTGGAAGAACTTAACTCTTTACCAAACAAGGATATTATAGACTGGTCCAAATTGGAACCATCTGCAGACGACAAATAAAATGTGGCTTAAATGACTGGATTTGTTTCTGAAAGGTAAGAAAAAACATGGTGGGAAAAGGAGAAAATGCTGGTTACCAGCATTTTCTCCTTTTTCCACCATGTTTTCAAAAGTCTAGTTTGCCAGGGTTGTTAAAACATGGCATCGTGTGGTAAAGGCTTAAGAGAGCCAACGATTTGTGTCCTTTTGACTCATGAATGCTATTTAATGTCCAAAAGAATCTTATCAGAGGTAAAATCAATAGTCTGCATTAAATACAATGGGTTTCTCACGTGGGGATTGCTTAGCTGTTGGCTTTAATTAACCATGAGCAGCAATGTTGTCGTCATCATCTGAAAATTCTACATCATTTACCTCTGTTATTTGCGCCCACCCCTTTCAGAAAATGTAATGCCCCAGGAGCTTTAAAAAGAGACTATATGGTACATTATTTTTTGAGCTATTCTTGGTTGATACTTAACACAAATATATTCATGTTTCTGTAAAATGTTCTTGTTATTGACGTTTTGAAGATGTATGAGGTTTTGAGGTTTAACCCTTTGCCAAACAATCCCAATTTTTAATGACTCTGACAAAGAAAGCTTTTGAAAATTTCATGGGAAAAGGAGAAAATGGCGGTGATCAGCTTTTGCTCCTTTTTCACAAAATTTTCTTCCCATTGTTAGACAAGTCACAGCATTCAGGCCACATTTTAAATGTTGTCTTGAGATGCTTTCAACCTGGACGAATCTAAAATTGTATCATCTGGTAAAGAGTTAAGATTATAAGTAAAAAAGGGTCATTTTAGCTTTTTAGCAGATGGCAAAATTGTAGACATGTCCAAATTGAAAGCATTTGCAGATGACAAATTGAATATAGCTCAATGGATGAGAATTGTCTTTGAAAGTGTAGAGAACATTGTGGGAAAAGGAGAAAATGAAGATTACTTGCATTCTATACATTTCAGATAATGTTCTCAAAGGCAATTTTTCCCAGAGTCATTAAACACGAGAATATTTTGGTAAAGGGTTAAAGAATACTTAGATTATTTTATGTAACTTTTTGAAATAACATTGCCAAGTTAGGCAACAAAGGTTGTGAGATTACCAAGTTTGGCAACAAAAGCCATAAGATTACCAAGTTAGGCTGAAAAAATTGTGTTGTTATGAAACATTTTGGGTGGTATACCAGTTTACTTGTTGTGCGTACATGTATTTATTGGTACCCTGTTACTTGCTTACAAAGAGAGAATTAGCTTTATTTACACTGTGTAGTAGATGTTTGTTGTTACTTACTTGTTTTTTTTTTAATTATCTTATAGTGTAGTGGTTTATTTTTCAAACACAAACAATCTGTCATATTAACAGTTGATTCTAAATACTGCTCTTTTTCTGATTTTTTTTAACCCTTATAGCGCTGATTTAATGAAACAGACCTTGTCATTGTAGAAAAACTTCCATAATACTATCATTTCATGATTGTTTTAGCCAGAAGATAGGGTGAAGAAGCGGACAGTGTAGATCAAAGATCAGACTGCACGTTCTGTGCAGTCTGATCTTGATCTATGCTGTCTGCAAGAATAACTGAAGTTGGTTCCAGCAGTTTAAGGGTTAAATATGACTTTCATGTAGGTCTTGACAATTGAATTGAAAGTTTTACTCGTAACAAAACAATATGGTCTTTTTTGGACAATGGCTGAAAAAGCTCGTGAAAACATTTGGGAAAAGGAGAAAATGCTGGTAACCAGCATTTTCTCCTTTTCCAACCTAGATCACTCATTCATAGACAAACCCCATAAATTGTGCAACATTGGATCTGTTGTCTGCAAAAGTTTTCAATTTGGATAAGTCTGAAACAAACTTTTCTGTCTGGTAAAGAGTTAACACTTTACCACAAAATCCCGACTTTTAACAATCCCTGTGGAAGAAACCTGTTGAAAACACTTTACCATAAAATCCGACCTTTAACAACCCCTACAGAAGCTTTTCGAAAACATTATGGGAGAAGGAGAAAATGCTGGTAGCCAGCATTTTCTCCTTTTCCTACAATGATTTCTACCTTATCAAAGACAAAGTCCATTATTTGAACCACAGTTGAAAATGTTTTTTGCAAGTGATTTCAATTTGGACAAGTCAACATTTTTGTTGTTTGTGGTAAGGAGTTAATTAGGGCAGATATTGAACATGAAGATGCCAGGGACGCTGGAAGGGCCATTATTGACAGTACTAAATGTGTGAGCCACACTCTGTGTAAAGGGGTTTAACTGTTTACCAAACAACAATATCTTAGACTGGTTCAAAATGAAAGCAGTTGCAAGCAACAATTTGAAATTAGATCAAATGATGATTTCTGTCTGCAATAGTGAAGAAAACATTGTAGGAAAAGGAGAAAATGCTGGTTACCAGCATTTTCTCCTTTTCCTACAATGTTTTCAAAAGCTTTCTCTTTCAGGGTCGTTAAAACTCGGGACAGTGTGGTAAACAGTTAATGCATCTCTTTGATGCATTGTACTAAGCAAGTCATCACATGATAGTGGAACCATAAAATCCATTTTGTCTCATAAATGACTGATACATGAGGTGGAAGATCCTTGCACAAGCTGAAAATTGACCAGTAGCAAAATATTTCAACCAAGATCAGCCTGCACAGGCGAATGTCACATGGTACTTTTTGTCAATGCATTAAACCCCCTTTTCACACAGCTTGGCTCATATTATTCTAGCCATCAAATTTTCTAACCCTTAAAGCTTAAAATAACTCAAACAGCCATTTGTGGTCGAGAAAAGTTGTGAAAAGTACCCACTTTTTTACTGAACAACAAAAATATTAGACATGTCCACATTAAAAAAATGATGGCAGATTGAGTGTGACTCAAATGCTAGAATTCGTCTTTGTAAAGGTAGAAAACATTGTGGGGAAAAGCAGAAAATGCTGGTTCTCCACATTTTCTCCTTTTCCTACAATGTTTTCAAAATTTTTCTTCCTTGGGATTGTTTGGTAAAAGCTTAAGGGATTGACAGATTTGTCCAAAAAAACACAAGACTTTAGGGATCAGTGTTGCTATGTTCAGTCCAGAAAATGTGGGATGTTATAAGTTTTTGTAGAAAATATAAGATTTTTAATCCTTGAATTCTGTTGATTTTCCAACGTGGAATGAAATAATAACTAGCAATTCAAATTACAGTAGTTGGAAATTCTGTTAGATTCTGTCGATTATTATTTTTTTTTTTAATCTTGGAAAATAATTATGTGGCTGGCCACTCATGAAATTAAGCAAAAATTAATGTTTTCTAAAAAAATTGATTTTTGATATGTAAGCAGAAACTAACTGTGAGAAATTCAGAAAAGAAAGGTTAATTTTTCTCAAAAACTTGCTTTTCGTTTTTATTTTAAAATTCATAATTTTTGATGAGACAGAAATCGCAATTCAACTAGATTGAGATAGATGAAATGGTTGTATTTCCCACAATTTTCACAGTGTCTACAACCCTTTAACTGATAATAAAATTTTACACTTTTCCAAACTTTTTTTTAGACTGAAAGCATTTGCACATGACAAATTAAATGCTACACAAATTATGAAATTTTTCTATGAAAAAATACAAAACATTGTAGGAAAAGGAGAAAATGCTGGTTACCTGTTTCCTTTTCCAATTATGTTTTCAAGGGTCTTTTTGCTCAGGGTCAGTTGCCTTGATATGACTGAAATAATGTTGAAAGCGGCGTAAAACGCCATTTAATCAATCAATCAATCAATCCTCAGGGTCATTTTGGATTGTGTGGTAAAGGATATAATAGCCTGTATTTTGTTTTTTTTTAATTATCAATACCATTTTGACACAAATTTATAGAAGACAACTTTGACATAATGAAAAAATTGATTAAAGAAAGTGTTAATGTCCTAATCATGAATACATGTGGAAAGATGAATTGCTTACAATGTCCAATCAATTTCGTCTTCTGAATCCAGACAGTTACATTTTAGGTTGCTTCATACACTGTAACCATTTTCCTTGTGATTAAAAAAATCTCAAAATCAGCATTATTTGAGGCTAAATATGCCATTTTGTCCGATATTGTACTTATAAATACAAGATTCATCTTGACGCTTTCAGAGCCAAATATATCCTTTCTGATGCCTGAAAATAGAATCCACTGAGACTCAGAAGGATTTTTGTCTCACAGGCTTGACTAGACAAGCGGATGGAATAGATCTAAGATCAGACTGCACGTTCTGTGCAGTCTGATCTTGATCTGGGCCGTCCACAAAAATCCCTGTTTTCGCCTATGGCGTGGAAAGGCTTAATTTTTTATTGGTTTAAAACTCAAATTCATCATTTAAAACAATAAAAACTCTGCAAAGCCTATTTTTAGTTCCCCCTGACAAAGTCCAGCAAGCTTATGTCATGACCCTGTGTCCATCTTTTGATCATCATTTCAAACATCTTCTCTGAAACTTACCATCAAATTTTGACCAAACTTCAAAAAATATGATCCTACCATGGTTTCCTTCAGAATTTCTTGAAAAAAAATTTTATTTGTATAAAAAATCTGGTTGCCATGGCAACAAAATGTTTGGCCTAGATGTGTTTTGTTATGCATGTAGGGTTTGTATCTATTGGACAGTGGAGCAATACAGGGTCATTATGGCCCTTTTGTTGGAATGAATTGTTAGATGAAAACAAATAGTACGGACCAGACGACATCATATTACAAAAACGGAAGGGATTATGTAAATGAGGTAGATCTTATGATATATGTAAATAATGATATCATGCAGGTGAAAATGTTTTTGTTAATTTATTTAGAACACTACACGAGGCCCTCAATTTACATTAAGTTTGGGACCTGTACATCAACATTCCATTTTATTTTATTCTTGATCACAGATTTGTGTATAAATGATTGTGTTTATATGTACTTATCACTTTCATGTGAGAACTAAATGTTATGTAAAATATCATGAGTAGAATCATTGTCACTGGAATTACTGTTAATCCTTAGCATGCTAAATAAATGAAATAAAACTTCCAAGCCAACCTTAAAAACCATAAAACCCCAATTTCTGCTGTTTCAAATATACTTTTTCGGGGAACGATATCTCCTTATTTGACAGTGTAGATCCAAGATCAGACTGCACAAAATGTGCAGTCTGATCTTGGATATACACTGTCCACAAAGGTCCTCGAGTTGCGCTTAGCAGTCGAAGGGTTAACAGGGAATGATATCTCCTTATTGGATGGTGTAGATCCAAGATCAGACTGCACATTCTGCAATATATTTTTGGGGAATGATATCTCCTTATCGGATAGTGTAGATCCAAGATCAGACTGCACGTTCTGTGCAGTCTGATCTTGATCTACACTGTCTGCAAAGGTCCTTGAGTTGTGCTTAGCAGCCTGAGGGTTTTTTTAAAGGGTATTTCGACTCATGAAAAGAATAAAAAAACACTTCTAATGTGTGAAAAATATGGGGAATTGCTCAGAAGAACTTCTCTTGGCCGTCACTCTGGGAAGCTTTTGAATCCAAATTATTTCTACAATTTCTCTTCTCTTTTGGAAGGTATCCTGTTATCTGATCTGTGATGGGAACCTGCGTGTCTTAGTGGCAAAGTGTGGGACTCGTAACCTGGAGGACCTGAGTTCGAGCCGCACTGGATCCACTGGGTTTTTTCGTTGGATTGTCCTTGGGTATGACACTTCACAGTCCTAGCCTAGTACTGGTAAAACCCAGGAAATACATGAATTTGTGATCTGTCGCCGTGATATGACTGCAAAATATTGAAAGCGGCCTAAAACAATCAATCAATCAGTCTGATATGGGACAGGAGAACAAATGCTTTACCTTATTCTGCACCAGATGAACATTGTTTCGACAATGCCAATGTAGGAAAGAAGCCAGTGGCCTTGGAATTAAGTTGTGTTAAGTACTGGTAAGATGAACTCCAGGAACACATTGTTAAGTGTATTGGCTGTTGTTACCTGTATATGACTTATATATTGTTGAAAACATTGTTACTCTCCAAACAAAACAAACGTATGTGGCTCGTAGTCCAATTTTATTTGTTCACATTATTAAGAAAGCTAGATGAATGTAAAAATCTGCGAGTGATTATCAGTTGTTGACAGCATTTTTTGTGATTGTGATGCGTATCTTTAAAGGCTTTGTGTGCATTGTGATATATCTCTGAATTGTCTTTTTTTGTGGATTCTTTTTTAGTGGATACCAGCATAATCTTCTTTTCCCACAATGCTAAAGCTTTCTTCTCCCAGGTCGTTGACATATAGCATGTGGCTGTAGGATTTAAGCGGAAATGCGGAGCAATTTACGGTCAACAATTTGTAAATTACAGCAATGAAATTACAGCAGTTGTGATGCATGGGGCTAGAAATTCAAATTGCCTTCACTGATACAAATTTTTTTTCCACACTAATTATGGTCATGAAAAAAGCAATCATCTTTACTCTGAATTTTTGTGGAGCTGCTCACAAAGAATTGGTTATCAGGTATGAATATTGTGTATTAGTGTTATAATGCCTGCTGCACTTAAAGCCATGGTCAGATTTACAGTCATGCACGTAGTTGACCATAGTTTATTTAAAACGTAGTCTGCCATAGTGTGACTACTATAAACTCGGTTGAAGTATGTTAGAAGTAGGTTCAAAATTAAGACAAAGAAGAAATATAGAAAGTCTAAGTAGGTTGAACTAAGTGTAAATACGGTCAACTACATTCAACTGTGAGTAAAGAGGCTAAAGTTAATAGGGTATCACTACGTCTAACTATGAGTAACTACATTACACTGCGTATATACTATGTCCTAAGTACGCACAACTACAGTAAATTAGTGTAAACTGCATTAAGCTATAGTAAAATGTAGTGGTTGTGCCTGCTCAGTACGGGTAAGCTACAATCATTGTGCTTTTGGAAGTTGACAAGCCAACATTGCTGATCACTTATTCTGCCATGCTGCCTAGGAAGAAAGGATGATCTTCCAAAACAACATTCAACTACAGTACACACTATGGTTAAGTAGGGTCAAATACGGTTAACTAAGGTCAACTACTTCCAAACTATGATTACAGTGGGGTCACAACATAGTAGTTAACCGTAACAAGTTTTTGAACATGGTGCATGATTATTTCCTTACTACGGGCAAATCATTAGTTCAAACTAGTCCATTACTACATTGAATTACAGTTATTTGCGTGTAACTAAATTCAACTATGACCAACTACAGTCAATCCTCACTAGGGTCAACTACATAAGATGTGACCATGGTTTACTGTACCTATTTTTAATCACTTTTCATTGAAGAGGAACTGTATTACCCACCGCTCTGCTTTGTTTTAAGTGTCAGAATCTGCGTTTAATGCATACTTTGACTGTTCCAGTCAATAGTTAAATGCCAGTAACCACAACTGAATTGCATTGGTTTAAACCTTTACCACACGACAGACTTTAGCCTTGTCCAAATTGAAAGCATTTGCAGATGACAAATCAAGGATGGCCAAAATGGCAAAATATGTCCATAATAGATTAGAAAACATTGTGGAAAAAGGAGAAAATGCTGGTTATCAGCATTTTCTCCTTTTCACACAATGTTTTCAAAAGTTATCTTCCACAGGGTCATTAAAAGAATTGTGTGAATAAATGGTTCAGTAGAATATGTGTGGAATTGCAAATTTGATGGAAAAAAATCCTTTAACTTTTTAACAGAAGACAAAGTTTTAGCTTGTCCAAATTGAAAACATTTGTAAATTATAAATTAGTTATGAATCAGATGATGAGATTTGTCTTTAGAAAAGGTTGAAAATATTATGTGGAAGGAAAAAATACTGATTACCAGCATTTTCTCCTTTTTTTGTAATGCTTTTAAAAGCTGTCTATGACAGTAGTTAAATATGGGCTTTTTCAGTAAAGGATTAAAAGAATTGTTGCTGGTATGCAAGAAATCATTTACGGACCAAATTTTTGATCCAAAAAAACCATAATGTTGCTTTTATTGTATGTGAACCAATAAAATTCACTATTAAATGGATTTTTTGTTCATGAATTGATTATCGGGGGTAATTTTGCTTTTTATGCTGTCACTTGCAAAAATTTCGACCTTAAAACAAGGTGCTGTATATTTTTTTAGCTCTACTGGCCAGTGAGCTTACACTGCCCTCCAAAAGTTCCTTCACACAACCTTTTTTCACCATTTTTCTTAATATCTTTATTTTGGAAGTCGATAAAGATGTTTTAATGGTTAAAATACAAATTGACTTGATCTTGCTACCTCTTTTAGTTATAATACCTACCTTTTTAAAACATTTTAACTACCAATAATTATGCTTTTACATGTATTCAGTGATCGCCCAAGGAAAACTTTATTATTCTGTGATGGATCAATGGAAATTCAAAGGCCTGTGTTCAAGTTTAGTGTTCTTTTGTTCTACCTAATGCATTTTCGTTGATGTGAAGTCTTTGCAATGTGATTTGCCAAGTTTTTAGCTCACCTGAGCACAAAGTGCTCTGGGTGAGCTATTGTGATCGGTCATTGTCCGTCGTCCGTCCATCCGTCCGTCCGTTAACAATTTCTTTAAAAATCTTCTCCTCCAAAACCAGATGACCAATCTTGATAAAACTTGGCAGGAATGTTCCTTGGATGAAGCTCTACAATAATTGTTAAAAGAATTTAATTCCATCAAAAACTCTGGTTGCCATGGCAAAAAAATGGCTGAAAATGGAAAAAATCTTTAAAAATCTTCTTGTGACAAACCATAAGGCCGAGAGCATTCATATTTTGTATGAAGCATCATTGGGTGACCCTTTACCAAAATTGTTAAAATTATTCCCCTAGGGTCATATTTGGGCTTTGCCGGGGCGCACCCTATTTTACATAATAACAAAGAAGGAAATCTTCAAAAATCTTCTTCTGACAAGCTATAATGGCTAGAGCATTCATATTTGGTTTGTAGCATTATCTGATGATCCTCTACCAAATTGTGAAAATTATATTTCTGTGGTCATATTTGGGCTCTGCCAGGGCGCACCCTATTTTACATGGAAACAAAGAAGGAAATCTTTTAAAATCTTCTTGTGACAAACCATAAGGGCTAGAGCATTCATATTTTGCATGTAGCATCATCTAGTGACCATTTATAAAAATTGTTAAAATTATCCCCTTGGGGTCATATTTGGGCTCTGCCCGGGCACACACTATTTTACATAGAATTAAAGAAGGAAATCTTTTAAAATCTTCTTTGACAAACCATAAGGGCTAAAGCATTCATATTTTGCATGTAGCATCATCTGGTGACTCTTTATAAAAATTGTTAAAATTATCTCTTTGGGGTCATATTTGGGCTCTGCTCGGGTGCACCCAATTTTACATAGAAACAAAGAAGGAAATCTTTTAAACTCTCGTTCTGACAAATCATAAGGGCTAGAGCATTCTTAATTTGTATGTAACATCATCTTGAGACTTTCTACCAAAACTTTAAAAATTGACCCCTTGGGTGGAGTTTGGGCTCTGCCCGGGCGCACCCTATTTAACATTGAAAAGGAAGAAAATTACATGTGACAAGTGAGAGACTAAAACTTTCATGTTTTGTTTGTAGCAAAGTTCTGGTGACCCTCTGCCAAAAGTTGTTAGAGTAATCCTTATTGGGGTCACATTATGGCTTTCCTCCCCTCCCCCGGGTATGCCTTATCAAAAAAGAATGGCTTCTGGCTTTGATATACTATTATTTGTATGTGGTATTCCATATAAGTTACAAATATACTCTGGTGAGCGATATAGGACCATCATGGTCCTCTTGTTTTTCTTGGTTTTGCTTAGCAATTTGTTTTCTGTCTTGCAGGCATTCTTACAACAACCAAGGTAGCCATTCTGATCTGCCCAGATCTGGTAGACCTTGAGTGTCCAGCACTCGTGATAACCGTTTTCATGTACAAGAGTCATTGCACAATAGGCGGTTGACTGTTCTAGATCTTACAGCATCATGGAACCAAGCTGGTGTAGTTGCCTCTACTTCAACAGTTCATAGGCGACTTAAGGATGATGAACATTGTGAACCACCACTCATCAGTCCATAGAACTTTTGACCAATCAGCCCATGTCCACGCCGAGTGTTGTTTGGCAAATGTCAGTCTAAGATTTCTGTGCCTTTAGGTCAGCATAGGCTTTTTCTGGGCAACATGCCCAGGCAAACCAACATCCTTAAGTCGCCCTTGAACAGTTGAAGTAGAGGCAACTACACCAGCTTGGTTCCATGATGCTGTAAGATCTGGAACAGTCAACCGCCTATTGTGTAATGACTCTCATACAAAAAGACAGTCATCATGGGCGCTGGACACTCAAGGTCTACCAGATCTGGGCAGATCAACATGGCTACCTTGGTTGTTGTAAGAATGCCTGCAAGACAGAAAACAAATTGCTAAGCAAAACCAAGAAAAAAAAAAACTTGGCAAATCACATTGCAAAGACTTCACATCAACGAAAATGCATTAGGTAGAACAAAAGAACACTAAACTTGAACAACAAAGATGAATGGCAATATCTTTGAGGTTGACGCCTTGATCACAAAGAATCTTGATGGTGACTGGCTGTTCTTCAGTTAATGCTAACATGATGACGTGGTTAGGGCCCTTGTTGATCTTTCCTTTATGTCCAAAAAACTATTTTATTTCATTTAAGTTTAAAAAAATGTCAAATTAAATGTTTTATTGAACAGACAACGCATTGCAATGGTTTGATCACCAAAACAAAATGCTGATTAATTCTGACCGTCTTGCTATTTGACTAATTATAAAAGTTAAATTATTGTAAAAAGGGAGGTATTATGACTAAAAGAGGTAGCAAGATCAAGTCAATTTGTATTTTAACCATTAAAACATCTTTATCAAGTTCCAAAATAAAAATACTAAGAAAAAATGGTGAAAAAAGGTTGTGTGAAGGAACTTTTGGAGGGCAGTGTATGTGATGGCCTTGAGTCCATTGTGTGTCTGTGCATGTGTTAACTTTTATTTCAAACATCATCTTCTCTGAAACTACCCTTCTCTGAAACTACCCATCCTGTTTTGATGAAACTTCACAGAAATGATCCTGCAATGGCCCTCTTCAGAATTTCTTTGAAGGTTTGATTCTGATAAAAACTCTGGTTGCAGTCCAACAAATCACCAAAATACCACTGAAACACCCCAAAACGGTCCAACGAATCACCGAAATACCCCTATTTTTAGCTCAGCTGAGCACGAAATGCTCAGGATGAGCTATTGTGATCACTCACCGTCCGTCGGCATCCGTCCGTCCTCCGTCCGTCCGTTCACATTTCTTTTTTTACACTCTAGCATCTACAAATATTAACCAATCAGCACCAAACTTGGTCAAAATATATATGACCATAAGATCTCGGATGAGTTCGATTATGGGTCTAATCGGACCAGAACAACTGGAGTTATTTGCCCTTGAATTAGAAAAATTGCTATATTTGACTTTGTTTACACTCTAGCATCTACAATTTTTAACCAATCGGCACTAAACTTAGTCAAAATATATATGACCATAAGATCTTGGATGAGTTCGATTATGGGTCTAATTGGACCAAAATGACTGGAGTTATTTGCCCTTGAATTACAAAAATTGCTATATTTGACTTTGTTTACACTCTAGCATCTACAATTATTAACCAATCGGCACCAAACTTGGTCAAAATATATATGACTATAAGATCTCAGATGAGTTCGATTATGGATCTAATCGGACCAGAACAACTGGAGTTATTTGCCCTTGAATTAGAAAAATTGCTATATTTCACTTTGTTTACACTCTAGCATCTATAAATATCAACCAATCAGCACCAAACTTGGTCAAAATATATATGACTACAAGATCTTGGATGAGATCGATTATGGGTCTAATCGGACCAGAATGACTGGAGTTATTTGCCCTTGAATTAGGAAGTTCTTTAGAATAGTTCTTTGTCTGGAGCATAACTTTGTCATTTCCAGTCAGATTGACTTGAAACTTGGCATTTGTGTTTGTTGCAATAATACGGAGTGCAGTGTGAAAGAACCATAACTCTACCTCATACTGTCTATGAGTTATTTCCCTTTGATCATCATTTTTACAGCATTTTCTGCTCATCTGGAATATAACTTTGTCATCTCCAGCCTGAACATCTTTAAATTTGGTATGCATGATTGTTGAAAAATTATGGAGTGCAGTGCACAAGAACCATAACTCTTCCTAGCATGAATTTTGAGTTGTTCCCCCTTTGACCTTCATTTTTATAGCATTTCTTGCTTGTCTGGAGCAAAACTTTGTCATCTTAAGTAGGAATGACTTAAAATTTGGTATGCTTATTTGTTGCAATATTTGGAAGTGCAGTGCACAAGAATTGTAACTCTACCTCGTGCTGTCTTTGAGTTATTTCCCTTTGATTGTCATTTTCACAGCATTTAGTGCTTGTCCGGAATATAACTTTGTCATCTCAAGTCAGAACGACTTCAAATTTGGTATGCATGTTTGTTGCAATATTACCGAGTACAATGCGCAAGAACAATAACTCTACCTAGCGTGGATTTTGAGTTATTCCACTTTGATCTTCAATTTTACAGTATTTTTTGCTTGTCCAGAACGGAACTTTGAAGTCTCAAGTCAAATTGACTTGAGACTTGGTAAACATATTTGTTGCATTACCTGCCTTTGCAATATTATA
This sequence comes from Hippopus hippopus, assembly GCA_946811185.2. Taxonomy (NCBI): domain Eukaryota; kingdom Metazoa; phylum Mollusca; class Bivalvia; order Cardiida; family Cardiidae; genus Hippopus; species Hippopus hippopus. The sequence goes on along the minus strand of OX328101.1, from coordinate 6,064,360 downwards.
CCTCCTTGACAACTGGCGGTGAGACGGGCATATCTTGCGATAATTTGTTGCTCTTGTTTTACTATCATTTGGCCTTGAACCTCGATATTTGTTATTTATCTTTATTTTAGACCTTTACTGCTTAGTACTCAGGTGAGCGATATAGGACCATCATGGTCCTCTTGTTATTGTTAGGTTCAAATAACTGACAAAAGTATGCAGGATTTTTTTTTTCTCTTTTTTTTTTTTCAGAAAACACACTTAAACAAAGTATTAATCATTATTTAGAAGAATGATGTTGTTAATCTACACTGATCTATGATTTACGTGGAGAACAATCACTGAAGCACTGGCGTATCTGACTGTTATACACCGAAATACCCGATCTTGATTACAATCTAGACTAAAGATTTATCAGTATTCACGTATATCACTTATATTTCTTTGAACGATAAACACACACAAAAGAAAGCACTTATCCACTTCATTTGCGAAAGAAGTAGACAGTAAGACCCAAATCAGACATTACATGATGTAGGTCTCTAATCTTGTTTCTATTTCTAAAAGAAAAATCAACCATAATAGGAAAAAATGTGGCGAAAGGAGAAATAATTAGATCAAGCATATTTTTCCCCTTTAAGCAAAATGTGTTTACGTGTAGTTATTTAATAAACATGAATTAATGTTAATTACATTTTACAAGCATGATTTCAAAAAGTCTGCTGCAAAATTGTTTCAAGCAGTTTTGTTTGGGTTTGAAAGTTCCATGGGTTCCAACCATATGTTGGGTACGAATCTCATCAATGACATGAAGGAAACAACAACTTTAACAATTAAAGAAAAAACACATGCATGAAAGTTGAAGCGAAAATACCTTTTAAGCCAAGTTTAATTCTGTACCAAGCTATTGAATATTAGATTGGTCTAATTTGACAGCAATTACTGACAACAAACAACATCTAGCACAAATTAGGATTTTTTCCTTGTAAAAGTAGAAATCATTGTGGGAAAAGGAGAAAATGCTGGTTCCAGCATTTTCATTTTTCCCACAATGTTTTCTAAAGCTTTTTTTCAGGATCGTTAAAAGTCGGCATATTGTGGTAAAGGTTTAAAGTCTCAGAAAAGTCCAACTAAATAAACAACCTGTTTATAAAATAAAAGTAAATTTCATTTTTACCATGTAAAAATATGGCGATTATTATGACTTTCACGATATGTAAAGGTGCAGTTCGCAAAAGTTCCAGTCAGTGGCAGAAAAAATAATTTTTAAACTAGAACAGATCCTACCATGCCGCATTATCTGTTTGTTTACATTGATGATCAACGACAATTAGCTGACTTTTCGTCGTAAATGTCAGCAGTGACATGATAGTGACGTAAACACCATGTGATCATTCAAGGCGTCGAAACAAACCCTTCATTAACTTGATCGATTTGTCCCCATTCTAGGCTTGAAAAACGTAAGTTTATCGACATCGTAAACAGAAACAAAGACACAGGCTGAGCATCACTTATTCATTTATCATCAATACAGGAAGAGTTTAGTACATCTAAATAAGAAAACAGGTTCAGAATGAGTAGTCTTACTCTCCGATGACATAATATTGGAATTGTAAACAGTAGTCCTGTCTATTACGTTGTAACACTAATGAGATGCAATGTTATCATGTGACGTTCTCGAAGACCTAGTTCGAATATACACAAACAATAACGAAGGTTTTCTTGATCAATGGCGTCTGTGAAATTGACGGGCTTCTCCATGCATTTTCGCACACGTATATCATGGGAACCAATGCAGTAACTGACACGCTCGAGTTTTCTCCGATCTTATATATGTGTGTTGTGATGGGTTATCCAATATATTTTCGAGTTATAAACGGTGAAAATTACCTATTTTTGACTTTACAGGGGCTTTAATGATACATCTTTGCAGCCAATGAGTAAACAAACGATGTTTAAATTTGATGGTGTGTAGAATCTAGTCAGTTGTATCAACATACATGTAGATAACAAATCGATATATAAGGTGCATGAGATAAAGAAACTCAAGGAATTGTTTTAGATTTGAAAACGGAAACAACCACAGTGATGTCTTTGAAAACCTCCAGAAAATGAAATGCATTTTCTATCCGTCATAATCTGTGCAACCTTGCATCCGTCAGATGCAAATAAAGGGTTAAACATAAAAACAACCTACGCATACGTAGGTGTACTGACCGCCATGATATGCAGCTAGCTCTTAAAATAGCATTAAACTCAATGCAAATAAACTAAGAGCACAGTCAAATTTGTTGCTATTTTCTTAGCTAAAATAAGATTTTACCCTTCTGAGATTTAAAAAAAAAAGATATTGTGAAGACAACGGTAGATCTCTGTTTTGAAATGCCAAAATGCAAACACTGTAGTTTTTTTTCCCCCAACTGGAGCCATTTTTCTATGATCAAAATCATACTCTGGTAAATCGAAAGGTGAGTGCAATAGATATACTATTTCAATAGTACAGATAACTGTCCCCAAAGGCGATGTTAATTTTTGACTGGTCGCCTCTGGTTAGGGTTAGGTACGGTGTACAATAAATGTCCAAATGTGAAACAAAGAAAATCATCATATTAGCATCTCATTATTGAGACTACTATTTCAAGTGCCTGTACATTGCGTAGGCACTTAAACCATAGTCACATTTACAGTCATGTACGTAGTTGTCCGTAGTTCATTTTAAATGTAGTCTGCCGTAGTGTTACTACGGTCAACTAGGTTGAAGTACGTTCAAAGTAGGTTCAAACTTGGCAATAAGAGGAAATACAGAAAGTTTAGGTAGGTTGAACTACCTGTAAGTACGGTTAACTACATTCAACTGCGTGCAAAGTGGCTAGGGTAAACTAGGGTAGTACTACGTCTAAATATGATTAACTTCATTAAACTACGCATAAACTAAGTCCAAGTACTCACAACTATGGTAAATTAAGGTCAACTGCATTAAGCTACGGTAAAACCTTGTAGTTGTGCCTGCTCAGTACAGGTAAGCTGCAGTCATTGTACTTTTAACTACTGTCACATCAAGACCTGGGTCCAATTACAGCTATAATTTAATTAATTGTGTAATTAATTAATAGTTTTTCTGTTATTTGAAGTAATTGGTAATTGATGTAAAAATGAATTACTTCAATTGAAATTAATTAATTAAAAGAATATGATAGGCAAATAATTAACAATTAAATTTAATTACTTTTCAATTACATGTAGCAAACAATGCAACAAATAAACCCTTGGAAAAAGACAGGTTTTTATGCAGTAATATTTTTACCTGGGAGTTTAAAATTCACCCTTGGTTATCACCTAAAAAGGTGTTGCCAGACCATTCATGAATGTTTAACTGTTGAAATGGATAAACCTGATACCAAAACTGTCCAAATTGTAAGACCTTTCAGAGGACAAATAAAATGTAGGTCAAATGCTGGAACTCGTCTGTAAAAGGGTTGCAAATATTTTAGGAAAAGGAGAAAAAGACAACATTTTCTCCTTTCCCACAGTGTTTTCAAAAACTCTGTGTTTCAGGGTCGTTAAAATTCAAGATTTATGGAAAAGGATTGTATGGTAAAGAAGTAGTCAGTTGTACGTTCATCATAGATGTGTTTTTTACATTTCAGTGAATAAATAGATTTTCTTCATTCTTTAATCCTTTACCAAACTAACAAAATTTGGAATCTACCAAACTGAAAGTATTTGCAGATGATAAGATCTAATGTAGCTTGAATAAAAATTTGTGTCTTTGAAAAAGTAGAAAATATTGCAGGAAAAGGAGAAAATGCTGGTAACCAGCATTTTCTCCTTATCTCACAATGTTCTCTGAGGCTTTATCTTTCAGGATCATTAAAATTTGGGATTGTGTGGTAACAGGTTAAAGTTTCATACTCTATTTATAAATATAATGCCAAATAATTAAAAAAAAAAAAAAAATTATTTTCTTGAAAATAATTGTATTTAATTCATTACTTTTAAAGAAAGCATGTAATTATGATCATAAATGATTTAATTGAAACATTTCTATTTTAATTGTAATTAATTACTTTTTAAAATAATTGATCCCAGGTCTACATCTAGTCACGTCTTATGTAGTTGACCGTATTCGGGGAATTACCGTAGTTGGATGTATTTAACACACTACGGTTAAGTAAGGTCAAATACGATTAACTACGGGCAACTACTTTCAAACTACGGTCACAGTAGGGTCACACCATCGTAGTTAACCATAACAAATTTTTGAACATGTTCAAAAATTTTGCACTTACTACGGGCAAACCATAAGTTCAAACAGGGATGGTATATACACAAGGATAGGCAACGCAACTGGAGTTTATATAGGATCCCTGGTTCAAACGTACGTTCATTACTATATTGAACTGCTGTTAACCACGTGTAACTACGTTTAATATATTCAGGGCTTTTTTTCCTTCTATAATTGAGGCCGATATTCGGTGACTTCCCAATTGCAAAAAGCATCTTTTTTTTCCCAATTATGGCGAAAGAATTTCCCAATTTTGCTGAAAGAATTTCCCAATTTTGCTGCAAGAATTTCTCATAATGTGATGCTGAAATTCTCAGTAAGTTAAAATACCAATTTCTGAAAAGCTATTTCAAATTACTAGACACAAAACTTCCGTTATTTAGCGGTGAATGAAACCGAAAGCAGGCTTTTTATTGATTTGTACCGAAATGACTCAGCTGACTGGCCGAAATGTTGCGTTTTCTTGGCGCCATTTGGTTTGTTTAATGGTGGCATTCTTAACCGAACCGAGTTATTTTTTTGCGCATTTTAACACTGCACGTAGACTGAACGCGGTTGTCATTTTCCTATCATTCAATATTAAATCCTTTGACATGTTATATAACTGTTTGGCTTTCGTAAAAACTTACAGCTGACAAAATAAGTTTTCTTAATTTAACACTGTGGAACACATTCTTACTCGGTTGCAGTCAAGGTATTTTAAAGAAAAAACAAACACGCTGTAACCAAGTAAAACATGTCAAGAACCGGGAAATATTACAAAAAGTTTGTTAAAAGGGCTGCAGATGATAAAGGCCAGCGCAGCCTTTTTACTTTCGGCGTGAAATATTGGAATTCTTTGCCGATCGATCTACAGGTAATCAAATCTCCGCATACTGAGTCTCAATATGAAGTGCCCGTTATGTATAGGAGCGTAAGCGAATTTCGCTAGTAATCGAATTTCGCCAACTATGTTCTCGGGCAATATATTCGTATCTGTGACATCATCATTCACGGAAATGATTGATATCTTAGCAGCAAAGGTGTTTTGAACTGTCATTTGAATCTAATGACAGAAAAATACCTATCAATAGGAAAAAAGTTCATAAGCGACCTCTCACATGCTTTCCCCCCCCCCCCATTTTATTATCACTTTTCTGGTGTCTCCTTTATGTGCAGATTTTAAAAGATACTTTTAGCTTAAAACTTTTTTTGTTTCATCTATTTTCGGTTTGAAAGGTTATCTTTTGAACTTTAATAGCCGAAGTTTCGCATGGGGCACCTAAAGGGAAATATATCCATATGAAAGACAGGGGTCCTTATTCATTTTTTCCTAAGAAAATAGACTGAATCAGGTATAAAAATCACTACAAAGACAAGAAAATAGCCTTTTCTGTGAGCTATAAAAGGTTATCTGTTTTAGATTTACAGCCTGTTTTATCCCCAACACTGTCATACTAAGTTAGATTGTAATATTTCAGTGCCACAACAGAAATAATTGTAACACGAAAAATCACATAACTGTTGATTTTGTTTTCTGAGAGCTGCGTTTTGTTTGATGTCCTTCAGGTTTTCTCGTAGAAAGTAAATGTAGAGTTAATATCCAAGGGATGCAATGAATATTGCTGAAATGATGCTGTGAATTTTTTATTTCATTTTACCCTCTCTGGGGCCTCTAATTTTTGGAAAACCAGTTGTCGAAATTGGCTTACTCTTTTTATAGATGGCGACTTTGTACTGTCTCACTTCTAACGATGTTTTGACAGATAAATTTAGATGTTTAAGTGGTAAAACTTATTTTTAAAAAAGTATTTGAATACAAGTGCATAGATATCTAACCATAAAGAAACTTACTATTGTTTTGTGCAATCCGAAAGAGCAGTTTCCCTTGCGTTGGCGAAATTTGATTACACCAGTATAGGGCATTGCCGATCTCCCTTTGTCTGAAGACTAGACAATTATGGTATCAGGAGAACTCGTACGCTGGAGAACTCGTACCCCAATCTCAAGGGTACGAGTTCTCCAGAGAAGTCGTACCCGGAGTATGAGTTCTCTTGAGGTCTTGTACCCCACTAATATATATAATGATAGTTTACCATCCTGTTGTCAGCTTTTATTTTTCAAAAGTGACTAGACTAACTTTGTTTTTTAGTTTCAAACAAAATTTGTTCAGTATGCCTTTATTGTGATGAAAAATGTTTTTTTTTTTTTGTACATGTGTTGAAAAGACATAAATAAAGTAAAGTAACTTGTGTGTTTTCTCATGCAGTGTATGTTGTATTTGATGTAAAAATCGTAAGGAAGAACATAAATGAAGGATAAGTAAATTGTATTCTATTGAAAAAATCAAGTAAATAGTATTAATTTTTGCTATATTAAATCCTTCGGGTAACCTTCACTTGCATTGAAGTTTTGAATTGATGATTGATGTTGGTTTGTGTGGGAACAGTTTAACAATTAGTATTTGATTGGGTTCGATATTTGTTAAATGGAAGGAGTTGGTAAAATGAACACAGAATTAATCAAGTTTCACACCTAGTAAAAAAGGCAAATTTCCCTAACAAAGAGAGCGAGAAAGATGTGATTTTCACAATAGAGTAATCAAATTACCGTAACGTAATTGACAATCTTCAATATTTTAGCGCTAGAGTCGAAAACGGGTGGCAAAGAACAAGATGCAAAAGAGTGCAGTCTGAGCTTGGATTTACACAATCAAGATTCTTAGCCAAACCTTTCAGAAAAATTCTTTTCTGAGTTTCAGTGAATTGTCGATGAAGTCCTCTGTATACATTTGCGCGAAAAGAGTTAAGCACGTAGGATAATAATTGGAAAAGTAAGAACCTCTGAAGGTCATGACAGTAACATCATTTCTCCACAATATTTCAGTAATACAAAAATGCCACTGTAGTTTTGCTTGTAAGTGGTAAGTTTCATTTTAGCCGTCAGAAGAGGCTTTCAAAATTGACGTATTTAAAATTTTGTCGGATGTTAGAGATAGTGGTTTGTTCGAGAAAAGTAATGGGACATCCTTTATAACATCTACATATTAAAAAGAAAGAAAGATAAATTACAGAGTATTATAACTGACCAAATGAAGATATTTTTGTCATGAAAATGAAAAATTATCAATATAATTTTTTGCTTTTAATTTCATTTAAAGATTTACCGTAATCATAATATCTGCTAACGGACAACAGATTTTAAAAACAGATTGAGCGAAATTCTATATTTTGTGTTTGAAAGGTGAGAACACGTGTGGAAAAAGGAGACCATGCTGGTTATCTGATTTTGCACCTTTGCACAATGCTTACAAAAGCTTCTTCGGGGTGGTTGAAACTCGAGATCGTGTAGTAAACGTCTCAGAAAACATTGAGGAAGTCTTTACAATGAAAATGAGAGCGAGGGAAAGAGAGAGTGAAAAATGCAGATATTGCTCTATGTGAACTCACATTTTAGTCTTTTCAAAATTCACTACATCTGCTGACGACAAATTCATATTTGGTACAAATGGACTTTAGTTCTCTGAAAGGGTGGAAAAAATTGTGAGAAAATGAGGGTAGTATTTAACAACTCGGGACTATTTGGTAAAGAGTAAAGTAATTATCCATAAAGATTCAAATAGCTAGATTTCTTCTTTGATGTTACATGAAAAACAGTTATACGCTTTGTATCCTTTTCCAACAATGTTTTTAGAAGTCTTTTTCCTCGTTAAAACATGTGATTGATTGGTAAAAGATTAAGAGTGCTTTTAATGAACCATACCAGTTTAAATGCTGGTAGATGGCAAGTGTATACAATGGTGTTTATCACACCTGATATGTGACTTTATTGTACCCGACACCTTTGACTCCTTTGATAAATTGGCATATTCCATTAACGAACCATAAATATCTAAAAATGCTTTTTAAAAAATCATATCTTCGAAACATTCAATGAATACAGATTATGTAGACCTACCTTATAATTTCATCTTTCTAAAATTTACCTGCCCATTTACATTGCCTTCCTTTCCTTTTAAATCTGTCAAACATCCGGTAACAAAACTGATATTTTACAACAAATACCATAAGTTACCAATGCTTGATTATTGCTTAACTTATTAATTTTAAAAGAGGTAAGATGAAAATCATCAATTCACTGAAATCTGAATGATATATACATGTATAAATCTATCCCAAAAAATATCTGTAGGGTACGAGTTCTCTGGAGAATTCGTACCCAGGTACGAGTTCTCCAGAGAACTCGTACCCTTCAGATTGGGGTACGAGTTCTCCAGAGTACGAGTTCTCCATGGTACGAGATCTCCAGCAACCGACAATTATCACTTCACATGATACAAACACTATATCGCCAGACATAATATCCAAGCCTAGCCTTGTAACTTCCACAGATAATGATTCCCTTGTATGATATGATGGCCGGAAAGCAGTTCTTCTAAAGTATTAACTCCGGCATCCACGGGTGTACCACAGTAGTGTTAAAAAGGGCTATAAGCCTACTGAGTATATGCGCAAATGCTGCGAGATATTTTGCCATAGTTTAGGCAGTTAAAGTGTGACTGTTGAATTTGTTTCACTTATTAAATAGCTGCACCTTTCTATTCACTGTATGTATTACTGCCATTAATTTGTTTAATTGATGTACCTTGAAAGTCAGTCTGATTTTTCCCAATAGATAACGTCGGACATCCGGGCATTTTCGGCGATCACGTGATAGCAACAAGGGCCGAGGTGAAAACAAACGCTATCTTGAATATACGGTATAGTTATTTGGTGACATTTTAGAAATGAAATTCACCGTAAAAACGATAAATATGCCAAAAATCGGCTGTGTCGGTAGTTGTATCAATTATCACTTTCGAAGAGGCAAAAACTGTCAATTTATCAAATTTCCGTTATCCTACAGAAAAAAGAGTTATAACACAAGCGCTGTCTCCTTTGGTTTTGATAAAAACTTTCGTATGCAGACTACATTATTAACACCCGAGAAAGAAATAATTAATTTCTAGCAAACTGCCTTAGATTAAAAAGACAAGAATTAATAAATTAATGATTTGCAAGCTTCAGTTAAACCAGGGCTCCATAATAGTGCATTTGAAAACAAATAAGTGTTCGGACATACAATGTTATTCATCTTTTGAACTCAAAAATTGAGAATGGACTTACCCTATGTAAGTTGATAATTCCAAATCCTTTATACTGTATTTACAAATTATCAACTGAAAATTGAATAGGGGAGACACATTTTTATGACACATGTGTGTTAGTCTGTGTTTAGCAAAGACTATGTGTCACCTACTACGGCAGTGATATACCGAGATCAAAGGAACACCCGGCTAACCCTTTACCAGCTTTATAATGAAAGCAGTTTTAGCACACTTAAATTTCATATGGTTCAACTAATGAAACTGAATAGAAAACATCGTTGGAAAAGGAGAAAATGCTGGTTACCAACACTTGCTCCTCTTTCCACAATGTTTTCAAAAGATTTCTTTTTCTTTTTTTTTTTTTTTAAACTCGGATTGTGTGGTAAAAGGTTAATCCCCGGGTTTCAAGCCCTGTACTTTACCAACTTGGCAATGTCTGACATGTGTTGAACAATCAGACCATCTATGGCAGTTTTTATAAGTTTATTCTTTACAGACCGACAAAATTTTGACTTGTCCAAGTTAAAAGCATTTGAGGACAACAAAAATAAGTGTGACTCAAACATGGAATTTCGTTTAAATAGGGTAGAAGACATTGTAAAAGGAGACAATGTAAATAGAATGTTTTCCTTTTCCCACAGTGTTTTCAGAAGTTATTTTTCTCAGGGTCTTTAAAAGTCGGGATTTTAAAAGTTTGCTAAAAGGATTTGAACAATGAGACTGATGGCTTATTTGACTAAAATTTTAGTAAAGTGCAAAACTTAGGACCTATCAAAATCCAAAGCATTTGAAGCCGACAGTTTAGACGCGGGTCAAATTGTTGAAATGGTTTTCGAAAAAGTAGAAAATATCGTCGGGAAGGGAGAAATTGCTGGTACGAGGCATTTCCTCCTTTTACATTTTTTCAAGCACCTTCGTTCCCAGGGTTGTTAAAACTCGGTATTGCTTGGTAAAGGCTTAAGAAGCACTACGGTGTTTTTAAAGAGACAAGGACAGTCCATTTACTGAAATTACAGCACTTAAAGCATATTTTGAATATTAAGAAAATCCCCATCTAAAAAAAAAATACCAAACTGAACTTTTTATGTTGCGCATAATTTAGTCATGTTCCTAAAGACGAATACATGTAATAGAGTCAATTTCACGACATTCTTTAAGAAACAGCTTCACTTCAAATTTTTAATCTTTCATCCCCATTCACAAAATATTTATATTCCAGCTTAAGTTTTCAAAAGTTTTTTTAGAAATACTTTGTACGTGTTGTATGAATTTTCACAAAATGGATGAAGGGTTTAACTCCGTGTTCCTTTGATCTCGGTATCGCACTGCAGGGTGGCCGACCGAAGAGCTGTAACGTAGTTGCTTGGTAGAAACAGGGATCTTATATACATGTGTATATACGATCCCTGGTAGAAAGGAAAGTTAACGCACACGTGTCACATTACACTGACTGTTTTTGCCTGTTACTGATCTTAATTCACACTTAATTTAATCATTTGTGATTAGGATTTGAAATTTTTCGCAGTTACAGAGGGTAAGTTCATTCTTCAAACCAGGGATCTTATATACACATGTATATAAGATCCCTGTTCAAACTAACATGTTTATCAAAATTAGAAAGAATTTTCGAACGAGACTGGCATACCAAAACGATATTTGTCTTTGAAAGAGTAGCAAACATTGTGGAAAAAAGAAAGGATGCTGATTAGTTTTTTCCTTTCACTGCAATGTTTTCAAAATTCTTTATCTTCACGGTCGGAGAAACCCTGGATTATTTTTTTGTACTGGGTTAGATCTAATTAAGTCTGTCTCGGGGCAATGGTTAAAAAGTTTTAACAGACTACCCTTTTTTTTTTTCACTCAAATATTAGACTATTAAAATGATCACCATCAAATAACAAGATATTTTACAGGTAAAGTAATTTTTTATGACGATACTCGAGAGGTTTAATAGCTTATCAGCCTTTGAAAATTCAGGAAATCGCTTTGGTCAGAGAGAGAGAGAGAGAGAGAGAGAGAGAGAAATCCTCTGGAACCATGGAATTCTCTGACCTTTCTTGTAATCTGATGAACAACATTAATGTAGATTACACTTTTTTTACGCTTGGACATGAAATACACAAAGATAAAAAGGTACATAGTTTGGGTTTGGAATATTCATCTCATGTCTGAACGGTCTAGACCCACTTTATATTTAAATGGTAGGTCTATTTGTGGAAGGCTCATTTAATGAAAATCGTCTAAAAGAAAAATTGACAACTCGTCGTACGCACTTTAAAGTATATTTCTAACAGTTATCTTAACTGTCAATAGCTTTGATTCGTGAAAAAACGTAGATTTTCTCAACGATAAAAATTGCGAACAGCACTAAACTATATGGTTGCTATGTTATCAATTTCACCTCCGAAAATGGCGGCAGTACCCTAATCGCGCTTGAATTGCCCAAAATGAAAGGCTAAGGCCCCTTCCAAATTTTTGGAAAAAAAAGCCCTGACATTCAACTATGGCCATATACGGTCATTCCCCACTACGGTCAACTACATAAGGTGTGACCACAACTTTAGAATAGTATACCCCGGATTCGTGGACTAGCTCTGATGTTATTTTTGTGATTGTTTCTCTGCTAGCCCCCGCAGCAGCCAGGATAGGGTCAAAACAGCCAACTTCCAAAACGGTCCAGTCCAAAACGGCCCACTTTACCCAAACGGCCCAGTGTTATCATATGGGTACCAAAACGACCCACTTTTGAACTACGAACTACTGTTTTATTTCCACCAATTTTGACAGGGTGAATTTTATAACTTTCTTTACTCTTATCTATTTTCAAATAATGAATTTTATTTATGGAGCTTGGGCCTTGATTCTCCATACTTGTGTGGGTTGTACTCTGCATTCCTCTCCTATGTTATAATGTGAGTTCATTTGTCTTCCCCCTCCCGTTCTTTTCTCATGATCAACGGGAATTCTAAAAAAAAAAAAATGTACACGTTGTGGTTTGCTTTCCTACACTCTTTTTACCTCAGTTATGCACAAATTAATTATGTTGAAAACGACAGCTCCAAACTTTCTAGAAAGGATACATCTCTCTACATGTTTCAATAAATTCGTAGCAGGAGACCATCTCATTTGATTCTCATGATCAAAATTCAGATTATAAGTAAATTTTATAAAACTAAATAAGTGAATTTTATAAAAGAAACTGTGCAACCCAAATAACGGTTCTTCAATGGGTTTTAATTAATGACAAAAAAGTGGGCCGTTTTGGTACCGGGCCGTTTAGGCACTGGGCCATTTGGCTTTCCGGGTCGTTTTGGAAATGGGCCGTTTTGACCCCAATCCGCTGTGCTCAGCCCTCTTATGACACATCTGGAGTGAAAAATTAAAATACCGGCATCGTTTCAAATGGCCTTATGCGTCGATCTTTTCTTTGTCGGTGAACAATAAGGTCCTGAATCGATAGACTAATGATTAATCTTTACAAAAACACCAAAATAGTTAAAAAATGACGGTGTTACCTCCTTATAATTCCATTTTTAGAAGGTGATGACGTCATCACCTAGGTGATGACGTCATCATCACCTTCTTATGCCAACCGACAGACTTTTTCCCCCAAAATGACGCATTACACCCCAGTTTCAAGAAAAATAGGTCCTCATAGATCAATGAACAGACGCGTCTGTGTCATTTGATATGTACAAATAATATGCGGATTAAAAATCAGTGTATGCCATTTACACAAACAATGAATTTCAGAGTTAATGTCGTAGAACTCGCTCTAAATTTGAAAATTTGTCTCGTTCCGCAGCTTTGACATGACCTAGTTTGTAAAGTACGTCTCAGATGAATCAGTAAAAGAAACACCCCAAAACACCCAAAACCATTCGAAAATTATCCAAAACTATGTCATTACACCTCAAACAACTTTTCTAACATCTAAAACTGCATGCGAAACGCTTAGGTAGACGAATTTAAGGAAATCAGCCATTAATTTTTGCTATCAATTTTAGTATTTTAGGTGTTTGATCCACTTTAGGTCGAGGTATTTAAAGTACTTTGATTAATTGTACTTGCGTACGCGTTCTGGGATGGAAACCGAAAAGTAGATCATGATTGTAATCAATAAAGTTAAAAATCGAATGCTGATTATTGCTGTTGTTCGGTCCCTAAAACAGTAGCGACAAGGATATTTCATACCCTCCGTATACGGTAAATATAATCTGAAATAATGAAACGCTGGGTAAAATACAGCAATTTCGACCGTACATTGACAGTTGGGTGGAGAACGAGGAATACGCTAATCTAAGTTCTAGAGTGGTTTTCTGTAGCGAATAGCATCGATGATGATGACAGCTGATTCTTTTATTATCTCCATGTGGATCTAGGACTTATAGCCTGCTCTGTAATTTTGTTGCACCTCAAAAGGTTAATGGTAAGACTTTCGACCCATTATTTAAAATAACCTGCAAACCGAAACTTTCATCATGGCAGAACGATTTATGTTTCATTGTAAGATGCTAAGTGAAAATGAAACTGTAACCCAGTAGTTGGTAGAATCAGTGTTGCTAAGTGAATCATGTGAGTTTGGGACATTTTTAGATGTGTTGAGTGATTTTTTTGTCAGAGGGTTACGGAACATTGTTATTCAGAGAACATTATTGTTAGAAGAAGAATTGACTGAAAAAGGCAGTTGATGTGGCTGTAAGTATGGAACTGGTGGAGATTGAAGCATCAAAAACTAAGGGCCCATGATAAAGTGTTCACACAGTGGTTTAGGGGTGGTAAAGCTAATCATGACAATTGTTTTTACAAGAATGCCAAGTGTCATAGCTGTAAAGGTCAGGTCATATAAGCAAGATGTCTCAAAAAAGGCAATAAAAAGACCAACAGAAAATCACAGCCTATGGCCAAACGGGACAAAGAAATAAAAGAATGTCCAAAATTCACTTACTGAATGAACATCAAACTTGCGGAGTCTGAAAATTAAAATGAGGGAGAATGGCCAATTTTCACACTTAGATCACCTTCAAAATTTTGGAAACCAAGACCTGTATGGGTTGCACTAGAGAACAAAATTAAAACAGAATTACAAAGACTAGTATATAGTGGAAAAAGTCCAAACTTTGAATGCGCAACTTCACATTTGTCCTGTACAAGCTTATCTTTGTTGTCTCTAGCTGAGTGGTTGAAGGGTTCTTTGCGTAAACTAAGTAGTAAACTGAAAGTTGTCAAAGTTGATAGAGACGGTAATATCAGTGTATTGACCAGCCCTGTGAAAGGTTGCAGGTTCTCTAAAAAACTGAACTAGAAGGTTTGACTGGTACATGTATATTAAGAGTTAGGAAAGGTATTCTTGTAAGTTGTGTCATGACAAGTCTTAACTCTTTACCACACGACAAAATTGTAGACTTCTTCAAATTGAAAGTATTCGCAGATGACAAACATGACTCAAAAATTGAAATTTGTACTGGGAAGGGTAGAAAACATTGTGGGAAAAGGAGAAAATGCTGGTAACCAGCATTTTGTCCTTTTCCTACAATGTTTTAAAAGGCTTTTATTCTTAGCGTCGTTAAAAGTCGGGATTGTGAGGTAAAGCGTTAAATTTCCTGACACTGAGGTTTACATACCATGAGAAAGTTGTGACATTGTTGCAAAAGGAGAAAATGGGGGTTGCAATCATTTTCCTGTCTCTACTTATGTTCTAACTCTTTGTCGACTTTTGCCACAAGTAAAGCCAAACTTGAGGATACAATCTTATTACTTAAATTTCATTGAAACTGGGTTTTTCTTACCATGAGAAAGTTGAAAACATAGTGGCAATAGGAGAAAACGCTGGTAGTAAGCTTTTCTCCTTTTGACAAAATATTTTCATTACTTTTTAACATTATTTACATCCTTTAAGGAATTATCTATAAAATTATTTGTCTGCTGCAAATGCTTTCAATTTGATAGTAAGAAATTATCTTACCTGGTAAACAGAATGATTTTCAGCAAAAAATTCTGTCCAGGATGTTGGAAATAATAGTGCTTGGAAGATTTAAGAAAAAAGATAACAAAAATGTGCCAAGGGAATTCATTATTCAACCAAGTAATGTGTTCTCTTTCCATAATGTTTTTCATCCAAAAAGTGTATGAATAGAGCTGGGGAAACAATAAACATGTTCAACTCTTTACCACACAGTCCTGAGTTTTAAAGACCCTGAAGAGGAAGGCTTTTGAAAACAGTGTGGGAAAAGAAAGAATTGTTGGTAACCAGCATTTTGTTCTTTTCCTATACTGTTTTCAAAATCTTTACCCTTCACCAAACAATCCCTGGTTTTTACGACCCTGAGATAGAAGCCTTTTGAAAACATTGCCAGAAAAGGAGAAAATGCTGGTAACCAGCATTTTCTCCTTTTCCCATAATGTTTTCTACCCTGCTAGAAACAAATTTCATTTTTTGAGTTACGTTTAATTTGCCGTCTGGAAGTGCTTTCACTTTGTACCAGTCTAGAATTTTGTGGTTTGGTAAAGAGTTAAAGACAGATACCGTCATTTGTGCCCCATTTTATTTGTCATCTGCATAATTATGCATTCAATTTGGACTGGTCTAAAACTTTGCTGTGTTGCAAATAGTTAAATAGTTGTTTATAGGAATTAGGATATTGATTAAATAGATAGAAAGTATTGTATAATTTCATGTATTGACATGGTTTTCTATTTAAGTAAACTGTTAAATTGTTAACATATTATTATTTCATTGTATAACTTGGCTCACATCCTGTTTTTAATGTCTGTCTAAAGTTCCCAAAGTCTGACCACTTCTCCCCATTTTGAAAAACTTCTCCTAATTCTCAGGCTAGGGAGAAGTAGCTTCTCCTCAAATTCTGAGAGTTGGCAGAGGCCTGAGTATTAAAACCTGACAATACAGTTAGAATTTAAGGACATTTCAAAGTCATGGTTAACCCTGTATTTAATACAGCAGATTATCCATTACCAACAGTGGAAGATGTGTTCATAAAATTAGATTGGGGACAAAACTTTAAAGAAACTGACATGTGTCATGTGTACTAACATGTATGATTATATGAGCAGTCACACAATATGTGACAAATTCACAATATATTGGTCATTACTGATACTGTATAAGTGGAAATTGTGATGTGGAAATTTCTGTGATTTTTGCGAATTTGAAAAATTTGTAAAATTTTCTGTTTGCATGTTTTACCACAAATATACCAACAAATAATAAGTGTTTTGAATTCACAAACATTTCCATAATCAGTAATTCACAATTTTTTTAACACATGTATATGTCTTAGGCCAGATCGGAATCTAGGCAGATCCGGAATCTGCCCAGGCAGGTCTGGAATCTGCCTAGACTAAATTAGAATTATAGTTTTGTGTAGACCAAAACAGATTCTTTTCCAAATTTTTCTAATCATATTAATCCACCTCTGTTTACAACTGAGATTGCTCCATTTTCCACAGTGCATTTTTTTTTTCCTAAAGTGCAAAAATTTCAAAATTTAATCTTACTCAGAATTTCTGATTAAAACTTCTTTTATGTCGGTGTTTAAGTTAAATAAGATGGTTTATATGTAGTTGCACCATATTAAATGAGAAAATATTCCAATTTGGTCTAGGCAAATTGTGGAGCTGCAGGTATTTCAGAAAACCTTCTTGAACTTTTTTGTCTTCGTTTTGCATATAGCCCTTCTATTTCTGTGTTGTCTGCATTTTATCACCTGTTCCATTACCCTTTTTTGTGTATTTTGTTTGCTTAACTCTATGTTCTATATTGTCTGCGTTTTTTACAGTCCCCAAGCCATATGTAGACCTGTGATCAATAAAGTTAAAAATCAACATTTATACTGGTTATTGCTGTTGAGCAGACTCTAAAAAAAATTACACAAATCTGAGAAAAAGATGTTATCAACCATCAGATGACTAAAATTTTTAATGAATTGATCCACTGTTAAAACCTATTTGCTAGCAAATTTCTAGCATCACCTTCTATTAGTACTTTACTTTGATTTCGGAATGTAAATATACATTGACCTACTTCACAGGAAGTCGAAACTAGGCTTGACATTACTGCACATGTTTCGGAAGTCACTTCCGGTACAGCAAAGTTCCTTTATTTTTTTCACTATTTATCGGCTTCTGTGTTATCAGCTTGGGCATTGAAAGGGAAACTAAATGTACTGGATGTATTTCATTTACGAGGAGTCGTATTTATCACTTAAATCGCCGATAACACAAAATGAGTGTTTGTTTACAAATTAGCCAGATTTCAGACTGAAGGTAAGAATAGTATTGTTTAGGCACCTAGAATAGTATTGCTCTCACTTATCAAATGCTACATCCCATTTCACGGAAACGTATTTCAAAACAAAGGTGGGAGTTGTATTTTTGATATATTTTCCTTTGAAATACTGATCGCTGATCGGTTAACTTGCTACATACGTCGTCTTATGATTGAGTGGCTATTATGCGAAGTATCAGCGGTTTCCCAACAATTTCGAGATATTTTCAGCAATGGGTTTTCCTGTTAGGTTCTTAAAATAGAAAAGGTTCTTAAAATAGAAATATTACGTCAGGCTCAGGCGTATTCGTGGCATTACCTTCGGAAGACGCGCATGCGCTTTACGAGGGCTGTTCGATATGTAATGTGTATTGTACCACAGCGCGATAACGCTTTGCACGATTTCACAGATGATGATACGCTTGAATAGCTCTATTCAATACCTTTCCAACGGTATAAACACGAGCCTTCAGCTCCACATAGTTTTAACTTACAGTCATTTCAATAAAGCTAGTCGTTGACCACTGTTGTAAAAATGGTTGGGAAACAGATTAAGAATATTGAAGAAATTAGAGCTTATATAAAAGTTCGCACAAAACTCGGTCATTCGGTAATGCAGATTTTTACAGAATTGGGGGAAGTTTATGGGTCTGATAAGGTATCTTATGAGACAGTTCGTAGTTGAAGAAAGAAATTTCTGACTGGCACAGAGTCCGTCAAAGATGCAGCAAAATCTGGCCGACCTGTGACTTTAACAGGCAAGGCAAATGTCTCAAAAGTCAGGGAAATAATTGAAAGTGATGGCAGATACACGATTCGTGATATTGCCAACGCTGTTGGCATATCGCTATCGCGGGTGCATTTCATTTTGAAGCGTATTTTGAAAGAACGAAAGATTTTTGCCAGATGGATACCGCATATACTGACAAATGACCAAAAACGGGTACGAGTACAAACCGCTAAGCAATTGCTCAAAATGTTACCCAAATTCAATCAGACAATTTGCAAACATTGTTACTGGTGACGAAACATGGGTTCACTACTTCGAACCAGTAAGAAAAATTCGAAACAAAATATGGCTAACTAAACACGGTAGAAGGCCTGTAGTTGCCAAAAGAAGCATAAGCACAAAGAAGGTTCTTTATTGCATATTCTGCTCGTGTGATGGTATAGTCGTAAAAATTCCTGTGCCGAAGGGCAAAAGTGTTACAGGTCGGTATTACCAGGGATTCTATATGTTATATACGATCCCTGGTATTACCGAGATGTTATACTAAAAAAGCTCAAGAAATATTATCTTAAACGACGCCCTGTGTCAGGATTTAGGCATGTTCGTCTACTTCATGATAATGCTCCATCACATACATCTGAGCTTGTGAACCAATTTTTGAAGTCGGAGAAGGTTACCGTCTTGCCACACCCACCATACTCTCCAGATCTAGGACCATGCGACTTTTTCCTTTTTCCAAAACTTAAAAAGTTCTCATCTGGTCGTCGTTACAAGTCCCGACAAGCCCTTGGCTCAGCCATCAGTCAGTGCCTCAGAGGTCTACCTAAATCAGCGTACCGTGACGCATTTCAGAAATGGATACAGACTGAAATTGTGTATTTCAAATCGCGGAGAATACTTTGAAGGGATGTAATGTTCATTTCACTATTTGAGTCAAATGCTTTTGAGATATCGTACAATACACATTACGTATCGAACAACCCTCGTATTCACAAAGCATGCCCGTGTTACCATCATGTGACAATATTTAACAAAGTTATGCTTTCACGACAACTGCAAATGTAATAACGTGTGCATTACTAAAGGGTTTTAAAGGATTCCATTAATTAAGACAGGAAGGAAAGCACCAGAGTCAAGGAAGCAAAGGTAAACTTAAATGTAGGAAAAGTTCACAGGGACTCGATCCAGTAATTTTTTTTTTGTATCTTGTAAGTAAATATAGTCTATATTTACTTACAAGATACCAAAAAAATTACTGGATCGAGTCCCTGTGGAAAAGTTGAGCAGAGATGAACGATCTATTTTCAAAGAACTTAGTTTTATAAATTTCGTAAAAGAAACTTTTGGTTCTTTTTTAACTTTGAAATTGTAGGTATGTTTTATATAGAATAAAGAGGAAAAGTACATTTTCCGAAGTTAAAAACTGACATATTCTTTCTTTGTGTCGAAAATTCAAAATTATCTCAAGTGAAGTCATAAAGCGTATTCATTGCTCTTTATATTGGTATAGATGTGAGTTTAAAAAAAAATATATAATTTTGGTCCTTTTTACAGTTTTTTAATGCCCCTGTCCTTTTTTTTTTTTTCCGTGATCGTTCGGGTTGTGCCGGATATGCCGATGATGGGCTAGTCTAACTGTTTGATAAGCCGCCCGGGTATATTTGATGTGTTGCGTAATAGTATATTGACAAACGGACCTCCTGCTGTGTTTATGATAAACATGTATCCACATGACTATGAACTGGAATTTATACTTGGGTTGTTTGATCATGACAGAATACCTAAGAAATTTTATTATGTATCATATAGATCTAACAAAAGACCAGAATTATTTCCATGGATTTACAATCACTAAGATTAAGATTTGAAATCAGAAAATGTACCTTTGCTATTTTTTCCACTCTCGAACTTTTAGATATTAATTCCGTATCAAAATTGTCTTCTGGCTCAGCTCACAAATTCATGTTTCCTTGCCATTTTCAAACCGGTTCTTGGCCTGTCACATCACATAGAAGGCTTTTGAAAACATTGAAGATAAAGGTTTAAATGCTGGTTAGCAATTTTTTCTCCTTGTCTCGCGGTGTTTTTAACTCTTTAACAGTCATTCTCAATAATCAGGCGCATTTGCCAACAAAATTTGTCAAAATATTTGTTACGAAGGAAATAAACGATTTCCTGATATCTTAAATGGTTGATATATAAAACAATCTTCCCAAACATATTTTCCAACTACCAACTGGTTATTTCAGGAGATTGATTTCTTAAGCGCTATCCGAAACCCAATTTTTCTACATAAATACATGAACATTCTTGACTTGGTACCTAATGTTGATAACTTCCCATTTCGTATACTTCCCATTTCTTCTACTCCCATTTCGTCTACTATTTCTGCAATATTGTTCCCATTTCGTCTACTCCCAATTTACATCCATTTCGTCTACTTCCCATTTCGTCTGCGCCCATTTTCGGGTAAAATTTAAATGCAATAATTTAATTTTTACTCCTTTTGTGACTTTTATTTACTAAATGACAATTTTTTTTTTTCAATTCGCAAACAAAATTTGATATAATTTATTTAACAAAATAATACTCCTATATAAAGTGGATTTTACTACATTTTTTTCCCCAAAAAATAGTCTTTTTCAAATATCAAATTAAATTCAATACTTCTTCATCAGATTTTTCCATTCAGTATGAAAAGATTTTTTTTCCCAAATAATTCTTTAAAAAAAGTTTTTGTTCATTGTTCAAAAGTACTTTAATAATTGCTTCCAATATACATCATCATCATCGTCATTACCTTTAGGCTAAAATCAATCAAATCGAAATAAATATTGATATTTATGTCAACATTTTAAAGGTAGGCATCAGATAATTTGGAATTTAAATAACAAAAGGAAAAGTGAAAAAGATCTATACATTAATTTGATATAAAAAAGCAATTGCATGTATTATTTGCTTTCTTGAATTGAAATGTGTATAACATTATAAAGGGAGAAGGAATGTAATGTTCTCTCTAATGCATTCGCAACTAGCTTTTTTCGTACTACGTGTAATTAAGGTATTGGTCGTTGTCTGCGCATGTCATATTCTTCGAAGATTCGACCTGTCTGCTATGACGCATCACCCATCCACGTGTACCTGGGAAAAGTAGGGCTTATACCGAAGCTATTAGCTCATTACCCAAGCATGTAGGGGTTGTTTTAATAAATGGCCGGTGCAAAGGTTACATGCTAGCCGATCATAGCTGAATGAATCGCACCAGGTAGCGTTTTATTGCGTAAACGTTTATTTCATTTTGAAATTTAAAGTAACGGTTGTTGTGTTGAAAAGTAGTCCGGTTCTGTACCCAGAATGCCCAAATTAGATAGATGTGTATTTGTAGAATGCCATCTAGCGGGAGATAATGAGGTATTTGTAACCAAAGTATTACATCCTCATTTGAAGGGAATCTGCTTTATACTCCATTTTTATAGCTAAATCTAATACACATAATCTACCAATAACCTTTATCAGCTTAAATAAAAAGTTATTATTTTCTGTGTCATTTACGGAAAAGTTCTAAGCTCAATTGGATGGTAACGTAAGTATCGTCAGTTTTATAACTTTTTAATCACGAGCACACTTTAGTTTTAATTTAAATAATATTCAAAACTATTCATGTTTGCGATTTAATTTGAGAGTATTGGGTCAAAACACATGTTTGTAGTCGCTAAATCGTAATTTTTTAAGCTTTTGTATGACATAGATATCCACATTTATACCACATATATCGAACAATTAGAACACGAGCGACATTCTTAAAAACTGCCTTATTCGGATGTACCAAGTTTATGTTTTTATAATAATTGGTTTTGAACTCCCAAGAAATGATCCCTGTATCGAATAATGCATAATAACTGGTCATTTCTGCCTTATTTACAGATTACATGTATATACCAACATATATCAAAAACTGGTAGGGCGACAGGTAACGAAAGTACCATTTTTCAACTTTAGTGCTCATTTTATTAGTCGCATTCAACATGGTAAAAGATACAGTTTATGTGCTACACTTTTGTAGATGGTTACATACGGTGCAGAATGTCACCGTTTGCCTACAGATTTACAAAGAATTAACGGCGACATATGTTACATATAATGTGCCTCATTATTGAGAATGAGTGTTTGAAGACGTTTGAGTCATGTTTTATTTGGTTTTTGAAAATGACTTCAATTTGAAAAAGTCTGATAATTTGTTTTTCGGTAAAGATTTTAATAACAAATTTAACCTGTGACTGAACAAGTAGGCTACGACTTCTAACGACCGGTTTATTCCCATCCCGTGTACTTCCCATCTCGTCTACTCTATTTCATTAACATTTCGTCTACTCCAAAATTTTACGCAGTTCTCATTTCGTCTACAATTATAATTAAGTTAGCATCAAAGCTGTTATCTTTTGAATCCTTTAAGTAGGAGCCCCATTGTCAAGATCACAGGAGACTACTATAAATAGTTTTTATACACTTTTTTCACTCTTTGGTAAAAAGATTGACTGTGTCCATAGTTAATTTAATTATAGATTAAAGAACATCACATTCCTTCTCCCTTTATCATGTTATACACACATTTCATTTCAAGAATGCCGATAATAATTGCTATTTTATATCAAAATAATGTATAGATCTTTTTCACTTTTTCTTTTGTTATTTAATTTACTATAAATTCTAAATGATCTATATGTCAATATTTATTTGATTTGATTGATTTTCAAGGTAATGACGATGATGATGATGATGATGCTTTTTGAGACTGATTGCCAAAGTACTTTTGAACAATGAACAAAAAACACTTTTAAAAGAATTATTTGAAAAAAAAAAAGTTTTTCAATACTGAAATGAAAATTCTCATATTAAGAAGTATTGAATTTAATTAGGTATTTTAAAAAAGACTAATTTGGCGAAAAAAAAAAAGTTTTTCTATACTCTCCTGATTAAGATAAAGATTTGTAACATTTAGTTGAATATTGAAATAGAGTTATTCGAAAACATAAAATAACTTTTTACTCAAATGAAAACTTAAGATTATAAAGTTTTAAACTTTGAGTAAAATCTACTTAGTATAGGAGAATCAATTTATGTTCGATAAATTATATAAAATTTTGCATTTTAATTTTACCCAAAAATCTTGCCATATGTGAAGAAATGGGAATGGGTGTACAATTAATGCAGCAGAAATAATAGCTGAAATGGGAGTAGACGAGATGTAGACAAAATGGATGTAAAATTGGGAGTAGACGAAATGGGAAGAGTTTCAGAAACAGTAGACGAAATGGGAAGTTACCTAACGACCCTGCGGTTAATTGTTAATAATATGGAAATATGGATATATTAATAATATGGGCGCATTAACTTTTTACAAGTTATCTCCTACTTTATAAAAAATATCTATATATTTTCTACATCACCCAATCAGTTTCTCCTACAAAGAGATTAACAGTAAAAAAAATGACAATATTAGATCTAATGAATTAAAATTGACACAGACTATGAATATAATGGGAAAAGGGAGTAAAACAACGAATATTCCTTTACCAGTGACTTAAAAAAGTTAGCTGCTGCATAATTAT
This sequence comes from Hippopus hippopus, assembly GCA_946811185.2. Lineage (NCBI taxonomy): Eukaryota > Metazoa > Mollusca > Bivalvia > Cardiida > Cardiidae > Hippopus > Hippopus hippopus. The sequence continues at coordinate 6,040,348 of OX328101.1, read as the reverse complement.
CATTGATGTGTAGACTCATGAAAAATCCCAGAGAAATAGCATCGTTCTGAAATTGCTCTGTGGGAAAAGGTAATACTTAACCCTGTACCACACAGTCCCGAGATTTAACGATCCTGTGGTAGAAAGCTTTTGAATACAACTTGTAAAAAGTTGTTGTATTTACTCTTTTTCTCGCACTGATTTTGAACTTTTTAGAGACAGATTTCATCGTTTGAGTCACCTTTTATTTGTCTTAAGATAGTAATCTAAATTCAGAGAAGTCTTAAATTTTGTCGTTTGGTCAAGAGTTAAATAACAAATTTAACCTATTGTTGTACAAAATACGACTTCTAACGACCGAGCAGTTGATCTCCAACTTTTCCAAACATCATTTTTTTTTACATCAATCAAACAGTGTCTCGCATCTGTCAAATGTTCCCCTTTTAACAACTTTTATATATAGCCAACAAAAAAAAGTTATTGAAATTGTGTTTGAAGGGCTATGACAAAAGATCTAGAACATTCTGAGAATTTTGAATTTCACAGTATTATAAAGCGTTCATTTCTCTTCAAATGGATACTTTATTTGAGTTTAAAGCACCAGTAGTAGCTTAAATAATCACAGTCAAAGTTGACTGGCCTTCAAGTCATTTTTCGCAAAATTGCAATATTGAATGGTTTCAGTAAAGAGAGTCACTGTAGAGTCTCACATCAAAAAGCCGTTTTCAAAATTGGCCCTCAGGCTATTTACTTATCTCAGATAGTTTGAGCGACACTTTCCAGGCTGAGTCGACATCTCAGTTTTCAAATCTGTTCAATACCTCCATTGGTATCATCCAGAAACGTCCAAGATTCTTTCGTCAAAACAGAGTTGTGCTCATTGACTTGCCAGCTCGCTCACCAAAAATTTCTCCCGTTGAACATGTGTGGGACATTCTGGGATCGAGGGTTCGACGTAGAATACTGCCCCCCCTCCCCCCCCCCCCCGGCTCTTGTTGTGCCTTACAGAAGAAATGAAGACTAAGCTCCAAATCGCCAGAATTATTCGGCGTATGGGACGCCAGTACACGTCCTTATTTACCGCTGAAGGGGGACACACTCTTTACTGAAGAGATACTTTGAAAAATCTCATCTTTCATACATGACATATGAGGCTATCATAAGAAGGAACTTGAGTAAATTTCATGTGACAATCAAAAATTGCGAAAAATGACTTTGACTCCTGGGTCACATGAAATAGTGCCACTACAAGGATATTAGTGTTATAAAGCTAAAGCAAACATTTTTTTTTTTTAAGCAATGAAATGTATCTAACAAATTTACTAAAACTTGAATAATTGTCTGTTTCAATGGCAGTCTTTTATTCCACGGTTGTCTGAGATTTCCTTAACTTTTTTTTGTCGAGTATATTAATTGTTCATTGGTTAGCTGAATTAGCCTAAATAGTGAGGGGCTAATTGTTGGTTCTTCCATATTTAAAACGACGCAACCTGCAAAAAGCATAACCGCAAAAAGGTTGTACCCATCTTTATGTATCAAAATATAGTTCAATGCATAGATAGACCTAAGTTGTCCCTAAAAAGTAGTATGCAACTTTTAGACTCGCTCAAACTGGAAACATCTTGATAGAACTACTAATAGTAGTAGACACTGTGAGAAAAGGCGACATCGCTCATCAAGCAAAAGCGTTAGAAAATAAAAATCTGTGTCACACAGTCTATGGAGTATTCGGAACAAAACATTTTCTCCTTTTTGTTTGATCAAAACCAACATTAAATGGATGCTTTCTTATATCCTGAATCTGTAACTTTTCGGGTGCATAAAACAATGTACATTTACTCTAACGGTTCTGAGCAGTATACAAAATTACTATATGTGCTATAAGTCAGTTTTATGTCTCCTTCATCCCCACTTTTTTATTTCTTAAATCGTAGGAAGTGGAAATTATATAAATCAAAACCATCAAAAAACACACACAAATTATAGTTTTTAAATTCTGACTTAATTACCCATCAAGATATAACCATTAGCTATATACTAAACGACTAAATTCTGTTGTTTTTTTTTAAAGTTGAAAGCATTTGCAGACGACAAATGTGACACATAATGAAAATTGCTTTTAAAAGGGTATAGAAAACACTGTGGGAAAATGAGAACTTGCCGATCACAAAGATCTTCACATTTCCGTGTGTTTTCAAACCTTTCTCAGGGTCGTAAAACCATGGGATTATTTGCCAAGGTATTTAGCTGTTGCATTTAGCAAATTTTCCCATCAAAAGCTAAACTCGTTACCAAATGACGAAATTTTGGACTTAACCAAATTAAAAGCATTTGCAGACAATAAATTGAATGCAACTCAAATGATAATGCCTGTCTTTGAAAAAAATAGAAAACATCGTGGGAACAGGAGAAAATAGCGGCTGGTTATTAGAATTTTCTCCATTTCCCACAAAGTTTTCAAAAGGCTTTTCTTTCAGGTCCGTTAGACACGGGAGTGTATGATAACTTTAGTGTTAAACCGGAACTCCAAAAATGCCGAATTTTTTGCTTGATTCAGCAACCTGTTGATAGTGCAATGTCAAGGATTCAAAAAGAAAAGTCGACGTATAGAATCGACAAGGTCCAAGATCAGACTACTTGTTTTGTGCAGCCTGTTATTATTCTACACTGTCAGCAAAAGTACATTTGGACGGATTAGGTTTCAAGATGAGACTACTTTTTTTTGTAGTTTATTAATTATTGGTCTACACTGTTGGCAAAAAGTGCACAGAGCAGTTTAAGGGCCGAACAGCAGGGATCAGTAATGTTTCAGAGAATCCAAACTTGACCCTTAAACTGAGGAATTAATTCATTACAAACCGACAAACAAGTTCAAATATAACAATTTCAACGGTCTTTTTCTAAGAAAGATCTTGCTGTATCTGATGACCAATGTAAATCCAATATTCTGAGCAGTCTGATATGGGTGCACATTCTGTGCAGCCTGACACTGATTTTCAAGGGCTGCACTGTCCTTTAGCAGACAAAGGGTTTAGGTTGAAATCCGAAAAAAAAAACCTCAAAATCTCCCCATAGGATGTCAGTAGGTTCCTGTCTACCTCTTAGTCCAACATGAATTGTGTTATTTAGCCACATCGTGTTGATTAGCGCCTCTGGATTGTATACGGGGAAAAAAAATGTTACATCATTATTTCATCCACAACTGTTTTCTTGTTCAAAATCAAAAACAGAAAATATGAAACAATTTAAAAAGTAAAGCCCCCCCCTGTCCCGAACCGTTGGCCATCATGCTATTGCACAGAGCACTCGCCAAACCACTGTGCTATTCCCACATTGGACGAAACTTGTAATAACGGCGCCATATAAACTTTATTTTGACTCGACCCATTAGAGTCGCTTCCATTCGGTTGGTTTACATTGACAACGTATTGTACTTTCCAGCCCCCAAGTAGACTCTTCTCTTGAATTGACGGACTGAATCAGCCATTTTTTTTTTTTTAAACTGGATGCTTTGAGATCCAGTTGGGTTTATTCCATACCCGGTTGAGGCAAACTTTCTCTTCGGCGATTTTTCGCCTCTCGCCTCCGATGCATTTAAAAGAAAAGCAGTCAGTGACTTGGAAAGAAAGTTGTGTTAGTACTAGTGCGAGATAGCCAGGAAACGCATGCAGAGATTTTTTTTCCTGCTTCTTTTGTTTTCAACGTAGATTCGCCTACAAAAAAGGAGAGTTGACATTGCTTTTCTCAAAAAGTAGTTGTATGTAATTGCATTGAAAATTGACGGGATCTCGATAGATTTGCTGTGTGTTTTAAGAAGCACGGAGAATCACGCCACAGGTCTACGATCGTCGATCCATGATATTTTATGCAAGCTTTACTCTTAATGTTGGACTTGGCAAAACAGAATACTGTAATATTGCAGTAAATACATATTGTGCAGACGGTAGAGTGGAAAGACAAACACGGAAATAACTTCCAGATTTTTATTGATACAGACCTTTTTGTGATAAAAAATGGACCAGTGTAGGACATTGCCCAAGTTTTGAAGGAAAAAAATTATAACAAACAAGAAAGATCTTTTATAAGATACAGGTGCTGGAATATGAATGATGAAACTCTTTTGTGGTTTAAAGGTGGGTATTTAGGTTTTTCACATCTCACCAAATTAAAAAAAAAATATATATATCACTGAAATTTATATGAAAAAAACAATACAAATCATCAATAATTAAGAATCGTAAAATTACAAAAACAATTTTTTTTGATGGTGTTCCCTTAAAAGGCTACGTAGCCTCTTAAGGTATTTTTAGATTTCGCGCCAAAAATAAAAAAAAAAGCATTGTGGGAATGTCAAGTGACTGGCACGTGACTGACGATGCTTAAATTCCATAACATAACAAACATAATTATTTTCCATAATGTCTTCTTCGGACGCTATGTTTGAAGCTTCGTCTGTGTATTTCCGGCACGTAAATGAGCGAGTTGCTCATGTAAAAATAGACCGTGTTTCCCGTCAGTGTCGACCTGGGCCGTAGTAAATCTCTAATTTCTGTTGTTGTCGAATGGTTTTCGACTACTGGGGTTTTATGAATGAAAATTAAAAGGCTTTGGGAGTATAAGGATGATTTTTTTGTATTTTTGTAAAATTTTCGTCCCAAAATCTGAAGGGCCACCTTTAATATGAGGAGAAAAATTGTAAGTAACCGTGCTAGCAATTATTGCTTTTTTCGTGGAACAGTATTTTGCATATTCTTGAAAATCGAAAATATAAGATGCTAATCCAACTCATCGTTGGAAAAGGGGCAGTTGCTGTTTAAAGGCCCAGTAGTGGCCAATGTAAACAACGCGGTTGTTAAAATGCATGTAAATTTAATTCATACAATTTCACTATGAAAAGAATTATGATAATAAAAAGTCTGTTTTTGTACGGTCGGTCCACGTTTTAGTTGCTGGCACGGAAATGAATTTTAAAACGAGGTCAAAAGTTGCCAGGTCCCTAGATCCTTTGCTTACTTTTCACCTGATTTTAAAATTAAATTACTTCCCACCAACTAACAATATGACCGACTGCATAGAACAGTCCCATCTCCACAATAATTTCCATACTGTTAAATGGTACGACTAAATTGAAATACATTTTAACAGCAAAATTGTTTACTTTTTGAAGCTACTGTGCCGTTAAAATGTGTCCGAAATTACATGTAGATTGTGAAGTAATGGGTTTAAGGTAACACTTACGAGGGTCATCTGATAATTAGTGAGAGTTGCTTCATATATTTTGAATGGATGCATGTAGCGTCATGAAACTTCACAGACTTGAAGTTCAATCTGTCTCCTGCAAGACACGAGAAAATGAACGTCGTGACGTTACGTCACGCGTCATGACGTCATTTAGCAAAATAGCATGGCGGAAGGTGCGTTCACGCTCAAGCCCGAAGAAATTTTGCCTTATATTAAGATTGAAAGCTTGCGCGGAAAGAAGGCGACTAAGATTTTAGCAGCACTTCACGAAGTGGACCCAACATGTGACATTGGATACAGCACAGTTTGTAGATAGGTGCAAAAATTCACTAACGGTAGATCCGAGGCATCGCAAAGGTACTCCTATGGAAGGCCAATATCGACTACAAATGAAGAAAAGACGGAGATTGTAAGTCATTTTCTTCAAAAAGATAGACGGTTCACCTGTGAAGAGATTGCCCATGAAACTGGAATAAGTCGTAATGCTGTTCACACTATATTGACGGAGCGGCTTGGCATGAGAAAGATAGCGGCTAGGTGGGTACCGCACTTTTTGTCAAAAACTGAAAAACAAAAACGACTGGAAATATGCTCCGAACATTTAGAAAAGTACATGAATGAGGGTAACAGTATTTTGAAACGAATTGTATCAATCTATGAAACTTGGGTTAGGTCTTTTGAACCAGTGTTTAAGCGCAAAAGCTCCGAATGGCACACGTCAAGTTCACCAATACCAGTAAAATTCCAGAGAAGCATGAACAATCCAAAAATATTGAAATATTTGCTTACGATACAGAAGGAGTTCTTACAACACATCGTCTTCCAGATGGTACAACAGTAAATAAAGAATATAAATCATATTTGAGGAAAATTCTGCGTCCAGCAATACGCCGAAAGCGCCCGGAATTAACGTTACTAAAGGCTACGCCATTAATTCTGCACGACAACGCCACGCCACACAAAGCTGCAATAGTAAAGGCCGTATTCGAGGAGTAGAACTGGGAATTTCTTAAACACCCGTCTTATAGTCCAGATTTAAGCCCACCCTATTATGATTTGTTCCCAACCTTGAAAGATCCTCTTCGAGGAATTCGCTATGACGATTTGAATGAGTTACATAATGCCGTGAACGCAGTCCTGAGGGACATAAATAAGTGTTGCCTAGCAACGGGTGTTAAGGAGTTACCACGGAGATGAAAATCTACTATTAAATCGGGAGGAGATTAAATTGAGGGAATCTAACCACAAAATGTAAGGACATTCAATCATATTGAAGATATTAAGCAACTCTCACTATTTATCAGATGACCCTCGTAAAAAATATTGAAATACTCAATGATGCTAAGAAAAGGATAATGGCGTATCAAATCCATAAATTTACCAAGGTGTGAATAAATGCCACATGGTGTCGATGAAAGGTAAATGTGTCAAACTTGTATTGGTGTCATTAATGGGTCCGCAATTTGGCCAGCAGAATAAACAAAGTCCACATTGTTACCAATTGCAAATTTCTATTTTTTTTTTTTCATTCGGTACTTACTCCAGAAAGTGGGGAACAGCCAGCTTATACAGCTATGAAGAAAAATAGTGGCAGGTGTTGAATTCCAAAGTTTTTGCTTGTTGATTTTAAGCACCAGACAGGAACAGTTTCACGAGCATTCCCTCGTGCACATTATCTCTGTGATAATTTGGGAGAGCTGGTTTCCATTTAAACAAACGAAGTTTTATGGGGTTAATAGATGTAGAAAATCTTCCCACATACTGGTCTTGGATTGGACGAAAAACTAGGTCGATCACTAATTCTAGTTTAATACCCATACTTATACATTCTATTCAGAATCCTTGTTTTGTTATCTTAAACCATTTTAAAAATGGGTTTCGTCGAATCAATGAGTAGGTCACTGACAAAGCTTAGGAAAACTCTGTGTACTTCATGAGGCCATATTTTCTAGTACTCATTAATCGTGATCAGGATTTTTAGCTCCACTGGCCGAAGGCCAGCGGGCTTATGTCATGGCCCGGTGTCCGTCGTGCGTCCGTCCGTCTGTCCGTCTGTGCGTGCGTTAAGTTTTATTTCAAACATCTCTGATGAAACTACCCATCCAATTTTGATGAAACTTCACAGAAATGTTCCTGCCATGGTCCTCTTCAGAATGTCTTGAAAGAATTTGATTCCTTCAAAAACTCTGGTTGCCACGGCAACAAAACTGAAAAATATTGAACATCTTTGAAAATCTTCTTGTCTGAAACCATAAGGCCTAGAGCTACCAAATTTGGCATGTAGCTTTATCTAGTGGACCTTTACCAAGTTCCTTCAAATAATAGGATCAAAATTGGCCCCGCCCCGGGGGTCAAAGTTTTGTATGGGCTTACATGGGGAAAACTTTAAAATCCTTCTGGTACTTAGCCATAGGGCCTAGGGTTACCAAATTTGGCATGTAGCTTTATCCAGTGGACCTCTACCAAGAATGCCCAAATTGTAGTCCTGGGGTAAAATTTGGCTCCGTCCCTGGGTCAGAAGTTTCATATGGGCTTATATACGGAAAACTTTAAAATCTTCACATACCTAGCCATAAGGCTAAGGGCTACCAAATTTTGCATGTAGCTTGATTTTGTGGACCTCTACCAAGAAGTCTCAAATTATAGCCTTGGGGGTCAATTTTGTCTCCACACCAAGGGTCACAAGTTTTACATGGGCTTTTATAGAGAAAACTTTATAAATTTTCTTGTTACTAACCGTAAGACTTAGAGCTACTAAATTTAGCCCTGTTTCAGGGGTCTCTTGTTTTACAGGGCCTTTTATTGAGGAAACTTGGAAAATCTTCTTGTTTATAACCACACAGTTTAGACCTGTGTTATTTGGTATGGGACTTTATCTTGTGGACGTCCACCAGGATTCAAGTAATTATAGCTTTGTGGTCAAAAATGGCTTTGCCCTGGGGTCATAACTTTCTTGAGGATTTTATAGAAAAAAATTTGTATTTCTTCTAGTTTGAAATCTATTGGCCATGTATTGTAATGTTTGGCTAGTAGTTTTTTTTAGTTATTAGCCAGTGGAGCGATACAGGGCCATCATGGCCCTCTTGTTGTTTTGATGCTACCTGAGAAAGTTTAGAACTTCTTGCATTATTATAATTTTTTTTTTTTTTTTTTTTTAATTTTAAAAAAAAAAAAAAAAAAAAAATCCACCATACAGGTACGTAGTTCCTCTGTACTTAACCAACAAATCTTTCCCTTCGGATGGCAGCACATAAAATAGTTCAAATGTCATTCTGACTGATTTTTTCACCATTTCTGCTCGGAGCTGAGCCCTTTCAAAGACTTGTTCTCTTATCTGATCACCCAGAGACATTTTCCCTTTTGGCGTCTTTGATCTACTTTGTCCTGTGAAATAAACATTTTAGTTCTGTAATATATGGTTCCCTCATTATTTCCCAAATCAAATTTGCAGCAATCGTTTGTGATGTAACTTGTTTAAATTGGATTCAGAATAACAAATAATGCAAAACTTTACATCAGTAGAATAAAAGTCAATGAATTTCTCAGTTTGCACTAGATTCTAATCTCATGTTGTTGTAATAGATTTTTTGCCCTATTTTTCAAACACAAACCGACGTCTAGAAACAACCTGAAAACATTACATTTTAAAGATCTCTTGCATGTCAGCTCTCCTTTAACAGTTAAATCACACCAGGATTTTGGATTAGTAGATATAAAATTTGGACAATCATTTTTTATCCTCCACCGAAGGCGGAGGAATATAGTTTTAGAGTTGTCCCCCGTTCTTCCGTCCGTCCGTGTGTCCGTCCGGGACAACATCTCCAATACCATTGGACGGAATTTTGTGAAATTTTTTACGTGTATGTAATACCCCATTCCGCCGATTTTTTTTTTTTTTTTTTAATTATTCGATGCTAAATGGCCGACTGTGACCGATTTTGAGTTACGTGGTCGCGTCAGTTTTTTGTGTCTTAAGATCCATAACTCTTTCTTCACCATTTTTTGGAGTTATTGCCCTTTGTAATTTAACAGATTGGATTTTTGTCCGGAGCATAACCTCCATAGTGTGAAATCTTTTGGCTTCAAACTTCATACGCATATAGGTCACATTGAGAACAGTTGCAGTGTACAAGGTCCATAACTCATTTTTTTTAATCAATTTTGGAGTTATTGCCTTTTTTTGTTCTTTACAGATTGGGTTTTTCTCCGGAGCAAAACTTGAAAAGTATATAACATATTGACTTCAAACTTCATGTGCAGATATATCACATTGAGGTCTAGTGCAGTGCAAGCAGTACAACAATTTTCAACCAGATTGATCATGCAATGCCACAGTTATAACGTTATCCGCTTGTTTTCATCCAAGATTGCCAAAATTTGACATTTTTTCCGTCTATTTGGACTTAGGATAATTGAAGTTTTTTTCGGCGTAGCTGAATGATCTCACTTTTGACCTACTTTGATTACTAGGAGGAAATTAATTATTACTCATTTTGTGATTGGCTAAATTTATGTAAACTACGCAAAAAAAAACAAAGGTTACAGTAGAAATTTACCGACATTGGATAAAAGTGTTCCTTACTAAAAAAATCACGTGATGATCACATTTACCTATGTAAAGTTGTACTTTATGGCCATGCAGATGTTAAACTCTAGCAAAACATCCATAATCTAAATCATATGGATAAACTAACAGCAATGAGTATTGGCAAGGTTTCTATTTTGTTTAGTGTAGAGATTTGGTACCCGTTTTTCCTCGCGTGAAACCGAACACGAAATGCGACAGCAGGCTACCGTCTGACACGAAAACTGGTTGTAAAACAACTTAATTCGTTTCTTGTCACAATGAAAACAGATGTTATGTCTTGAATTTGGGGATTTAATTCGCGAATAGCTATGCCTACCTAAGGGGAACAATCGGTTTTATTGCGTTGTTAGCGAAGAAACTCGGTTTCTACTAAATTACTCCGAGTAAGAGTAGGTGGGTGTGGTCAAGCATTGAGATGGGTGATAAAACCCCGCCTTCTGATAACGACAAATCGTCGATGTTTGAACGGTGCTTCATTTCTGTAAAAAAAAAACCATGGAAATCTACTTTGTTTTCTTTTTAATGATTTCATCATATGGTCTAAACAGACCTTTATTTTAACATAATTTATTAATACAAAACAGAACAAACGATATTATATTCCTAAACATTGCAGGATGTCGACAGTCGTTTTACTTTAAACATGAGAATTAATGTATTGCTCAATAACACTCATTACGAGAGCTTCCTCATTCTTAATCTTATTAAAAATTCTGGTTTCAACCATGTGCAAAACGATTTAAAAAAGGCTGCTTTCAGAACTGTTTTCATCATTTCTTTTCGTATTATAATACAAACGAATTAAAATATTCATATCCCAGTGCCTCTTACGCGGTCTATCTTTTTTAAAAGATATTTCTTCTTTACTTCAGAAATATCCGCCACCATCACGAAATGCTGCGCAGTAAAATTCACTTTGATTATGCATGTAACATGACATTTATGTCCCGTTGTTGATTATATGTCGTGCCATGGAAAAAAGGGGCTTGATTTACATTACCATTATGGAACAACATCTCTTTGACTACTGGACAAAATTCCATGGCACTTCATATGAATATTGTTTATCATAAGCCACAGACAATCATTATTTGCTTTTATTTAATGTAATTCTGTGTCATGGGAAAAGGGGACTTCATGTATAATTTCATTATAGACCAATAACTGTCTGTTTGTCTGTCCGTCCAGAAAGATATCTTGTTAAATCCTTGACAGATGCTGATGAAACTTCATACATGTGTTCATTGTGATCATAGCCAACCACTACACTTAAATGCTGTGTCATGGAAAAGGGGGACTTGATGTATATTTCCATTATGTACCAATATCTCTTCAACTACTGTACAAACTTTTATGATACTTCACATTTATCTTATTTATCATAAGCCACAGACAATCGGTATTTGATTTTATTTAGTGAAATGTGAATTCATGGGAGAAGGGAGCTTACTGTGTAATTTCATTATGGACATATGACTGTCTGTTTGTCTGTCCATCCGGACAAATATTTTCTAAAATCCTTCATACGTGTGTTCATTATGATAGTCCGCTGACATACTTTTTTCGTTTTTTTTAATGTCGATAGAGTCTTGCTGTATACTCTAATTTAATGTCGTGTCACGGAAAAGGTGGGCTTGATGTATTTTTCCATTACGTACTATTTCTCTTTAACTACAGGACAACATTTCACGAAACTTTATAGTTATATTGTTTATCATAAGCCACAGACAATTATTGTTTGTTTTTATTTAAAGAAATACTATGTCATTGAAAAAGGGCGGTTAATGTATAATTTCGTCATATACCAATAACAAAAAGGCCACGTGCACTTGCAAAACACAATACCTGTAATATTTTTCTGTCATAAAAGGCCTTTTTCGGCGGCGATATCATTTCAACGAAATTGTTTGCTATTACTTCTGACTTGTCCAAGGGTAAGTGTGGAGAAAAGAAAAAACAAGACATAATTATAATTCATAAACAAAAGTTATTCGAATGCGATTACAAGTGGGCGAATCTTGTCCAACTGGGGGAGGGGGCTTAATGCAGGCCATCGACATTTATGCAAACCGATTTTTCAGAGACCCTTCGTATGCTTTACAACCTTTCACTATAACAGACGAGTCAAATTGTTTCTTGAAAGTGATCACGGTACACGTGGTATAACGTTACCTTTACAAGCTAATTACGTGGGCTTTATAATTGGTAAATTTCACCGCGTATTTCTTAGTCATGGATTTTGCACAAGAAAAACCTTAAATTGCGTGTCACACCTGTACATATAGGCTATTGCGTCTGAGATAAGCAACAAGTGGGGTGTGTCAGCAGGGATCGTATATGAAGAATATAAGATCCCTGGTGTCAGTGGCACGAACGTTATCTCTAATTAATGCCTGTATCAGACAGAGAGTTTTAAAACATCTGTTCGACAAAGTTGCCCTACCTCCATGGCGCCCAAAAACAACAACAACACCCTGTGTTGTGGGATCATAGAGACACATGTAGATCTAGACCTGTAGCTGTATTAATAAGTGAGATTTTTTTTTCAATCAAAAGTTTGTGCAATAAAAGATCGATGCGTCATAGCCGACAATGGGTCAATGTCTAGATTAGTAACCTCCCCTGATCGAGCATACGTATTTATAAAACGGAGATCGGTTTTGAAACACAACGCTGTTGTTCTGATTATCTAGAGCAGGCAAATTCACCCGACCAGTGCGAAAAATGTGACAGTGTCGAATGGCTTTAAGTGTTGAATATTTTTTTCATCATAGGTGAATATGAAAAGAAATTCGCCAAATACTAGTAGAACTAGATATAAGGAAGACATTTAAACCATTTTGTTTCGTGTGTCTCATCACATTTTGGAAGTAAATACTTTACAAACAAGACTGGTTTATTGCAAAGTAAAAAGATAATACACAGCAGATACACAATTTGAACAGCGTACAGAGGTGGAACAAAGACAATTTTGGACTAAAAAGTTTACTTAAACGAGGCAATAAGAAGGTAAGTGAAATGAAGTATTCAGTAAGTGGCCATAGCTCTAAATATTTCATAAACGTCGAAAGCCTAATTTACATAATAAATCTTCGAACATGTATGTATTTCAAATGTACGTTTTGTTTTTTCCGCTAATTTATTGTGGCTTAAAAAAGAAGCTATAAATTTAATTATAAAAATCTCATATGAATATACAACAAATTGAATTTACAATGGATTAGATTTCTTCTCAGGCTCTATATAGGTCCACATGTATTATTAATCCTACTCGATAAACCTTTCATTAAAAGTTTACATTATTGTTTGTTTTTTGGAATACAGATTTAAAGTCACGAACTGTGACGAGATAACATAAACATAATCAAGTGAGGCTTACAAGTTATATATTCACGGTCCATGATTTTAGACCTGTTATCCCAAACACAAACAGAAATATAAACAGATAGCCTATTGAAACGTTTATCGAGTAAGACCTATACTCTCAGACGATAATATAAGCGTTTGTTGACATACACAGTACCACAAAAAAAACATAACATATGCAGGTAAGACAGGTAAAACGCATTGCAACATTACATAAACAGTATAATGGGCAACTTAGAAGAAAAAAAACACCGGTTTCCCAATTATTATGAAATCGGCCATTCGCAAAAAAACATTGGTCGTAATACAACGTATATTCGGAATTGATGTTCAACTTTTGTTTTCTATTTTTAGCTCAAATGTGGGAAATTCCCAGTTATTTTAAAATGATGGGAAACCTATAAGTTGTTCCCTCCACTTTACTACCCCGGTAATAGAGCGGCGTCGGCCTTGTTCGTCCCAAAACCAGTTGATAAGTGGGCTTGTTTGTCCATTGGCTCGTTCATCCCTGGAAGTATTCGCAAAGGTTTTTTCGGCCCTGGGCTTAGTCTTTCGGGATTGTACGTTCTACACTAGATCCACTTTAATCGTTCATTTCGACTATTAGTGCAGTTATCGGCTCCGGGCTTGTTCGTTCCAAAACCAGTTCGTCCCCGGGCTTGTCCGTCTCTGGGCTTATTCATCCGGGCTTGTTCGCCCGGGCTTGTTCGTCCCACTCTTCCTTATCGATTGTATTGGAACGAAAAGTGCTATGTGCCGTCTAAAATGATTTGTTGTTTTACACATAAAATTACTTTAAATAAAACTTCTCTTGGTCGTTTATTGAACTACCCTCTCTTCTCCAAGACGCTAACAAGTTTATTGCTTTTTGTTGGCGAAATAACATCAATTTTACCTTGTGGTTGTTTAAACATGTCATTGCATGGTTAAAGCTACTATGATAAAGAACACAGTATTTGTTTGTTTTTGTTGTTCAACGCCGTATTCAATGCCATTTCAGCAATATTGCAGTTAAATCGCAGCCAGTACTACACCGCCTCTTGCCTACAGCCTACCATCCTCCAGCACACTATAAATTGAAAATTCATGTCTACATCCGTAAATATTTTTCTTTACTTTGATTTCATCTCTAAGCGAAAGGATGGGGATGACTATTTTTTGCACAGTTGTATATCTTAGGTTCGGTAAAATGATCGGGGATAATGTGCAGTTAACACCTTTTCATATATACCTGTCAAAATCAGTGAAGTATGCACTATTAACACCTTTGGTTGGCAGGTACATAAGTTGGGATGAACAAGCCCGGACCAAAGGGAAATCAGTTGGGACGAACAAGCCTGGACGAATGAGTGCGGACGAACAAACCCGGGCGAACAAGCCCAGGGACGGAAAAGCCCGTTACCCAGTTATCTAAGTTTGAGTATTGTTACCCCCGATTCGGGGAATAGCTCTGATGTTATTTTTGTGATTGTTTCTCTGCTACAAAAATAGCATCGGAGCAAGCCTTCAGACTGATGGTAGAGTATTGTATGTCCATCGGTACCTTCAATCCGAAGGAGAGCTTCGGCTCCATGAAAAACCTGAATTTCCCCTCAAACAGACTGTATTTCCCCCCAAAATAACAATTTTATCCTTTGCAGTAAAAAGTTTTGGTCTGAAACTACCATCCTAATAGTTTTTGACTGGTATAATTTCATGTTACTTTTTGGGAAAAAAATCTTTTTGTAATTTGTCAGGATTTCTTTGATAAGAAACACATTTCACTCTGGGCATATTTCTTTCACCTGTTCTGGCACAATATTCTGTGTTCTGGAATGCTGTTGTTGAATATGCGAAAGGAATATTTCAGAACACATACATGTATGCACTATTTTAGAACTGTGTTCTGAATGGAGCATTTTTGGAACACTGTTTTAATCAATTCCGAAATGAATGTACATTGCCATGATCGCTGTTTGACTTGCATTCCTAGGACCGTAGGTAAGCCTTCGGCTTCTAAAGGTCCCTCTGTTTGATTTCTTCGGCTGTTTGTGTAAGGGCTATAGCAGCTGTGTGTGAATTTCAGTGGGTGGTTTTTCCACTGTTTAATAAGTCTGCCTTTGAATGAGTTGATACTTGGTGCAGTTATTATTACTCAGTGAATTCCATATGTCTATGACTCTATTGCTGAAAAAGTTCTTCCGTAGCTCTGTGTTTGATCGTTTTTTTATATGATTTGTAGTCATTCCCTCTTGTTTGATTATTTTCTGACAAGGTGATCATAGGTCTACTTGTTTTGTTGATTTTATTCATTATCCTAAATACATGGATCATGTCTGCACATTCACCCTTATACTCAAGGGATGGTAGAGTGAACAGTCTCTCGGTGTAAGTTAGGTTTTTTAAAGTTGGTATCATTTTTGTTGCTCTTCTTTGTACGTTTTCAATGGCTGTTTTGTGTTTTTTAAGATGAGGAGACCATACTGGACTGGCATATTCAAGATGGGGTCTCACCAATGATTTGTATAGATGCAGAAACATAGTGTTATCCAGATACTTAAAATTTCTACGAATTAGTCCGAGGTGTTGATTGGCTTTGATGATTTTAGCAAGGATGTGGGAATTGAATTGTAGGTTATTATCTACACCTAAGTCTTTCTCCTCTTCAACGTTTGTGATTTGTTCCTTGATGTTATTGGTTGTGTTTATGTAGTAATTTATAGATGAATTTTTCTTTCCGATATGAAGTCTTTTACATTTGCTGGAATTAAAATCTAATTCCCACTTCTTTGACCATTCACAGAAAGCATCAGTTGTGGATTGTAGTTTTTCATGATCCTGCTGTTTTTTTATTTCTGTGTATGTTTTGGTATCATCCGCAAAGAGCTTAACTTTTGTTTCCGCCACTTTTGGTAAATCATTTATAAATGTTGCAAGAGCTACTGTCATAGCTGTGTTAGTGGAGGATATCACTAGCTGCGGAGAGGAAGTAGAGACGAGTCTACAATGCTCCTATTATGGCGTTCATATGGTAAAAAAGACAATTGCAAGTTTCGCCATGAAGAATTGTCCGTCTTTCAGCCATCTTGTATCACCTAGCAAACGAATTTAAATGTAGCTGAAATGATGGAATTTGTTTTTGATAGGGTAGAAAACGTCCCTGGAAAAAGGAGAAAATGCTGGTTGCCAGGATTTTCTTCTTTCCCCAGAATGTGTTCAAAAGGTTTTTTCCAAAGGGTAATTATGTCAGGATTTTGTGGTAAAGGTCAAAAGAATAGAACACTGGTTGCCAACATTTTCTCATTTTTCCACAATGATTTCTAAAACCCTCTTCATTGGGGTAATTGAAGCATAGGGTATTTTGGTCAAGGGCTAGTCGTGACATTGAGTTTTATACTATTTCAGAGCAGTTTGAAATCTTCCAAGCGGCCAGTTTGAACACAAAGATTCCTGGTACATGCTTACGGAGAACCTGGAGCCTAGAGACTTTCTAGATAATCATATCTTTGGCAAGATTTTGTTAAGAGATGAAATGGAAATTATCATTAATCGGGTCATCTATCAAACAAGGTGTGAGAGAGCAAGTGAGTCATTGTAATTGTCTAATTTATCAAATCTGATGTTACTTTTGTGATTGTTTCACCACTACTCTTGGAGAAACAATCACAAAAAATTACATAATTATGAGCTACCCTTTAAATTGAAGGTAGGATTATACTCTTTACATGATGAATTCAAGTTCTTCAGCAGTGTTAATTGTTTAACAAATTTCAATTTTACTGCAAAAACCAGCTTTTGAAAACAATTTGGGAAATGGAGCAATCATTCAAGGAGAGGATTTGTAGGGCTACAATGTTACGTTTAAGAAAGAAAATAGTGTTACAATTTCTAATTGAATAATTTCTCAGCTTTGCTGTTTTTCAAGAAAACAGTGAGTTGTTGTCATAGCCCTGGAATCATCGTTTCGTTGTCATACAAACACTTTGGCATTTTCCAATATCTCTGTTATTACTGAAGGTATTTTCTTCAAACTTGACAAGTTGTTCCCTAGCAGAAAGGGAACCCATAGAACAGAGGCAGGTAGCCATCAAAATATTTTTGACACAGTTATACCCCCGTTTTTTTACTTAATTTTTCAAAAACTTGGAAACTTTACGATATTGAAATTACTGAAAATAATGATTCTGATATTTACTTCAAACTTGGACTAGTTATTAACTATGAAAAGGTGAAGTTATATAATAAGGGCAGGTAACTATTAAAATACACAGGACAGAGTTATGTCCCTTTTTAGCTCACCCGAGCTCCATGTGCTCAAGGTGAGCTTTTCCGATGTGATGTCCCTGTCAACATTTACCTTGTGTACACTGTAGATGCCACATTTTCAATCAGATACCCATGAACCATGGTCAGAATGTTTGTTTTGATGATATCTCAGACAGTTTTTAAATTGGGTCATTTCAAGTCAAAAAGTAGGTCACAAGGTCAAATCTTAAGAAAACCTTGTATGCACTGTAGAGGCCACAATTTTCAGCCTGTTATTCACGAAACTAGGTCAGAATGTTTGTCTTGATGATATCTTGGACAAGTTTGAAAGTGGGTCATGTTTGGTAAAAAAGTAGGTCAATAGGCCAGATCTTAAGAAAACCTTGTGTGCACTGTAGAGGCCACATTTTCAGCCTGAAACTTGTGAAATTTGCTAAGAATATTTGTCTTGATGATATCTTGGACAAGTGAGAAATTGGGTCATGTTGAGTCTAAAAGTAGGTCAACAGGATAAATCATAGAAAACCTTGAGTGCACGGTAGAGGCCACATAATCAGCCTGATATCCACGAAACTTGGTCAGAATGTTTGTCTTGATGTTCTGGCAGACAAGTTCAATATTGGATCATGTTCAGTCAAGAAATAGACTTGTAACTGGGCCAAATTTTAGAACTTTGTGTGCACTCTAGAGGTCACATTTTTTGCTGTGAAACTCATGAAAGCTAGTTGAAATATTTGTCAAAAAATAGGTCAATGGGCCAAATCTTAGAAAAATCTTGTGTACACTGTAGAGGCCACATTTTCAGCCTAATACTAATGAATCCAGGTCAGATTTTTTGTCTAGATGATATCTTGGACACTTTCTGAATTGGGTCATGTAGGGTCAAAAAGTAGGTCATTGGGCCAAGTCTTAGAAAAACCCTTGTGTGCACCATAGAGGCAACATTTTCATGAAGATTGGTCAGAATGTTTCTCTTGATGATGTCTCAGACAAGTTCAGAATTGTGTCAAAATGTTTGGTCAAAAATAAGGTCACAGGGTAAAATCTTAGAAAAACATTATGTGTACTTTAGAGGCCACATTTTCAGTCAGTTACTTTTAAACCTTGGTCAGAATGTTTGTCTTGATGATACCTTGAACAGGATGGAAATTATATCATGTCAAGTCAAAAAGTAGGTCATAGTAATTTTTGAAAAAAACTTTCCATCTTTTGTACACTCCAGAGGCTACATTTTTAGCCTGATACTCATGAAACTTGGTTAGAATGTATCTTGGACAAGTTTGAAAATGGGTCCCATTGGCTCAAAAAGTATGTCTCAGGACCAAATTTTAGAATAACCTTGTGTGCACTGTAGAGGCCACATTTTCAGCCTGATACACATGAATCTTGGTCAGAACTTTTGTCTTGTTGGTCTCCGCTACTAAATCCATTGCAAAGTAATACTGTATATGTAGTAAGGTTTTATCATGCAGTTTTTCGTTCCAGAAATTAAACCATTCATTTCATTGAAAGAATGTTTTCAGCCACCAAACTTTCCGAAATCTTCTTTTCAAAGTTATATTTTTATTCATGATTCTTGTTTAAGGTATGTCCATTAAGTTTATGGACAACCCATGTAGATAAAATGCAGTGATTTTTTATGGCTGTCTGGATAAGATATCAATTACCAATATCCAGACACAAAATCAAGTCTCTCTGTGCATAAGAGTTATTTTATTGGCATTTCATATGATATGTATACAACCTGCCGGGGCAGGTCAAACAAAATATGTACTGTAATCCGGCCGTACTAAAAAATTCTTCCTTCCAAAATTTGGAACCAAGATGTATTTGGTTTGCCAGACTTAGCTGTTTGACTTATTTGGACCTCAACATCAATTTTTGTAAGTTTCATATCATTTCTTTTGTAAACAACTGTTACGAGAGAGATTTTGTCAAGGTAACTCAAAACAAGATTGACGGAAAACAGTGCATGATTTTGAGGTCACAGATTGGCCACAGCTCGTAATGCTCTGTGTCTCGGTGGAAAAATCAGTCTGAAGCCATAAACATGATCAAAGAAGCTACAGTGTGTCAGTTGCTCATATGCAAGTGGTGTAAATGGTTCAAAGATGGAAGAACATCAGTTGCCAATGACATTCGTGGCAGCAGACCAACTGTTATCAGTGATTGCATGGTAAAGTATGTCGAAACTGTAATTGATGCCAATTGTTGCGTGACTATCCATGACATCCAAGCAAAGCCTGGTGTCATACAGATAGTTGTACATACCGTCCTTACAGAAAAACTTAGCATGAACAAAGTATACTGCTTTTGGATCCTGTGACTTCTCTATTGATTTGACTAAAGCACACAAAGTGACCGGGTTTGAATTTGGGGGTATGTAATCTTCAACCAGGACAACACTCTAGCTCATCTGGCAGTGTCTACATGGCTTGAGATGGCTCATCTGGCAGTGTCTTCATGGCTTGAGATAGATCTTCCTGGGTTCAAAGAGTTGCCTCAAAGCCCTACTCCCCTGACTTTGCTCTGATGGACTTTGGACTAGAGCAAAGGTGGAGCTCAATAGTGTTCGACACATTTCAAGTACTAATTTCTTATCAGATGTGAACAGGGTAGTTTGGAACTTGATAATGACTTTACTGTGAAATTTGCCATACATGTGTGGTTAGGCATCACAAATGCATACTGTCCACAGGTGATTATTTTGAGAAAATGTAGGTATCCTTTAGTTGGTGATATGTTTAAGTCATGGTATTAATTTACATCTTCATCATCGTTCAAATTTTGGACAAAATCCACTTAACATGGTTACCTGCCCCGGACGGGAGGGTGGGGGTGTACTATGTATCAAATGTGTTGTTTTCTGTAGAAATATTAGTTTTAAATAGTTAGTTTAGTATTTTCTGTATCAGAATAAAATAGAGTATAAGGAGTGAATTTTTTTTAAAATAATTATTAGATGCCAATTCAAGGAAAAGTACGGACATACTTCGTAGACCTGCTTGTATCCACTGACATCATCTTTTCATTTGAAAAAGATCAATTTTTTTTTTTTCTTTTGGATGGGAGTTGTTGGGGGGGGGGGGGGCTAGGCTATTTTCTCTGAGACAGTTTATTGCCATACAGACTTGCTAGGATTTATTGTCCCTGTCAATGCAAATTAAGAGCATGATGCATTTATTTTAAGGGCAGTAGAACCATACAGGACCTTCATGGTCATCTTTTTTAATGATAATTATTATTGTTATTATTAATAATTTTAATTATTGTTTTCAGCAATAGCTCACAGGTCCAGAGAAGCATGTTCAGAAACATTTTCAGATGCAATCAAGCCCTTGAGCAGCCTAAAACCATCTGAAGCACTGGATATGGGTGATACTAGTCAACATGATAGGCCTGGAGGGATGTGTTTTGAAAAGTTACCAGATGCATCCAAATGTTTCAGAATGGTATGGATTTTTCATTATTCTTCAAAAACAAAAGTTGCCTGCCTTTTGTAGGATAAACTCTTTATCTAACAACAGGGAACATTTTTAAAAATAATCAGATACATTCAATATGTTGAGAAAGGTCAGTTATCTGCCAATACCATAATACCTTCACATGTTTACTTTTTAATCTTTAAGACCCCTAGCATTCACATGTAAACAATTCTGTGGTCAAATTGCAGACAAATTTACTTCTTTGTCTGCATAATAGATTGTTTTTGGAATGAATGTGACAAAATTTTGTTGTTTGGTTAAAGGCACACTAGTAGTCAAATGTAAACAGTTTGGATATTAAAATATAGACATATTTAATTAACTCTTTACCAAACAACAAAATTTTAGACTTATCCAAATTCAAAGCATTTGCAGATGACAAAATAAATGCGACTCAAAATGTGAAATTGTTTTAGGAAGGATAGAAAACATTGTGGGAAAAGGAGAAAATGCTGTTTACCAGCATTTTCTCCTTTTCCCACAATGTTTTTAAAAGGCTTTTTCTTTGGGGGGTTGTTAAAAGTCGAGCTTGTGTGGTTAAGGGTTAATACCATTTTAAAGTATCAATGTTATTATAAATCTCATAATATGTCACAGTGTAACCTGTTAAAGTTCCAGTTGATGGTAGAGAAATGTATTTCTAAAATTAAAAACAATACATTTTTCTGACAGTGACTGGAACTTTGAACCATGCTATAACACACCATTTTACTTTTGATAGAAAATCTGAAATTAATTCTTACAGGGATATGTTAATTCTGAGGACCTCTTTGAATAGGAAAAACTCCTGATATATAGGAATTTTACGCTTTTTTGGCCAGAATTATGAAATAAACTAGCAGACACTGTAGCTCAAAGACCAGACTCCACATCTTTTCAAACCATTGCGAGAATAGCACCAGTATACATGATATGTTTAGTATAATCTCGATCTACACTTTAGTGAATATCAATGGCAGGGTATCTATAGAAATGCAAGGAGAAATTTTTGTTAGAGTCGAGAAATAATTAGCATGGTTAAATATTTATAGGAAAACAAAGAACAAAGGCACAGGGAAGATTTTATGAAAATGATGCAAGACGGAGTTACATGTTGCGTCAGTCCAGGTTTGTGCTTTGATGTCTATTAAACCTTTGACTTTTTAGTTATGTTGGGAAAGCAGCAAATGGCTTGTTAAAACACTGTATGTAATGCCAGCTAAACACCAGAAACCCATTAGGTCACCTTGTGTGTGCAATTCCTCCTACATTTTAATGCAGATCCTATTGAAACTTTTCAGATTTTTTAGGCATGATTTGAAAATATGCATGTGAGTAGTAATTTAAAGATGCACCCTTACAGCCAGAGAGTAAACATATGCTGTTACAACTTTACAATGTGTAGAATCTAGATAGCTGTGTAAATGTAGATAAAAAATCGATTATAACTTGTATGTGATAAAGAGGCGCCAGGGATTTGTCTTTGATTTAAACTGGAAACTATGGTTGTTATGTATATGGCTATCCGCAATATAATGAAATGCATTTTCTATCCATCGTAATCTGTGCAACCTTGCAACTGTCAGGGGCAACATTTGGCACAAAGGTACAAGAATGATTATAACTTCATAAAATAAAGATAAAATTGGTTACAAAACTGGATGAAAACAAGTAAAGATGCATCTTTAACGTCTCCATTGCTGGAGACAAAAATGATGGTCATACAATCTTTTTTACAAGTTTCAAGTCAACTCTAAAGTTTGTCAAATCAGCCCATAATATAACATGCATGCCTACTTTCCTACCCACCCATTCACCAGTCCACCCATGCATGTATGGCTTCAAACCTAGGGCACATGGGTTCCATTCACAGTAGGACCAAATTCTTAGAATGTATAGATGATAGTTTTTGGGAAAAGTTTCATTCCTCCTTCAACACTGAACATTGTTTTGACATTGTTAATGATGGAAAGCAGCACTGGCTTGGAAGTTGATTTGCAGAGAACTAGTTAAAGAAATTGCAGGAAAGCATAGATAGGTGCACTGAAGATTATGATAAAGTTTAAATAATGTGGAAATAGAGTTGAACACCAAACAGACACAAACAAGCAAACAATATCTACCATTTGAGCCACATTCACTTTGTTTTCTGCAGTTAAATTCAGTTCTGAAGAGGGGTCCAGCGAGGCTTAGTGGTGAAGTGTAGGATCCATAACATGGAGGCCCCTTGCTGAACGCAGTTTTCTGGGAGTGTCCGTTTGCAAGACACTGCAAAGCCCTAGCCTAGTTCTCATGGAATCCAGGAAATACATGAAAATGTGAGCTGTCACCATAATATGGCTGAAATAGTGTTGAAAGTGGCGTAAAATGCCATTCAATCAATCAGTTCTGAAGAGCCTAAACTTTAAACATCTGCACCCGATTGTATAAAGCTTTTTTTCTTAGGGACATTAGAACTCGTGATTTTGTGGTAAAAGGTTTACCATAAACAATAATACAAAGAAGGCATTTGAAAATTTTGTGCTGGTAACTAGTATGCTTCCCTTTTCCCACAATGTCTACTTTTCCTTAGATGACATATCCCATTATTTGATCCTTATCATATATGCCCCGCAACACGCGAAAAGTGGCATTCGGACATTTGCGTAAAGCGTCGTCTCGGATCAGCCTGTGCAGGCTAATCCGAAATGACACTTTCCGTTTTTATGTAATTTTCTTTTTTGCACAATTCTACTGAAGAACAGAATCTAATGTAGAATGTCAGAATGCCCCTTTTGGCCTGTTGCAGGCCATATGGTTTAAAATGTTTTAATACTGGACAAGTCTAAGATTTTGGTGTTCTGATGAAGGGGTGAAATTATCCATTTTTCTATGTTACAGGAGACCACTCCTTCATGCATGGCTTCGTCCCGTTTAAGTACAATACCTAACAACTGCGTTAGGGAGAATTCTCTTTAGCTCAGTGGTTATGGTGTTGGCCTTTCGTCCGGGCGTTCTAGGTTCGAATCCTGCCTGGTCCCTTTATTTCTGCTATGCATTTGTTCATTTGTTTCTTTGTTACGGACTTTGTTCGTAAGATGGGGGCTCATCCGCGATTGGCCATTGAGCCATTAATCCCATTTGTTGTCCAAAAACGGACTTTCTGCCTAATAAGGCTTTGAGTCATCAATAAATGATGACTTGAAGAGGGGGTGTGTTATGGGAGACAACTCCTTCATGCATGGCTTCGTCCCGATTTAAATACAATACCTAACAACTGTGTTAGGGAGATATCTCTTTAGCTCAGTGGTTATGGTATTGGTCTTTCAAACCTCGGAAAACAAGGATATTTGTCCGCACGGGTTCGAATCCCGCCAGGTGCGGTTTGTATTTCAGCTATGCATTTGTTGCGAACTTTCATGTTCGTAAGATCTATCCTTATTTAACATTTTGTAGTTCAATAACCTGTCTTTTATTATTTGCTTGTTATTTGACTTGATGAATTTGTTTATTTTTTCCCTCAGATGGAAAAGGGTCAGACACAGACAGAACAGCAGATTTGTTGCATTTGGTCCAGGTAATGAAGTTTTTGTGTCTATACTATTGTCTCTCAGTTGAATTTAACCCCTAAATTTACCCCTTACTAGACATGTGTAACCCGAGGTGGAGATCGGAGTTGGAAATCGGACTTCGTAACTTTTTTAGGGGTTGTCTCAAAATTGACATATACCATCTTTTTCCATTATTCGATATAGTCAAATACCTTTCATGAATACTTACAAGAAAATGATCATGGCTCTGTTGTAAAGTATGGGTTTCGTAACCTGGAGGTCTTGGGTTCGAGCCTCACTGTATCCACTGGTTTTTTCGCGGGAGTGTTCTTGGGCGAGATACCTTAGAGCCCGAGCTTGGTCCTAGTGAAACCAAGGAAATACATGGATATGTGAGCTGTCCCCGTGATATGACTTGAATTATGTTGAAAGCGGCTTAAAACACCTTTCAATCAATCAATGCAAAACAGGTTTGCCCCTGCAACCGCAACAATTGTCAGATTTCGAACTGCTTATGCTGCGTTTACGGTCAGTCACGATATCCACGACCTAAGAAAATAGCGGGGAAACTCCACGATTTATTGCATTATTTTTGCATTACATCGATTTTCAGCGGTTTCATGCGGTTTTGGTATGTTTAGTTACGAGTTTAGCGATTTCGCACAAAACTTTAACAATTCTGATCAAGATCTGCCACGATTTTCGTTACTCTCTCTAAAGTTGTCCTACGATTATGACGATCTGCTATCACGTTTTTCTCACATTCCCTTCAGACCCCTCATGCAATCAGGTTCCGTCACGGCTTAATAAAAATGTCTATGAAAATCATGATTGTCACGAGTATGGGCATGATTTTGGTATAAACAGCAAGCATAGTTCATCTACCCTCTCATTCTCTTCAGAGATTCAAAACAAAAGTAGCCGTAAGCAACCCCGGTGGCTCAACCATCAGTTCGGCAGACAGCTGGGTTTGCAATTCAACCGGTAGTTGGTCTATCAGCTCAACCAGTTGAATTGCCGTAGGTAGAGGAGCACCAGACTTTTGAGGGCTTAGGCCTTATTCAGCCATCTTCGGAGGAAGATACTAGTGAACCACACAGGCACTAACCTGACCGGACAAGAAAGAGATCCATCTCTCTACTTTAACGGAAAAATCATTAACTGTAAAAACAAGAGGGCCATGATAGGCCTGAAGTCGCTCACCTGAGTCTTTTGACCAAACATGACTCATTTTCAATCTCTTTTGAGATATCATGACAAACATTCTACCAAGATTTTCATGAGTTATGGACCCGAAATGACCCATTTGCAAACTGGTGCAAGACCAACATTCTGACCAAGTGTCACGAGTATTGCATTAAAAATGTGGCCTCTGAAAAGTACACAAGGTTTTCGAAGATTTGACTTAGTGACCTAGTTTTTTTCCCGACATTACCCATTTTCATATTCTTCCAAGATATTATCAAGACAAACATTCTGACCAACTTTCAAGAGTTTGTACTAAAAATGTGGCCTCTAGAGCGTACAAAAGGTTTTTCTAAGATTTGACCTAGTGACCTAGCTTTTGACCCGACATTACCCATTATCAAACTCTTTTGAGATATCATCAAAACAAAGATTCTGACCAAGTTTCAAGAGTATCTGACTGAAAATGTGGCCTCTAGAGCGTACACAAGGTTTTTCTAATATTTGACTTAGTGACCTAGTTTTTGACCCCACATGACCCATTATCAAACTCATCCGAGATATCATCAAGACAATCATTCTGACCAAGATTCAGGAGTTTTGGACTGAAAATGTGGCCTCTAGAGCGTACACAAGGTTATTCTAAGATTTGACCAAGTGACCTAGTTTTTGACCCGACATGACCCATTATCGAACTTATCTGAGATATTATCAAGACAATCATTCTGAGCAGTTTTCAGTAGTTTTGGAAAGAAAACGTGGCCTCTAGAGCGTACACAAGGTTTTTCTAAGATTTGACCTAGTGACCTAGTTTTTGATCCGACGAGACTCATTTTCATACTCCTTCAAGGTATCATCAAGACAAACATTCTGACCAAGTTTCAAGACTTTTGGACTGAAAATGTAGTTTCTAGAGCATACACAAGGTTTTTCTAAGATTTGACCTAGTGACCTAGTTTTCGACCAGACATGGTCCATTTTCAAACTCGTTCGATATATCATCAAGACAAACATTCTGACCAACTTTTAGGAGTTTTGGACTGTAAATGTGGCCTCTGGAGCTTACACAAGGTTTTTCTAAGATTTGACCTAGTGACCTAGTTTTTGACCCCACATGACCCATTTTCGAACTTGTCCGAGATATTATCAAGACTATCATTCTGACCAACTTTCAGGAGTTTTGGTGTGAAAATGCGGTCTCTAGAGCGTAAACAAGGTTATTCTAAGATTTGACTTAGTGACCTAGTTTTTGATCCAACATAACCCATTATCAAAATCCTCCGAGATATTATCAAGACAAAGATTCTGACCAAGTTTCACAAGTATCGGACTGAAAATGTGGCCTCTAGAGCGTACACAAGGTTTTCTTAAGATTTGACCTAGTGACCTAGTTTTTGACCGTACATGACCCATTGTCGAACTTGTCCAAGATATTATCATGACAAACATTCTGACCAAGTTTCATGAGTATCCGACTGAAAATGTGGCCTCTAGAGTGTACACAAGCTTAAAGTTGACGATGCACGACGGACGACGGACACAGCACGATCACAAAAGCTCACCTTGAGCACTTTGTGCTCAGGTGAGCTAAAAACGTTCTTACAGAACTAGGAATTAGCAGTTTCAATTGTGACTTTTTTTAGAGTCGAGTCTGCCGATAATAAAGCAAGAAAACACTGACGCATCAAGGTTGCCGCGAAATGAACGGCTGAAAAACTTCACAGCCCTGATGACATAGGATAAAATGGCTCTTACTGTGGTATCCGTGGAGACAGTTAATTTTTGTCCAATTGTAGTTATTTTCTTTTGTGTTTCATTGATGAATTAAATCATGTATCTCTTATTTTCCTACAGCTCCTTTCTTTTCACATGCGGCAAACCTAGAGTGATCCGCTCATCAAGTCCCTCGGCTGTATCACGTAGCTCGATATGCACCTACACGTTACATGTCTTCGCTGGAAATGCACTGTTTTACCATTCCTAAAATCGTAACACTCCACTTAGAAAAGAAAACACTAGTCAGAATTTCCGGTGGTAACCTTCTAAATGCATTTCAGATTGTTCGTTTATTTTCTTACTAGGTCTATCAATTTCTTTGGCATTTTTCGCTGCCAGGTTGCTTGCTTATCGGGGTGGCTGTTGTTACCGTTGTAATGAATTTCAACAGGCGCCGCCATGTTTAAGGTCATGAGACTGGCAGTATTTTAACTGCAAAAACCCTTGATACAGATGCGATTAGCCTGATGACGATGTTACGGAATCAGCCGAAATGTGACGCGTGGCATAATTTCCAGGCAAATAAAATACTGTCACCACATCTGCAGCGAAACAGTCAGAACCTAATATTTTTCATTCTTATTCATTGGGCCTTGAACAGCAATCGAACCCTTTGATTCTTATGATTCCTGCGTTATTCTTGAAAAAAAAAAAAAAAAAATAATAATAATAGTAGTAATAATAATTAGTTTCTTCTAGGTATTAATGAAAGGTATCTGGTCGCATTCGAAAATGGATAATGATGGTATATGTCAATTTTGAGACAACCCCTAAAAAAGTTACGAAGTCCGACTTCAACTCCGATCTCCACCTCGGGTTACACATGTCTATTAAACAGTCTTGCAGCAGTATTTTGGCTGCAGCTATAATGCTCTTTGAAAAAGAAATTTTTCCTTTACTTCAAACATTTTACCGTATGTTAGATGAATGTTTCAGGTATTTAATCGTTCTCTTCTTTTTGAAACAGCATTCAAAACACAAACTAACCAAAGAACACATACAGTAGTCATAGCTTTTATCACATAAAAACTCCACTCCATGACTTACTTGTGATAATATTATTGTATTGTATTATCATTTTTTGGGTCTCAGCTTTAGTGAATTTTTAGTCATGTGTGTGTGGATCAATCACAAAACATGCCAGAATTGAAATGGGAAAGTGACATCAGTTTTGCAAAGACCTATACGCCTACAAGTAGCTTTGTTGCGACAAAAGGAATAGCCAGAAAAACAAGCATGAGGGACTGTCTGGCACTCTGATAGCAGACAAACAGGCTAAGATACCTGTCATTTCATATAGAAAAGCTTCCGTTTCAGGTCATATACTTACACAAGCAACTGATCACTTATCTAAAGCCTATGCCATTTGTATTAATTAAAGGGGGGTCATAAAGCTAGCCGTTATAGGACAACGAAATTTGGTATGACTCAAATGACAAATTTGTTTTCAAGGTGGTAGACAGCATTTATGAATGCAAGATATGCGTATAAAAATTGAGTTTCTGGTCAACTGACAGTCAGAAAATTTGAAATTAATCCTTAGAGAGCTAAACCAATGATGCAGACCTTTTTAAAGAGAGGTAGTCTCCCATAGAGTCAAAAAGAAAATCACTTGGACAATTCTAGTACAGTAACAAGTGTTTACTTCGGAGACATTACACCACTCAATCGCTTACCTGTATTTAGTCCAGTGGTCCCGATGTTAAGGATAACAGCCACTCTCTGCGAGCGGTGTCTATCCCCCATCTCTGGCTTACCGGAAGAGACTTCAGTTCCACCCGTGACGTCACAGGAAACTTGGCAATCTCTGGAAACTTCTGGGGAAACCCCCAAGTAGACTGACCTAGATCCACTACTCTCTCCCTTACTTTATCTTTTGGAGGGAGTCCCTTCTGTGACTTATGCAAACAACAGGTGTTCACCCAGTGTAAGTGACAGGTGAACTTTGGTCTCTTCTTAAAGAACGCCCCACCTGCTCCCATATGAGGGAACAGGGGCCTTCTTCTCTGTGGGGCATGTCTTTGAGCTTCTTCCCAGGGCATCTTTTCGTGTTCATCATACTAGACAAGCTGTTTGCCTAGTATAGCAGATTCTGACAGATCCAGCCAATCCAACCCCCAGTGTTGAGCATCTGTCTCCGATCAAAAGCTGTAGGGCACCACTGAATTTCACTTAATGGACATCCCTGGTCCCAGGCAGCGCAGCTCCATTCCTCCAGTTTTGGATCGCAATACAGCAACCACTTTGGTCGCCCACACTACATCAGCGCCAATTCACCCTTTGTGTACAGATCACAGCAAGTCTCTGTACTCCATGTACAGCTGGACAAACCGACACCAGTCACCATGAAGTGGAACTTTCTTCTCACTTCATATTGTGGAATTGCCATATTAGCCATTCTGACTGATAATACAGTCTCACCAATGTCTGTTGCAGCCTTCCAATCTGGATTTTCTGCTTCTTCTGGACAGATTCACTATCCACCGTCTTGCCATTGTCGCTACTGACATCGATCTAATCTCTGTTAGAGCCAGACACGCGGCCTACATCACTCTGTGACCGTTTTGAAACACCAGCCCTGATCTCTACGACCTCAGCTTCCTGTTTCCATACGTTACCCTGTGCCTTGCTGCCATCCTGCCATGGGGCAACCAGTTCCCGCTCATGACACCCGACCCCAGTGGCGAAGTCCATGGAGTGGCCAGCTCCAACCTCAGCCATCGCCTGCAATGTCAACGGAACTGCTTCGTCAACTTCCTGGGTAAAAGCTCCCCATCGATTGTCTGCTCTCTCGCATCTCCCACAAGGTAAACTGCCCATCTAGCCAGCTGACCCTGTCGTTCTTTGAAACCAACAACCATGTCAAGCTCGAATGGTTGGTACATACAGTGAACTGTTTTCCTAGCAAATAGCAACTATACAGCTGCGTACAATAAACTACTGCTGGCAATTCCTCTCAATCTGCTCTCCAGGCCAGTAACAGCTTACACCCTCACCTAAATTAGTCAGTGCGAGTCGTCTTTCTGCAGGACAAGTGTTTCATCCAGAAATACCAATGCCTTATTCCTGCTCAAAGCACCTCATCAGTTGCAACGAGGCGTAATGAAAGACATCCCTGTGAGTGCATGGCAGTGCTTTCCCACCATTCACCCCCATATATTTTCTGAATAAGGACTAGCTGACATACCCATATGCAGGTATATTTCTGGATAGACCAATGACATACTTCATTCATCAGATGACAGAGTTCATCTATGAATCTTGTGCTGAATTCCAAACCAATCATGGCTTAGAATTCCAGGGACCTCGTACCCCACATCCTGGTGTCAAGTTAGGACCTAAAACGTAATTTGTCATATGAAATTTACAAATTTTGTGTCCAACCCGAAATCTAATAATTTATCACAAAATTTAGTAAGGTAATAGCAGACAAATTGTCAAAAAACCAGAGGGCAGTGCAAGAACTCTTGATGGCACCTCCCTGCTGCTACACAGGGCCTCTTGATCCCCCACAGGATTCCACAAAGATCCAGCACAACACAACGATACCATCAACATGTACTAACCATGTTAGTGTAAAATGCATTAGATGGAGCCGTTGACTACAAACGACCAGCTCGGCACCTAATCTCTTCAATTGCACTCCAACACATACAGCTACTCCACACTTGTGGAGAAAACACACTCCCTAGCTTTAACCAAATTCAGCTCCGACCAGCTGACTTCCAAGAAATATGCCAATTTCAGTTCTCATTTTCAGCCTCCATGCGAAATTAAATTATGCATTTTCACGCTAGATGAATCGATTTGAATTCATCACTTGAACTTTCCTGGCCAAAATTTCCCAAAGTCTAAATTTTTTAATTTCACTCTCAAAATTTGAAGGGGTCCCAGGCGGTGAAGGCAATAAATCCCTGCTTTCCCCTCCCCCGTCATTGGCATGCCCCTCAGAAAATGAGGTATTAATTCATTCCTGGCAAGCATGCAGCTGCAACAGAGTCTGGCACTGTGCCAATCTACTGCCGCATCTCAGACAGGAGTGTTGATAACCAATAGTATGTGGGCCAACATTTTGTCCTCGCCACCGGAAGATATATTTGCAGGTTTATCCCAAACCGAGCAAATAAGCTCGCTACTACAGACAGTATTAGCCAGAATTGCCCCACTTTGCATGCACATGCCAAATCCCATGGCAATCCAGCAAACACAAAGCGACGAATTGGTCTATCTCCTTGGTAGAATGCAAGCAAGCATGTCTGACGTGCGCATGTAATCATGCCGGATCCGCCATCTTCAAACGTTGAAATCGCCTCGGCTGGGGACGATACAACACCTCTGCCACCAGTAAAGTAACTAGTGTTTACTTCGGGGACATTACACAACTCAATCGCTCACCTGTATTTAGTCCAGTGGTCCTGATGTTAAGGATAACAGCCACTCTCTATGAGCGGTGTCTATCCCCCATCTCTGGCTTACCGGAAGAGACTTTAGTTCCACCTGTGACGTCACAGGAAACTTGGCAATCTCTGGAAACTTCCAGGGAAACCCCCAGTAGACTGACCTGTATCCACTACACTATGAAAAACCTTGTGGATACTCTTGCGGCCACATTTTTTTTTAATGTATGCTCACGTAAGTTCAGCAGAATGTTTGTCTTGATAATTTCTCAGACAAGTGTAATACCTTGAGGCCCAGTTTTAGTCCCATACTCATGAAACTTGGTCAGAATGGATGTCAGAATGAGATCTCAGATTAGTTTGAAAATGAGTGGCGTTGGTTCACAAAGTAGGTCACTTGGACAGATCTCATTAAACCTTGGGTGTATTCCATTCACCTGTTCTGGCACAATTTTCTGTGTTCTGGAATGCTGTTCTGGAATGTGCAAATGGAATATTTCAGAATACATACGCAGTTCTAGAATTTTGTTTAGAATAGAGCATTTTCGGAACATTGTTCTAATCAATACCGAAATGAATGTACTTTGCCATGATGGTTGTTGCAAGAGCTACTGTCTTAGCTGTTTTAGTGAAGGATATGATTAGCTGCGGAGAGGGAGTAGCTCTAGAGGAGTCTACAATGCTCTTATTTATGGCGTTCATATCGTAAAAAAGACAATTGCAAGTTTCGCCAAGAAGAATTGTCCGTCTTTCAGCCAGCTTGTATCACCTAGCAACCATTCAGCAAGTTTGCGTCACCTTGATTAAATTAGAACAATCAGAACATGTTCTGAGAACATGTCACTGTGTTCCAAAATACTCATTTACCTAGAACATGTTGGGAGTGTTCGGAGTAGCGAAAGGAATACACCCTTCATGTGCACTAAAGAGGTCACATTTTCTGTTGAATTCTCATAAACATTGGTCAGAACATTTATCTTTATGATATTTCAAAGGAGTCTGAAAATAGATAAAGCATTCATTGAAAAGTAGGTCACTGGGACAAATCTCAGAAAAACCTTGTACACTCTCTGGAGACCACATTCTTTCTCAAGTACTCATGAAAAGCGGTCAGAATGTTTGCCTTTATAATATCTTGGTCCTGGATTGGTTTGATAATTGGTCACTTAGGACCTTAGTTTAGGTCACTTGAATAAATCTTAGAAAAACCTTCTTTTTGCTCTTGAGGCCTCATTTCCAGTTAAACACTCATGAAAGTTTGGGCTCACAAGTACTGTATTTAGAAAAATATAATTCCCATTATGCATACTAAATATACCTTGTATGTGTTTAACATAATCACCACCAGGATTTTCAACTTTATGTATCCATGATTTCCTTACTTGTATGAGCACTTTAGGGCCAATTGCCCTCTTGTTTGTGGTTGTTTTGGCCAGAAGATGTAATAAAAGTAGCCAAAAAGTAGAAGAGAAAGAATCAATGTACACAATATGTGCCGTCTGATCTAAAATAACAAAAAAAGAAAGTGAAAGTCTAAGAAAAGAAAAGATGTAGGACAGCTGATTATTAGCATGATAATTTGACTTTCATAGGTGAACAAAGAAAGGTATTGGAAAGATTTTAAAAGCAAGATGCAAGACAGAGGTACACATGGCAACAGTTCAGGTTTGTGCTTTGTTTTTTATTTACTCTGTTACTTTTTGGTTGAGCTGGGAAAGCAGCAATCAGCTTGGAAAAATGCAGTTTGTAATATGGCTTGCGACACGCGAAAAGGGGCATTAAGACATTTGCATAAAGTGTCGTCTTTGATCAGCCTGCACAGTCCGCCCGGGCTAATCCAAGATGGCACTTTATGACTACATTAGATTTTGTGCTACAGTAGACTTGAGCAAAACAGAAAATTACATAAAAACGGAACATGTCGTTTCGGATTAGCCTCTGCAGATTGCACAGGCTGATCCGAGACGACACTTTACGCAAATGTTCGAATGCCCCTTTTCACGTGTTGCAGGCCAAATCTGAAAAACGTGGATGAGTGGAATACCACTTTACAATACTGGTGACATCTGTATTTTTTCCAAAAAACTTAATGATGATGCATCTCATACACATGGCTTTTGAAAATATTAAAGCAAAAACAGATTTGTTCACAAAGAGCAATTTTGCTCTTTGCCAAAGTATATTTTCTTGAGTATCTTGGGACAATCGTTTTAGTTTTTCATCATTCTGTTCCTTTTTCTATAATAGTCTGTCATAAGGGGAAGCACATAGCACATTTTTTCCCCCATACTCACTGCTTAACCCTTAGGCTGCTTAACGCGACTTAAGGATATTTTGCGTACAGTGTTCATCAAGATCGGACTGCATGGAACATGCAGTCTGATCTTGAATCTACATTGTCATATATGGAGATTTTTTCCCCATAATATTCTTTTGAAACAGAAACATTTGGGTTTTTGCTATTGGCTATAAAGTTTGATTTGATTTATGTAACAGGTTAAGGGTTAAGATATCTGACATGGCAGTTTGTCAAGAATGGGAATTTTGTGACTCTTTTATTAGCTCACCTGAGCACAAAGTGCCCAAGGTGAGCTTTTGTGATTGTGCCCTTCCGGCATCCGGCATCTGGCATGCGACATGCATCATTCGTCGTTAACTTTTACCTTTTACACTCTGGAGGCCACATTTTCAATTTTCATTACTCCTGAAACTTGGTAAGAATGTTTGTCTTGATAATATCTTGGACTAATTTGGAAATAGGTCATGTTGGGTCAAAAACTAGGTCACTAGGTCAAATCTTAGAAACATCTTGTGTACCCTCTAGGGGCCAAATTTTCAGTCCAAAACTCTTGAAAGTTGGTTAGAATGTTTGTCTTGATTATATCTTGGACAAGATCAAAAATGGGTCATGTTGGGTCAAAAACTAGGTCACTAGGGCAGATCTTAGAAAGACCTTGTGTACACTCTAGAGGCCCGATTTTCTGTCCAAAACTCTTAGAAGTTGGTCAGAATGTTTGTCTTGATGATATCTAGGACAGGTTTGGAAATGGGTCATGTCAGGTCAAAAACTAGGTCACCAGATCAAATCTTAGAAAAACCATTTGTATGCTATAGGGGCCACAATTTCCGTCCAAAACTCTTGAAAGTTGGTCAGAATGTTTGTCTTGATGATATCTAGGACAAGTTTGGAAATGGGTCGTGTCAGCTCAAAACCTAGGTCACTAGGTCAAATCTTTGAAAAACCTTGTGTACGCTCTATAGGCCACATTTTCAGTCCAAAACTCTTGAACGTTGGTCAGAGTGTTTGTCTTGATAGTATCTTGGACGAGTTTGAAAATGGGTCATGTCGGGTCGAAAACTAGGTCACTAGGGCAAATCTTAGAAAAATAGTGTGAATGCTCTCAGGGCTTCCCCTGCAAGTTTTAATTTCTGCGCCATCAAATTCGTCAGCTCATAAAAATTGGGGCCAGTAGGAGCCAACTGAGGTAGCCACATAGTACATTAGACTTCAGTTTATTGGCCCATGTCAAGGTAGTAGACCCCTAATGCTTCTAGTGCAACATGGAATAAAATTTCTTGATAGTTGATTAATACTTTTGCACATTTTTAACCGACCAGAAATTCCTTTGATGTCCACCTTGAAGTTATTTGTTGATAATTTTGTTAGTTTTCAGAAAAGGGAGGTAATTATATCTCCCTTTGTAATGAGAACATAGTAGTTTTACATTTATAAATGATAATTCTAAAAAGGAAAAAATGGCTCGGTTAGAGTAGTAAAATAATACTCAATTTTTAATCGTAGCAAATTTTGTAGGATAATATTATCGTGGAAATGGCTGTTTTCCATTAGGGGTCCACTACCTTAAAGCTACTAAATCCATTGCTCAGTAAAACTGTCCATGCTTACTTATGTTCCTTTTTCCGAAAGGGTTATCAAGGTTGTGAGGGAAGTTGTATTTGAACAGTAATACAGCGCTGTAATTCTAAAACTGCAAACGTGTTAGAATTCCTTGAGTTTTAATGAAATTAAAGAAGAAATTTGTGATTGCGTGGCAAAGGGTTAATATATTATTTTTCTTTACCTAATGAAATAAATAAGGTTACATTTTGTTAAAGGGTCCTTTTATTCTGGTCTTTTCTCTCTGTATGAGTATCCTATACCTTCTCTGACATTTGTTTGAGTGCTATCACTGGAAGACAAAGTGGCATACAAAGTGCAAATTTCCCCCCCCCCCCCTCCCCCTGTATTATTCAACATTTTCGTGTCATAAAATCACCCGAGTTTGTTCCCTTATTATTAGACAGAGATTTTAGCACCCACTTATAGTTTTATACATATATTTATGTAAATTTGCTGTTCGAAGTCATTATCAAAGCTAGAAAGACAGCCTGAAGTGCTTCTGATTGTACAATGTCAAACTGACATTTCGTTGTGTCATGGGTTTTCACGGTTTTTGCGACGATGCATTTTTCATGTCGGTTAATTTTCGGATAAGTTTTTCTGCATGATTTGATATAAAATTTCCATTAAGGGTAGCAGCTAACTTCAAAATCTGCCATTTTACGTTAGATAAGCGGTTCAATACCATTATCACGTTTATTAATGACATTAATGACATCACTAAATACACACGATGAAATGCTACCCATTGTGAGGATGCTCACCAGGTTAGACAGATTGATTGAATTTGCATTTATTTATCGTCGCCACCGGTTGCCCATATGGGCAACGCCCCCTGAAGGCTGTTAGTATTGTTACGGGGGATAGTGCAGATACAGGACGAAACCCATCTTAAGTTACGCCTGGTTCTTTAACGTGCTCGGTGTATAGCACCGTCACACGGGACCTCGGTTTAATGTCTCATCCAAAAGACTATTAACAATTTTAGATGGCCAGCCGTGGGGATCGAACCCACATCCTCCAGTGATTCGAAACATCACGCTTAGGTTAGGCAGAATCAAGGCGGGGCTTTATAAATTATAGGCGGTGACTAAAATCTTGTATCTGATTTCTGATTGGTTCACAGTAAATATTGAAAAGTCAGTGTGCACAACGGGGTGTGGTGAAATCAACATTTGATTGACCAGCATTGTGTGGTGTGTATGCAATTATGGTTTGTAATTAGACAAAACCATTAATGAAAGCCAGCTTGATAAGGTGTGATAAACAGTAACGCGGGCATCCTTCACACTTGATACATATTGAATGATTATGTCAGAGTTAAGAACTTTTAAGAATTATTTATAGGCATTTACCTGTCCCCAGTACATTCGCCAGTGCTTCATATTTAGAGCCATTTTTTCTTAATTTTCGCATTTGGCGCCACTGGCGATCGACAGCGGGAGCCCTGGCTCTAGAGGCCACATTTTCAGCCCAAAACTCTTGAAAGTTGGTCAGAATGTTTAGCTTGATGATATATTGACTGAGTTTTAAAATATGTCATGTCAAGTCAAAAACTAGGTCACCAGGTCAAATCTTTAGAATAGCTTGTGTAGCACTAGAGTCATAATTTTTCTGTCCAATACTTATGAAAATTAGTCAGAATGTTTTTCCTGATGATCAATATGATGAAAATGAAAATGGGTCACATTGGGTAAAAACTTAGGTCACTGGGCCAAATCTTAGAAAAACGTTGTGTACGCTCTAGAGGTCACATTTTCAGTCTAATACTTATGAAAGGTGGTCAGAATCTTTGTTTTGATTATATCTACAATGGGAAAAAGGGCTATGTTGGGCTAAAAAGTAGGTAACTGCGAGAAATTCTAGAAAAAGCTTGTGCACAAGCCAGAGGCCAAATTTTCCGTCCAATGATTATGAAAGCTTGGTAGAATGTTTGTCATAATATCCAAAGAGATTGAAAATGGATCATGTTTGGTCAAAAGACTCAGGTGAGCGACTTTAGGGCCATCATGGCCGTCTTGTGTTATCATTAATTCTGGATCTTCATTACCTTGGATTAGCTTGGATATATGCAAAGATTAATTACTAAAATTAACCACACAAGACAAAAGAAGCCATAATACCTTAGCATTTTTACAAATTCAAACATTTTTTTGTGCATTGTATCAAAACAAAAACCATGTGATTTACTACCCTGTGTAGCACATGGCTTGAAAGTTTGATTTCCCCTTGGAGAAGATGGAAAGATAAGAGGCAACCCAATCTTGCAGTATGCAAAGAATGTGCATTTTTATGACTCTTTTATGTTATCATTAAATCTGTATATTTGTTAGCTTGGATACAATGCTAAGATCAGTCAATGAAATTAGCCACAAAAGACAAAAAAAAAAAGCAATGGCAGTTGTCCTGAAACCCACCACTGTCAACAAATGTAACATGCAACAGCTTGATTACACATCCAATCACTAATCATGCACCCTACTTTACTATCATAGAGATATGTGCACCAAATTGTATCGCTGTAAAAGCTAGCTCAACTGCAAGGCTGGTTTTAGTGATTAAACAAGGGTGTTCGGAAGTTATTGAGACAATGTACATTTTCAGAGAAAAACATATGTACATAAAATTTTCCACAAAGATGAATTGGTCTTTAATAAATTGAAAGACTCAAATGAAATGTTTATTAGTTACATGTTATAATTGTATATTGTCTAAAATAAACAAGAGACATGACATGAGTTACCGCAGCTTGCCTTTAATTAAAAATGAGTAAGTTCAAATAAATCACACTTCAATAAAAGCTTGAATGATATCAAAATAGCGGGTAAAAGTCAATGAAAATGATGTCATTGGAGAGGTCATCAGACCTCTCCAATAGTGGTGAGTTTAAAAGGCACAGAATTTGCCGTCTAAATCCATTTTTCTTGCAAAATTGTTCTGATACACAGTCTGTTTCGCCATGGTTTTGTAAATAAAGCGAAATCAAAAAACCGAAACAGGAAATAGACATGGTTTATTTTTATATGATGAATTTCAGAAAAGATTTGTTATATTAATTTGCCATGGTTGCAAATGACCTCTCAAATAATTGTTATTTTTCATTAAGCAAATAAATCTAAGCAGAAGAAAAAATAAGAAGAATTTCGTTAAAAAAGAGAAAGAAGACCGCTGGACAAGATCACGTGACTTGAACATGTGGGAAGAAGGTCAATGACCGTCATGTAAAGCATGAGAGGTTTCTACGCGGCGGCTTTTTTACTTGTTTGTTTACATGTACCAAAATATATTGAAATTAAAAGCTAATAAACTATTTGAAAACATTGATGCCGACCTCTCCTGGCTTCTTTTGTAAAGAAGCCAACTTGTATACACTACGTTATTTTGTCGAACTTCCGGTAAAGTTTCATTATGTTCAAGTAATTGATAAACAAGTTTTGGCCATTTTCCGGAAGTTTGTGTAATCAAAGAAACAGCAACAAAATTGATAAGAACGTACAGGCACAGCAGCAAACTTACATAAAGTTTTGCATCGAGCTTGGAAAAACTCCTATTGAAACAAAAAAAGATGTTAGACATGACACAGAGTGGAAAAGGGTGTCTCAGGCTCTTGTTTATCGGTGGCACAATCGGTTTATGAAAGATGCATCATCTCTGTACATCACAAAAGGAGGTGGAGAACCGTCAATCACCAACATCATTCTGCATGTCAAGTTCCAGTTGAGAGGTATAACATTCAATAATTCAGTGAATGGAAGACTGAGGCACTAAATGTAGTGAGGTAATTAGATAGTGAATGATGTAGAACTGTACGAAAAATGGGTGCAACGACATACGAAGTTATATTGAATGGTGTTGATTCTGAAAAGGAATGATATATAATAGTGTAAACGCCCAGATATGTTGTTAGAAGTCACATGCAAAATGCCGTTGTGCTCCAGACCGAGTGAGGTGGTATATTTCTGACTGACCCCAACACTTATAGAGAAGACCCAGCGGCCTGATATTTGGCATGTAATAAAGTACATGTCATCTGTGATATTTTGGTTTTAAGTCGTATCATTCTCATATTATAAGTGTTGTCTCAATAATTTGTGAACAGCCCTCATATATCAAAAGGCTTTGCCAGAAATATATTACTCTAAGATAGTTTCTGAATAGAGCTCAAGGAAATCTTTAGATGACCATTTATGTAAGTACTCACAGAAAATTTCTAACAAGAAATGTCCCTTTTTGTTATTGTATGCAGCATGGAAGAATGTCAAGAAAACACTGTATTGGCTCTTTAACAAAGAAGGGAATCAAGAAACTCTGTATTGGCTCTTTAACAGAGAAGGAAAATGAAGACCATTCCAAATTGAAAAACAAAATTTTAAACTTGCCTAAAATGATGGGAATTGTCTGTAAAAGGGTAGAAATTTTTTAACGAATAGGAGAAAATGCTGCAATCAGCATTTTCTACTT
This sequence comes from Hippopus hippopus, assembly GCA_946811185.2. Taxonomy (NCBI): domain Eukaryota; kingdom Metazoa; phylum Mollusca; class Bivalvia; order Cardiida; family Cardiidae; genus Hippopus; species Hippopus hippopus. Next base: position 6,000,215 of record OX328101.1, on the reverse strand, counting down.
TTACAATGTTATCAAAAGTTTCCTTCTCATATTGAAATACTCCAAAGAAATGATCCTGCCATGGCCCATCAGAGTTTTTCATAGAATTTGATTCTAGTAAAAACTATGGTTGCCATGGCAGTATAACTGAAAAATAATGAGAATCTGCAAAAATCTCCTTGTCCAAAACCTATGGAGCCCTGTAGGTGTCATGCTCTACACATTTTTTATTTCGATATAACGAAATCCTAAATCGTTTAAACGAAATACTATTTCGAGAAAACGAAATACTAAATCGTTAAAACGAAATACTAAATCGTTAAAACGAAATGCTATTTCGAGAAAACGAAATGCTAAATCATTAAAACGAAATACTATTTCGAGAAAACGAAATACTAAATCGTTATAACGAAATACTAATTCGATAAAACGAAATGCTATTTCGAGAAAACGAAATGCTAAATCGTTAAAACGAAATGCTATTTCGAGAAAACGAATTGCTAAATCGTTAAAACGAAATGCATGGTCGAGGAAATGATTTAGAAACCTCTGATGGAAACGATGGATTTACGGGAAGCACTTATCGGACATTATTTTAATCTTGGGCTTCGATACAAGGACATCGTGTATATATTATATAACACTCACGGTATCAGATTATCGCTTAGACAGCTAAAGCGAATTTTGGAGAAAAATTCACTTTATCGGCGCAAAGGAGAAACGGACATAATGCGCGTCGTTGACTTTATCATACATGAGCAGAGAGGATCCGGCTCGTTACATGGATATAGGTGGATGTATCAAAAACTTAAATGTCATGGGTTGAATCCTAGGAAAGAAGATGGTAGGCTCCTGCTTCGGTTGCTGGATCCAGAAGGAACCGGACTTCGCCAAAGACACAGTCTTCGCCGACGTCAGTATCATGCTAAAGGACCGAACTATATTTGGCACTTGGATTCATATGACAAGCTACGGCCATATGGTATTTGCATTAACGGCTGCATCGATGGATATTCCCGAAAGATCATTTGGCTCAATGGTTTTGTTACCAGTAGCGATCCAAGAGTTATTGGAGGATATTACGTTGAAGCTGTCAAGAGGTATTCTGGTTGCCCCTTGATTTTGAGAGGAGACAGGGGCACTGAGAATATAAACGTATGTGAATTTCAAAGGTTTCTTCGGCGTAATGGTGACGACGCTTTTAGAGGAAATCGCAGCTTTATGTATGGCCGAAGTACAAGCAACCAAAGAATCGAAAGTTGGTGGGGAATTTTAAGGCGAGAATGCGTAGAATTTTGGCTTGCTTGTTTTGACCAACTAAAAGCTGATGGTTACTTTGAAGGAAGTTTCCTGGATAAAAATCTTGTGCTTTTCTGTTTCCTGTCAACCATTCAGGTATAAATACACATTCACACATTTTTGCTATTACATGTATTTTATTGCATATTGTCTCCTTAGAACAGACAGACAGACAGAAACTGGTAGTTTATATGTCCATCTTTTTAAAACCCGCTGTTTTCATGAAATCAAAGCGCTGAAAGTACTGAATGACGTCCTGTTTGTGAATCTATTATTTATAGCATACCAAACACCTAATTGTCTTTTCTGGTTCTGAATGACGCAAAATAGCTGTTTGGATCAACTTTTGTCTGTATAGATCATCTTGACAAATGCTGGCCATTTTCCGTTTTTGTGTGGCTAACGAGTCTTGTCTTTTAAGAACTTTAATATAACCATATCAATAATCATGCAAAATTTGGTGCTTACATCACTAAGTGAATGCTTTTTCACTAATCTGCTTGACTACGTGCACCCGTTCATCTGGTATCTCAATATCATGTGTGTGTATATATAAGCGAAACCGGTTGGCACTATGTCACCTTGAATTTCTGAATTTAGTAAAACAAGTGCATCCGGGCCATTAATGTTTTTCGTCATCTAACAAACTTTATGTGGATATGTATCTTCATGGCACAGGACCACACAAGTTCATCTGGTTAAGTCGGTTGTATCATGCTGTTAAATATTTACTAAAGATAGCTGTCTTGTCGGAGGTGTTTGTTGCAGTTTCTTAGAACTTAAGTGACACGTTTATGGATATGTATCTCCTGAAGATACTGCTACTTTATCTTTACTACTGCAAAATTCTCGATAAAGAGACCCCTTAGCGTAGAATCACAATTCTACGATGCTATATTTTGTCTCATTTGCTCTTCTTTTTCTTTTTAAGGACGAGCTAGACAGTACTGTTGAAGTTTGGAATTCTCATATCATTCGCTCATCAACAAACCAGAACGTACCACATGGTCGACCAGACATCATGTTTTCGATTCCGGAACTTTATTCCATTCAAAACTATATTTACGCTGTGAATGAAGATGAAGTGCAGATTTGTAGTGAAAATGCACTTCAATGAAACGGCTATTCCTGTGACGAAGATATTTACAATACATGTATAGATCTTATGGTTCAGCATGGTCTAAACTTTGGAGGAGACGCATATGAAAAGATTGATTTATATCTGGAACTCAGAGGATTGATTCAACATATTGTAGACTGACTATTTTGGTACTTATTCTGCACTCAGTGGGAAACGATAAAACATGGTTAACAGAATCATTTTTAGAAGAGCATCCATGCATTTTACTTTGTTGTTTCGGGTTGGGTTAAACGCACTTACCTATGAAGGACATTTTTCTATGAAACTTGCAATCATTTTTCATTTGAAGCTTAGTTTAGAATATTATATACAGAACCCTAATGGGCCACCCAGACCCTCGCATGTCTGTACATGCAATTTTTACGATTTTGTCAAAACCTTACGTCACTCAAATTAAATACATGCGATGTTTTTAAATTCTTGAGGGGTAAAAGGGGCGAGATCTTACCTCTTAACCCTTTACCACACAATGACGCCTTTTGACGCCCCTAAAAAAGAGGCCTTTTGAAAACATTGTGGGAAAAAGAGAAAATGCTGGTAACCTGCATTTTCTCCTTTTCCCACAATGTTTTCTACCCTATCAAAGAAAAATAATTTCATATGATTCATATTGAAACTGTCGTCTGCAAATGCTTTCAATTCGGACATGTCTAAATTTTGCCGTGTGGTAAAGGGTTAATATTTATTCATTTATATGTATTAAAGTTGAGTGACGTGCGAGGTTTTGACAAAATCGTAAAACCTGAAATGTGCAGATATTTGAGGTTTTTGGTGACCCCTTTAGGATTCCGTAATTACTAGTATTAGGGACTTTATGTGTTATTGAAACTGTTTATGTAATGGCACTATATCTTTTTTCTTCAAGTAAATGATCGAAAAGGTTCTTTACCAATTAAAATACTCAATACCAGAAAAATCATTAGATGTTACTTTGGTATTTGCAGTCTTGGGTCACTAGAAAATGATAAATGACCCATAAACGTTGTGGGTTCAGATCACTTTTGTGTCTACAGATCGGGTTAATTCTTGCAAGTGAAAGACCCTTCAAATTACGTTTGCACGGGGGTATTTACTTACGATGATTTGGACTACACAGATGCCGCAGTCCCAGTTCTCTTTCTTTCTCGACGAAATACATTGTAGAAAAATTGTTGTAAAGTTCCATTCCCCATTATTTGAAAGGTCCATCATGTGATGTATGATCGTGTTACCGACCTGCATATCATATCAAGTATGTGTATTGTAACTTCAGAACTTTGAAGTTACATGCGTGTTAAGTTTTAGACACAGACGGATAAACAAAGGGTAAAGCAAATTGCCCCTGACCAAATGATACAGGCTTAAAACAAGTGGGCCAAGATGGCTAAGTACAAAAGTATTGTCCAGTCGGGGTTTCCATAATGATATTAAAACCCGTGAAGCTACGTCCTTGAAATTTGGCCTACTTTATATCGCCTGTATTTCAAGCTGCTTTGTGAATTTTGATTGTTGTCTGCGAGCTAACAATGGAGATGCACTACCCGCTACGTTTTTCACGTAATCTATCATGTATACAGTATTGTAAGCCAAGCAAAGGCCATCGCAATATTTTTAATAAAAAACATTAAGTTTTACTGACAAATGAAGTTTACAAATGAGCAGCGTGCGCCCCTTTTTGGCAAACTTGAGGCTGGGCCAATAGCCTGTCGATTCGGGGTTAGCGAGAAAATCGTTCGGCGTTAACATAGGAAATTTGTAACTCATGGCACTGTTACGAATCTCCCACGTACTGGCCATCCGCATGTTACAATGTTACGTCAGGATAGGCACATCTACCTTTCTCATTTATGTAATCGTTTTGCCACTCAAAATGACATAGCACGGGACGCGCCTGGTTGTAATCGACCTCGTATTTGTGCCAGAACCGTATGCCGACGTCTCAAGACAGTCAGGTTACATTGCCGATGGCTGTGCTGCTGATCAACATTAACCCCAAACTACTAGCATCTGCGCGAACACTGGGCGATACGCCATTGAATCCGCTATAATGTCTTCTTTCAAAAGATACAAAGTTCTGAGTGTGCGACTACAAACAAAAATGATCGTAATGTTTGAAGACCGGACAAGACTTTTGTCCAGAAGTCTGCAAATGGACAAACAATGATCAGTGTAAGTCGTCCTGAGGTCTGTCTGCTACGTTTGATTTTATAAATAATAGAACTAACTAGATCTTTCTTTTTTAATTCTTTTTTAATAAAATGAAATCATTACTAACTATGCCATAACTGTGGCATTTCTGATTTAAAAAAAAAAATCAGGAAAAAAAATGTTTACTTTTCTATGAAATGAATATTAAAACTATAAGTATACAAAATAAAGCAATTAAAAAGTATCTTAGAAACAAGAGGACAATGATAACCTTGAATCGCTCACCTAAGATCATTTCTATATATGGCTCTAGAGCTGTGGGGCAGGTTATTTTATAGTTACAAGAACACCGATAACAGAAAGTTAATAAAACCTTGACACTCAGGAGCAGGCTCGACAAAATCTGTCTGTTAATATCTGTAAAAAAAAATGTCAATTATCCAATGCTGGGTGTGGGAGGTATGGAGCCTTTCTGATTGAAATTCCGTGTTGTTATTGTTTTAACTCTTTACCACACAATCCCTACTTTTAACGACCCTGGGGAAGAAGCCTTTTGAAAACATTGTGGGAAAAGGAGAAAGTACTGATAACCAGATGGAAACAAATTTCAATTTTTGAGTTACATTTATTTTGTTGTCTGCAAATGCTTTCAATTCGGACCAGTCTAAAATTCTGTCGTTTGGTAGAGAGTTAATGATCATTCTATATTTAGATATCTTAACCTTTTATAAGGCAAACCTGGCCTTTCGGGCACTGATATAGATAACTTAAGACAACATTCTGGTAAAATATGCTTGTAAAAAGCACTTTATCTTCTTATCACAATATTTTCCATCTTTCAAAAGAATTTGATTAAAACTGACCCACTGGTGTCAGAGCAAAAGATGTTTTAAGTAATTGTTGACGTCGCACGACGGACGACCGGCGGACATAGAGTGATCCCAAGAGCTCCCCTTGAACACGTTGTGCTCAGACAAGCTAAAAGTATAAGCTTAAGCCTTTCTCTTAACCAAACAATGCCTGGTTTTTACGACCCAGAGGAAGCAGCCTTCTGAAAACATTGTGGGACAACGAGAAAGTGCTGGTAACCAGCATTTTCTCCTTTTCCCACAATGTTTTATACTTTTCAAAAGTCAAGTTTCTATTTTTGAGTCATGTTTATTTTGTCGTCTGCAAAATGATTTCAATTTTGGTCAAGTCTAAAATTTGTCGTTTGTTAAAAAAGTTAAAAACTATTTTGAAACAGTCCCAAATTCCAGACAACAAATCAAGACTAGTTTAAATTGGAGTTTGAATTACCAATACTGTACAAAACATTGTGGGAAGAGGTTAAATTGCTCATTACGAGAAATTTCACCCTTTTCACGATGTTTTCCAACCCTGTGTCCTCTCATTTTGTTAAACTGCGTATATATATTAGGGAAAGGGTTAAAACAATTTTGAAATGTACATACATGTTTAGGTATCAAGATTATCTAATCTAAAATAAAAAAAAAGTGTTTTCAAGGAAGCAAATCATCTTTCAAAAGGCCCTTTCTTTGCCTACATAAAACCTCTTATTTAGGAGAAGATAAAAACAAGATCAAATCTCACATTTCTAAACAAAGTATTATGGTATTATGAAATGCAAACACATGTGGATGAACATAATTTGCTATTAAGAATCAAATGTGCTATAAAACACACACAAATTAAAAGATATTCATACCATCTTTTGCTAATCAGGCATAAAACCACGCTAAATTGATGGTATTTTTGGTTTTATTTTAAAAGAAACTGTTGTTAATATCAGTTAAAAAAATGTCAACTATCCAATGGTGAGTGTGAGAGGCATGGAGCCTTTCTGAATGGAGTTCCATGTTATTATTGTTTTGACATCTTAACCCTTTACAAAATGACAAATTTATAAACTAGTCCAAATTGAAAACGTTTGCAGACAACAAAATAAATGTGACTGAAGAATCAAATTTTGATTTGGGAAGGATAGAAAACATTGTGGAAAAAGGAGAAAATGCTTGTTACCAGCATTTTTTCCTTTTCCCACAATGTTTTCAAAAGGCTTCTTTCTCAGGGCTGTCAAAAGTTGTCATTGTGTCGCAGTGGCTTAACCCTTTACAAGACAAACCCTGGTCTTAACGGCTCTGATGTAGAAATCTTTCAAAACTACTGTAGTAAAAGGAGAAACTGTTAGTTTAAACATATTTATTTTACATCGATTGAGAAACAAGTTCTAACAACTTATACTAATCTCTCTCGATTCTGCTTCCTGGGAACTACACCAGTACTCGCGCCGAAAGTGTGAGCCAATGAAAAATCCCAAAGTTGACACCCGCTCCCGGGAATTGAAATCAGGACCTTTTGGTTACGAGGCCGACGCTCTACCTCACGACCACAGACACCACAAAACTCATTTTGTTGTCTGCAAATGCTTTCACTATGGATGAGATCAATATTTTTCATCTGGTATAGAGTTAAACCAAAGTAAACATGCTATAAAAATATTAAATACAATAGCTTGCTTATGGATTTTGCTTTTCTGTACCAATTTCAGTCCAATGTATCTAAAGCATTAATTTTACTGAATGTTCTAAAACCATTGTATCTACTATTACACAGAACACACAACAGATGGTTATATAAAATAAACTTTGGCATTTTATCTTTGTAAAAATGACACAATATGCAAACACTAAAGAAAAAAAACAATTGATCTCTTTCCTTAACCCATTACCACACAATCTCTACTTTTGACAACCCTGAGAAAGAAACCTACAGAAAACATTGTGGGATAAGGCCTTAAGAAAACATTGTGGAATAAGGAGAAAATGCTGGTAACCAGCATTTTCTCCTTTTCCCACTATGTTTTCTACCCTCCACAAAACAAATTTCAAATTTTCACTCACTTTTATTTTGTCGTCTGCAATTGCTTTCAATTTGGACAAATGCTGTCGTTTGATAATGAGTTGAGCAATGGATAAAGATTAATCATATGACACTAAGAGAATCTCAACATAAGTTAAAACCACTTGAAGGAATGGAACGTTTTTTTTCTTATCAAAACAAGAGACCATCAAGGACCTAAATTGCTCTACTGGCTGTTTCCTCAAGTTTTTATATAATTACTGGATAGGAGCTCTTACCACAGGGGCAAACATACTTTCTGGACCCTGTCATTCAATTTTGCTAATTTAAAGAATCTTCAAGCTGTCAATAATAAAAAGATCTTAACAATTTTTCTTTGATAGGAAAGAAAACATTGTAGGTAAAGGAGTAAATGCTGCTTACTTTTCTAGGGTTGTTGAAGACATTGTGTGGTAAAGGGTTAACTCTTTACTCAACAATCACAAACTTAAAAAAAAAAAATTTGGAAAACAATGTGTGAAAAGGAAAAAATGCCGGTAACCAGCATTGTTTCCTTTTGCCACAATGTTTTATACCCTTCCTAACACAAAGTTAGGGGTTGAGTCACGTTCATTTTGTAGTCTGTATTATGCTTTCAGCCAAAAGTTTGTCATTTGGTAAAGAAGCAATTGTCTAATTGGTTCTGACACAAGCAATTTCGCCCTGGGTAGCTCACTTGACATACCCAGGAAAACAGAAAAGGAACAATGGACGCCATACAAGTTGGATGATCACAATAGCTCAATTTGAGCACTTTGTGCTAGGGTGAGCTAAAAATTAAACAAGATGAGCAATTTCACCTCTTTCCAAAATGGTATCTTTCCATTACAAAAGATCTTGATCTAGTCGATAATAATCACTAATAGTTTATGTAAGTGTATATATTTCAACCTAACAGGTACAATTTTGTACTTGATTATATACTTTGATACTGTCCCCATATTGCATACTTTGATGTTACATACACTAGAGATTTTTGGAAGTGAGTAGCTAAGTACAGAACTATCTTAAAACTCGCCATTTCTCTAAAAATCAAAATATGAATGCCCGCCACTATCATAAATTTCATCATTAGACAACACATTTTACGAAATTTTCAATGCATAGTACTTACAGTTACTTAATCAAAACATGAAAAAGAAGCAGATTATTTGCTTCCCGACTAACAGTCTTCACAGAGTTATGAAAAATTTGGCTATCAAACATGTTTATTGACGATGAAATATCTAACTCTTTACCAAACAACAAAATTTTAGACTGGTCCAAATTGAAATAAACGCAAGCCAAAAATTGAAATTTGTTTCCAGCAGGATATAAAACATTGTGGGAAAAGGAGAAAATGCTGGTTAAGAGCATTTTCTCATTTCCCACAATGTTTTAAAAAGGCTTCTTTCACAGGGTCGTAAAAACCAGGGATTGTTTGGTAAAGGGTTAATATGAAAAAGGATCCCTGGTCGCCATCTTGTTTGTTTACATACCTTTAGCAAAATTGACATCATCAAAGTCGAAATTAAAATTTCTGCCAAAACATGGTATGGTGACAAAACAGATATCTCATTACTTTTTGAATGAATAAGACTTTTTTTTACAAAGATAAACCAAAGAATTTCACAACAATACTGTTAAATCACAGGAAATTATGTAAACAGTATCAAAGTATATAACAAAAAGGTTACTGCACTTGTATGGGAATATATGGTGCTGAACTTGTTCTTTTGGCAAAGTTGCCCTCGAAAGCTTGGGCAACTCTACCAAAAAAATGGTTCAACACAATATAAACCCATATTAGTGCAATAACCAATAGACCACCTCTAAATCTTGTAAGTGGTAATTGCTTATACATAAGAAATTTTGTTAAAGCATTAACGGTGCAATTACTTATGAGTAACTTCACCTTCAATTAACCCTTTACCAAACAATCCCTGGTTTTTACGACGCTGAGATAGAAGTATTTTGAAAACATTGAGGGAAAAGGAGAAAATGCTGGTGACCAGCATTTTCTGCCTTTCCCACAATGTCTTTTACCCTGCTGGAAACAAATTTCAATTTCTGAGTTACATTTATTTTGTCATCTGCGAGTGCTTTCATTTGGACCAGTCTAAAATTTCATCGTTTAGTAAAAGGTTAAAAATTAAACACTTTGAATGGTCTTCTGCTGCATAACAGGAAAAAATGGTTTGAAAAAAACTACTTAAGCCAATGTCATATGCATGTTTTCTTTACCCAGAAGAATGCTTTCCCACTCATTTCTGAAGTCAGGGAAATTTATGTATGTGGAAGGTAATTCCAGAACTGGTCCACATGTGTGTGCTGTTGGAACTCTTCCCACACCATGTCTTACAACAAATATAATTTCAATCGCTTCAACACAAAGCATATCTAATCCAGTTAAAAAACGCAATAGGTACCTCAACTGGGTCTTATTTCTTCCAAGAACAAATTTCTGGAGGTATTTGAATGCGTCATTCTGTTCTTTGGTTAATGGATTTGCTTTAAAAAGAGCCAAGACCTTTTGAACTGTGGGCTCTAATTTTTCATACATCACAAGAATACTGTCAACTGTAGGAAACTCTTTGCTCCAAAAGTGCTTTCCTACTCTCTGAAGTGAATCAAGCACATATTTGGGTTCTTGAATGATAACTCTATGAGCAATTTGGAGAATAAGCAGCATAAGGTTCTCCTGTGTAGGTATTGAGTGACATTCAAATCGGTCAAGAAACTCCAGTAGGTCATCATTATCTTCAGTTTCCCTGTGCAAGGAGGATTCAATTATTTCCTGATCTGTTACAGACAGATAAGACATAAATGATTTTTTCAAAATATCTGTGCTCACAGCCGTTTCCCCATGGCAAAGAGCTACAGAGAAAGCTGGTGCTACCGTGACCGGAAAGTATTTGTGGTCTTCATATCCTTTCAATAGGATTCTTCCAATAGACTCCCATTCAGTGTCTCCCAAATTGTTGCTTAAAACAGGAATTCTAAAGTCTTCTCCATCTGTAAATTTCAGAAGAAATGCCTCCCAGAATCCTGCATAAACATCCCTGCTTACACCCTTTGCATCGCGCCCTAGCTCATCCACAAAAATAAACTGTAGGCTTCTGGTTAGTATGATGTAATCTTTGAAAACTTGTATCATTTCATTCAAAATATTAGATCTGTGAATTCTTATGACAAATGTTTCATTCAAGTGGAATTCTGTCGAATTAGGTAAGTCAAGCAGAGCAACTTCTTCTTCGCTGTGAGAATACAAAACTTCATTCTGGGTTGACAGATAATGATCAGCTGATGGAAAAGAATGAGGTTCTAAGTCATTGTTAGAGAAAACATTGGTGTCTAATATCTCAGAACATAATGCATCTTCCTGACTATTTAAAGAGCTTACAGGCTCAAATGGTTCAGATTCAAGTAAGGTAGGCTGCTGATGATTCGTATCGAATATTTCAGTGCTGCGTGGTGGGTCATCTACTTCAGATTTTTCTTGCGGTTTGTTGAGTTTTTCTTGGCGTGATGACAGAATGTACATTCTCACTGTTTTATGCTTTGTGGATTCAATGTATTCTCCAACAGTTTTTTAATTTTGGGATGATTTCCTGTATTTGGTCAGTAATACTGAAATGAAAGTTCTCAACAGATGCTTTCTTAGAAAGACCATTTGGAAAAAACAAGTCTTTAGCTACATCTAACACATGAGAAATAGGACAATCTAGATCCACTTGGACATGTCTAGTCCCTCCACCACTAGATGATCTGACCTGTTTGATATCATTTAGGCCGTACTGATGTAACCATCCAATTTCAATTTTTTTTTAAGATTTCTTGGCATTCATGTTCCCTTTCTGAGGAGCTGAACGTCTTGAATGCTCTTGTCCAATTCTCTTTCCTTGTAATTTCAATATGAGTCTTTCCCTTAGTGAACTACATGGACCTTTGACTTTCTGTTGGCTGGATACAATGTTTTGTTTGCAAAATGCAATAGCAGCAAGACAGTCTCCGTATCTCGGCAGGTAGTCTGATAACTGCTCAACAGTCATTACAGCTATAACATGTTCATCTATCTGAAATGAATGAAGAGTATGACAAGAGCTTAATGACTTCCATGAATCAATAAAGTCTTTAGGCTTTAACTTATTTTGTACAAATGACTGTGTTAACTCTTTACAAGACGACAAACTTTTAGCCTTGACCAAATTGAGAGCATTTGCAGTTGACAATTTCATTGTGGCTGAAATGGGGGAATATTTCTTTGATAGAGTAGAAAACATGGAGGGAAAAAGAGAAAATGCTGGTTACCAGCATTTTCTCCTTTTCCCACACTGTTTTTGAAAGGATTCTTACCCAGGGCCAGGGTCGTTAAATGTTGGCACTATGTGGTAAAGGGTCAAGACTACTAAATAGCAAAACGTTTTACCTTCTGGAAATAAATTTTCTACAGCTTTAACTTCACCCTTTCCCTGATATATACTTGTTTTAACACATTGGACAGAGACCGGTTTGGAACAGACTGTGGGAAAATGTGAAATTGCTCTTTGCCAAGCAATTCCAACTTTTCTCACATTGTTTTCTTTACTATCTGTAGCTGTTTAAACCTATGTAAAACTTTTGACCCCAGGGCTATAATTTGAAAAGTTTTTGTAGAGATCCGTTAGATGAAGCTACATGCCAAATTTGGTAAAACTTGGCCTTTCGCTTCAGACATGAAGATTTTCAACATTTTTAAGTTTTGATAGGAATCAAATTCTTTCAGAGTTTGTGAAGAAGGCCATGTCAAAATTATTTCTGTAAAGTTTTGCTAAAGTCTGATGGGTAGTTTCAGAAGAGAAGATGTTTGAAATAAAGTTAATGCATGCACGCATGAACGGACAAGCAATGGCCCTAAGGCAATGCCGTAAGCTCGCTGGCCTTTGGGCAGTGGAGCTAAAAATGGCTGTTATAAAGGCATTATTGTTTCACAAATGCAGCTTGCTTTTCAGCATTTCAAGACATTTTCAACAGTACTTCAATTATAATAATGGCAAACATTCATTTTATTCATGATTCCTGGGTTGTCTTACATAGGCTTGGAAAAAGTACTTTGCCCTAAGATATTCCAATCATTGTCTGACTATGATCCTCAGAGTTTAATTGAAATTGATCAAGTAATTTAGGTGGAAATATTTAAACAAACAAGAGATGTTTGTAAAACATGTATGCCCACCTAATGGCATCCAATTCTAAATATAACGTGATTATAAACTTAAGTTCAAAGTGTAAAAACGAACAATGGGTAATTACTCGAAAATTATTAATGATAAATTAACAATTCTTGGGCACTGCACTTCCCATTTATGTGAACTATCAACTTTTAAAGTTTCATGATTTTACCTCACATACTTTTTGAGTTATGCTCCGGAAAAAAATTAAGTACGAAAATCAACAAAGGGCAATAACTGCAAAAATATAATGGGCAGAGTTATGGTTCTTGTGCAGTGCACTTCTCCTGAATAAGATCTATCCACATATAAAGTTTCAAGATGATACCTGAAAAACCTTTTAAGTTATGCTCCGGACAAAAATTATGTATGAAAATCAACAAAGGGCAATAACTCCAAAAATATGATGGGCAGAGTTATGGTTCTTGTGCACTGTACTTCTCCTTAATCAGATAAATCCACCTATGAGGTTTCAAGGTGATACCTGAAATACTTTTTGAGTTATGCTCCGGACAAAAATTAAGTATGAAAATCAACAAAGGGCAATAATTCCAAAAATATAATGGGCAGAGTTATGGTTCTTGTGCACTGCACTTTTTCTTAATGAGATCTATCCACCTATGAGGTTTCATGATGATACCTGAAATACTTTAAGAGTTATGCTCCGGACAAAAATTAAGTATGAAAATCAACAAAGGGCAATAACTCCAAAAATAAGATGGGCAGATTTATGGTTCTTGTGCACTGCACTTCTCCTTAATAAGATTAATCCACCTATGAGGTTTCAAGGTGATACCTGATATACTTTTTGAGTTATGCTCCGGAAAAAAATTAAGTATGAAAATCAACAAAGGGCAATAACTCCAAAAATATGATAAGCAGAGTTATGGTACTTCTCCTTAATGAGATCTATCCACCTATGAGGTTTCAAGATGATACCTGAAATACTTTTAGAGTTATACTCTGGACAAAAATTAAGTATGAAAACCAACAAAGGGCAATAACTCCATAAATATGATGGGCTGAGTTATGGTTCTTGTGCACTGCACTTCTCCTTAATGAGATCTATCCACCTATGTTGTTTCAAGATGATACCTGAAATACTTTTTTGACTTATGCTCCGGACAAAAATGTGGTTGACAGACAGACAGACAGACCGACCGACGGACCGACAAGTGCAAAGCAATATACCCCCACTTCTTCAAAGGGGGGCATAATTATGAATAGATGAATGGATGAAAAACATGTAGAACACAATAAGCCTCTTTGAGCATGCTATGCTCAAGTGAGTATGTAGTTGACATTAACTTAAATGTCTCACTTAATCAAGGGCAACTCAGTAAATCCTCAGTCTTAAACTTGTCACAAACACAAAAATCTTAGAATAAATATGTCATCAAAACAGCCACTGCTAGCTGTAATATAAAAGTAATTTATAACAGTTCTTTGAACAGTCTACATAAAAATGTTTTTAGTCAAGTAATAATTTGAATTATGGAGCATGGAATGGTAAATAAACTGTTAAGTTACCCCATCATCTTTCATCCTTTTAACTACATCCTTTTGTACTCCCCTTTCCTGGAGGAATTCTTCCATGACTTCAGTAACTGAAAAAGAACATATGAAAAATTTACTTTTGAGTTACCGCAATAGCAATCATAGAATTCAAAGGTTGTCCATTTTAATTCAGAAATTGGGGTAAAATTGTATTTTTAGCATGGAATGGCCCACATACTGAACACCCAAGCAAACAGAGACAGCTCTTTATGAGCAAGCTCACATTTTCCTTGATGTTTTCAAATATATGTCTTTTTTGTCAACTAAATTCTATTGATGTATTTTTTGAATGAAGTTTTCAGTAACCTACATCATCACATCAGGTCCGTGTAATTAATTCCTTCAGTGTCTTTTGTCAGTTACTATAATTCAAAATGTGTTATAAATAAGCATGCTTCTTACATATTGTTCAACTTTTTTTTCATCTTGTTGGCATTTTTTTGCTTTTTCCACAATGTCTTCATACATGATCAACTGCAGCAATGGTAAAACAAGAGATCCTTTGTTAAATGGTCATTTGGTAGTGAGATCACCAGTAAATATTTTTCCATACCATGTGTGCATAAATAATCAGCAACTACAAAGACACAGCCACATGTATAGTATCTTAGCAAAGCATGCCTAACAAGTTTTGTTTGTGAAACACAAATGCCTCTATAAGGCACTTTTTGGAAATGTAAGCTTGATAATAGACATTTACCTTGTCAAATGACCTTGACCTTGATGCTATATGAAGGTGTTACCAAGTAAAAACATATGTGTGAAATATGAAAGTCTTATGTTTTACCATTCAGAAGCTATGGTTAAAGTTTTCTGTAGAATTATGATCTTGATATTTGACCTTGACAGATGACCTTCAACTTCATACAACAGGAAAGGTCTTACAGCCTAAAATACGCATGTGAAATATGAAAACCCCATGATTTACCGTTCAAAAGTATTGGCCAATGTTAAGTTTTTAGCGAAATTATTACCTTGATACTTGACCTTGACAAATGATCTTGACTTTGGTACCACAGGAAAGGCCTTATCACAAGGAATACACATATGAAATATGAAAGCCCTATGATTTTCCATACAAAATTTTCAGCCAATCTTAAATATTTTTGCAGACAGAAAGACAGACAGAAAAATAGACAGACAGGACAAAAACTATATGCCCCTGATCTATCAATGCAGGTGGGGGGGCATAAATGTGAAATACTAGTATTGTACACTTTATGTGTGCACAATAATTTCACACCTATCAACATTCACCTTTCAAGTAAAAACTGATGGCACACTTTCCATGTGTATTGTAATTTCACACCTAGTTAACAATCATTCGCTAGTTAACAGTAATAAGCGATAAAGACTTTTTAATCTTTTGATATATAAAATAACACATAAAAAACTGGATCAATGGTCTTATCATTACATCAGTTAGTCTACGATTTGTAGTTTCATCTATGAAATGGCAAAAATCACAAATTCGGTGAATACCATTAGTCTATAATCAATTACTAATGAAACTTATATTCCAACTCAACATATGGTTGATAGCACCACTATGCATTTTGGAAACTTCAGGGATTTCCAGGGCAGACTATTCCAAGGCAAAGAAGCAAGAGACTGTTCTAAGTTCACATGCAGCGACAGTGAAAAAACACAAGACACTTGTCTAAATTTTGGATGTTAAACATTCTGATGTGACCAGTCAAATGTAGCATTGCATTCCGAGGACTGAAATCTGTACTAAACAAGAAGCAAGATGTTCTGTTCCATGTTCCTTATCTAATAAAATAATGGTACATGTAATATAGACTCTTGTAATACATGTACTTTCACTACCAACCGACGTCCAGTGCGGCCAGTGCAGGCTAAATTCAGCAAGATATCTCTACAGTCTGATCTTTGACTGCACATTAAGCATATAATTTATACTATGGTTTAAGACTTCAACCCCTAAATAGCAGAGGCCGTATAAGATCGGGTCCGAATAATCCTGCTACCGTTTGCAGATGTACCCAGATATTCAAGCCAGTCACGATTAAGATCAGACTGCAAAACAATTCAAGGCCATAAAATTAATAACAATATAGATCTAGGTTTAAAAGAAA
The DNA here is from genome assembly GCA_946811185.2 of Hippopus hippopus. Lineage (NCBI taxonomy): Eukaryota > Metazoa > Mollusca > Bivalvia > Cardiida > Cardiidae > Hippopus > Hippopus hippopus. The sequence continues at coordinate 5,983,923 of OX328101.1, read as the reverse complement.
ATTGTTGTCAATTTAATAAATTCTTACCATACAGGCTGTGTAGTCACTAATCTCACCATCCCTATGCTGAATGTCATCTCTCATGGCCATGGCAGACGGTGATAAACAAGTGTTCCGAACATAGGCCTACCTATTTCGTTTTTACGATTTAGTATTTCGTTTTCTCGAAATAGCATTTCGTTTAAACAATTTAGCATTTCGTTTTCTCGAAATAGTATTTCGTTTTATCGAATTAGCATTTCGTTATAACGATTTAGTATTTCGTTTTCTCGAATTAGCATTTCGTTTTCTCGAAATAGCATTTCGTTTTAACGATTTAGTATTTCGTTTTCTCGAAATAGTATTTCGTTATAACGATTTAGGATTTCGTTTTCTCGAAATAGTATTTCGTTTTAACGATTTAGCATTTCGTTATTTCAAAATAAAAAATGTGCAGAGCATGACACCTACCGGGCTCCGTAAAAACCATATTTCCCAGGGCAACCAAATTTGCTAACTAATAGACTTCTACCAAAATTGTACAAGTTATAGCCCTTGGGTGAAAAAAAAAGCCCTGGCCTGGAGGTCACAAGTTTTACATGGGCTTATATGGTGTTAGATTTATTTTTCTTCCTTAGCATAAAGTATAGAACTACAAAATATGATATGTAGCTACATCTCGTATTTTACCGAAATACTTCAAATTGTAGCTTGTGGGGATGGTTTTGGTCAAAAGTTTTACATGGGTTTATACAATGAAGACTTAAAGGGCAAATCCTACTGTATGTATACTGACGGTATACACAGACTGACTCGACAATGACGTCACACATGCACGGGAGATAAGCGAATCAGGGGAAGTAAGCCATGTACCATTTTTAGGGCCGTATATCAGCGTGACAATTCGGCCGTGGTTTATGGCATGTTACGGGGTGGTATTTATGAAAAATGGTGGACGCATGTTTAACTGACATCATTTGCAGCTGATTAAAGGAAAAAAAACAGTCTGGTCAAAATATTTTAGGATTTGCCCTTTAAGAAATCTTCTTGATCCTAACTGTATGACCTTCGGCTTCCAAATTCTACCAAATTTTCGCCAAACTTGATTTTTCACCTGCGAAGGCTTTGAATTACGACAGGTTTAAAATTTTTTGATACTGTGTTAAGATTTTTTTCTGAACAAATGTACCATAAGGGGCTTTTTTCCTGGCTTGCTACTGATCTAATAAATCAAGTTCTGTGTACAATTATGTTGATTGATTCACAAGTTTTGCTACATTTTCCATAAAAATGAAATTGAGAATACATGTATGTTCAATGACGAGAGAGGAAATAATCTTGTCATCAGTCCTCTGCAAATATTTAATTTTGGCTGAAGCAAGGTTTAAGCTCACAACCACTGGATTGGTGGCATGGCCTGACTTGTTGTAAACATTTTAATTTGTTGTTAAAAGCCTGAATTTCATAGATGTAGAAATGTGTTTATCCTAATTTCAGAGCTACTTTGTCCTGTGAAAAACCAATGCAACCAGTCTTTTATGACACACCCAAATGTAGCCAAGTATGACTTTGGTGTGATTGGTGTGGGTGACCTGTTAGCTCAAACATGTATACAATTCAGAGAGTACAAAGACAAATGGGTGACTCTGGAAGACAGTACTGGACAATGGACAGAGCTTGTGGACACCGGATTTTTGAGCACAGGTAAAGATAACATTACCTGTAGTTTCATTGCTTTTAAATAGTTTGCATTTTGTGTTAGTCATTTACGGTGTGTACTTTGAAACTTAGCAGGCTCAATGGTGAGTCTGTCCAATTACTATATACCTCACTCTCTATTAATTATTTTCTTTGTGTCCTTAACCCTTTGCCACACAATCCTAACTTTAAATGACCCTCAGAGAGGAAGCTTGTGAAACATCATGACACATGGAGAATATGCTGGTAACCAGTATTTTCTCCTCTTTCTACATACCAAAACATATTTTTTAAAGTCTCATTCATTCTGTCATCTGCCAATGCTTTCAGTTGTAAGTGTTGACTCTATACCGCACAATCCCGAGTTTTAACAGCCCTGAAGAAAGAAGGCTTTTGAAAACATTGTGGGAAAATGAGAAAATGCTGGTAACCAGCATTTTCTCCCTTTTCCGCAATGTTTTCTACCCTATCAAAGACAGAAATTATCATTTGAGCTAAATTTACGTTGTCGTCTGCACAATCATGCTTTCAGTTTGGCAGAGTCCTAAATTTTGTCCTTTGGTAAAGAGTTAAGGGCCTGGTAGAGATTTAATCCCACTGGTGTCTTTTGCATGAAGTGCTCAAGGCCAGCTTTTGTGACTTCTTATGTCCAGCATCTGTTGTGACGAGGCATTCTGAACTTATCAAACTTTCTAATTTGTACTCAGTAAACTGCAAAAGAACTACCAAATCACTGAAATACCATTAACACATCAAAATGATCATAATTCATTTTGTTATTGAATGTAGATTACTGAAGTTGTGGTTTATGACATAAATTGTGTTTGTATTACTGATGAGTGGAGGTTGTATTAGTTCAACAGAGTTGAGGCCAACCATGAAGAATGTGAATCTAAATACCCATAAGTGTTCACCGAAATACTTGCTGAGCTTGAAATTTGTTAATTCGGGGAAATATATTCTACACAGCATGCACACTGACTTTTTAGGATTGGATAATTACATTCATGTTGCATCCAAATATGTGTGCATCCAATAAATGGTATAGTGAGTCCACTGCTTCCATCTTTGTTCTCTTTGTTATTTGTGCATGGTAATAATCCTTTCAGGACAGATTGACAAAAACTTCCTGTTTTATCATCAGAGATTAATTTCACTAACCATTTTAAAAATCATCATGTTGGCCTTGAGTGCAGAAGAACATGCTTGGCTTACGAATCTGAAACAAATAATAAGTAGAAGGCTTATAATTTAGATTATCAAGTAAAAAAAGTAATATGTCTTTTGTGTTGAAAACATTCGATGTTTTACATGGATTTTTCTCCCTTCATCTTCCATTTGTTACATATGTACCAAGCCATTATGCATGGATATTTTTTTACAAGCTTCATACAAGATTTTCCGTGAATGGACATGCTGCTATCTCCTCATTCTCGCTACAGCAACTTTTGTACAAGTTTGATGTGTCTGATGTATATCCATTTTATATGCTAGAATTTTTTTTTTCTTTCTTTTCAATGTTAGGAATACGGCATTGAAAAAGACAGCACCAATTTAGAAAGCTGGTACCCATTTTGAATATGGTTAGCTCAGTACCAGGCATCAATTTTATATTTTTCCAAATTGAACACATCTGCAAGGACAGTATAATTGTGATTGGAACTGACTGTGCCAAAGAAAACATACGAGGGGTGATCAGAAAGAACGCGGACCAGTGCCTTTATCGGAATATTGTTATAAAAATCAACTTGGAATGTTTACTGTTTTTCAAAGTAACCTCCTTTGTGTTCTATGCACTTATTCATTCTTGATTCCCATGCGCGAAACACGTGCGCGAGCACGTCACGTGACATCACTCTCAACGACCCGGTCATGGCATGGGTTAGCTCCTCTCTGCTCTCATAGCGCGTGCCACGTAGAGAATCTTTCAAAACAGGAAATAGCCAAAAGTCACATGGGGCCAGGTCTGGACTATAGGCAGGATGGTCTAATGTTTCTATGTTTAGTTTTTTCAAAACTTCCTGTACAAGTTTGGCTTTGTGAGCGGGAGCATTATCTTGATGTAAAATGACGCCTCTCCATAGAAGTTCCGGCTGTTTTTTTCGGATGGCCTGTATTAAATTCATTCGAATAATGCTGGCATAATACTCAGCATTGACTGTAGTATGTATAGGTACAACATGATTTAGAAGAAAACGTTGAGAAGAGAAAAACATGATGCACATAACTTTACCAACAGACTTAGAAAGTTTGGCTTTAACAGGGGACGGCGATGTTGGATGTTTCCATACACTGCTTTGTTGTTTAGATTCGGGCTCGTAAAAGTGTAATCATGTTTCATCGCATGTCACAATACGATCAGTAAAGTTTGATCCTTCTTTCCTAATGCGTTCTAAAATTTCAGAACAAATTTCGACCCTAACCCCCATTTGCTCGGGCGTCAGTAGCCGAGGCACCCACCTTGCACAAACACGCGATATTCCAAGTTTGTCAGTTAAAATCTCCTTTGCACTTCCATAGGAAATGCTAAATGTGTCAGCTATTTCCCTGACAGTAACTCGACGATCTTGCTTTACATGCTGCTGCACATCCGCGATAGTTTTGTCCGTTACTGATGTTGATGGACGGCCAGATTTAGGGTCATTTTCAACGGTTTCGCGTCCTTCTCTAAATCGTCCAATCCATTTACAAATACTGGTTTTCTTAAGTGCTGAGTCCCCATAAACTTTATCTAAATCGGCCTTAATTTCCGATGAAGACTTTCCGAGTTTAACGTAAAACTTTATAATTACTCTCTGCTCAAATAAAACGTCATCCGACATTGTGAACCGCTAACGCAGTATGTGATGTCATTGAAATGACGTCACTCTTTTCTTATTTGCCTATGACGTCATTTAAACGCTTGAGTAAGTAACCAGGTAATTAATGTTCATCTGTGCAAATTTTTGTTATCTTAAGTATAGTAGTTTTTGAAATAATGGGGTGGTTCGCGTTCTTTCTGATCACCCCACGTAGTCTTGTCCAAATTGAAACCATTTGCAGATGACAAGTAATATGTAGCTCAAATGATTCGATTTGTTTCTAAAAGATTAGAAAACCTAGCGAGAAAAGGAAACATGCTCGTTACCACCATTTTCTCCTTTTTCTACAATGTTTTAACAGGTCGTTAAAACTTGGAACAATGTGGTAAATGGTTAAAGCTGAATACTTGTCTCAATAGCTAGTTAGCTCACCTGAGCACAACATGCTCAAAGGGAGCTTTTAGGATCACCCTGTGTCAGTCGTGCGTCGTCCATCGTGCGTCGTGCATCATATGTCGTCTGTCGTCGGCAATTCTTTAAACATCTTCTCCTCCTAAATTGCTGGGCCAATTAGGACCAGACTTTGCTGGAATATTCCTTGGGAGGTCCTCTTTAAAAATTGTTCACAGAATTTGATTCCATCAAAAACTCTGGTTGCCATGGCAACCAAATAGAAGAATTTTCTAAGAAATTCTTTAAAAATCTTCTCCTCTAAAACCACTGGTCAGATTTTGAAATAATTTCGCAGAAATGTTCCTTTGGTGACCCTTTTCAAAAATTGCTCGCAATATTTTGATCCGACGATAAGCATGGCCGTGGTGGGGGGGGGGGAGGGATCTTTGCACTTGTTTGGTGTCAACAATTCTTTAAACATCTTCTCCTCCTAAACCGCTGGGCCAATTTGGACCAAACTTGGCCGGAATGTTCCTTGGGAGGTCCTTTTTTAAAAGTTCACAGAATTTGGTTCCATCAAAAACTCTGGTTGCCATGGCAACCAAATTGAATTCTCTAAGAAATTCTTTAAAAATCTTGTCCTCTGAAACTGCTGGTCAGATTTTGAAATAATTTCACAAATAGTGGTGGAGGGGGGTGAGGCTCTTTGCACTATATGGACTTAAAATATTTCTTTGAAATTCTTCTTCTCTTTAACCACCTGTCAGATTTTGAAATAATTTCACAGAAATGTTCCTTGGGTGCCCTTTTAGAAAAACTTCGCGAAATTTTGATCCGTCAAGAAACATGGCTGTGGTGGTAGGGGGCTATTTGCACTATATGTTCATGAAGAATTTCTTAAAAATTCTTCTTCTCTGAAACCACGTATCGGATTTTGAAATAACTTCACAGAAATGATCCTTATATTATGCCTCTTTTTTAGCTTGGCAGTTTTTGAAGAAAACGTGGAGGTACTGTCATAGCCCTGTTGTTGTAGTCTGCAATGTTGTCGTTGTGGAAAATATTTGACATGTTGTTATATCTTGGCTTCCACTCAACACATGTACTTGAAACTTGAAATAATTGTTCAGTAGTGAAAGAGCAACTCATACAACAAGGGCAGGTAACTTTAAAATCATTTTGTCCAAATTATGCCCCTTTTTCGACTTAGAATTCAAACTTACCATCCAGCACCCAACAGCCAATAGTTGGCGCCCGCATGTGGTGCTCTTGTTAGATTTAATATTTTAGCCACTATTGGGCATGTGGTCTTGTTCAAGAAATGGTATTTGGGTGACCTATCCATAAATTCATTTGCAGAATTCTGATTCGTCAAAAACATGGCTGTGGTGGTGATTCTAGGGGTGGTGACAGATTTTGAAATGATTTTTACAGGTGACCTTTTCAAAATTGCTTGGCAAAATAATGATTTTATTTCCAAAATTTCAATACTTCAAAAAAGATTGGTTATTGTCCTCTCAAAAACTGAGGTGAGTGCTTCAGGGCCATCTTGGCCCTCTTGTTTTAATTATTTTTACAAATAATTAACCACAAATTGTTCTAGACATGGCAAAACTTTATATGCATGCTTAATATAAAATTTGTACCAAGCTGTGGTTAAGTTAACATACTATTTATTTTTGTTCTTTTTTCAGTATTGCTACAGGAAGCTATACATAACAATGAGTTATACAACATGACAATGATGATTACAAACTTTGGGCTAGCTAGAGAAATGTGCAAGACCATGAAGATAAGAGTTTTTGTTCTGGCTGGACAAATGCGGATGATAAGTGCAGCTGGCACATATGCCACGGAGGTGATAGAGAACAGTGCGTACTCTGATGTGTGGAGGTATGATTCGAATTTGACACATATTATATGACACATATGCTGACACATATGCCCCAGAGCTGTTAACAAACAATGCATACTCTGATGTGTGGAGGTATGATTTGAATTTAGTCATACTATTTGACACATATGCTGACACATACATTTATGCCCCAGAGGTGTTAAAGAACAATGCATACTCTGATATGTGGAGGTATGATTTGAATTTGATACATATGTTATGACACATATGCCACAGAGGTGTAAACAAACAATGCATACTCTGATGTGTGGAGGTATGATTTGAATTTAAACATACTATACGACACATATGCTGACACATACATGTATGCCCCAGAGGTGTTAAAGAACGATGCATTCTCTGATGTGTGGAGGTATGATTTGAATTTGAAACATATGACACGTATGCTGACAAATATGCCCCAGAGTTGTTAAAAAACAGGGCATACTCTGATGTGTGGAGGTATGATTTAAAATTGATATTTCTGACTGAATAGCTTTGAATGCAAAATATGAATAAATAGCAGGTTTGATACATGCAAACCAGTGAAAACATTTTAAAAGAAAGAGAAATAGCTAGTAACTTTCTTTTTTTGCCACAATGTTTTCAAAGGCTTCTTCTTCAGGGTTGTGAAAAGTTAGGATTATATGGTAAAGGGTTGAGGGTTGACATTACACAAAATATACGAGGATTGTTTAGTCTTGTAAGTAGGTTCATTTTGAGTACATGGGACTGTGGAAATCTATATTTGACGAATCAGGTCATCGCATTTAATTTATCCGACGTGCATTCTTGTTGTATGCTATTTTGGCTCCCAAACAAACAACTGTTAACATTGGAGGGATGTGAAAGTTTTTATTTATTTTGTATTTTATCTCTTTACCAAACAATCCCGACTTTTAACGACCCTGAGAAAGAAGCCTTTTGAAAACATCGTGGGAAAAGGAGAAAATGCTGGTAACCAGCATTTTCTCCTTTTCCCACAATGTTTTCTATCCTTCCCAAACCAAATTTCAATTTTTCAGTCACATTTATTTTGTCATCTGCAAATGCTTTAATTGGGATCAGTCTAAAATTTTCTCGTGTGGTAAAGAGTTAAACGTTTGAATTGAAGAAAAAGTTTAAAATATGTGCTTTGCAAGGGTGTACCGCTGACTTGAGATCACCAGAGGCTGTAGACAAGTTTGAATTATGTTAATGACTGAAAATGGGACATGTACAAAGAGTTCTAATCAGCGCTGCCTTACATGATGGACTAACTTTTGCTTTAGTTTTTTTTTCCCCTCTTAAAGTTTTGGAAAGCGACAAAAATGTCTTAAAGTGGAAAACAAAGGTAAAAATAGATCTATATGAAATAATATGAAAAGGGCAAAGCCTCAGTACGAGCGATGTGAATGATTTATAGAACAAACTAATTCAAATGACGACCTAGATTCTAGATCTTGACATCAAAGGCTTTTGTGTTCAAATTCCGACTGTGCCAAAACTAATTTTAGCATTCTCAAAAGTAGAAAGCATGCTTCTTTTGTAGATGTATGCATGAGTAACATGTGAAATAGCTATAGGGTGAACAGTACCAGATTCACTTAACAAATTCAGTTTTCTTTATTTATATATATAAAAAAAATGGAGTGATTATTGGGTCACATACTTATAAACAACAATTTACAGGGGGCATTTCATCACTGCATTCATATCTTGATCTCTCCATCTTTGGATAATTATGATGTTTTTTTCGACTATGATTTTTAACTTTTACACTTTGACACTATTTTACTTGTAGATCTGTCAGTGGCAGCAAGAGCACCTACCCATGTTTTATCTTGAGTTTCTTTAAAATGAGAGTGCGTAGATTGCCAAAATCCAATTATTTGTAGAGCTCTTTCCTTTTTCATCCTATCTGCTTTCCTACACGTCCACCGTTGAAACAGTGATCAGTGTAGAGAGAGGAATGAATTCTGTCGCAATGACTAGATCTATCATCAATTCTTGGATAGAAATTTGCTGAATTACCGAATAGATATCCAACTCAAAAACCCCAAATGTTTAGCTCTATCAACAAGCTTCTAGATATAACATTTGAATAAATATATTTGAGCCATGTTGCGGTAAAAGAGGTTTTAATGCATCTTCGTGATGCATGATACTAAACAAGTCATCACATAATTATATGGATCCATAAAATCCATTTTGTATGATAACTGACTGAATCACGAGGCATGCATACTGGTCCTGGCATGCAGAAAATTTTGATAAATAGATCTAGCATAGATTTTTTATCCAGGTCAGCTTGGGTGGATTCCACAGGCAGACCTGGGTGGATAGTTTTTGCAGGTGCATTGAGCTCCCTTTTCACAGATCATAAATCCGACTCTCTCTAGAAATAGTATTTTGAAACAGTCCAAAAAACTACTTCAGTCATGATTTCTTAGACAATATTTCCGCGAAAAAATGGCTCGAGCATGACGTAAAAATAGTATGATTAATGATGTCATCATTTGCTGGCATAGATCATTGCCTATATTTATACAAAAATAGACGCTTGATATGCTGAAAGTAAGTAGGAAATTTGATAATCTGTACTTATTAAACTGACAATGATTTTTTAAGTAATAATCTGATCGGTAAATATGTTTTGTCATTTTTGACCAATCAGGTAAATGTGCGAAAGATTGTGATACGTGTGACGCTGTGCGACCAACCAGACACTCAATTTTTAGTCATCCCCTTCTAGATTTAGACTAAAACCCAGAACAAAGTCGGATATTTTATTTTTAAAAATCTAGAATGGTGTTACCTCAAAATAAGCTTTGCTCGTTACTAAATAAAATAAACAAAATATAATAGGTTTACTTGAATAGCTAACCTTTTTCAGCAACCTATGCACATCCAAAAAGTGGCACTTGTCATCAATGTTTCAGTTTGACATTAATCTTAACCATTGGTGCATGAAGAATATGCTAATTGTGTAGATATAGATCAGATTGCAAATAACATGCAGTTTAATCTTGGATTAAAACTATCTGCCATATTCTATAAGCATATTGACATGTATTCCTTACTACATATTCCTCACTTAAAGTAGACTTCAGTTTTGAAATTAAGTCTAACTCTATTCTGTTCCAGTGGAAGTTTAGCTAAATAGGCAAGTTATGTTAATTAAATAAAATTGTTACTAAGTCGTATTAAAGTGGATTAGCACATCTGCCATTTCAAAGGATGTGTCGGTAAACTGTTAACTGATAAGAAGTGTGTTTGATTGCAAACCAGTTTGCTGCTCTATTCAACTTGACCACCCGTTGTCTTCAATATATCATAAAATAAAACAAACTACCGTTACTGATATTAACAAGTTTGTAAAATTGACAGCACACTTAACACATTTTGAAATCACAAGACAACCCTTTTCCTCTTAACCTGGAAATGAATTTTTTCATAGTCAATTTTTCATAAACTTACACCTCTCTGTAGAATCAGACAATCTATAATGTTTTCGAAATGCTTGTAATTCAGTGTTGTTTATTTGGATATGATGTTGAGACGACTTTACTAGCCTTACGAAAACAATAAATATCTTTAATTCTATTATCTGTGGCAAAACGGAGGTTTGTTGAGGTGTTTTATTCTTTCTTATTGAAGTTCAAAACTTTGCTAAAACAAGTAGATCTATTACATTTTCTGTAGCCCCCGTAAATCACCCTTTTTAGCTCACCTGAGCATGAAGTGCTCAAGGTGAGCTTTTGTGATCGTGCTGTGTGCGTCGTGTGTCGTTCGTCTTCAACTTTTACCTTGTGTACGCTCTAGAGGCCACATTTTCAGTCTGATACTCATGAAACTTGGTCAGAATATTTGTCTCAATAAAATCTCAGACGAGTTTGAAAATGGGTCATGTCGGGTCAAAAACTAGGTCACTAGGTCAAATCTTAGAAAAATCTTGTGTACGCTCTAGAGTCCACATTTTCTGTCCAATACTCCTGAAAGGTGGTCAGAATGTTTGCCTTGATGATATCTCAGACGAGTTCGAAAATGGGTCATGTCGGGTCAAAAACTAGATCACCAGGTCAAATCTTAGAAAAACCTTGTGTACGCTCTAGAGGCCACATTTTCAGTCCAACACACTTGAAAGTTGGTCAGAATGTTTGTCTTGAGGATATCTTGGATGAGTTCGAAAATGGGTCATGTCGGGTCAAAAACTAGGTAACTAGGTCAATCTTAGAAAAACCTTGTGTATGCTCTAGAGGCCACATTTTCAGTCCAACACTCTCGAAAGATGGTCAGAATGTTTGTCCTGATGATATCTTGGACGAGTTTGAAAAATTGGCCATGTGGGGTCAAAAACTAGGTCACTAGGTCAAATCTTAGGAAAATCTTGTGTACGCTCTCGAGGCCACATTTCAGTCCAACACTCTCGAAAGATGGTCAGAATGTTTGTCCTGATGATATCTTGGACGAGTTTGAAAAATTGGCCATGTGGGGTCAAAAACTAGGTCACCAGGTCAAATCTTAGAAAAACCTTGTGTATGCTCTAGAGGCCACATTTACAATCCAAAACTCCTGAAAGTTGGTCAGAATGTTTGTCTTGATAATATCTCGGACGACTTTGAAAATGGGTCATGTCGGGTCAAAAACTAGGTCACTAGGTCAAATCTTAGAAAAACCTTGTGTACGCTCTGGAGGACATATTTTCAGTCCGATATTCCTGAAACTTTGTCAGAATGTTTGTCTTGATGATACCTTGAATGAGTTTGAAAATGGGCCATGTAGGGTCAAAAACTAGGTCACTGGGTCAAAAATAGAAAAACCTTGTGTATGCTCTAGAGGCCACATTTTCAGTCTGATACTCTTCAAACTTGGTCAGAATGTTTGTTTTGGTGATATCTCAAAAGAGTGATAATGGGTAATGTCGGGTCAAAAACTAGGTTACTTGGTCAAATCTTAGAAAAACTTTTTGATCGCTGTAGAGGCCACATTTTCAGTCCAATACTCATGAAACTTGGTCAGAATGTTTGTCTTAATGGTATCTCAAAAGTCTTTGATAATGGGTAATGTCTGATCAAAAACTAGGTCACTAGGTCAAATCTTAGAAAAACCTTGTGTATGCTCTAGAGGCCACATTTTTAGTCCAAAACTCTTGAAAGTTGGTCAGAATGTTTGTCTTGATAATATCTTGAAAGAGTTTGAAAATTGGTAATGTCGGATCAAAAACTAGGTCACTAGGTCAACTCTTCGAAAACCTTGTTTACTTTCTAGAGGTCTCATTTTAAATGCAATACTCATGAAACTTGGTCAGAATGTTGGTCTTGCACCAGTTTGCAAGTGGGTCATTTCGGGTCCATAACTCATGAAAATCTTGGTAGAATGTTTCTCATAATGTCTCAAAAGAGATTGAAATGGATCATGTTTGGTCCAAAGACTCAGGTGAGCGATTTCAGGGCCATCATGGCCCTCTTGTTGTACATATCTTTGTTTTAATTAGTTTAAGCATCTTTAAATTTCCGAGAATTCATCAATAGCAGAAACATTCTTCAGAATTTTCTTGAGAGAGAGAAACAGTCATGACAGCACGATTTAAGTAGCCTATCTGCTATACTGTGTATGTATTTACTGCGGTTGTTTGGCAGCCCTTGGCAATAGTAACCAAGGAAGTCGCTTTATCTTATCACCACGGATCCATATATTGATAATTTTATCAATCATGCAATCAGTTTCAAATACTACTGATGCTTACCACACAACAAAAGTTTGGACTGGTCTAATTGAAAGCCTTTGCTGACGATAATTTTGTTAAAAGAATTGATGTGACTCAAAAATTGAAATTTGTTTTGGGAAGGGCAGAAAACATTTTGGGAAAAAGAGAAAATGCTGGTTACCAGCATTTTCTCCTTTTCCAACAATGTTTTTAAAGGGCTTCTTTCTTAGAGTCATGAAAACTTGTGATGATTTGGTAAAGAGCGAAGTAAATCCTTTTACAATAACATTACTAGTCATGTAGCCTAAATGACCTTTGCCGTAGATGTGCAATGAAACAATGTCTATTCAGTAACTCAAAACAGAAAACAATGCTAAATCAAGAAATTGATTTTAACAACTCAACTCAAATAGTTTTCAGCTCCACCGGCCGAAGGCCAGCGGCCTTATGTCATGGCCCGGTGTCCGTCATGTGTACATCTGTCCGTCCGTCCGTCCGTCCGTGTGTTAACTTTTTTTTCAAACTACTTCTTCTCTGAAACTACCCATCCAAATTTGATGAAACTTCACAGAAATGATCCTGCCATGGTCCTCTTTAGAATGTCTTGAAAGAATTTGATTCCTTCAAAAACTCTGGTTGCCATGGCAACAAAACTGAAAAATATTGAACATCTTTGAAAATCTTCTTGTCTGAAACCATAAGGCCCAGGGCTACCAAATTTGGCATGTAGCTGTATCTAATGGACCTCTATCAGATTTCTTCATATTATAGCCCTGGGGTCAAAATTGGCTCTGCCCTGGGGATCACAAGTTTAACATGGGCTTATATAGTGACTGTAATTTAAAATGGTAATTAAGGGAAGTAACTCCTGTTATACAAGATAAACTTTGTTATTATTTACCTCCCTTGATTATCAAACTGCAGTTATAAATTATTGGAGTTTGGTATTCAAGTTTTTTGGAGAGGAAATGTTCTGTTTTAAGGGAGAGTGATTTATTTTGATGCTAATAGTTATGCTCACATGAATGGAATGTTTAATTTAAAGTAAGGTATCTATCACTCAAATATTTTCAAAATTTTACCTTTTATGCTAATGAATAAACCTGCTTGTATTCACTGACATTATCTTGGCATTTAAAAAGATATGACTGTTTTTGTTTGCAGGCGGGGTGGAGGTTATGTTTTCAAAGTAAGTTTATTACCATAAAGACTTTTTATGCTGTATGTCTCTGTCAGTGCCAATTAAGCGCATGATACATTAATTTTACTCTTTAAGAAATGACAAATTTTTTTTACTGTACCAAGTTTAAAACCATTGCAAAAAGACAAATTGAATGTAGCTTAAATGACTATTTCTGTCTTTGACAGTTAGGAAACGTTGTGGGAAAAGGAGAAAATAATGGCTGACAAAATGTTGTCCTTTTCTCACGATGTTTTTGAAAGCCTTCTCTTTCAGTGTCATTAACACTTCGATTTGTGTGGTAAAGGGTTAAAAAGTCATTGGAGTAATACAGGGCCATCATGGCCCTCTTGTTTTGATATGTCTTAAAATTGGATTTCATTCATAGATTTTCAATACGGGAACAGCTGAATGAAGAGAGACAAGATGTGGTTTATACTTTTGGACTGATAGTTTATTTTGAACAGATTGAATTTACCCTACCAACAACTTCTATCTGCTGCAGTCTTTTTGGGGAAATGATGTTTGGTAAGTTTATGGCCATTCTGATTTTGAAAGCAAATCAACCTAGGGATGTTGAGCCTGGGTGGCTCAGTTGGTAGCGTAAAGGACCTGAGAACATTGGGTCACTGAGTTCGATCCCTAGCTCTTGATGGTAGTTATTGTGACAGGATCCATTCCTCCCTCACTGCTGACCATTGTTTTGACGATCCTTCTGTGGAAAAGCACCCGGTGGCTTGGAAAAGATATTTTGCGAAGTACTGATAGAAAAATCTCCTGGAAAGAATGGAAAGGTTCACAGGCCATCCCATATACCGGTAACTGAATTAATTTTGAGAATGGCATTAAACACCATACAATCAATCCGTCAAAGTGATAACTAATTTTCCAATGTTGAAGACATGACAACATTTTAGACTTCGCCGATTTGGAATTATTTGCAGATGATAGAATAAATTGTGATAAAAAAATTGAAATTAGACATTGGAGGAGTCGAAAACATTGTGTGAAAAGGAGAAAATGCTGGTTACCAGCATTTTCTCCTTTTTTCACAATGTTTTGCAAATGCCTTTTTCCCTAGGGTTGTTAAAACTCGGGATTGTTTAGTTGAACAGTTACAACCTCTTTGAGTGTGAATGTTTTAAGGGGTATATCACAAAATATTCACACCCATATATTTTTTTGTCACAGATCTATAGCGAATCCAATGTATCAATTGTATGTATTTTTCGCACAAATGTCTCAGTTGGAAACTTGATCATGTTCAGTCAAATAGAAGGTCACTGGGTTAATTCTTTGAAAAACTTTGTATACACTCTAGAGGCCTTCTTAGCTCACCTGAGCACAAAGTGTTCAAGGTGAGCTTTTGTGATTGTGCAGTGTCTGTGTCTGTCGTGCGTCAACTTTTACTTTGTGTATGCTCTAGAGGCCACATTTTCAGTTCAATTCTCATGAAACTTGCTCAGAATGTTTGTCTTGATG
This sequence comes from Hippopus hippopus, assembly GCA_946811185.2. Taxonomy (NCBI): domain Eukaryota; kingdom Metazoa; phylum Mollusca; class Bivalvia; order Cardiida; family Cardiidae; genus Hippopus; species Hippopus hippopus. The sequence goes on along the minus strand of OX328101.1, from coordinate 5,968,807 downwards.
ATATTTGGACGACTTTGAAAATGGGTCATGTCGGGTCAAAAACTAGGTCACTAGGTCAAATCTTAGAAAAACCATGTGTACACTCTAGAGGCCACATATCTCTGTTTAGTATGAAAATGGGTCATGTCAGCTTAAAAACTGGGTCATTAGGTCAAATTTTAGAAAAACCTTGTGTATGCTGAAGAGGCCACATTTTCAGTCCAAAACTCTTGAAAGTAGTCAGGATGTTTGTCTTGATGATATCAATGATATGTTCGAAATTTGGGTCATGCAGGGTAAAAAACTAGGTCACAAGGTCAGATCTTAAAAAAAAACTTTGTGTACCCTCCAGAGGCCACATTTTCAGTCCCAAAACTCTGGAAAATTGGTCAGAAGTGTTTGTCTTAATGATATCTCGGACAAGTGTAAAAGTAGGTCATGTTGGGTTGAAAACCAGGTCACTAGGTGAAATCTTAGAAAAACATTGTGAATCTTCTAGAGGCCACATTTTCAGTCCAAAACTCTTGAAAGTTGGTCAGAATGTTTGTCTTGATGATTTTTTGAATGAGATTGAAAATGGGTCATGTCGGGTCATAAACTAGGTCAAATCATAGAAAAACCTTGTGTACGCTCTAGAGGCCACATTTTCAATCAAATGCTCATGAAAGTTGGTCAGAATGTTTGTGAAAATGATATCTTGAATGAGTTTGAAAATGGGTCACCTCCGATAAAAACTAGGTCATAAGGACATTTCTTTAAAATAACTTTTGTAGCTCTAGAGTCATTATTTTCTGTCCAGTGCTTATGAAAATTAGTCAAAATGTTTTTCTTCATGATCTATATAATGAAATTAAAACGGGTCACATTGGGTAAAAAACTAGGTCAATTCTTTAAATTAGCTTGCGTAGCTCTAGAGTCATTATTGAGTGTCCAATACTTATGAAAATTAGTCAGAATGTTTTTCTTGATGATCAATATGATGAAATTGAAATGGGTCACATTGGGTAAAATACTAGGTCACTAAATCAAACCTTGGAAAAAACCTTCTGTACATTCTAGAGGCCTTATTTTCTGTCCAGCACTTATGGAAGTTGGTCAGAATCTTTGTTTTGATAGTACCTACATTGGGAAAATGGGCTATGTTTGACTAAAAAGCAGATCACTGAGAGAAATTCTTGAAAAAGCATGTGCACAAGTTGAAGGCCAAATTTTCAGTCCAATAACTATGAAAGCTTGATAGAATGTTTGTCATAATATCTCGAAAGAGATTGAAAATGGGTCATGTTTGGTTAAAAAACTCAGGTAAGGGAATTCAGGGCTATCATGGCCCTCTTGTTTTCTATTCAATACTTATGCAAGTTGGCTTGAATGATTGTCTTGATGATATCTTGGACCAATTTGAAAATGGGTCATGTTGTGTCATAAAGTAGGTCACGGGGTGTTTAAAAAATCATGTGTACACTCTGAATTTTCACTCCATTACTTGTGATTGTTGGTCAGAATAGTTGTCTGGGTGATATAGATGAGTCTGAAAATAAGTTAACATCAGGATAAAATCTTGGAGAGAAATCTGTGAAAAAACCAAGTCTACAGTCCAGAGAACACATTTTCAGTCCAATACTTATGAAAGTTGTTCAGAGTGTTTGTCTTGATGATATCTTTGACAAGTTCAAAAGATGAGTCAAATCAGGTATATTAGTAGGTTTGCAGGAACAAATTTTAGAGGTCACATTTACAGTCAATTACTCATGATATTTTGTCAGAAGGACTGTCTTCATATTTCAGAAGAGATTGAAAATGGGTCATGATGGATTAAAAAGGGGGTCACTTGATCAAATCGTGAAAAAAAAAAAAATAAAAATTTGAAGGCTACGTTTACTTTCCAATACCCATGAAATATGGTTAGAATGTTTGTCTTTATGATACCTTCATTGTGTTTGAAAGTAGGTTTTGTCATATCAAAAACGTAGGTCACTGGGACAAATCTTAGAAAAATCTTGTGAACACTCTAAAGGCCACATTTTCAGTCCTTTACTGATGAATGTTCTCAAAAGTATACAGGCTCATGTGAGCTATTTGGAGCAATTATGACCCTCTTGTTTTTGATATTGGCATAGTTTTTCTCATAATTTGGCTAAGCTGCAAATATAGGCTGAGTTTGCCATTTGGTATTGATTGAAGAATCTAGCTGAATACATGTTGGAATAGTAAAACTTTGCAGAATAATAAATTAGTTCTACAGTCAGGTGGCAGGAAACCTAAAAAATCGTTCATGGCTGTGGCATATCATGTCGCCACCTCACCTTTTGCTCAGGGGCGACATGATTCGCCACAGCCGCGAACAAGTTTCCAAGTCCCCTACCACCTGACCGTACATCTAAGAATACAGGAGAGTTAACCCGTTTTGGCATTTTCAACAGTAGTCCAGTGTTTAAGGATATTTCAGTTCACCAGTTTCAACTTGGGTTTATATGATCAAAATTGTCTTCCCAGTATGTATCAAATTGTGCCTTCATGATGGGAGTATGTTTATTAATGCGGATGTGCAGATAAGAAAAGTAAACAATGAAATAAAGGATGAAATATTATTATGTTCTCTACTGAGACCTATGCTGTTGACTTTCATTTGAGTAGACTTTTTGACACACCTCGAATGAGTACCAACCAGCTATGTTTCAGTCATTATAGAATGTCTTTGTGATGATTATACCCATACAGACCATGTGTAATAATAGCCCAGAATCTTTTTTTTTTTTTTTGTTTAGGGACATCATATTTTTTTCATCAGTCGAAAATATTTGACGTGAGGGAAATAACAAGCAAGTTAGATCTACATCTTTTGAGAAAATGGATTAATGACAACATAGTGCCGGGGGATATCATAGACAGTTTAGTAACATACAGGACGGTTACGCTTGACAAGAATAGTGATGTCTTGGAAACTGTACTAAGAAAGGAAAGAATTTTACATATGATTCCTTGTGTGTTTAGAGATTTTGATTCTTTGTGTAAAGATTTGGATTACTTGCTCATAGATTTGGATTATACGCTTAAACATTTGGAGGCTAACCTCCAAAAGTTGTGCAATGCTGTTGAGAAAGAGTGCCCTGATTTCGGAGAGAAGTTACGGCAAAAATACAACCTCAGAAGTTCTTCAGGTATGACAGTAAATTTTCATTGCATTTAAACATCTATTGAAGTTTCAAACTGTTTAAGACTTGCAGCTGCAACTGTGAGGTCAAGCCATGTATCTGTGTAGACAAACTTTCAATTAGAATTCTTACTTAATCCTTTACCACACATTCCCATGTTTTAATGACCCTAAGGAAGACGGCTTATTAAAACATTGTGGGAAAAGAAGAAAATGCTGGTAACCAGCATTTTCTCCTTTTCCCACAATATTTTAAAATCTTTGAGAGATAAATCCTACCATTTGTGTCACAATTAATATATATTGTCTGCAAATGCTTGCAGTGTGGACAAGTCTAAAATTTTGTTGTTTGGTACAAATTAAACAGGCCATGATAGCGTAGGCAGTCATGTACTCATTAAACAATTCAGTGTTTTATCAGTCTTTGGTAGAAAGCATCTAGAAAAGGAGAAAATGCTGACAGGGGAACCAGCATTTATAGCTCTGTTTTTTTAAAGAAAACTTTCGGCAGTGTCACAGCCATGTGTTATAATTGTGAAAACTTTGACATTAGCTCATATCACTGTCTTAACTAAAGATTTGACTTTGAACTTGGGATAGTTCTTAACTTAAACTATCAAAAGGGGGAACCAGTACAACAAAGGTAGGTAACCCCAAAATGCCCTCTTATCATCTTGTAATTTTTACTGAACAAGGAAATAAGTAAATTAGCCAAGCACTTGCGCTTGTTTCTTTTTCCCACAAGCTTTGCCATTTTTTTCATAGACAAGTCCCATTTTTTGAACCTTTTTTAACATTTGTAGAGTTGGACCAGAATTTAATTGCTTATGGAGATAGAGTAGATTGAGTCTGATTGCATAGAATGTGCATTCTGATACTTCATCTACCCTGTTTTCTTCTGTGCCAGTTATTCTGCTAAAGAACTTTGAAATTGCGAGGTCTGGATCATGAGTATTGTCAGATGGAGAATATTCATTTCATTCATTTAGTGCTACATAGGTGAGAGTTTGTGATTGTGCTGTGTAGTTTGAGTGCTGAAGGTGAGAGTTTGTGATCATGCTGTGTATTTTGAGTGCTGAAGGTGAGAGTTTGTGATCATGCTGTGTAGTTTGAGTGCTGAAGGTTAGTTTGTGAATGTGCTATATAGTCCAAGTGCTGAAGGTGAGAGTCTAAAATAATGAACACAAAGTAAAAAAAAACGACTGTTATTACTTAATTTTAGATTGCCACCGGTAGGGCCCAATCCCACACCCTCAGGTGGCCATAGATGTGATGCTTACATGTCTCTAGCCTGACAACTTGAGCTATTTGGGCTGGCCAAAGCTCTATTTATATGGGCAGTTATAGCTTATAGATCAGTAAGGCAGTGAATTGATTAAACCTTAAACACACAATCCTGACTTTTAACAACCTTTTAAAAAGAACTATGAAAACTTTGTTCGATAAGAAGAAAATGCAGGTTCCCACAATATTGTCTACCATATCAAAGACAGCTTGCACAATTTAAGCCATACGTAATTGTCATCTGCAAATGTTTGGCATTTGAACAAGTCCAAATAGCAGTCTTATGACACAATCTTTGTTCATTTAGAACTAATCTTCTTTCTATTGTGGTTTATCCTTCAATAAACGACGGTTGTGAGTTATGAGGCATAATAAATAATCGACGAGGACGATAGTCCGAATGGTTTATTCATTGCACCTCAGAACTCACAATGTGGTTTATTGAACGATTAACCATGATAGAAAGAAGATTATTTCGATTCTAACATGACCAACTCTTAATCAAAGGAAAACAGGTTCATACTTAGTGTAAAAATGCGGATGCAAATTATGTTCCATTGAATAAACCACAGCTATTCCACTTACCAAAACAAAACCCCAAATGACAAAGAAGAATGAATGTATTGTTAAGCAATAGAGTCGTAGCTGCTCTGAGTATTACTCTGCCCACTGTCAATCCCATTTCCAATGCAACACCTGTCAATTTTGAACTAACCTTCAACTTGAAAAGACACCTGATTTACATATGTTTAGTGGTAACATTTCAGATAGTTCCATTTTGTCAATTTTTGTTAAAACAGTTAATATTGGTAAATCCTTGGGGATATTCCTTCCTCCTTGGTCAAGGAATGGAAAATAACTATTTGTTAACGTCAAGTGACTTTCATTGATAAAATATCGGAAGGTGAAGACATGGAACAGCCACAGGCGACTTACTTTATACAGAATGACATCACTCTGTATTTATGCAGAATGACATCACTCTATATAGAATGACGTAGATTTTACAACGTTTTCGTTGCATTGTGCTTATTTAGCCAAATTCATGTGTCATGTTAGAATTTATCTTTTAAAAAAATAGCAGAAATAATGGAGTATTCTTGTTCATTTCAGGTTTAAATGAATGTTCAGAAAATGAACAGTTCATGTTTTTCTTTGCTTTGTTTGCATTGTTGTTGCTGGTTAGCATCCAGCAATATGACATAATCCATTCTCGTTGTCTGAAGATAGATACAGACAAGGTAAAAAGACAATTTTGTTTTCTGATAGATCTTTTTGTTTCATATTATCACCACTTAGAGACACAATCATGTTTTTAGCTCAGCTGTTTTAATAGCCCTGGCCTCATTTGCTCATGTGTCAGTGTCTGCAAAAACTTTTGACATTTTATAATATCTCTGATATTACTGAAGATATTAACTTCAAACTTTGACTTCACATAGTTATTAACCCTTATCCTGCTAAAAAACTAACAAGAAACTTTCAAGCTGATAGTAAAAACACAAATTTTGCAATTCCAAAGGTATTTTTGGGTGAAAGGTAGCTCTTCATCAGACAGTGTAGATCCAAGATCAGACTGCACATTCTGTGCAGTCTGATCTTGATCTACACTGTCTGCAAAAGGTCAGTGAGTCCCTCTTAGCAGCCAAAGGGTTAACTATTAAAAGTGATCCCATATAACAAGAGCAGGTAACCGTCAAAATATTTTTGACACAGTTATACCCCTTTTTGACTTAGAAGTTTCACTTAAAATCAAGCAACTACAGCTGAGTGTTAGCACCTGCATGCAGAACTCTTGTTTTTTCAGTTGAAATAAACTTAAGACATTCCTTTTTTTTAAGCTCACCTGAGCACGCTTTTGTGATCGTGCTGTGTCTGTGCGTCCTGCATAGTCCATCATCTGTCGTGTGTCTCCAACTTTTACCTTGTGTACACTCTAGAAGCCACATTTTCAGTCCCATACTCATGAAACTTAGTCAGAATGTTTGTCTTGATAATATCTTGGACGAGTTTGGAAATGGGTCATGTGGGATCCAAAACTAGGTCACTAGGTCAGATCTTAGAAAAACCTTGTGTATGCTCTAGAAAGCCACATTTTCAGCCCAAAAATCCTTAAAGTTGATCAGAACGTTTGTCTTGATGAGGTCTTTGATGAGTTCAAAAATGGGTCATGTCAGGTCAAAAACTAGGTCACTAGGTCAGATCTTAGAAAAACCTTGTGTATGCTCTAGAGGCCATATTTTCAGTCCAAAACTCTTGAAAATTGGTCAGAATGTTCATCTTGATGATATCTTGGAGGAGTTTTGAAATGGGTCATGTTGGGTAAAAAAGTAGGTCACGAGGTCAAATCTTAGAAAAACCATGTGTACTCTCTAGAGGCCACATTTTCAGTCCAAAAGTCTTAAAAAATGGTCAGAACGTTGTCTTGATCAGGTCTTTGAAGAGTTCAAAAATGGGTCATGTCAGGTTGAAAACTAGGTCACTAGGTCAAATCTAAGAAAAATCTTGTGTACGCTCTAGAGGCCACATTTTCAGTCCAAAACTCTTGAAATTGTCAAAATGTTTGTCTTGATGATATCTTGGATGAGTTTTGAAATGGGTCATGTGGGGTCAAAAACTATGTCACGAGGTCAAATCTTAGAAAAACCTTGTGTACACTATAGAAGCCACGTTATTAGTCCAAAACTCTTGAAAGATGGTCAGAATGTTTGTCTTGATGATATCTTACACGAGTTAGGAAATTGGTCATGTCAGGTCAAAAACTAGGTCGCTAGGTCAAATCTTAGAAAAATCATAGGTACTCTCTAGAGGCCACATTTTCAGTCTAAAAGTCTTGAAAGTTGGTCAGAATGTTTGTTTGAGATTACCTTAAATGAATTTGAATATAGGTCATGTCGGGTCAAAAACTAGGTCACTAGGTAAAATCTTAGAAAAACCTTATGTATGCTCTAGAAGCAACATTTTGAGTCCAAAACTCTTGACAATTGGTCAGAATGTTTATCCTGATGATACATTGTATCTTGGACAAGTGTGAAAATGGGTCACGTTGGGTGAAAAACTAGGTCATTAGGTAAAATCTTAGAAAAACCTTGTGTACCCTGTGGAGGCCACATTTTCAATGCAAAAGTTATGAAACTTGGTCAAAATGTTTGTCTTGATGGTTTCTTTGATGAGTTTGAAATTGATTTGCATCAAGTCAAAAACTAGGTAAAATCTTAGAAAAACATAATGTACACTGTGGAGGCCACATTTTCAGTGCAGTACCCATAAAACTTGGTCAGAATGTATGTCTTGATAATATCTTGTATGAGTTTGAGAATGAGTCACGCTGGGTCAAAAGTAGGTCACTAGGTCAAATCTTTAAAATAGCTTGTGTAGCTCTAGAGTCTACGTTTTCTGTCCAATATTAATGAAAATTAGTCATAATGTTTTACTTGATGATCAATATGATGAAATTGAAATTGGGTCACATTTGGTGAAAAACTATGTCACCATGTCAAATCTTGGAAAAACTTTGTGTACACTCTAGAGGTCAGTACTTATGGCAGGTGGTCAGAATCTTTGTTTTGATAATATCTATAATCGGAAAATGGGCTATGTTGGGCTAAAAAGTAGGTCACTGAGGGAAATTCCAGAAAAAGCTTGTGTACAAGCTAAAGGCCAAATTTTCAGTTCAATAATTATGAGAGCTTGGTAGATAATGTTTGTCATAATGTCTAGAAAGAGATTGAAAATTGGTCATGTTTAGTCAGAAGACTCAGGTGAGCAACTTCAGGGCCATCATGGCCCTCTTGTTTAAAACATTGTGTTTGCAAGAATGAACCACTTTAAGGATTTCCTCCTGCTATTCTTTTTTCTTTCATTTACTTTCAAGAACTTCAGATATCCTCTTATGAGGCCATTAGGCATTTCAAGCCTTAATTTCCCTGTGTAACCTCCTGAGGTCTTTTGGAAAAGATTATACATAAAATTAAGATGAGAGACCAGCACAGCCTCTAGCGCTAAATTTTCAGATCTATCCCTTCCATAAGAAGTGGCAGATGGCATTGAAACTTAGCGTTAATAATCAGTATTGAAAATAGTACATAATTGTATTGAAATTTTAGTATACATACATGTACTAATGTTGGCAGTGGACTTCCTTTGGCACTTTGGTGGTCAAGATCAGTTTCCCAAAATCTACCAAATGTCAATATTTCTCTGTCATGTGTGTTAAAATGCAGATGGAAAAAGAGAAAAAAGTAAAGGTATTAAGACTGGCAGATATTAACTTTTACTACACAATCACAACTTTTAACTACCCTGAAAAAGAAAGCTTTTTTATAACATTGTGGGAAAAGGAAAAAATGCTGGTAACCAGCATTTTCTCCTTTTTCCCCACAATGTTTTCTTTCCTATCAGAGACAAAAATCATCAGTTAAGCTACATTTTTTTTTTGTTGTTGTTGTCTGCAAATGCTTTCAATTTGAAGGAATTTGAAAATTTTGTCGCTTGGAAAAGATTTAAAGGTATGCATATATACATGTAGTGGATTTTGGAACAGGGGAGCTGAGTGAAACTTATTGGCCACCAATTTTTGAACCAGTAGAATTTAAAGTGCTGCCTTGTACTTGTCCCACAACAAATATCAATAGATCATTTTTCATCTTTATTGAACTGAAATATAGGTTACATATTCTGTGAGGAAAAACAACACTGAAAGTGTGCATTTATGGACAGTCCAAAAGAATACCTGTTCTTTCTTGAACCTTTACCATACAATGACAGGTTTTAAAGACCCTAAGGAAAAAGGCTTTTGCAAACATTTTGGGAAAAGGAAAAATACTGGTAACCAGTATTTTCTCCTTTTCCCACAATGTATCCTATTCATTCATAGTCGAATTCCATCCTTTGAGCCACATTTAATTTTTCATGTACACATGCTTGCAATTTTGAAATGAGTGAAATTTTGTCATCTAGTTAAGGTAAATATCAAAAGGTAAATAGTACACAGCTAGACAGATATATCTGATTGCAAAGATGTTTTCTTTTCACAGTCAAGTAAACCATCTGTTGGTCAGAGTGAATTATTGCTAGAGACAATACCCTCAGAGAATGGTTCCGAGAAGACTGAAATTCTTGAAACTCAGAGGCATGGAACAGAAAATGACTCGATAAGGCTGAGTTATATATTCTGCAGTTTGGATTTGCAGAGAGAAAAACGATTTTTTTTTATCAGTTTTGTATGTGATGAAATTATTCACACATTAAAGGTCCTAAAGGAGATTTTTGACACAAAAAAGGTTCAAAATGGAGACAAAACTCTTGCAAAGGACAGAAAAGTAGAAGAAAGCAACAGAGGACAAAAAAATTTTAAAGGGGAATTGCCTGCAAACATGATCTATAAAGAATGCTTTACGGAGCATAATTTGAACATTAGAAAACATGTAAAGAAGTTCTTTGACAATGGAAATGGGATAATTGGTACAAGCTGTGCCGGGAAGTTGTATGATGTGTGTGACTTACAGGGAACCAGCATAGAGTATGGCATAGATGAGATTGAACTTGAGGGATTAGAGAACAACAAAGGTGATGTTGATGCAGTTACTCCCTTGGAAGTATTGGGAGACTCAATGTTTCCAAGGGAAAATAGGACGATTGAGATTGGCCAAAGAACTGAAGAAATTCAAGTGTCAGGCACTCCACACCAGGATCAATTCCAAAATGAATATGATTCCTCAGTTTTTAGCCTGTTGAATCCTGTAAGGAAGGCTCAGACTGATCACTACAGGGGTTTTGATAGCAGATTACAAAATACCCCTAACAATTTGCCTAAAAAGATAACGGGTGCAAACTGTGAAAAATCTTGGCGCGAGGATTCAAACTTACAAATTCCAGGAATAGAGATTGACGTTTATAAGAATGAGGGTTTACAGACTACTGCAGAGGTACAAAAACCACAAACTGTGTTGCAAAAATACGATAAATTTGAACCAGTGTTAGATATTATAAAACTGATAGCTGATGGAAATGACCCTGGTCCACAAGTTACCATGCGATATGAGCTCCTGAGAATGTGTACTCTCCGAAATTATCCGAAGGACAACAAACCATTTCTGATACATTTTGCTAAAGCAGGGTTTTACTACGCGGCAGAAGGGGATGAGGTCATCTGCTATTGTTGTGGGCTGCGCAGGCATTCATGGGTAGCGACAGATGTACCATACAGGATTCACCAGAGAATTAACCCCAACTGCAAATTTCTCAACAGGAATTCTGAGTTTAATGTGCCGATTGCCTACTCTGGTACAACGAAAAATCTGGACAAGCTAGACAAGCTTTTAACACGGCTAGAAGAAGAGAACATACCACCACAAGCATCAACGGATGCAGAGGGTGGGAATGATTTATCGGAATATATTCCACCTAAGGCTTTGTATGGAGGTAAGACATAGTAAACTTTTCAAACTCATTGGTAATCCTTTGGGCTTACATGGATGTTTGTAGAAAATGTCAAGTTGTACATTAGAAATACTGAACTTAACGCTTTACCACATGATCCTGAGGTTTAATGATCCCAAGAGAGGAATCTTTGGAAATCATTGTGGGAAAAGAAGAAAATGCTGGTTACCAGAAAGAGCTTTTTAAGCTCACCTGAGCACTAAGTGCTCAAGATGAACTTTTGTGATCATGCTGTGTCCGTCGTGCATTGTGAAGTTGTCAACATTTACCTTGAGTGCACTTTAGAAGCCACATGTTCTGTCAGATTCTCATGAAACTTGATCAGATTGATTGTCTTGATGCTATCTCCTACAAGTTTGAGAATGAGACACATGGGTTGAAAAAGTAGGTCACTAGTCCAAATCTTAGAAAAACCTCATGTGTACTGATACTCATGAAACCTGGTTAGAATCTTTGTCTCGATGACAGCTGGTACAAGTGAGAAATTGGGGAATGTCAGGTCAGCAAGGAGGTCACAGGACTAAAGCTTAGAAAAAGCTTGAGTGCTTTCTAGAGGCCATATTTTCAGCCTGATAGTCATGAAACTAGTTCTTGATGACATCTGGGACAAGTTCGAAATAGAGTCGCATCGGGTTAAGATGTAGGTCACGGGGCCAAATCTTAGAAAAACCTTATGTGCAGTCTTACGGCCACATTTTCAGCCTGATACTCATGAAAGTAGGTCAGAGTGTTTGTCTTGATGATATCTCAGGAAAGTATGAAATTGGGTTACATTGGGTCAAAAAGAAGGTCACCAGGCCAAATCTTGTGTGCACTCTATAGAGGCCACATTTTCAGCCAGATATTCTTGATAGATAGCCAAAATGTCTGTCTTGTTGATATCTATGACATGTTTGAAATTGGGTCATGTCATGTCAAAAGTAAGCCACTGGGTGAAATTATAGGAATACCTTGTCTGGACTCTTGAGGCCACATTTTCAGCCAGATACTCATGAAAGTTAGTTTGAGTAGTGGTCTTGATAATATCTCAGATATGTTTGAAATTGAGTTATGTTGGGGCAAAAAGTAGGTCACTGGGCCAAATCTTAGAAAAATCTTGTGTGCACTGTAGCAGCCACATTTTCATACTCATGCAACTTGGTCAGAAATGTTTGTCTTAATGATATCTCAGACAAGTTTGAAATTGGGTCAGGTCGAATAAAAAAAGTAGGTCACTGGGTTAATGCATTTGCCAATGCTTTCACTCTTGACTAGTCTCAAATTCTGTGGTATAGTAAATAAAGATATGAACTATGCTCTGTGAAAGTCATCACTTGTACATGCAAGTTTTGATTAATGAAATCTATTTTGTGTATCATCCCAATTAATCATTTGGTAGACTTGTCCTTTGAGCTTCAGAAAAATAATCAATTGGAAAAAGTTTTGGCCCAGGTCGTCTTGCACAGACTGCACAGATTGATACTATTTGTAGATGCACCGATCCCCCGTTTCACAAAGCATGACTCGTATCTTTTTATCACATAAGCTCCCTTATTTTCAGTGTAATAAACCAATGACAAATTTTCTTATTTCACCCGTTACAGATAAGCATCATGTGAAGTCATGTGTTATATTGTTTTATACTTTTTTGAAGAAGTGAATCAAGCTTTACCTATAGAAATTAGCATGTGTGCGTGTCTGGTTTTGCATATTCTAAATGATAATTCATAAAAAATTGTTATTTTATTTGATAAAAACAATCTGACATTTTTAGGCTTTTGAGAAAGAATTTTATTAAACTTGACTATGTAAACATTGTTGAGGTCACCAGAGGCTTGATTATTAACATTTTTCTCAACTTGTTCAACCCCTAACCACACAATCCCAACTTTCAACGACCCTGAAAAAGAAGCCTTTTAAAAGATTATGGGAAAAGGAGAATATTGCTGCTAACCAGCATTTTCTCCTTTTTCCACAATGTTTTCTTCCCTTCCTGAAATAAGTTCCAATTTTTTAACTATACTTATTTTGTTTTCTGCAAATTCTTTCAATTTGATCAAGACTGAAATTTTGTCGTTCGGTAAAAGGTTATTAAACTTTTATCTCAAGTGCCTTATATATGGTCCTTATTTTTTGTTTCTTTGACCAGCCCTGAATAATCCAAAACACAGGCAGTATGTGTCGAAAGCGCAGAGACTGTCAAGTTATGAAGGCTGGCCTGACAATTTGATCCAAACTCCAGAAATCATGGCAGACGCTGGGTTTTACTATGCAGGTAAATTTATTCTAATTCTGTATTTCTATTGCAAATTTTTGGCTTTTTCTAAACAGAATGTACCCGATATAAACAACAGATGATTAAGATAAATTCTTTTCCTCTTGTGAGTTTACGATTTTGGAAGAGCCTAAATTTCTTGTTTGGGAAGGGGTTAGGTCAGGATTCGTAATACTGGTGAAGTATTTAAGCCCCTAACTCTCATATTCAAAGACAGAAGCTGCCGAGATTGCCTGAATAGCCTTTCGGAAAACATTGGTGTTACATGATATTTACCTATGAGTGAATGAGTCCATGGCCCCTGATTCTTATATACAAAGACAGTAGCTGCCGAAATTGGCCAAATAGCCTTTACGAAAACGTTGATGAGTTAGGGGCCTTAATCCTTAAAATAATCCTTAAAAGAAGAAAAGTTTTTTTTCCATAGTACATATCTTTAACAGATATGTACTTTGAGCATTTTGTGACTTTGACACAATAACGGCACTTTGTGTTTGTGATGGATCTTTATCCTCTACCAAACAAATGTTTTGATGTCTGATGGTTAGCAGTCAGTTGCACACCCATAGGTACATGTACATGTGATGTATTTTGTTTATAGAACTTAAATTTGTACAAATGTCAAAATTCTTAACTTCTCAAATTTAAAAGCATTTCTAGAAAGAAAAAAAAAATTTTTTTGATTGGAATAATAAAATTTCTTATTGAAGGGGCAGAAGACATTGTGGGAAATGGAGAAAATGCTGATTACCAGCATTTTCTCCTTTTCCTTCATTGTTTTCAAAGGCTTTCTCGGTAAGTGTCATTAAAACTAGAGATTGTTTTGAAAACTTCTATTGAACTTCCATTCACCAAGAATTAATTGTATATACATTGTATGCTAAACACAACTTTATCAGTCAGTGTTTGATTGTAGAAGAGTTGCCTCCCCTTTAAGTATGGTCATGTCTGCATTATGTATGTGGCATTGGTATTCTTGTGATGCACTGTATTGAAACTGTACAACTATGAATCAGTAACTCCAGAATTGCAAGATGCAATTTGCAGACACTTGCCTGTATGCATCAAAGATGCATTTGACTGTGACTTTTTTTTTTTCCCAACCTTTGTAATGCAAAATAAATGAAATGGACAGTCTCATTCAGTAATAATGATGCAAATATTGCAGTTTCAAAGCTACTTTGAGTTTTGGCAAAGAAGTGGTCAGTAGAGACACAAGATCACACTGCTTTTTGGGTGCAGTGTGATCTTCATCTACAATATCCCCAAATTAATCAAATTCAGGTTCAGCACTGCAAGTGATAGAAGGGGTGTTAAGTCAAACTCTGTTACAGTAATAGTTTATATGTGATATACATAGCTGCTATCATAATTATCTCCCTTTTATGTATTCAAATAAGGTAGTATAAGCAAAGTGTTAAGGTGCTAGTATAGGTATATAAAGTGAGGCTTTCAAAAGTTACTTGAATGAAGTGCCCTATAGGGGCACTTGGCCATATTTGTTTTATTTCACTCTTGTGCACTTTTTTGTGACATGATTGTCATGATAATTTATGTAATGTTCTCTTTTTGAAAGGTTTTGGGGACTGTGTGAGATGTTACTATTGTGGAATTGGTGAGTTAACATTTTAGATAGATAACAGTTGCCATGTCTATGTTGTATGCCTTATCTTAAAAGGGAATTAATACCTGTGCATTGTATTTTAACCCTTTACCCAACAGTCTTGGATTTTAACAACCCTAGGAAAGATAGCATTTGAATACATTGTGGGAGAAAGAAAAAATTGCTCATAAAAAGCGATTTTTCTTTTTCCACAATGTTTACTACCCTATCAGAGAACTTCTGCTCATTTTGTACCAATTATGTCTCCCCCAGTCAGGGTCAGGAGACATACTGTTTTTTCCCTGTGCATCCATCTGTTTGTCTGTGGTTTTTATTTCAGCAAACATTCATATTCGTGAAAATAGATAATCTTTTAGCTTGAAATATCAAGAAATGTGGTTTTAACAACATAATTCCTCGAATTTTTCGAACAGCCCTTGTATGAATGTATGTATGTATCTGTGTATCAGCGTTTACCCTTTATTATGCACCAGTTTTTTATCTCCATCGGAAGAATAAATTTATCACATGATCAGTATTTTAATTTTCATTTCGCTTTCACTAAGGGGTGGGAAAAGATAGGGTCTTGAGTGGCTCAATGGTAGGACTTCGAACATGGAGGTTTGATTAATTTGTTTTATCATGAGAACAGTCATTTACTTTGAAACACTTTTTTTTTCACTCTGAATATGGTCATGAGTTTTGCTGAGTTTGTCTAACATTTAGATTTCAGTTCTGGTACATGAGGGATTTTTAAATTTTTCTTTTATCACCATGCACAGTAACATATTTTTTGTAGAATGACATGTAGATGCAAGTTGTTCACATCAGATTTTTTAAGGAACACCCATGGCCTGTTCTGTTTCAAGGCAGATATGACAAAGCCATGGCACACTAGACCATAGCTACAGTATCTAAGATTGCAATGGACAGTAGACCAAGTTATCTGCATTTAATCAGGGCAGCAGATCATAGTCATCACTATTGCATCGGATGTCAGATCATTATTATGAGGAAAGATCATTATCATCAGTCATTAAAGATTCATGAAAAATGCCTTTTTTGGGGACATTAAACCATGTCAGACAATTATTTATTGGGCAATAGACTATAGCCATTTCTGTGTACTGTATTCATCAATATTTCTAAGGACAGTAAACCATAAATGCCAGTTTTTTATGGGACAAGACCCAATTTCAACCAGTGATTCATTGGACACATGGAGCACTTCAACCAATGATTTCTAGGGAACTGTACTTTCTACTCAGGCTTGATGGGGCAGAAAAGTGTTTCAACCAGTGATATATGAAACAATTTAACGCTTCAACCAATGATTCATGAAACACTAGACCATTTCAGCCAATGATTTGTGTGACTCTAGGGCATTTCTACAGTGGTTTATTGGACACCAGAACAGTTCAACCAGTGATTCTTGGGAAAGTAGTGTATTTCTGACAGTGATTCATTGGACACTAGAGCATTTCAGCATCGACTCTTAGGAAACTAGAGCATATCAACTCATGTTTTCATGAGACAATAGAGAGTTTTGATCATTGATTGTTTGGACACTAGAGCATTACAAGCAATGATAAATGGACGCTTAACTTTTCAAAAGTAATTCGTATGAAAGTAGACCATGTGACTAGTGATTCAAGAAGTATGAGACCATTTAAACCAGTAATACGTAGAAATCTAGAGCATTCTAATCAATAATTAATGGGGCATTAGAGCATTTCAATCCAATGGCACACCAACATTTCAACCAGTGATCTTGGGATGGTAGACTTCATCTTTCAGTGATTAAGTTGGACTGCAGACAGTGTTCATTAATGCTTGACAGGACTTTTGACCAGCCCCATGTATATGTTGTGTGACATTATAGGCATTAATGCTGTGATGCATCATGTGATACCAGAATAAATGAATATAATGAATGCTACCTACTGGTGTCAGAGCTCCAGATAAGAGGGAGTGATGATAATTCTAAAGTCATAATTCCTCTTCGAAACCCTATGTTGTGGGTACTCATTAGAATCGTCTCGATGAGATGATTCTAATGAGTACCCATAACGTTAACATAGGGTTTAGTGGAGAATAAATAATATTTTCAGTTTTGAAATCAAAATCAATCTCTCTATTTGGAGCTCTGTGGTGTACTTATAAAAATTACTGTACCGTTTCTTGAAGTACACATACATCATAACCAAACCACTGTGTACATATAATGTGTCTGTAAGAAATTTGTGGAACATCCATATCTTCACTGTTTTGCCTGTTTATGTGTTCTTTCCCATGATTCCTGTTAAACACAGTGTATTGCCTACAATCAGTGGTGTCTTGCTCTGTATCTAGCTGCGTCAGAGAGAACAACTTTTGTACTAAGAGCAATTTGTGGAAAGATGTCAGTATGTCTTGGGACAGGCTTTAAGAATATCAGCCAATATTTTCAAAGATTATATTTATTGACATGTCAGCAATTTTGCAGGCAGATGTTAGCAGATATATACATGAACAAGGTATGGAGGGAATGTGTCTGTTACATGTATGTCTAAATACCATGAAGAAAGTCTGAATGATGACATGATATTGTATTGAAATGTATACATCAGAGAAACAATGGCAAATGGCAAAAGAAAGCATTTGGCTCTTGGTCTGTTCCTTGATTTATGACAAAGATTTTATCTTAATGAGAAATAAATAATGCAACAAACTTTTTATTTGCTATTGGTACCCTAAAGGAGCTGAAAAGAAGTTAGGCATTTCTGTATTATCTCCATCAAGGATCAGTACAGTATGACACCTGCATAAGTGTTAGTGATTTTAAGTTGTTCAATCCTTTACCAAAATTTCTGCGTTTTTCAACTCTTGACAAGATGGCTTTTGAAAACATTGTGTGGAAAAGGGAAAATTCTGGTGAACAGCATTTTCTTACTTTCCAACCATTTTTCTTATCCTTTCAAAAGGCAAGTTCCACCTTTTTGAGCTACATTTTGTTTGTTTTCTGCAAGCAATTTCTCCTTCTGTAGCAATGTCTTTTACTCTTTACTAGACAGTATTATTTTTAACTTGTCCAAAAGCATATGCAGGCAACAAATTAAATGTGGCTCATGTGTTGAGATTTGTCTTTAAAATGGTAGGAAACATTGTGAGAAAAAGAGAAAATGCTGGTTACTAGCATTTTCTCCTTTTCCCACAATGTTTTCATTTATCCTTTACTTCAAGTCTGTTAAAAACTCTGGATTGTGTGGAAAAGGGTTAATTGCTATGTTACTTAGGGTTTTGAAAGCATGGTATTGATTCTTAAAGGATTAACCCCTATCATTGATCTGTATCTTTTGCGCAGATCTATGACACTAGATCATAGAAGATGCTTGTTGTACAATACATAGCATAGAGTGTAAATGATCAACCTGTTAATATTCTATATGTTGCTTTGTTGGTCTGTCAGCTGTTTCAATTCAGAATTTTAATATTTTAATTTCATTAAGGACTTCGACACTGGACAGCCGAGGACAATGTATGGATAGAACATGCAAGATGGTCCAAACACTGCGCTTTCCTGAAAAAAGTGAAAGGTCAAGAGTTCATCAACTTGGTCCATATGGCCATCCAATACACACAGGATGTAAGTTGTTACTCTTTATTTTTGAACCTTTGCCAAACAGTCCAAGCTGAGACAGCGTAATAGCACAATTAATAGTATACAGGTTGCTTGTTGAGATCCCCATCTTGGGTAATTTCTTTCCAAGGATTGATGACTGTCAATGGCAGTGGATTCATTCTTCTCTCACTTCTGATCAGAATTTCAGTGATGGTTATGTGGGAAAGCAGCCAGTGGCTTGGGAATGTTGTGTGAAGTATTGGCTAAAGAAACTTTAAGAAAACATGTCTAGAAGCAATTGTGGCAGTGATGTGAATGAAATCATATTCAAATAAATCTCATATAGAGTTTATTTAATCAGCTTGTGGTTAATATGGGGAAATATTTGCCGAAAAAGGGAAAGGTATGCGAAAATAATGAGTGCCATAAGGCACAAGTTATTTTCGCGGACCTTTCCCTTTTGAGGCAAATATTTCCCCATATTAACCACAAGCTGATGAAATAAATTATATATTTCCTCTGATTATTTTGTCAACGAATGCCACTTTTAAAACTTAAAAACTTAAAAAAGTAGTTCCAGATTTTCAGCAGGAGGAAAATATTCACTGTGACAGGGAAATAATTGCCCACCAGCTTAAATTACGACATTTCTTTACCCATAACATTTCTAAAAATAGACAGATGAAATATAATATACAAACATACAAACCAAATACGCTTGCATTTTACTGACCCTGAAGATGAATGCTTTGAAAAACATTGTAGCACATTGAAAAAAATGGTAGTAACTAACTACTTCTCCTTTTTCCACAATTTTTTTGTTGAAGAAAAAATTTATGTATCAGTACCTGAGTAAAATTTGATTTGTCTTTTAAATTGGTTTGAATTAAGGAAAGAGGTAAATTTTGTTGTGTATAAAAGATGCAGCAAGGAAAGGATATGCAGTAATGCAGACAGCATATTAGATGCTTCTTAAATGATGGGATTTGTATTAGAAAGGCTAGAAAATAATGTGGGAAAAGGAGAAAATGCGTTCCTTGCAATGTTTTCTACCCTGTCAGGAAACCTTGGCCTATTTGAACCAAGTTTGAATTTTTCTGCTCATGAATTGAATCTGAAGAACTCTAAAATTTGTCACTTAGGCATTTTTTGAGATATTTCTGTTCAGCATTTGTACAAATGAGTTATGCTCTGTGAAAAGGGGGCTTAATGCATCTGCAAAAAGTATCGACCCAGGTCAGCCTGCGCAAACTGCGCAGACTGACCTGGGCCGAAACTTTTCGCTATCAGATAATTTTCTGTATGTCACAGGACCACTCTTCCTTCAGATTCAGTCATTCATTGAACTAAGTGGATTCTATGGATCCCTAATTATGTTATGACTTGTTTGGTATAACGGACCACAGAGATCCATTAAGCCCCCTTTTGCCAGAGCATGGCTCATTAATGATTTTATTTCTATATTTTTTTAGGATGACGAGAAACCAATTATTGAAGCCAATCCAGATGACAAGGAAGCGGCCCAGAATGGTAATATACTTTTACATTTACCCATTACCACATGATCTAGAGTTTTAAGTACCTTGAAAACCTGCATTTCGTCAGTTTACTTAAAAAATCTTGTAACTACAGCTTGTTACAAGCTGTAGTTACGAGGTTTTTGAAGTAAACCGACGATTTTCTCCTTTTCCCTACCATGTTTTTTAACTTTTTAGAAACAAGTCTAATCATTTGAACCACGTTTGTCATCTGCAAATGCTTTCAATATGGACCAGTCTAAAAATTTTGTTGTGTGGCAAAGAGGGGTCTGCGTGGCTTAGTGTAGGACTCATGACCTGGAGGTCCGAGTTTGAGCCT
This sequence comes from Hippopus hippopus, assembly GCA_946811185.2. NCBI lineage: Eukaryota > Metazoa > Mollusca > Bivalvia > Cardiida > Cardiidae > Hippopus > Hippopus hippopus. Next base: position 5,948,637 of record OX328101.1, on the reverse strand, counting down.
CACTGGATCCACTGAATTTTTTGTGGAAGTGTCCTTGGGAAAGACACTAGTCTAGTACTAGTGCCTAGTACTAGTGAAACATAGGAAACGCATGAATATGTGAACTGTTGCCGTGATATGACTGAAATAATGTTGTAAGCGGCATAAAAACACCATTCAGTCAATTCAATAGTGTGGTAAAGAGTTAATGAACTATTCAATGACAGAGTCCACACTCCTTCCAAGGAGTAATGACAGTCATTGTGACTTGATTCATTCTTCTGTCACTACAAAACATTTTTTCTACTATGTTACTGTGGGAAAGTAGCCAGTGGCAGGGAAAGAATACTGAACAAACCACTGGTAATGGAAACTCAGGAAAGTGTAGAAAGGTGCACAAGCCATTGTGATAAAACTGAAATGTGGAAAGATTCATTAAAAACCAAAAGAAACAGATTTAAATTCACTTCAAGAATTTATGTAATAAAGTTAAAATGTCCCTCTACCTACAATCTCAAGTTTTAATGACCCTAAGAAAGAAAGCATTTGAGAACATTTTGGAAAAAAGGAGAAAATGCTGATAACCAGCATTTTCTCCTTTTTCCACAATTTTTTCTACCCTGTCAGCGATACAGATTGATGGGTAAGTCTGTTAAAAGGGTATAAAATTTCGGTTTTAATAATGGAAATTATTTATTGCTTTCAGGTTCAAGTGAACAGAGTTTGGTAGATAAGATACTGTTAACTGATCCAGCACAAAGTGTGTTAGAAATGGGGTACACACCAAAGATCATAAAGAGAGCCATTGCTTTCATCTTGAACAGAGATGGTAAGTTTGTGTTTTTCCTCTATTTTAGAGAAGGCGCCCAGGCATTGTCGTAATTCTGTATATGTTTGTATTGCCATGCACAAACTGCCACAATTTCTGATATGTCTGTTTTGCCATGCACAAACTGTCACAGTTTCTGATATGTCTGTATTGCCATGCACAAACTGCCACAATTTCTGTCTGTCATTACTGAAGATATTTAACCCTTCACCACACAATCCAGACTTTTAACGACATTGACCAGGACAGCTTTTGAAAACATTGTTGGAAAAGGAGAAAATGCTGGTAACCAGCATTTTCCCCTTTTCCCACAATGTTTTCTATTCTTATTGATAAAATTCACATCCTTTGTGCCAAATTAAATTTGTCATCTGTAAATGTTCTCAATTTGGACTAGTCTAAATTTTTGTTATTTGGTAAAGAGTTCAAATTCCAACTTAGGGCAGTTGCTAGCTATCAATAGGAGAAACAATACCGGAAAGGCAGGAGGTAATCCTGAAAATAATTTTTGATTAAATATGTGCCTTCTTTGCCTTTAGTTTTTCAGTATGTAGAATTTTCTTTTTTATCAGTATCTTTTTTTTTCCTTAATCATCAAATTCTTATTTTTTTGTTTTTAAAAATGTTTTTTTTTGGTTATTGTCCCTGCCTTTCTATTTCATATTTGTGTTTGTATTCATATGTAGATTGAAACAAGGGATGTTGGTTTTCCAATCATACCATTCTAGAGTTTTAAAAATAAAATTCAAACTTTGTTTTGGGGTTTTAGTCTAAATCAATCTGAAAATAGCAAATGATAATTATGACCCCTGGTAGGATGAACACCGTGTCACTTATCACAATCTTTTACACATTGTTTGATTGGTGGAAAATAACACAAATTGTATTCTGATCAGATGATTTTAAAAAAAAAAACATTATCAGTTTACTAAGTACAGATGATCTAATTTCCAACTTACTAGCAGCATATTTAATTGCTATTATTGCTTTTACCGCAATGTTTAATGCTTTGATGGCGTCATAGATTACGCTATTTTTATGTCATGAACAAGCTATTTTACTCAGGAAAAACATTGTGTAAAAGGCTTAATTCCAAGAACATGTTTTTGACTGTCTGAAAATGCCAGTAAAAGAGAGAGCCAGTTTAAAATTTTAAGTTTTTTCAGTTTTAATGTTTCTGTAGTACTGATATTACAAGCAGTTTGCTTGTTTTATTTGAGTGTATCAGTAAAATACAGTACATACATGTATTGTCTAATCTGGATCTAAATGTTCACCTTCCTTATGAACAAAAGCTGATCTAGATCATGTTTAGCTAGGAGCCAGATTTGAAGATAGTTCCTGGACACTTTTTATTCAAGGTCTAATATGCAAATAATTTCAATTATTATAATGGGCAAATGATATTTATCCAGACTGGATGATTTGTAACCATGATTGCCAAAGCCCATTTAATTTTGTTAGCAAAATGTCTTAAAATTGAGTGAGCACTGTGTGAGTAAGTGATAGCTGCGGCACAATAAGTAATCTGACTTGAGCAATCTACACACTTTCAAGTCTTTGTTTGGTGTTTGAGGCCTTTTCAGTATTATTTCATTTATGATGAGGCAGTCAGTGCACCTATCTAGGGCTTTCTTAGAGTTCTTTAATGAGTAAATCTACTTTGCATAATAGACATACTTCCAAAGCCACTGTCTGCTTTCCAACATAACCATAGTTGAAACAATGATCAGCAGCCCCTCTGAAAGAGCATTATTAATATTCACAAAATCTAAAGATTAAGATGTGAATAAGATCAGATAAAGAATAAATACTGCTGCAGTAGGGCTGTGGATACAATCCATTTATCGCCACTTAAACTTCTTAAAATTGTGACCCTCACATATAATCCTCTGGCAGTTCAAGACAAATAGTTGTTAACTACTTAAAGGAGAAATCATACAACAGGAGTAGGTAACCATCAAAACATTCTGACACAGTGATGCCCCTTTTTTGACTAAGAACATTCACTAAAATCAAGCAACTGCAGCCAAGGGTTAGCATCTCCATGTGGGGTCCTTGTGTAGGTTTCATAGTGGAAATTAAATTTATCAGTAATACACTGTAAAGTTTTTTCAGCATGTTTGCATGTGTGTGGGTGTGTGTGTGTTTGTGTGTGTGTGTGATGTGTTTATTTTAATTCTGTCCTATGCATTCATGATGCCTTTAGTAAGAGATATAATACATGATATTTTTCTTACTTTTTTTAGCATGCAATATGAAAATGTGTATGTGAAATTTCTTGAAAATGTAGGTGTAGAAATTATGACTACCAGTTGTCATATAATATTATTTGACCCTGAACCAACATGAACCAACATGTCAAGGAACTGTCTCACAAAATCTTATTTTGATTTTGTCTTAAGAATCTTGAGGCAGTTTGCCTTAAAACTCATCACTCTATACACATTGGTCAGAAATTTTGGCAAAGTCAAGATTCAGTCTCACACCACCATGATAACTCGATCTACCTTGTCATTTGAAATATTAAATATTTTCCCACAAAAGCAAAATGCTGGTATTGAAGCTTTGCCTTATTCACATTACATGCCAATGTTTCATAGCTATGACAAAATTCAAGGTAACTTACATTGGTTTTTACAATTAGTTTAACTAATTGGAAAATCCAATATGGGCTACCTTCAACAAAATAGGGCTTAAATTTATGAAACTTTGCCAGGGGATTTAATGATATGATGATGCTGCTTGCTCTGTTTGATTTTGGCTAATGTTAAGGTTAGTATAGCATTCAGTTAGAAAAATTTAGAATCAGCAATAAATTTCCTTCTTTTCCCATTATGCTTTCTACCCTTTGAAAGACAAATTTTATGTTTAAGATATAATTGCATTTGTCATCTGCAAATGCTTTCAGGGAAAACATTTCTTACTAGTTAAATAAACTTTAACATTGCTTTCCAAATAATCAATGATTTACCAGTTGTGTGGAACTGGTTCTTCCTTTGCTTATTTTAGGTGGCTGGATCTTAAAATTGGTAAATTGCTTTGAAGCAAACCTATATCCCAGGTTCTGGGTTGGAGTCCCATCTTGAACCAGGTTAACCTTTTGAATCATCAATTTTGTGAGCACAAGTGCTGGTTAGCCATCCAGGGTATGTATTAACCTACCATTCTTAAAAAGATTTTTAGTCTTATTCTCAAGAATTTCCTTAATTTCAAAGTTACACAAATTCTGATTGGGTAAACCATTATTTTGGTTTAGCCCATCAGAATTTGTGGTACTTTTAAATTCAGAAAATTCTTGAGAATTAGGCTAAGAACGGTATTAAGAGCTGGTGAATACAGATCTAAGATGCAATCATCATAGATTTATGGACATATACATGTATGTAAGTTAATTACAATACCAATCTTGTGAGAGCTGTATAGTTGAGCATGAAATTTACCTACTGACAACCTCAAATATTTGTCTGGTCAAAAACTCAGACTGGTCATTTGATTGGCTGAAATATTGTGTCTTAGCCAATAATATGTCTAGTTTTGGAATGTAGAATTAGAATTGAAATTATAATGGTCTGTGAGTATGACCTTTAAATCTGTTAAGAATTTTATCAAAAGTCAAAATTTTATACATGTCCAAAATGAAAGCATTAACTGATGACATTGTTGCTTAAAATGATGGGATTTGTCATTGAAAGGGTAGAAAACCTTGTAGGGAGAGGAGAAAATACTGATCACCAACATTTCCTCCTTTTTGTACATGCTGTTCAATGGCCTATTTCCTCTAAGTAGATAGAACTCTGGATTGTTTTGTAAAGGGTCAGATCACTAGAAACTGCCTTTGGAAGCAAAATTTCAGGGCTGTTTTGGCCAAAGTTTCATTGACAATATCAGACTTAGACTGCATGTTCTGTCTGATCTTGGTCTACACTATCTTCTGTCTGATCTTGGTCTGTACTATCTTCAAAGAACAAAAAAAAAAAGTGCCTAGGGCTTTGAGTGTTATACCCACTGTACTATGAGGAAATGCTTACAACATTCTCCAGAAATCCCAGATTTTTTTCGGCATAGCTGTATGATCTCACTTTTGACCTACTTTCAGTACTAGGTGGAAATGAATGGTTACACATTTTGTGATTGGCCAAATATAGGTAAACTACGCAAAAAAATAAAGGTCACAGTAGAAATTTACCGACATTGGATAAAAGTGTTCATGACTAGAAAATCACATAATGATCACATTTACCTGTGTAAAGATGTACTTTTTGGCCATGTAGATGTTAAACTCTAGCTAAACATCCATAATCTAAATCAAAATATGGATAAACTAATAGCAATGAGTATTGGCGAGTTTTCAATTTTGGTTAGTGTAAGAGATTTGATACCTGTTTTTCCTCGCGTAAAACCGAATACGAATTGCGACTGCAGGCTACCGCTCTATTGTCTTACACAAAAACGGGTTGTGAAACGACTGATATTGTTTCTTGTCACAATGAAAAAAGATGTTATGTCTTGAATTTGGTGATTTAATTAGACACGTGAATAAATACGCCTACCTGGGGGAACAATCGATTTTATTGTGTTTTTAGCGAAGAAGCTGGGTTTCTACTAAATTACTCTTAATAAAAGTAGGTGAGTGTGGTCAAGCATTGAGAGGGGTGATAAAACCCCGCCTTCTGATAATGACAAATAGTCAATGTTTGTGCTTCATTTTTGTACAAAAACATGCAAATCTACTTTGTTTTCTTTTTAAAGATTTCATCGTATGGTCTAAACAGACCTTTATTTAAACATGATTCATTAATAAAAAAAACAGAACAAATGATATATTCCAAAACATGGCAGAATGTCGACTCTCGTTTTACGTTAAACATGAGAATTAATGTATTGCTCAATAACGCTCATTACGAGAGCGTCCTCATTCTTAAATCATATTGAAAATTCTGCTTTCAACCATGTGCAAAACAATTTAAAAGAGGCTACTTTCAGAACTGTTTTCATCATTTCTCTACATATTATACTACAAACGAAGTTAAATATTCATATCTCAGTGTCTCTTACGCCGTCTGTCTTTTTTAAAAGATATTCTTGTTTTCATTCTATATAGGAAGGCTTTTTCATACACCTAAAAGGATTTATTTCTTTTATACCCCTGGTTATCCCCAGCCTAAAAGGCAGCAGGGGATATGGTAATGGTAGCAGTCCATCCTTCTGTCATTCCATCTGTCCGTTTGTTCTTCCATCTGACTTGCTTGTCTGGGGCATACTTCAAAAACTTTTAGAGGTGGAAACATGATACTCGTCAGGTGGAAAGATCTCATCACAGAGAAGTGCAGTGCACAAGAAGCATAATTCTTGATTGCATAATGTAAGAGTTATTGCCATTGGTCATTTTTCTTACTTAAATTTTGTCCAGAGCATAACTTGAAAACTACACAAGATATAAACATGAAACCTCACAGGTTGATAGATGACATTGAGGAGAAGTGCAGTGTACAAAAACCTTAACTTCCAGTGTCTTTATTGAGGAGTTATTATCCTCTGTTATTTTTCATACTTAGAATTTGTCTGGAGCATAACCCAAAAATTATTTGAGGTGTAAACATGATACTTCACAGGTGGATAGATCACGTGAAGGAGAAGTGCAGTGCACAAGAACCATAACTCGTGGTTGCATAATTTAGGAGGTACATGTATGGCCATATCTCCAGAGCCTGGATATAAAGTCTAATTTCAGTGTTGATTTGTTAATTAGCAGTTTACTACTGCTCACTGTCTCAACAGGTCGCTCAGGTATAAGTTCACAGACCATCATGGAAAAAGTACTGGAGTTTGAAGAAGCAGAGAATGCTAAAACATTAGCAGGAGAGTTAGCTAACATGGATCTAGGCCGCCAGGATAATTCTTCTGGAGGACCTAACTCTGGCAGTTCAAGGAAAAGTAGCCAGAAAAGTAGCGTGTCCAAAACATCAAAAGGTAACTACCTTACTACAATTATTCTTTATCCTATTATTGAAATCAGGGACTATACATACAGTGATAGTCAATGTGTTATTTAACAAGAGTAATTACCTGATTTATCTAAGATTGCATTATGCCATGTTTAAGAAAATCTGTATACTACTCTAGCTATGGAATAGTTCACCATATAACTTGAAAATACAAAAAAATATTAAAAATTAAAATGCTTACTTACTGTCATTTATAAATGAACCATGCTCTGTGAAAGGGGGGCTTAATGTATCTGCCAAATGTATCAACCCAGGTTGCAGCCCTATGCCGATACTTTGATCAATTTCTGTATGTCAGTGACTCAGTTTACCTCGGGATTCATTCAGTTGTTAAACGAAATTGATTTTATGGATCCATAATTATCTGATGACTTGCTTGGTATAATACATCATTGAGATGCATTAACGCCTAACCACACAATCCTGAGTTTCAAAGACCCTGAGGAAGGAGAGCATTTGAAAACATAGTGAGAAAAGGAAAAAAATGCTGGGAACCAGCATTTTTTTCTTTTCCCTCAATGTTTTCTGCTCTTACAGAAAAAGATACTATCAGTTGAGCTACATTTAAATTAATGCATGCAAATGCATTCAATTTGGACTAGTCTAAATTTTTGCTGTGTGGTAAAGGGTTAAACCCCCCACCCACTTTGCCATAGCATTGATCAAATGTTTTGTGTATATCTGTTGGTAAAGTTTTACTCTTCAGTAAGTCTGCTGCCTAATTAGCACTTTGCCCAGTGACAAAATTTTGGACTCGACTAAATTGAAGGCATTTGCAGACCACAAAATAGATTTCATTCAAACGATGATTTCTGATAGGGTAGAAAACATTGTGGGAAAACAAGAGTGTGCTAGTCATTTTCAATCCTTTCAAAGACAAATCTCTTTTTTTAAACCAAATTTAATTTGCCGTCCATAAATGCTTTCAATTTTGACAAGACTAAGACTTTGTCACCTGGTAAAGAGGTAAATGTTCCTGAAGCTAACAGCTTTGGAAAATATTGATGTTGTGAAGGCTTTCGCAATTGATGTCATCAATGTAGAAATAAGGATTCATTGTAACAATATTTAATTCTTTCAGCACCAAGTATATGAGTCATGCCCTGAAAGAAGGAGGTTTATTTCATGCTTTCCGGTAGGTTATCAAGAAATATTGGTGAAATATTTTTCGATATTTCATGGTTACAACCAGTGAAAATACCGATTTTTATATTCTAACTCTTCAATTGAAGGCGAAAACAGTTGTTCCTGCGCACTAGTTACCTAGGTAAAATGTGCATGCCTCACAACCAGATGGAAATATGAAGTAATTTACCTTACATTTCACATGCTTGACGTAATATTGTAATGCGTTGCTATGCAGAGGGGGTACGCCACGCCCCCTCCCCTCCCTCCCAAGGGTTAAAAGCATGAAATAAATAGAATTTTTGGGTTTTTTCGGTGAAAGGTCGAAATTTATTTCATCTCGTGAACATCATTTGTAATATTTTCACTCGTGGCAATGCCACTCGTGAAAATATTACCGATGATGTTCACTCGATGAAATAAATTTCGATCTTTCACCGAAAAAAACAAATATTCTATTTATTTCATGCTTTTAACCCTTTCTGTGGGGAACTTAATCAAAATCCAGTACAGTTCTTTTCGTTTATTCCCCGTTGCGTACCCCTTCCGCATAGCAACGCATTACAATATTACCTCAAGCGCGAGAAATGTAAGGTAAATTACATCACATTTCCATCTGGTTGTGAGGCATGCGCATTTTACCTAAGTAACTAGTGCGTGGGAACAACTCTTTTCGCCTTCAATTGAAGAGTTAGAATATAAAAATCGGTATTTTCACTGGTCGTAACCATGAAATACCGAAAAAATATTTCACCGGTATTTCTCGATAACCTACCGGTAAGCATGAAATAATACTAAGCCAGTTGTCATATAGTTATACATCCATGAAATTCATTTTGTACAACAAATGAGTGACTAAAGAAAGGATAGTATAATTTTGCATGTTGTGTGCAGTCTGATCTTTGATCTATGTTGTCCGCAAAAGCCAATGGCACTGAAAGAGTTAAAATGTATCATACTGTAGATGAAGGGTTGATCTTGCTGTATAATGTATTATGACGAATCAGATTCTAATTCCAGTGGTTCTACATTCGAAGCCAAACCTTGAAGCTCAGTCGTTTACATACACAGCATGGAATCTAGGGATCTTGAGTTGGAATCTCAGCCCTAATTAAACTCTTTCTGAGGACTGATAAGACTCATTCCCCTCTCACCGCTGAACATTTTATCATTTTATTAACAATGTTTAAGTGGGAAGGCAGCCAGTGGCCTTGAAAGAGTATTGTGCAAAGCACTGCTACCAGAAATTCCAGGAATGCATATATATACACACTGGCAGAAGTCATAAGACTTAATGATGTTGAAAATGGCACTTAACATCAAACAACCAAACAAGTCTACATTCAGAATTAATCATGTATCCGTGTTTACTTACGTAAGTACCCAGATCTTGACGTGAGCGTGTGTCGGATAAAGGGGAAGCAGTCATAAAGAATTGTTTGTATTGTAGAATTTTTCATGAAATGCAGAGCTTAACAATTTGCTACAGAGCAAAATCCTTTCAGGTTCATTTGAGCACAAAGTGCTCAAGATGAGCTACTGTGGTAAGTCAGTCAATTGACTGTCAAGAGCCATCTACCAAGAGTTCAATTTATAGCCCAGAACGTAAATGGGCCCTGTCCACAAGTTTTACATTGATTTATATATTGAAAACGTTAGACAAGGAAATTCAAACCAAAACACTGAACAGTTACTGTTTCAGCACCATAGACGAAAACACTGCCTTTTGTGGATGGGATAGATCAAGATCAGACAGCAGTCTGATTGTTGATCTATGCCTTCTGCTTGTTTCGTCATGCCTGTAAGAGAAGTATCTGTCTGAGTTTCAGTGCATAGTATTTTCTGCCTTGGAGAGAGGTTGAGTTGACATATTTAGCTCTAAAAGAGTAAGGAGCAATAATAATTTGTAGCATTATCTAGTAGACCTCTGTTAACCCTTAGTACCTTTCACAACTATATTTGCCTCTATGGCCAGTGTAGAGTAAGGTCAAACTGAACAACACGTGCAGTCTGATTTATGATCTACACTGCTCAGTTAGTGGAGACAGTCTGGAAAAAGCTGCCATGAAATTGGAATTATTAGGGTTTTATTTCTATGCTGAAAGTGTCTCTTTGAATTATTCTGGTCTCTAAAGGTTGAGGTTGTTCTAATCATAAACCTAGGCATGTAGTCACCAACTATTTTTAGCTCACCATAGCACTTAAAGCTCAAGGTGAGCTTTTGTGATCTAGTGTTTGTCAATAATTACATGTGCCTTGTGCCTAGAGGCCACATTTTTAGTAAGATACTTATTGAACTTGTTCACAGTGTTTGTCTTGATAATGTCTGGGACAAGTTTGAAATTGGGTCATGTCGGGTAAAAAAGTAGGTCACAGAACCAAATCTTAGAAAAACCTTGTGTGCACCGTAGGGGGCCACATTTCATCCAAATACTCATCAAACTTTGACAGAATGTTTGTATTGATGTGATATTTTGGGCATATTTGAATTTGGGTGATGTCTTGTCAAAAAGTAGGTCATTGGGCCAAATCTTAGAAAAACCTTGTGCACTCCAGAGGTCACATTTTCAGCCTGACACTCACAAAACTTTGTCAGAGTCTTTGTCTTGATGATATCTAATAGATGTTTGGAAATAGGTTATGTCAGATCAAAAAGTAGGTCACTTGCGCAAATCTTTGAAAAACCTTGTATGCAGTCTAGAGGCCTTATTTTCAGTCTAATACTTATGAAACATTATCAGAATGTTTGTCTTGATGACATCTGTGACAAGTTTAAAACTAGGTCAAGTTGTTCAGAAAGTAGGTAACTTACACTCATTTATTTTAGATCATTAAAACCAAGATCTCTCCAGCTTTATCAATCTTGGATTACTTCACTCAGAGGAGCGCTTTAGGGCAAATGGCCCTCTTGTTATGATTTTTTTTTTTTGTCTTATTTGCACAAATTTTTCTAAATTTGAAAGTAAATCAAGTTCTGGTTGGCTAAAGCATACTTTTTAGCCAATCAAATGTCCTGTTACTTTCTAAATTTGGAAGTAGACTAGGATTGCAATTTAGAATTATTGAGAAATACCAGCCCTGGGTTCAAAATTTGCCCAATCTGAGGATCCCTTAGAGTGACAAATAAACTCAACCAACATTTTCAGCCTTAAAGTAAGACCAAAAAAGTGAAGTTTGTTGGTTGCTTTTCTCTGCAGTGTTTCAGCAAGGCGGACAGTGTAGATCATTGATCAGACTACATGTTTTTTTTGCAATATGATCTTTACACTGGCTGCAAAAGCAACTTTTTTTGTGAAAGGTGCTTTGAGGGTTAACATTGTCAAGCCAAAAAGCATCATTTAGTTCACCTCCTTCTGCAGAGCCCCGGTTTTGATTAGGTAGTATACAGAAATTGAAAATGGTGGGGGTGGGGGGGGGACGGGGGGGTGTTCGCTGCTTCGATTCCCAGCTCTGAGGATTGATGATAGTTGTTGGAACAGGATTCATTTCTCTCTCACCACTGACTGTTAGGATTCATTTTTCTCTCAACGCTGACTGTTGTTGTGATGATGGTTATGTGGGAAAGGAGACCTAGTGGCTTAGAAAGAATATTGTGCAGAGTACTAGTATAAGAAACTCCAGGAGAGCATGGGTAAGTGCTCTTGCTGCTGCGATATAACTGAATTATGTTTAAAATGGCATTAAACACCATACAATCAATACAATCAATCACATCTTTCAATATTGTTTATAAAATGGATCTTATCATAGCAAGGTATTCAAAATTTTCTCTTGTTTTAGGTTCAAAAGAAGATACCAAGACAGTGATTTCATGCAAAGGTACATCAGTGGTATTGTATACAATTACCTTTTGTGTTGGGTTGCTGAATTTGTACTTGTTTTATTCTAATGAAAGGAACATTGTCTGTCTCTCCGTCTTTTCTAATGGCTGACATAAGACTTTCTTGTATCTATTTCTGTTAGGCATATAAACCTTTGATAAACAAAAAAAAGAGAAAGTAGACAACATTAATGATGCATTAAAATACAAGCTTCTAATGAAAATTAAAACCAGGATTAATGTTTTATTGAATGTTCTTTTCATAAATGTTAACCAGATTTAGATATCTTCTCACCTCCACTAGCATTTAACTCCAATATTGCTATACACAAAACACTTTTTTTTTCTGTTTGTCTTTAACCTTATCACAATATGATATTGTCAGCAAATGAAAATATTCTTGACAAAAATCGACAATGCGCCTTTATCACTAGTTTTATTGTGCATGTCTTAGTGGGCTATTAGATTTTAGAACAATGCATCGTCTTTAACTTGTTACCAAATGACAAAATTTTGGACTTGTCCAAATTGAAAGAAATTGCAGACGACAAATTAAAGGTGGCAAAAATGACACAATTTTTCCTTGATAGAGCTGAAAACATTGTGGGAAAAGAAGAAATCCTAAGGGTCGTTAAAAGTCGGGACTGTGTGGTAAAGATTTAATTTTGTGTTATAACATGACCTATTGGCGTTGCAGTGATGTTATCTAATTCACTATTTTGTGTGTTGTCATAAAAACATGGCACTTGCAAACTAAATGTAGGTCAGGAGAAAAATCTCGAAATGTCATGATTCCATATCATCAAGGGCCAACACAGCTATTGTAGATAAATGCTGAGAAATAGATTTTTGCTATAGCACTGGTTTTACCCTTTACTACACAATCCCTAGTTTTAAATGGTGTTTGAAAGAAATATTTTGAAAAAATTGCTGAAAAAGGAGAAAATGCTGGTAACCAGCATTATCTCCATTTCCCACAACGTTTTCTATCCTTTCACGGACAAATTTCATAATTTGGGCCACCTTAAACTCGCATTTTTTCCTTTCTCACAATGTTTTCAAGATATTGAATATAAACCCTTTGCAATATTCTGTGTGACTTTATTCAGTTTAAATTTTCATGAAAAACATGTATTACAATTAAAAATATAGGATAGGACTGACTTCTTCAATTAAGACACCACATAACAATAGGCCTAGTTGCCTAATTTTGGGACTCAGTGTAAGACAATTTGAATTCTTTGATTTATTTGATTTTGTTGAATAAAACTCAGGTCGTGTTATAAAATGGATCATATATGAGTATTCATGTTACATTGAATTTGTTAAGTTAGTCATTTAAAACAAGATAAAAAGTCAACTGGGTTTTCTTGTTTTAGATAACTAATTAAATTCAGTATAACCTGAACACTTATGTAGAATCCAATGTAAACGAATGCATTCAGTTTGGAGGAGTAAACTGTAGCAATATTTGGAGTTCAGAGTCTGTACCTTAATTCCCAAATACACTGACTGCTTTCCCATGTCTTTCAGATGTAACATTACAGCATTAATTGTCATGCTAAGAAAAGATCAAAATTCAATAACAGTACCTTGGACTCAAATCTAAAGAATGGTGTTGTTCAGTTTACTGCTGTCAGTTTCTTTAATACTCTATCTGATACTGACTGTGACAAATGTTTATGTTATGCAAATATTGCATTCTAGCTCTAAAGTCTGGCCTCATGCTTTAGTGCTTAGTGCTTTTATCTGCTCTGCCCTTTTTTATTTGCAAGGGGGTTCAAAATTTGTTTGATATAACATCCTCGATTCCATGCAAGAAAAAAAAAAAAAAATGACAGTAAAGTTTAGCTGAATTCTAAAAACTATGTTACCCAAACAATTTGAGTCTTCTCATTGAGAGCCATTTTTCATTGGCCCACACAATCGGTGCGAGTACTGGTGAAGCTCCCAGGAAGCAGAATCGAGAGAGATTAGTAGAAGTTGTAAGAACTTGTTTCTCAATCGATGTAAAATAAATATGTTTAAACTAGAGCCATTGCTGGCTTCAGAATTTCTTTTTCCTCATTTATGCACAGAATTTTGAGATTTTATGAAAGAAATGTGGTCCTCTTTGAAGAAATTATCTGCTATATATCTGTGGATGTTCACAGTGGTTGATGGAGCAATGCACATGCTGCCAGTGGGCTTTATCTAACTACGACTTAAGTTCCACAAGGTAAATGTTGAGTGCAATAGTATACTACAGTTGTTGACTTCTGGGCAACTTTGTTATTGCTGTTTACAAAATCAAGTGAGCAGTGATCCGGCCAAAGATGTTTAATTCATCTATGTAATGCATCATATTAAGCAAGTTGTTATATAATATTGATTTTTTTTTCTCACCTGAGCACAACGTGCTCAAGGTGAGCTATTGTGATCGCCCTTTCTCCAGCGTCCTTCGTCCATCGTCTGTCATCCGTCGTCCGTCAACAATTTCTTTAAACATCTTCTTCTCCTAAACCACTGGGCCAATCTTGATGAAACTTGGCAGGGATGTTCCTTGGGTGGAGCTCTACCAAATTGTTCAAAGAATTGAATTCCACCCATAACTCTGGTTGCCATGGCAACAAAAAGGAAAAAATGCAAAATCTTTGAAAATCTTCTCCTCTGAAACTAGAAGGCGTAGAGCTTTGATATTTGGTATGTAGCATCTCCTAGTGGACCTCTACCAAGTTCGTTCATATGATGCCCCTGGAGTCAAGACTGGCCCCGCCCCGGGGGTTACAAGTTCGAACATAGGAACAAAGAAGGAAAACTTTAAAATTCTTCTTCTGTGAAACTGGAAGACATAGAGCTTTGATATTTGGTATGTAGCATCTGCTAGTGGATCTCTACTAGGTTTGTTCATATGATGCCCCTGGGGTCAAAACTGGGCCCGCCCCAGGGGTCACAAGTTCGAACATAGGAACAAAAAAGGGAAAACTTTAAAATTCTTCTTCTTTGAAACTGGAAGGCCCAGAGCTTTGATATTCGGTATGTAGCATCTCCTAGTGGGCCTCTACCAAGTTTGCTCATACGATGCCTCTGGGGTCAAAACTGGCCCCGCCCCTGGGGTCAGAAGATAAAACATAGGAACAAAGAAGGAAAACTTTAAAATTCTTCTTCTCTGAAACTGATAGGCATAGAGCTTTGATATTTGGTATGTAGCATCTCCTAGTGGACTTCTACCAAGTTTGTTCATATGATGCCCCTGGGGTCAAAACTGGCCCCGCCAAGAGGGTCACAAGTTAAAACAAAGGAACAAAGAAGGAAAACTTTAAAATTCTTCTTCTCTAAAACTAGAAAGTGTAGAGCTTTGATATTTGGTATGTAGCATCTCCCAGTGGACCTCTACCAAGTTTGTTCATATGTTGCCCCTTGGGTCAAAACTGGCCCCGCCCCAGGGGTCACAAGTTTGAACATAGGAACAAAAAAGGGAAAACTTTAAAATTCTTCTTCTGTGAAACTGGAAAGTGTAGAGCTTTGATATTTGGTATGTATTAAACCTGTTCTAAGTTTGTTAGCCTACCTGAGCACAACATGTTCAGTGAGTTCAAAATTGGGTCACCTGGTGTCATAAACTAGGTCACTAGGTCAAATTAAGGAAATACCTTGCGGGCACTCTAGAGGCTACATTTATTGCTCAAATGACCTGAAATTTGGTCAGAATGTTTGTCTTGATGAAATCTCGGATGGGTTTGGATTTGGGTCACCTGGGATCATAAACTAGGTCACTAGGTCAAATTGAAGAGATACCTTTAGGGCACTCTAGAGGCCACTTTTTTGGCTCACTTGACTTGAAAATTGGTCGAATTGTTTGACTTGATAAAATCTCACATGAATCTGAATTTGGGTCAACTGGGATCATAAACTAGGTCACTAGGTCAAATTGAAGAAATACCTTTAGGGCACTCTAGAGGCCATATTTATTGTTCAATTGATTTAGAAATTGGTAAAAAAGTTTCTCTTGATGAAATCTGAGACGAGTTCAAAATTGGGTCACTTGGGGTCATATTCTAGGTCACTAGGTCAAATTAAAGAAATACCTTGTGGCCACTCTAGAGGCCACATTTCTTGCCCAATTGACTTGTAAATTGGTCAGAATGTTTGTCTTGGTGAAATCTCGGATGAGTTTGGATTTGGGTCACCTGGGATCATAAACTAGGTCACTAGGTCAAATTAAAGAAATACTTTTAGGGCACTCTAGAAGCCACATTTTTTGCTCAATTGACTTGAAAATTGGTCAGAATGTTTGTCTTGAAAAAATCTCACACAAATATGAGTTTTGGTCAACTCGGGTCATAAACTAGGTCACTAGGTCAAATTAAAAAGATACATTTAGGGCACTCTAGAGGCCACATTTTTGGCTCAATTGAATTGAAAATTGGTCAGAATATTTGTCTCAATCAAATCTTACATGAAACTGAATTTGGGTCAACTCGGGTCATAAACTAGGTCACTAGGTCAAATTAAAGAAATACCTTTAGGGCACTCTAGAGGCCACATTTATTGTTCAATTGATTTGAAAGTTGGTTAAAATGTTTCTCTTGATGAAATCTAATATGAGTTCAAAATTGGGTCACCTTGGATCATAATCTAGGTCATAAGGTCAAATTAAAGAAATACCTTGTTGGCACTCTGAAGGCCACATTTATTGCTCAATTGACTTGAAAATTGGTCAGAATGTTTGTCTTGATAAAATCTCACATGACTCTGAGTTTGGGTCAATTTGGGTCGTAAACTAGTTCACTAGGTCAAATTAAAGAAATACCTTTAGGGCACTCTAGAGGCCACATCCTTTGCTCAATTGACTTGAAAGTTGGTCAGAATATTTTTCTTGATCAAATCTTACATGAGTCTGAATTTGGGTCAACTCGGGTCATAAACTAGGTCACTAGGTCAAATTTAAGAAATACCTTAAGGCCTCTCTAGAGGCCACATTTATTGTTCAATTGATTTGAAAATTGGTTAAAATGTTTCTCTTTATGAAATCTAAGATGAGTTCAAAAATTTGATCACATGGGGTCATAAACTAGATCACTAGGTCAAATTAAAGAAATACCTCGTGGGCACTCTAGAGGCCACATTTTTGCTCAATTGACTTGAAAATTGGTCAGAATGTTTTTCTTGATGAAATCTCGGATGAGTTTGGAGTTGGGTCACCTGGGATCATAAACTAGGTCACTAGGTCAAATTGAAGAGATACCTTTAGGGCACTCTAGAGGCCACTTTTTTGGCTCACTTGACTTGAAAATTGGTCGAATTGTTTGACTTGATAAAATCTCACATGAATCTGAATTTGGGTCAACTGGGATCATAAACTAGGTCACTAGGTCAAATTGAAGAAATACATTTAGGGCACTCTAGAGGCCATATTTATTGTTCAATTGATTTAGAAATTGGTAAAAAAGTTTCTCTTGATGAAATCTGAGACGAGTTCAAAATTGGGTCACTTGGGGTCATATTCTAGGTCACTAGGTCAAATTAAAGAAATACCTTGTGGCCACTCTAAAGGCCACATTTCTTGCCCAATTGACTTGTAAATTGGTCAGAATGTTTGTCTTGGTGAAATCTCGGATGAGTTTGGATTTGGGTAACCTGGGATCATAAACTAGGTCACTAGGTCAAATTAAAGAAATACTTTTAGGGCACTCTAGAAGCCACATTTTTTGCTCAATTGACTTGAAAATTGGTCAGAATGTTTGTCTTGATAAAATCTCACACAAATATGAGTTTTGGTCAACTCGGGTCATAAACTAGGTCACTAGGTCAAATTAAAAAAATACATTTAGGGCACTCTAGAGACCACATTTTTGGCTCAATTGAATTGAAAATTGGTCAGAATATTTGTCTCAATCAAATCTTACATGAAACTGAATTTGGGTCAACTCGGGTCATAAACTAGGTCACTAGGTCAAATTAAAGAAATACCTTTAGGGCACTCTAGAGGCCACATTTATTGTTCAATTGATTTCAAAGTTGGTTAAAATGTTTCTCTTGATGAAATCTAATATGAGTTCAGAATTGGGTCACCTTGGATCATAATCTAGGTCATAAGGTCAAATTAAAGAAATACCTTGTTGGCACTCTGAAGGCCACATTTATTGCTCAATTGACTTGAAAATTGGTCAGAATGTTTGTCATGATAAAATCTCACATGACTCTGAGTTTGGGTCAATTTGGGTCGTAAACTAGTTCACTAGGTCAAATTAAAGAAATACCTTTAGGGCACTCTAGAGGCCACATCTTTTGCTCAATTGACTTGAAAGTTGGTCAGAATATTTTTCTTGATCAAATCTTACATGAGTCTGAATTTGGGTCAACTCGGGTCATAAACTAGGTCACTAGGTCAAATTAAAGAAATACCTTAAGGCCTCTCTAGAGGCCACATTTATTGTTCAATTGATTTGAAAATTGGTTAAAATGTTTCTCTTTA
This sequence comes from Hippopus hippopus, assembly GCA_946811185.2. NCBI lineage: Eukaryota > Metazoa > Mollusca > Bivalvia > Cardiida > Cardiidae > Hippopus > Hippopus hippopus. The sequence continues at coordinate 5,930,419 of OX328101.1, read as the reverse complement.
TGAAATCTAAGATGAGTTCAAAAATTTGATCACATGGGGTCATAAACTAGATCACTAGGTCAAATTAAAGAAATACCTCGTGGGCACTCTAGAGGCCACATTTCTGCTCAATTGACTTGAAAATTGGTCAGAATGTTTTTCTTGATGAAATCTCGGATGAGTTTGGAGTTGGGTCACCTGGGATCATAAACTAGGTCACTAGGTCAAATAAAGTAAATACCTGTAGGGCACTCTAGAAGCCACATTTTTTGCTCAATTGACTTGAAAATTGGTCAGAATGTTTGTCTTGATAAAATCTCACATGAGTCTGAATTTGGGTCATCTGGGCTCATAAACTAGGTCACTAGGTCAAATTAAAGAAATACCTGTACGGCACTCTAGAGGCCACATTTCTTGCTCATTTGATTTGAAAATTGGTTTAAATGTTTCTCTTGATGAAATCTAAGATGAGTTTAAAATTGGGTCACTTGGGGTCATAATCTAGGTCACTAGGTCAAATTAAAGAAATACTGAAAAGAATTAAAGAAATAGCTGAGCCCTGGTAGCTCAGTGGGTAGCGTGCAGGACTTGAGAACACAGGGTCCAGGGTTCGATCCCTGGCTACAACCCCTGGCTCGGCCAATTTCTTTCCGAGGATTGATGATAGTCACTGTGACAGGATTCATTCCTCTCCCACTGCCGACCATTGTTTCGATGATGATTATGTGGGAAAGCAGCCAGTGGCTTGGAAAGAAAATTGTGCGTAGTACTGATAAAAGAGACTCCAGGAACGCATAGATAGGTGCACTGCCCACCGCGATATAACTGAAATAATGTTGAAAACTGCGTTAAACACCATATAATCAATCAATCAATCAGTCTTGATAAAATATTGGATGAGTTTGAAATTGGGTCACCTAGGATCATAAACTAGGTCACTTGGTCAAATTAAAGAAATATGTTTAAGGCACTCTAGAGGCCACATTTATTTCTCAATTAACTTGAAAACTGTTCAGAATGTTTGTCTTGATAAATATTTTGATGAGTTCTAAAGTGGGTCACGTATGGTGATAAAGTAGGTCACTTGGTCACCTTACTGAAATTTCTTGTGGATGCTCTAGATGCCACAATTTAAGCTCAATTGACCTGACAATTGGTCAGAAATTGAATTTTGCATGTGGAGTGAAATTTCGCCTATTGATTCAGATGAGCGATCCAGGGCCATCATGGCCCTCTTGTTTTTTAAAAAAAAAAAACTGCCTGAATCATGTCATGAAAAAGTCCTTAAAATACAGAAAATTTACCAACTGCAACAAGTTCCTACTCAGATAAGCCTATTCTAGCCTGGGTCAAGGCGGTAATAATTTATAAATTACCCCATATCACGCCATATCATCATTTCAATTGCGGTCTGCTGTTGATCTTTGGCTGCTATCTGTTTATCGCTTCCGTAATAACCGCCTCGAGACATTTGAGGGTCTCCCCATGATTATTAATTGTGCCGATAATCTTATTACAGACTTGTTTATGGCATGACGTCACAATTTTGATAACAATAGATTTGCGCGTTTTTCGACCAGTTCAAGTATAATGGGGCTGATTTCATATACAAGGGACTTCTCTGAACTGGCCAGTGCCATAAAAAATACATCGCCACCTTCAACAACACTTGGTATTGCCTCTTAAGTCATTGTGAATAATACGTTTGAAATTTTATAGTCAATATTTGAAAGATGGCACCCAAACAGGAAGTGATCAATCCAAGGCTTTTGGAATTTAGGTAGCTATTTTTAGTCATTTACATTCGAAAACGATTGCAGCAACATCTACTTTACCCCACTGTGAGATGGGGTAAAGTAGATGTTGCTGTGATCGGTTTTCGAATATCCCCAGGCTGTCATTTTTGATGTCTGAATGATAAAAAAAAAAAAAAAAAAAAAAAAAACTGCAACCCAGGCTAGCCTATTCTGACTACGTAGGGAATTTTATTGTGTGAAGTACTGGTAAAAGACCCTATTGATGCCCCCCTTGCAAAAAAGGTAATGCCCAATTAAGTGTAAAAGAGACAATACCTGTAGCTCTTTACCAGATGACCTAATTCTATACTGGTCAAAATGGAGAGCATTGCAGATGACAAAATATGTGTATTTATCTCCACCAATACTGGAGATATTTACTTTCAAATTTGTATAAGTTGTTAACTATCAAAAGGGCAACCCATAGAACAAGGGCAGGTAACCATCAAAATATTTTTAACAAAGTAATGCCCCTTTTTTGACTTTAATTTTTGTGGTATTTGTCGAAAACAATACCACTATAAGTTCAATGTTGAATTTTGAAGACCGTGTATCGTGTTTTGTGCAAAGCCGAAGGAAATAAACCCAATTAAACTCAATTTTTCTCAGAAAAATGAGTTTTTCGGTTGCACTTCGATATGTAATTGGAAATGGCATGTTAAAACACACTGGGTGAGGCCATCAATCGAGGAAATACTAATTTTTTATTGAAAATAGCTTCACTCGCTCATAGCCTTCTATTGGCGCAATGATACAAAATTTGTCTACTGATCGCTTGGTCCCGGGCTTTTTTGTTCCAAAACCACTTCGTCCCATGGCTTGTTCATCCTATGATTTCGCGCTACTCCATTTGATAGGGCATGCATATTTATAGATCGAAATAATATTGATTGTAATGTTGGGAATTTATTGTTAACGGCCAAAATATATTTCAAAATCATAGTTTTCAGGTACGAACTTATTTCTATACGATATATTTACATGGTTTCTCTCTCTACCCATCATGCATCCTACTGTCTAGGGACATTACTCCTGACTCCTCCTTATGATCAAAGGGAGACCACCAATACACAAATAATCGTAACTTTGTCATGAGTACTCTCCCTTCAACCAAACAGTAATTCATTTGCTTAGTAGGTTAACTTTCAAGCCAATATTTGAATAATATTTCTCTTTTTCTTTCAAATTATTAATTCCACACAATGGCTTCCTTGACAAATACCACTTCAGGGTTCTCAACACTTTGATTACTAAAAGGGACTGCAGCTGTGTTGGCATCTGCATGTGATACTCTTATTAGATTTTGCTCTGGAATTTCGCAGAGGCTTTTGGAAATATCTCAAGATCAGTAACACACATCAATCATATGGAATCAATAATTCAAATAGTTATGATGGTGTCACATTTGATCTCACAAAAATAGACAAATTTAATGTTTGCAAAACACCCATCCTGTCATCTAAATATCAAAATTGCAGCTTACTACTGAACGTAACTGCCCAGTTTCTTTATGCTTGCAAAGCAAAATACATCTAGTAATCTAGAAAATGTAGTATTTTTCAATGTTTTACAGGAAAGTTCATTTATGGTGAAAAAACATCAGCAAAATATGCTTTTATTTAGATTTGGTATCAGACATTAATTTTTTTCTGAACAATGAGACTGGAATATTTATTACAAGCACATCATAGGTCTGTAACATGGTATAGGGTAAATCTGGCAAAACTTCTACAAAATTCATCAGAACTCACATAAAAGTTCACTGGGAGTTTGAACTTGGGGAAAGTCATCCTTGGATGACCCCCTTGATACTCTATTACAGTTTTTAGCTCACCTGAGCACAAAGTGCTCAAGGTCAGGTTTTGTGATCGTGCTGCGTCCAGAGTCCGCCATGCACCATCAACTTTTACCTTGTGTACGCTCTAGAGGCCAAATTTTCAGTCTGATACTCATGAAACTTAATGATATCTTGGACGAGTTTGAAAATGGGTCATGTCGGGTCAAAAACTAGTTTGTTAGGTCCAATCAGAGAAAAACCTTGTGTACACTCTAGAGGCCACATTTTTAGCTCCACTGGCCGAAGGCCAGCGAGCTATTGTCATGGCGTTGTGTCCGTCGTGCGTCCGTCCGTCTGTTCGTCCGTGCGTGCGTCCGTAAACTTTTTCTTTAAAAACTTCTCCTCAGAAACTATTGACTGGATTTTTACCAAATATCACAGGAATGTTCCTTTGGTGGTCCTCTTTCAAATTCCTTCAAATAATTGTGTTCCATGAAGAATTCTTGTTGCCATGGCAACCAAAGTAAAAAACCTTTAAAAATCTTCTCCTCCCAAACCGCTATTTGAATAGCATTATTATTTTGCAGGAATGTTCCTTAGATACAGGTTTACAGAATTCCTTAAAAAAAAAAAGATCTGTCAAAAAACATGGCTTTTATGGGAGACTCATTTTCCTTTTATGGTATAAAGTAAAATCTTTGAAAAATTTCTTCTCTAAAACTATTCATTGGATTTCATTGTTGTTTTGCAGGTAAGTTCCTATGGTGGTTGTCTACCAAATTGTTTCTTCAGTGAGCTAAAATGCAGGATTGAATGATAATTGTTAAAAACTTCCTTTCGCCATTATAGAAATATCAGGCCTGTGGAGCGATACAGGCGCTCAAGCGCCTCTAGTTAGTCAAAAACTCTAGAAAGTTGGTCAGAATGTTTGTCTTGATAATATCTTGGACAAGTTTGAAAATAGGTCATGTCGGGTCATTTTGTAGGTCACTAGGTCAAATCTTAAAAAATCCTTGTGTACGCTCTAGAGGCAACATTTTCAGTCTAAAACTCTTGAAAGTTGGTCAGAATGTTTGTTGATGATTTCTTGGACTAGTTTGAAAATGGGTCATGTCGGGTCATAAATTAGGTCACTAGGTCAAAGCTTTGAAAAATAATGTGTACCCTCTAGAGGCCACATTTTCTGTCATATACTCATGAAAGTTGGTCAGAATGTTTGTCTTGAATAAGTTTGAAAATAGGTCACATCAATTCAACAACTAGGTCACCAGGTCAAATCTTTAAAATAGCTTGTGTAGCTCTAGAGTCATCATTTTCTGTCCAATACTTATGAAAATTAGAATGTTTTTCTTGATGATCAATATGATGAAATTGAAAATGGGTCACATTGGGTAAAAAACTAGGTCACCTTGTCAAATCTTGGAAAAACCTTGTGTACACTCTAGAGGCCACATATTCTGTCCAGTACTTATGAAAGGTGGTCAGAGTCTTTGTTTTGATAATATCTACTGTGGGAAAATGGGCTGTTTTTGGCTAAAAAGTAGGTCACTGAGAGAAATTCTAGAAAAAGCTTGTGTACAAGCTAGAGGCCAAATTTTCAGTTCAATAATTATGAAAGCTTTGTAGAATGTTTGTCATAATATCTCAAAAGAGATTGAAAGTAGGTCATGTTTGGTCAAGAAACTCAGGTTAGCGACTTTAGGGCTATCATGGCCCCCTTGTTGTATTTTCTAACTGAAACAAAGATAGACCCAAAAATATTCCGAAAAACTGAAGGAAACTTACTCTTGTGCAAAACAGCACAACTCGGACAGCAAAGTGAAAGTTTGGACATACCATCATATAAGTTTGGACAGGAAATTTTTCATGGTTACAAGCAATTTCACCTTTTCCTGTAAGGTTTTCCAAAGCAGCCTCCTTAAAAAGTATCAGGGAAAAGGTCAAAGTTGTTTTAAAAAGGGGAAAATTTGCTTCCCTCTACTAATACCCCCACGTTCTCCCCCTCATTTTCTGTTTTGAGCTTTTAAAGTTTTCCTGTTACCCTCTCTGTAAAAATAGTGTTAGGAAATAGAAAGAGTGTGGTTGGATGTTTTGCTTTTTGGTTGAAAAACACTTTATACAGTTTATATTATCGATCTATTCTCAAGGTGCCAGTGATCTATTGAATTTACATTTTTTTCCTTGTCCCACTTTGAACAACTCACTAAAAAGATCATTGTTCTTCGGACACTTCAAGTTTTCCTTAATATTTCATAGGAAGACTGTCATTTTTTCTTCAAATAAAGTTTTTTTGAGATCTTTAAGTAGCTTTCTATTTAACTGTTAAGATTATTTTGTCTACATTTTCAAACAAACATAGAAAAGTCCAGGATATATCTCAGGTTTGAATGACTCAGCCTATGGAAGATTTTGTTTGCATCAGAAAGAAAGTGGGTATGATGTCATTGCTGTGTGTATAAATGTAACTGGTGCTTAGTTAAGCCTATGTAGCTATGATAAATAGTGTAGGAGTTACCCAACCTACGTGTTGAGAAGTTTCTAGCTGTGAAATGCACGTAATATCTTGTTTTTCTTAGATGTCTGAATATTGACACTGTCCAAGTTTTGCTGGATTTACCCAACTCCTTACTAGTTGAATGGAAATTACAGCACAAGAACTGGAAAGAAAAAAACCATAAAATGAAGGCAGACTCTTTGGCTTTGTAAATAGGCATATTAGATTTTTATTTATATTTTGTCATAAGAAGTAGCAGAAAAGCAGTCAGAAACCAGTAGTTTTGAACCTGAATTGATATTGATTTTGTACCTTTTAAAAAGTAAACATTGGTTTATACCTTTTAGAAAGTAAACATACAACAAATCTTAAGAGTATGAAAAGTATAAGTAGCTGAGTGGAATGTGTATGTTTCAGAGTAGGTCTAGCAAAGATCAACTTAGAAGACTAATTCACCAATTTCTTTTATTATCTACAACTTACATGTAATTTTTTTTTTTTTTCCAATTCTTAATTATGCTCCCCTTCAACGAAGTGGGGGTATATTGCTTTGCTAATGTCGGTCGGTAGGTCGGTCAGTAGACCTTACCTTGTCCGGATGATAACTAGACACAGAGTTGACCTAGGTTCGTCAAATTTGGCACATACATGGGTCTCGGAGTGTAGATGATCCCTATCAATTTTGAGGTCAATCGGTCAAAGGTCAAGGTCACAGTGACCGTCAACATGTTGATATATAGACCAAACCTTGTCCGGATGATAACTAGACACAGAGTTGACCTAGGTTTGTCAAATTTGGCACAGACATTTGTCTTGGAGTGCAGATGATCCCTATTGATTTTGAGGTCAATCGGTCAAAGGTCAAGGTCACAGTGACCGTCAACTTGTTGATATATAGACCAAACCTTGTCCGGATGATAACTAGACACAGAATTGACCTAGGTTTGTCAAATTTGGCACAGACATGCGTCTTGGAGTGTAGATGATCCCTATTGATTTTGAGGTCAATCAGTTAAAGGTCAAGGCCACAGTGACCGTCAACATGTTGATATATAGACCAAACCTTGTCCAGATGATAACTAGACACAGAATTGACCTAGGTTTGTCAAATTTGGCACAGACATGCGTCTCGGAGTGCAGATGATCCCTATTGATATTGAGGTCAATCGGTCAAAGGTCAAGGTCACAGTGACCGTCAACATGTTGATATATAGACCAAACCTTGTCCAGATGATAACTAGACACAGAATTGATCTAGGTTCGTCAAAGTTGGCACAGACATTCATCTCGGAGTGCAGATGATCCCTATAGATTTTGAGGTCAATCGGTCAAAGGTCAAGGTCACAGTGACCGTCAACATGTTGATATATAGACCAAACCTTGTCCGGATGATAACTAGACACAGAATTGACCTAGGTTCGTCAAATTTGGCACAGACATTTGTCTCGGAGTGCAGATGATCCCTATTGATTTTGAGATTAATCCATCAAAGGTCAAGGTCACAGTGGCCTTCAACTTAATGATATTTAGACCTAACCTTGTCCAGATGATAACTAGACACAGAATTGACATAGGTTCTTCAAATTCTGTACAGATATTCATCTTGGAGTGTAAATGATCCCTATCGATTTTAAGGTTAATCCGTGAAAGGTCAAGGTCACAGTGACCACCAGATGATTCAGGGCCCGCGCTGCCGTTCGCCACTTGAGCCATTTGCTCAAAAAAAATTAAAGTGTCTCAAAAATCTGTGGCTCCAACATTTTATTCGCGTATTATCGGGGACGTAGTAAACATCGAAGTTGACTGGGAAAAAGCGGAAGTCGAACGCGCATGCCGAAAAGAAAATCGATAACCCAGTCTGTGTATCGGCGACTGTTTACAATCTTGTATGTATACACACGGCGGTGTGTGTAATTATGCGAACTGTTGACAGATTATCACATTTAACAATTGAAGTGAGCTATAAATCAAAAAGATGACCCCCCAATCAATTCTTTTGATATCAGTTTATGACCTGTGCCACTTCCTGTATCAATGTGGCAGTAGGGGGGCATGACTGTTTTACAAACAGACATCTTGTTAACTATTTGTTTACAAGGGTCAAAAACAGAAATCTTCAAGTGGAAATACTTTTTAGCTGACTTGGATGAAGTGCACTACCCCTGATGTAGGCATTTGCATTAGTGTTGTCATTAGAGTCTGCATACACATTTATGTTCAAATTTTTCAACTTTTTTACCAAACGACAAAATTTTGGACTTTACCAAATTGAAAGCATTCACAGACGACAAATTAAAAGTCACTAAAATGATGATATCCGTCTTTGATAGGGTAGAAAACATGGTGGAAAAGGAGAAAATGCTGTTTACCAGCATTTTCTCCTTTTCCCACAATGTTTTCTAAAGCTTTCTTTCTCAGGGTCGTTAAAAGTCAGGATTGTGTGGTAAAGGGTTAAGAGCTAACATTTTCAAAACCTTGAGATGAATTTGGTTTATATTTGGTAGTTGATAGATTGCCCAAAGTTTCTTTCAGCAGTGCCCTAGCCCACACCCTTAGTCTTAAGGTCAAGGTCCTAGACTTTAATATTTTACACAACAGCTTTACATTGAATTTTTGAAGAGCTGGTATTTTCTAAGCCATATGATGGATTTGTTTCATTTTTGGTATGATGATAGATTCAGGTCCAAAGTTTCTTTCAGCAATATCTTCACCCATGCCAATGATTTTGAGGTCAAGATAATAGTTGATATTTTACATCAAAGTTTTACATCAACATCTTTTAAGACCTCATGATTTCAAAACTAAATGATGGATTTGGGTAATGTTTGGCTTGATTACAGATACAGATCAAAACTTTCATTGAGCAGTACCCTAGCTACATGTATGCCCATGCCCATGATCTCAAGGTGCAGGTCATGGGTTTTGAAATTTTATGTTAACAGTTAACTAGAGTTCTTTCTTTCCCAGACAAATTTTGTTAATCTTAAGTATTGTAATGAATATAGATCCATAGGTCCATTCAACTCAACCCCTGCCCATGCCTGTGACCAAAAGGTCAAGGTTGAGCGATTTCCCTAACCTCGTCATCGGAGTTGGGTGTTGAGTCTTCTATCTTAGGCTGGGACCTTGCTGCTGTTTCAAGGCACTGCTGCTCTGAACAATTAACTACTCCAGGCAAGCTTTGCTGTCTGATGACAATCCTTGTTAACCTTCCACAACACTTCCCAAGTTTTAGCAACCTTGAGTAGGAATGTTTTTGAAAACATTGTGGTGCCTAGCATTTTCTCCTTCGCTCACAATGACTTTTGCCATTTTGACTCACATTTATCATCTGCAAATGCTTTCAGTTTGAGCAAGTCTTGAAATTCTTCACTTCATTTAGGGTCAAAGGTTATTATCTTTTACAAACGATTATAGAACAAATTTTCAAAACATATAATTCTTCTTCTTTCAAAGGTCTTCTTTCATGTTCCTGCTATGGTACTATGTCTTTTATTTTTTGTGAACAAATATTTTATTTTTTCAATTTTGATTTCATTCCTTAGTTTTGCCAAAATTCTAAGAATTGGTCTATTTTATGGTGCATGACGGACTGTAGTGGGATGAAGTTACTAAATTTACTTTAGCTTTGACCAAACAAAAGTTAAGGAAATCCTCTTTAATATGCCGAGCCCAGGTAGCTCAGTTGGTAGCGTGCAGGACTTGAGAACACGGGGTCCAGGGTTTGATCCCTGGCTACGACCCCCGGCTCGGCCTATTTCTTTCCGAGGATTGATGATAGTCACTGCGACAGGATTCATTCCTCTCCCACTGCTGACCATCATTTCTACGATGATTATGTGGGAAAGCAGCCAGTGGCTTGGAAAGAAAATTGTGCGGAGTACTGGTAAAAGAGACTCCAGGAAAGCATGGATAGGTGCACTGGCCACCGCGATATAACTGAAAAAATGTTGAAAACGGCGTTAAACACCATACAATCAATCAACCTCTTTAATATGACCCGATAGACAAAAAAGGTTTTAAAAAATTGTGAGAATGAGGGAGAAAAAATACTGGTCATTTTCTTTTTTCCTCACAATGTAATCTACTCTTTCAAGGAAAAATCTGATCATTTGAGTTACATGTATACTTTATTTGTCATCTGCAAACATTTTCATTATTGACCTGTCTTAAATGTTTTAGTTTTGTAAAGAGTGAAACATGTCCATCTGTGACATTGTAGGCAATACTATCTAATAAAATGTATCATGCAGAAGGCATTGCAAAGTTTGAACCCTAACTTGTGTGGGAAAGTGTTTTTATGTGGTAAGGGGTTGTTACCTTGCCTTCAATCTTTTCGTTCTATTTTAGAAAGGCTACTGTGTTATGGAGGTTGTTGCAAAGGGAATATGTTTTCTTGCTCTTGAATGTCTGCATGTCTACATGTCTTGTTACTGATAGTTTATTATGTTACAGTTATTTTTGCCATGCTTAAAATTGATGTTATTTTGTTCAGGCTAACTTATCATGTTTTGGAGAGATTTTACCATGTTTTATGTTGTCTTTCTGTGGAATGGTGTTAGGCTAGACATTTGTAGACAATAGAGACCAAAATTATACCTAACAGCAATTTTCACATTTGGTTAATATGTTTTCACATTTTTGCAGTAAGCGGCAAAAGGTTTTTGCAGGAGGTAATGAGATTTAACCTTTTACAGAGTAATCCTGGTTTTAAAAACCCTGGAGAAGGAGGCCATATTTAAATATAGTTTGTCATAATTTCATCATCATGTCCATTTTATCTCATGTATAGTGCTTTTATGATGTCATATATTTTATACAGAAATAGATCTATCTATCTATCTATCCATCTATCTATCTATCTGTCTGTCTATCTATCTATCTATCTATCTATCTATCTATCTATCTATCTATCTAAAACAACTTTGAGGAAGAAAGCTTTTGCACAGATAGTGGGAAAAAGGTGAACATTCTGGTAACCAGCATTTTCTCCTTTTCCCACAATGTTTTCTACCCTTTCTCTGACAAATATTATCAATTGATCCTCATAATTATGATTATTTTTGCATGCAAAATTCAATGCTTTCAATATGGACAGTTCCAAAATTTTGCCGTCTGGTAAAGGATTAACTTGAGATCACAAGTAACCTTTTATTGTATGGTGTTCAACACTGTTTTCAATATTTTTTTGGAGGCCAGCACACCTATCCATACCTTCCTGGTGTTTCTGTTACCAGTTTTTTGCACAATATTCTTCCCAAGCAACTTGCTACTTTCACACATAACCATCCTCAAATCAATGATCAGTGGCCAAAAGTCAGTGCACTTTAAACTGTTTCAACTCTTTACCAAGTAACAAGGAACCGAATTTTAGGCATTTGCAGATAACCAATTCAATGCAGCTCAGAAGATTATTTCTGTTCTTAAAATGGGAAAAAAACAGTTTGGGAAAAGGAGAAAATGCTGGTTACCAGAATGTTCACCTTCTTTCCACAATCTGTGCAAAAGCTTTCTTTCTCAAAGTTGTTTTAGATAGATAGATAGATAGATAGATAGATAGGCAGATAGATAGATAGAGAGATAGATAGATAGATAGATAGATAGATAGATAGACAGATTTATTTCTGTATAAAATATATGACATCATAAAAGCACTATACATGAGATTAAATGGACATGATAATGAAATTATGACGAACTATATTTAAATACAAAGGATGACACAAAAAAGGGATTATAAATCCCTTATTTCTGTTGTGGTCCTTGAAATGATAATAAATAAAGAAAAAGTGTGACATAGGAGGACATGCCTCATAATTCACAAAATCACAGTTAGCTAAAAAAGATTTATCGCAGCTTACGACTATTTGAAATATGACTTATCACAGTAAATGGCAATTTTCGAATAAAGACGCATTACAACAAGTAACTTTTTAAGCTGGCTTTAAAAACAAGAAAGCTTTCGGTATCCCTGATTTGTTTGGGCAATTCATTCCAGAGCAAAATCCCTCTGTAGGAAAAAGACTTTTTGCCAAAGCCTTTGACCCTCGGAAATGAAAAGTGCCCACTCTCTTTCAAAAAATGTTCTACTCTGTTTCAAAAAATGTTCTGAGTCGTCACTGTTGCAATTGACAGTTACTCTCAGTCTAGCACTGTATTGATGTTACTGTATTTATTGTTTTAACTCATGATTGTGTGGTAAAGGATTAAAAAGACTCTATTTCCCTTTCAAGTTTTATTTGGATAATTTGAATTTATGAACTGAAATTTTTAACTACAATAATGCTCACATGCTTTACCTCAGTCGGACTGTTTCATTGGCTTAGCTTAACCTTTTTTTTTTTCCTAAGATTTTATTGTCCCCGTATATTGGTGTGTGAGGGTCGGGGAGCCATCCCTCTACACATCTTACAAAATAATAAAAGTCATGGTCATACAGTTAGGGACAAAGGAACAAAAACAGATAATAAACATGAGGAAAAAAAAGTAAATAAGAATAGAAACAAAAAAAAAAAAGATGTAAGCAAAAAGCGAATCTTCCCAGATTTACAGAGAAAAAAAAATATTAATCTCTTGAATGATTCTTTAGTAAAACATTCTAGGTTATTGTTTTCGATGGCTGTTTTTCTTACAATCTTGAACTTGATAGATATAAAATTCCTGGCACCAGTTTCTGTAGGTATTTGTTTTCTAGATCTACATTTAAAGATGTACATTTCAAACAAAATGAGAAGAGTGCTTTTTGCATAGGTATTAGATTTGACGTATCCAAACAATATTTTTTTAACAGTTAGATCTGAGTAAATGGTTCCATTGTGTTTAAAGTAATTTGAAATGATTGGGTGAACTTTGGGACAGTTCCAGAATAAATGCTCAATTGTTTCTTGTTCGTTAGTACAAAAAGTGCAATCTGAAGAGTCGATATATTTTATTTTATACAAGAAATAATTTATTCCAAGAATGCGGTGAATAATTTGATATTGTAACCACTGTATATATGAATCTTTTGTTATTAAAAAGGGTAGGAAAAATATTTGTTTCCATTCATCGGAATCTATACTGATGTTTAATTTCTGTGCCCAGGTTTGAACACACGCTAGCTGGTCGTTGTTTTTGTTAAGACTTTGATAGATACTTTTTGAACCTTTTGAATCCTTAAGAATCAATTGAAGGTATGGTGGTATTATAGGTCTATGGTGTTTACAAATGTTTTCGCTTTTTAAGGACAGGTCTGTTAGGTACTTTTTAATAGTGGACTTTAATTGTTGAAAAGTTAAAAAATTAAGCGACAAGTTGTATTTTGTATTTATTTGTTCTACGCTTGAAAAAGAACCATTAGAATCGAATAAATCTCCTATACAGTTAATGCTGGCCTTATATAAGTTATTTAGATAAATACTTTTGCCATTAATTTTGATGTTCGGGTTGTAGAATATTGGACTGTCTTGAATGTTCGTATTGTCTATTTTAACAGTATCTATTAAGTGACATAGTGCTTTGAGCACATCTATCCAAAATGGATTTGTTATTCTGTTCATCAGATTTTCTACAAAGTCTTTTCCACATAAACATAATTTATCAATATTTATTAATTCGTCAATAATATTTACCCATCCACCATTGCTTTTAATCAAATGTCTGATCCAAGTGATTTTTAGGGCATTGATAAAAGCTTTAACATTTATCATTTTCAGTCCACCGTACACATAATCTTTTGTGACAACTCATCTTTTTATTTTATGACAGCCTTCCCAAATATACGTATAAAATGTATTTTGGAGCTGCGAACATACCTTTTCAGGAGGATTTGGTAGGGCAAGAAACATGTGGTTCATTTTTGAAATAAGTAAACTTTTTATAACTGTGATTTTTCCTACTGGCGTGAGGATACGTCGGTTCCATCGTTTAATTGTGTTTTCTATTTCATTTAATTTTGGTATGAAATTTAAATCAATTATTTTGTTTAAATCTATGTGAAAAATTATACCCAATAACTCAAATTTCTCATGTCCCCATATCAATTTCCATGTAGTTTTGATAGTGTCAGAACTGTATTTTTTCTTTCCGATTCAAATAACTTTAGTTTTATTGAAATTTATGTTTAGACCAGATAATTTAGAAAATTTTGATAGGAAATTAAGCGTTTCGTTTAAAGATTTTTCCGATCCGTCAAGAAATATACTTGTATCGTCTGCAAACTGTGATAACTCAAATTCTGTACCTTTAATGTTTATTCCTTTCATGTTGTATAATTTCTTATGTAAATGGATAATTTTTCGGCACATAAAAATATAGCTAGACAAAGGGTCTCCTTGACGACAGCCTCTCTCAATTCTGAAGAAGTTTGATAAAAATCCACACTGAGAAACTGTTGACTTTGCATCTTGATAAAATACATTAAACCATCTCATAATTGATGGTCCAAAATCGAAAGTTTCAAGAGTTTTGTTAACAAAAGACCAAGAAAGGGAATCAAATGCTTTTTCGAAGTCGATTAAGAGTATTATACCAGGAATATCATTTACTTTAGTGTAATGTAAAAGATCGTACACGAGTCGAATATTTTCTCCTATGTATGTGTCTTTTAAAAAACCAGATTGGTCAGTATGAATAAGTTCATTAAGGAATGACTTGATTCTGTTGGCAATACATCCTGTTCTGATTTTGTATACTGTATTTAACAAGGTTATTGGCCGCCAATTTTTTAAGAATTGTTTCGGTTTATTTCCCTTTGGAATGCATGTCATCAAACCTTGTGTTTGAGTTTCAGATAAAGAATTTGTATGGTATGCTTCGTTCAATGCTCTGACAACAAAATCTCCTAACTTATTCCAAAAAACTTTGTAAAAATCGGCATTAAAACCGGATGTACCTGGACTTCGATTATTTTTCATATATTTTAACATTTGAGAAGCCTCTGTCATTGTAAATTTTCCTTCAATACTTTTCGACTCCTCAACTGAGAGTTGCGGTATTTGTAAATCAGAAATAAAGTGGTTAAAGTCATCAACAGAAAAATCAGAAGTTGTTGACTTGTAAAGAGACTGGTAAAATACTTTTATTTCATCAAAAATATCTTTTTGATTTGTTATTTCAGATCCGTCATCTTTGATAATTTTTTTAACAGTTTTTAGCTCCACTGGCCGAAGGCCAGAGAGCTATTGTCATGGCGTTGTGTCCGTCCGTCCGTCCGTCCGTGCGTCCGTAAACTTTTTCTTTAAAAAATTTCTCCTCAGAAACTATTGACTGGATTTTTACCAAATTTCACAGGAATGTCCTTTGGTGGTCCTCTTTCAAATTCCTTCAAATAATTGTGTTCCATGAAGAATTCTGGTTGCCATGGCAACCAAAGTAAAAAACCTTTAAAAATCTTCTCCTCCCAAACCGCTATTTGGATAGCATTATTATTTTGCAGGAATGTTCCTTAGATACAGGTTTACAGAATTCCTTAAAAAAAAAAAAAAGATCTGTCAAAAAACATGGCTTTTATGGGAGACTCATTTTCCTTTTATGGTATAAAGTAAAATCTTTGAAAAATTTCTTCTCTAAAACTATTCATTGGATTTCATTGTTGTTAGCTCCACTGGCCGAAGGCCAGCGAGCTATTGTCATGGCGTTGTGTCCGTCGTGCGTCCGTTCGTCCGTGCGTGCGTCCGTAAACTTTTTCTTTAAAAAACTTCTCCTCAGAAACTATTGACTGGATTTTTACCAAATTTCACAGGAATGTTCCTTTGGTGGTCCTCTTTCAAATTCCTTCAAATAATTGTGTTCCATGAAGAATTCTGGTTGCCATGGCTACCAAAGTAAAAAACCTTTAAAAATCTTCTCCTCCCAAACCGCTATTTGGATAGCATTATTATTTTGCAGGAATGTTCCTTAGATACAGGTTTACAGAATTCCTTTAAAAAAAAAAGATCTGTCAAAAAACATGGCTTTTATGGGAGACTCATTTTCCTTTTATGGTATAAAGTAAAATCTTTGAAAAAATTCTTCTCTAAAACTATTCATTGGATTTCATTGTTGTTTTGCAGGTAAGTTCCTATGGTGGGTGTCTACCAAATTGTTTCTTCAGTGAGCTAAAATGCAGGATTGAATGATAATTGTTAAAAACTTCCTTTCGCCATTATAGAAATATCAGGCCTGGATTTTTCTAGGCCTCAAAAATATCTTGTTTGTTTTTCACCTTCTATACTCCATTTTACTCTTGATCGGACAATTGAACCTTTTATTCTTTCGTGTTGTAATTGTTCATATTCGTTTTTTAAGGAAAAGTATTCGTTTGAATTATTATTTAGATTTTGTTCCAAATGTTTCATTTTTGACTGGATTTCTAGTTCTCTGTTGTTATTAATCTTTTTCCTGTATGAACCATAAGAAATCGATTTGCCCCTTATTTCCATCAATAGTGTTTCAAGAAATAGTTGGTCATTGATTGTAAATTGAATTTCTGAATTAGGAATTTTCGTTAAAGTCTCTCTATTGTAAATTGGGATCGCGTATTGTTCTTTTACTTCTTCAATCTTTTTATTTATAGTGTTGATATAATCAAGTCTTAGCTTAGCCTTGTATTTCCTATCCCCTTCTTTCCCAGCTCCCTAATAATTGATTGATCATTGCAGTCTGGCTCTGTATTAACCAACCATTCTTAAGAACATTCTTTGTCTTTTTCTCAAGAATATTCTAAATTTGAAATTAACTACTGAATGGCTGGATCATACAGTTTAGCCAAACAGGAGCTGTTTTACTTTCTAAATCTAGAATAAGATTAGAAATAAAACTGAGAATGATTATTGAACACAGACCTTGAAAATTAATTTTAGAGATTGTTTTTCTTCAATACTGAAATTTTTTCTGAAGTACTGAATAATTTCTGTCATGTTCATGTAATTAGTATTGAACAGTGAATGCATTATTTGATTTATAAGGGCTAAACTCATACACTCATTAATCACTGACAATTAAAAATTTGTTAAAAACACTGTGGTCAAAGGATTAATTGTTCCAATTTTACCATATATTTTTCCTTTTCCTACATGTACATGCATGTTCACTTTTATGCCATTTATGCGCACTGTATTTTTACACCAATTAAAGATTATATACATGTAGCTTGGCATTATAAACATAAATGTAACTAATGGAAATATAAACATCTTATATAAAATAGATATACATGTATTTCAAATATATATTGTTTCATTCTCCTTTTTTCTGTAATTGTATGGTGTTATTCTCCTTCCATCATTTTCAAATTTTATCAGTCAATTTACCAATTACCATACAATTTTATGTACAGAAGCTCTCCTAGCTTTGATGCTCCAATCAGTTTTTCTTCATGTATTTAACTCTTTTATCAAATAACTAAATTTCAAAGTAGTCCATATGGAAACCATTTTGCAGACAATGCAATAAATAAATGTGGCTCAAGTGTGAAGATCTGTCTTTGAATGGATAGAGAACATTGTGAAAAACAGGAGGAAATGCTGGTTACCAATTTCTCCTGTCTCCTGTGTTTTAAAAGTCCTTTATTTCTCAGGGATTGTTTGGTAAAGGGCAAAGTTTTTTTTTTTTTTTTTTTTATCATTTGAAATCTTAACTTAACCTGTATCCTAATATTCAAGATACATCTGGAATTAAAAGTAGTTCCAAAGAAACTTATATGTAACAACTTTATCTGAAGATGAAAACAATTATAGCTTTGTTATAATCATACATTTTTGATAGTTAGATTTACATGAAAATCTAAGTTAGAAATAGTATGTATGATCAAAGAGCTTTGACTAATGATGGCACTAGTTCCTTATCTCACTTGTGTGTAAGGTAAGAAAACTGTATCTCTCTACTGAACGATAGATATTTAGACCTGACCAAATGAAAAGCATTTACAGACAACAAATTGAAAATGGAACAAATGATGAACTTTTTCTGTGAAAGAGCAGAAAACATTGTGGAAAAAGGAGAAAATGCTGGTTACCAGCATTTTCTCCTTTTCCCACAATGTTTTCAAAAGCCTTCTTTCTCAGGATCCTTAAAACGCAATTATTTGGTAAAGGGTAAATATGGTTATTTTACTCTATAAGCGATGGAAGTTATTTAATAAGAAAAGTTTTACACAACAGGTTTTTTATAACAGATTTACATTGTTTGTTAACTTCGTTTTGATGAACTTCATCATTTTTTTTAAATTGAATGACTAATTTACCTTATACTGCATGACTGTGACTTTTTAAATTCCTTCAGTCTTTTGAGCACATTTTGAGAATTAGAAACAATTGTTTGTTTACAAGCAGTTGCTTCATATTATTTTTGTTGATACATGTACTAATTCAGTAACTGTATGTGACAGTTCTAAATCAATACGGTTAATTATTGATCAATATTTTCATTTTCATTAATTTTCTAAATATCAGTAAATTTGAGCAACTGAATGAAGATTACAGTTTCAATAATACATGTACCTTTAGTAGGTACAGATCTAAAGACAAGCGTATTTTCATTAAATTTATACCAACTATTCTTTAAGTGAAGCCAAGCCTTACGTTTACTAAAACTATACGAAATATCATTCTGTTACGACTGCTGTAAAGAAAAATCCTTCAGTGTTTTCTACCCTCAAAAGACACATCATATTATTTGAGTTACAATCAATTTGTCATTTAGGAGTGTTTTCAACATAGACAAGTTCAATATGTTATTGTCTTCTAAAAAGATATTGAGCAGGCGTATATTACACTATTAAATACATGTATTTAGCAAATGACAAAATGGTAGAGTCATTCATACTTGAGCCAATTATAGATAACAAAGTGACTAAAATAAAGGGATTTGCCTCTGAGATGGTAGAAAACATCATTGGAAAAGAAGATCCCCGTGGGGTCCCGGGTTTTTTAATTTATAGAATAGGACCTCGACCTTTCTCTATGGCATGTCGTAGAAGGCGACTAAAATTAGAGACAAACGGCTGCTTTCCTCGTAATTCGTAGGATTGCAGCAGGCTGGGTAGTTCTTATTCCAAATCCTGTATTTTTTTCTCGATGTAAATAGGGTTTGGAATGGGAATCAATTGGCCTGTGGGACCCCGTGTGGTTTAATCGGGGGTATAAGAATAAACCACTGCAGTCCCGCGATCGTCACATCTGCCATTTCATCTGGCGGAACAAAAGTGACAGCATGCATGTCGTAAAAGGCGACAAAAGGGGCATCATTTTGTGTTTCGTCCATTCCTCATTTATCATGTTTGTCTTATGTTGTTGCACATGTATGTTATTTTCACCTCGCATTATTGTTTACTAAGTAAGTGCGCCCAATATGACCTAAGTTGTCGACAGGCCTTAAAACGCTATTCATCTGGAAAAGAAGAAAATGCTGGTCACCAGCATTTTCTCCTTCTCCAACAATGTTTTCAAAACTCATTTCCTCAGAGTCATCAAAACTTGGGATGGTGTAGTAAATAGTGTAAGGTTCATTACATGTAACAAAAATATTGGACAGAAAGGAAAGCAGTTGTATCGAATTTGAAAGGGGGGGGGGGGTGGCTATTCAGATTTTTTAATATCAAACCTCACTCAAATATGTTTTTTATCACGTAATGTAATAAGACAACAGTTTGCAGACCATTTATTAATATGAAAGAGAAGTGTAAAAAAAATATTCATAGTAGATCTATTTTCTTTAAGAGATACAAAGCCTCTAAAGGTAAACAAGAGAATTTACACCAGAACTTTGCAAATGCTTGTTGGAATATCACATGATTAATAACACAGTGATTACGTGCAATCATACAGCTCTCATATAAAGAGCGCCTGGGCTGCGTTTCCCTTAACTGTGTAGACTTACACAAATCAGTTGTGTACACTAGTGACGTACACATGCCCGAGGTTTTATGCATCTCATCAGGGACATACATGTATACCAATATTATTGTGTCATTTGATATTGTCTATGTTGTGTGCATTTATCTCTTTACCAGACGACAAAATTTTAGACCTGTCCAATTTGAGAGCATTTGCAGACGACAAATGAAAATCTGCTAAAGTGATGAATTTCCTTTTAGAAATAGAGGAAATATTTTGGGAAAAGGAAAAAAAGACTGGTTATTGGCGTTTTCTCCTTCCCCAACAATGGCCTCTTTCTCGAGGTCGTTGAAACTCGGGGTTGTTGTGGTAAAGGATTATAGTTTATCTCATCCACTGTTGTCATTGATTAGTTCAAGTAGTTTATATGTTGTACAAATGTAAATAGTCAACCATCTAGAATCTGTATAGTGCATACAGTATGGATTTCAGATCAGATGGCATATCATTTGCAGTCTCATTCTGTCTGCACTGTGATTACCAAAAAATTTTTTCTTACTCCAGCATCGCCATAGCTAATTTAGGTCACTCTGATTAGTAACTCACACATTGAAAGAAATAGAGGTGTGCTCATTTTATGCCTGAGTCAAAAAAGAAACAAGGCTAAAACAGAGCAAAAGAAAACGTACCTTTTACTATAGTCCCAATCTTCTCTGTTTCACTACATTGATACATCTTCTAAACAACAAAACTTTATGTTTTACTAATGATTGGAATGTCTTCATTGAATGATTTCAGTAAAAAGCTTGTAGCGTGTGAATGACCCTGATTGGCCTAAAATAATTACATGTCAGGGTACACAATGGAAAATTACCGTATCTTTTATACGGATCACATGCATTGTGTATTGTGAAAAGTATGTGTTCAGTGTTGTAAGTAAATTTTGAACTGCTGTATATGGTATATGTTCAATTCGTTCATCAGCAACCATTATTATTATTGTTATTGTTACTGTTATCATTCATATCATCAATTGTTGTTTTTGTGATTATCTTGGTAATTATTATTATTCTGTATCAGAATACATTGTTATTTATACATCATATTTGAAGGTATATTTGATATAAAACTTGTGTACATAATCAACTTTTCACAACCGCCCTCAACAACAGCTCACTTTTAAGACTTGATGCATGCTTACACATATTTACACAAATTACACTCATACACAGTTTAGTGAAATGCAGCCTTGATTTACATGCATCCTTTGTATAAAGGCCAAACCTGCACCTCTTTACTGTATGTAATATCCAGTTTCATCATGCTTGCAGAGAAAAATGTATTCAGCAGTATTATCAGTGTTTTACAAGAAACTTTGATTCCAAACAAAAATTCTATACAGGCCTTTTCTAATGAAATCATTAAAAAGGAAAAAGTTCATTTATAGAGAACAATTGCTTGGTCTAATGAAAATTAATGTAAACAAAGCCATAGTATCTTGTTAAAATCTGAAGTATAAGTTATGTCTGAATTATTATTTTGAGCATTGTGCATACACATCTTTTGAACTTTTTGTAAATGAACAATTATGATATTTTTTACATGCTAGTTTTTCAGATTTGTTGATAAAAGAAAATTACAATTTGGAGGTTTTTTTTCCATAAGTTAAGGCCCCAAAGGTCCCAATAGCTGCCAAAAGTAAACATAGCGGGATTTAAAACTGTATTTAATTCATATCTTTTAAATGTATGGAAATTATTTTAAAGATGACAATCTCTTATCATTCGGTTGGTCCAAGTTTTAGTCCTTAACAAGAAAATTGAAATATGAGATAAGTTAAAAAGAAAGCAACAGAGTGACCCAAAAATGTTCAACCTACTTTGAACATTCATTTTTATGCCAGTGACAAACACTGGGATGGACCACAAATAACAGATTGTCACCTGCACAATAATTTTGAATGGTATGGTTTTCATGTAAATGTTTTTTAACACCAGCTTTATTTACTTTTGGCAGCTATTGAGGCTTTAAAGGAAGGTGATTGTTTCAAAAGGTTAACATAATTTTTGATGCCTTACAGATTCAAGGTCAAAGTCAATCAAGGAGGAGAATGAGAAGCTGAAAGGGCAGACTTTGTGCAGGGTATGCACAACAAGTACCGTTTGTATCGTTTTACTACCCTGCGGGCACCTTTGTGCCTGTGATGAGTGCGGGTCAGCATTGCGGATGTGCCCGATGTGCCAGAAGGACGTCAAAGGCACAGTGAAAACCTACATGTCATAACAAAGGAGATGATTCGGTGAAACTTGGATATTTAGAAGAAAACAACAACAATCAAGCTTCAGGCAACAGTGACTAAACCTCACTCATTCAAAGTTTGATTGTTGTTGTTTTTTTCTAAATATTTGTGTACATAGTGGCTACAAAAAGTTCTCATCATTTCAAATTAATACTCAGATATCAATCAGTGACTGTGTGTGTGTTCCATATCTTTGCATTCCATGTAATACAACTCTTTGTAATAACTGGACATGATTCCACAAACTACTAAACCTGCTTGTATTAAGCAGCCAACAGCTTATAGATATACAGTCGACTCTCATTATCTGGAATCCCTCGGGACAACAAAAATAATTTGACATAACAGGAGTTCGATATAAGAATTCGAAGACGGACGTACCGAAAACCAAAAGTAAACATAAAATAGGACGGGGTCGTCATGGGTTTGTGGAACAGCCTACAAAATGGCTTTTTATTTTGACTGTATGACTTCACATCTAGCTTACGCATCATGCCTCTGTTTTAATTAAATGACCTAACCAGTTCTTCCCCGGAAATTTAAAGGTGCCTTGCTGGTTTGCTCTGCCATAGCAAACGCTCAATCAAGTTTCATTTCTGATGACATTATAAACATTCAAGAATTGTATTAGCTGCATTCGTGCAGACTGACTTAATACACGACAATGTTGACAACGTGTTCAACCCCCAAAAATATGAGCGGTTAGCAAGAGAGACAAACTAACAAGCCTTATCGTTCAGTGTATTTTTCACGATGTGTATAAGTCTTACATGAACCGCTGTTTACAATGCTACAAAGTTATTCACACCTTTTATAATCCGATACCTAATGAATCAATTAAGATAATATTGTATTGTGTGAATAGGCACCCTATTATCTAGAAACAATGGCTGATGTATGAATGACAAAATGATCCGAAGTATGAAATTGCTCTCAAAAGTACTTCGACATAATGGTTTTTTGGATGCAATGGTTTGGAGATAAAAACACAAATCAACATAAAATAAAGAGGAACGAAGTTCCGGCATAGCTTTGACTTTGACATAACAGGAGTTTTGAGATAAGCGATTTAGACATAATGAAAGTCGACTGTATGTACATCCTGACAGCCAGAGAGGAAAAACACTGTTAAAACGTGAACGAGTTTAGAATGGCTCAGCTTTGTCCACATAGATAAATTACCAGTGTACATGGTGTAAAGAATAGAGAAGCCCAAGGTATTTTTCCTCGTTTAAAACCAGAAATGATAACAGTAATTTCTTTGAAGACTTCCAAAAATGAAGTGTGTTTCTTTCCATCATAAACAATGCAACCTTACAGGGGAAACATTTGGCATGAAGACACAAGAATGATCATAGTTTTATAAGATAAATATGATATCGGCTAAAAACTGGCTGAAAACCAGTATAGATATATCTTTAAAGTCTTTAATAAACTACTGAATTTTAGACCTATCGAAATCCTACTGCAACGGATGAAAAAGAAAGACAACTCTGAGAAATGAAAATTTGAAAGCGAAGCAAGTTCATGCACATTGATTACCTATTTGTTATCTATGTACAGATATGTAACTATATGTATATTTAGTTATGTACGTGTCATAACATACATCGGCTACCATTTAAGCATTTTTCACAACTTGCATTAACTCTGCAGCCGGTTAGGATCTAAATCAGACTGCACAAAACATGCAGTTTGATCCTTGGTCTTCACTGTTTGCTCTTCCGGGACATTCTGAACAGAGCAGTTTTAGAATTGCAATTATTTGGAGTATATTTCTCAACTGAAAATGTCCGTTACGTTTATTCTGCACTCGAAGGATAAAGGACCCTTTTGCTCTAGGTTGTTCCAAAATGATGATTACCCTATGAGTGCCTTGTTGCTTTTGTGGCCGTTGTAGATCAAGATCAGGCTTCACAGAAGATGCAGTTTGGGTCTATATGCACCAACCAATTTCTTAAAAGCATTCTTTTTGTTATTCTCTAAGATTTTCTAAATTTGACAGTAATACAACTTCTGATTGGCTAAACCAAATGGTTTAGCCAATCAGAAGTTGTGTTACTGTCAAATTTAGAAAATTATTGAGAATGGAAATAAAAAGGTTCTTAAGAATGAAGAATGGTTAGTAAATACAGCCCTAAATCTGTGATCTTGTCTGTCTGTTATGCTTAGACAATGAACAAAAGCAACATTGAAATTGCATTAATTTCAGACTTATCTCTGAACTGAAAATGTCCATGAGTTTATTTGGCGCTTTTAGGGTAAAACCAGAATTTAAGATCCGAGATCGCAGACAACTTGCCTTATAAGCAATGAGGTTTGTAATAGATTCATCGAAGATTTGAACTTTTTACTAGATGAAAAAGTTTAAGACTGGCCCATATTGAATTTGTTTGCAGACAAATTTCATTAACTCTTTACCAGATGACAAAATTTAAGACTGGTCCAGATTGAAAGCATATACAGAAGACATACTGAATATTGCCTAACTTATGATATTTGTCATTGAAAGGGTAGAAAATATTGTGGGAAAAGGTGAAAATGCTGGTTGCCAGCATTTTCTCCTTATCCCACAATATTTTTAAAAGTCCTTTTCCTTAGGGTTGTTGAATCTTGGAAGTGTTTGGTAACGGGTTAAACTTGGCTCAAATGATGGAAATAGAAAACTTATTGGAAAAGGAGGGAAGTGTTGGTTTACCAGCAATTTCTCCATGTCCTACAATGTTTTATTTCAAGCTAGTGACAAAATTTCAGACCTGTTCAAATTCAAAACTGTTGTAGATGACAAATTCAATTTGACAAAATTGATAGGATTTTTTATCTTTCTTGAAGGGCTAGAATACTTCGTGAGAAAAGAAGAAACTGTTGGTATACAGCATAACCTCTTTTCCTCACAATGTTTTAATAAGCCTTCAATGCTAATTTTTCTTCAATTTTTGCTGCCTGTTCTGAAACAGATGCCATCATTACAGCCACCTTTTATTTGTTGTCTACAAATGCTTTCAGTGTGTGTCTAAACTTTTTCCCTCTGGTAAGGAGTGATTAAATGAAAATTTCTTGTCAGAATTATTGGTGTGGAAAAAAAAAACAGGTATGTGACAGTTGCTTGAAATAAGCATTGTCTATTATACGAATATTTTTTTGAATTTGTTGGAAATGTTAACGCTTTGATGAAGTAATTGACAGAGGCAAACTCTTGTTTACATTAGACAAGTACTGTGCTACAATCTCAACTGACAGAGAAGTTATTGTGGAACAACTTGATAATTTAGGAATTGGTATGTCGATTAACTCTTTACCTCACAATCCCAAGTTATAACAACCCTAAAAGAGCAGGCTATTGAAAACATTGTGAGAAAAGGAGAAAATGCTGGTAACCAGCATTTTCTCCTTTACCCACAATGTTTTCTACCCTTTTACAAAAAAAAAAAAATATTTGATTAACATTTAATTTGTTGTCTGCAAATGCTTTGCTATTGGAGTAGTCTAAAATTTTGATGTGTGACCCTTTACTACACAATCCCGAGCTTTTACGACCCCGGTTAAGAAGCCTTTTGAAAACATTGTGGGAAAAGGAGAAAATGCTGGTAACCAGCATTTTCTCCTTTTCCCACAACGTTTTCTATCCTATCCAAGACAAATCCCATTATTTGCACCACACTTAAATTTTCGCGTGCAAATGCTTTGAATTTTGGCAAGTCTACAATTTTGTTGTGTGGTAAAAAGTTAACATGGGTATTGGCTAGGATGCAATTATGGTAGTCTCTGTATGCAGTGTGAAACCTTCTCAAAAGCTTTCAACCAGTTTTACTTCGTTTTATGGTATAATACATTGCTGAAATAGGATCTATTGTATTTACCCTTTGCCAAACAAACTGTCCCCTTTATGACCCTGAAGAAAATGCCTTCTAAAAACATTATCGAAAAAAGGAGAAAATGCTGGGAACCAGGATTTTCTCCTTTTCCAACAACGTCTTCTACCAATTCAAAATCAAATTTCAATTTTTTTGTCTACTTTAATTTTGTTGTCTGCAAATGCTTTCAATTTAGACAAGTCTAAAGTTTAGTTGTATGGTAGAAAGGGTTAAATCGCTCTCACTTATTAAAATTTAATAATAATTGTCCTATAAATCATTTATATTGTTCAACACATGTATATTTAAATATGTCGTTTGTAATGTTATTTCAGACTTACTGTTTGCAGAAAAATCTTAATTGGACAGTGTAGATCCAAGATCAGACTGCACTTTATGTGCAGTCTGATTTTGATCTTCCCTGTCTGCAAAAGGTCTATGAGTCTCGCATGGCAGCTCAAGGGTTAAAAATATCATGGCTTGCAAAACATCTGCTAGTCTTGAAGAACTGTAGAAGTTGTACAGAAGATTGAAACATTGATTTTTAGCTCACCTGAGCACAATGTGCTCAAGGGGAGCTCTTAGGATCACCTTGTGTCCGTCATCCGTCGTGCGGTGTCAAGACTTCTTTAAACATCTTCTCCTCCTAAACCGCTCTGCCAGTTTGGACCAAACTTGGCTGGAATGTTCCCTGGGAGGTCCTCTTTAAAAATTGTTCACAGAATTTGATTCCATCAAAAAACTCTGGTTGCCATGGCAACCAAATGGAATTTTCTAAGAAATTCTTTAAAAGTCTTCTCTTCTGAAACGGCGGTCAGATTTTGAAATAATTTCACAGAAATGTTCCTTGAGTGACCCTTTTCAAAAACTGTGCGAAATTTTGATCCGTCGAAAAACATGGCTGTGGTGGGGGGTGGGGGGGGGGGGGTGGGGGGCTCTTTGCACTGTATGGACTTACAGAAATACTTTGAAATTCTTCTTCTCATAAACCACTTGTCAGATTTTGAAATAATTTCACAGAAATGTTCCTTGGGTGCCCCTTTTGAAAACGTGCTCGCGAAATTTTGATCCATCAAAAAGCATGGCTGTGGTGGTGGGGGGCTATTTGCGCTATACAGACATGAAGAAATTCTTTAAAATTCTTTTTCTCTGAAACCACTGGTCAGATTATGAAATAATTTCACAGGAATGATCCTTTGGTGACCCTTTAATTTTCGTCAAAAGACTGTATAGGTAGTTTGATGAAAAGGGCTATTGCAGACATCAACCTATACCAATTAAGTGAGTGCACTGGTGAGAAATGCTGATATGCACACTTTCTACTTGTTGTATTTGATAGCTGTGTATTGCAGGAGGTAATATAAAACTGTTATCTTTGGAATACATGCACATTTTGTCCAAATTATGCCCCTTTTTGGACTTAGAATTTTAACTTACTATCCAGCACCCAACAGCCAATCATTGGCACCCGCATGCAGTGCTCTTGTTCGACTTGATATTTTTAGCCACTATCGGGCATGTGCTCTTGTTGAAGAAATGTTCCTTAGAACTATCCCAGAATTTATTTGCAGAATTCTGATTTGTCAAAAACATGACTGTGGTGATGATTGTAGGGGTGGTGACAGATTTTGAAATGATTTTTACAGGTGACCTTTTCAAAATTGCTTGGCAAAATAATGATTTTGTTTCCAAAATTTCAGTACTTCAAAAAAAATTGGCTATGGTCTTCTCAAAAATTCAGGTGAGCGATCCAGGGTCATCTTGGCCCTCTTGTCATGTTATTTACTCCTGTAACCCCTTGATAGCCTCTTACAAATATATTTGCTTTTGTGGCCAGAATAGATCAAAGATCAGACTGCACAAATTGTGCAGTCTGATCGATGATCTAAACTGTCCACTATAGTGGGACATTCTAGACTAAAGCAACCATGGAACTACAATTATTTAGTTATTATTTCTTCATTGAATTGTCCATATGGTGTATTTAGAAAAGTTCATCTGATTTGAGGTCAGATCAGGCAAAGAAAGAGAAGAAGCACCATAAAAAGTCATAAGATACATACTTTATGAAAACTGACATTCTACAATAAACTGTTCAAGATCCTTGAGATCATATTGCTATTATTTCCATGTTTTTTTTTAAATGAAGGCAGAAATTCATCTGCTGTAGTGAACCAACATAGCTAAGAGGTAATTGTGCAGGATTCATAACTTGGGGAACCCTGTGTTCCATCCTTACTTGAAACACTGGGTTTTCGTGGGTTTGTTTTTAGACAAGACACTTCCAGGCCATAGCCTGATACTAATGAAATCTTACATATTCATGAATAAATGAGCTGTAGCTGTGTAATAGCTATGATGAGGTTGAAAATGTTGTAAAACTCAGTTATCTGTTGTAGCATGCAATCCATGTATGGGAATTTATTACCATATATGATATGCTTTTTTTTTTTTTCATTGAAATGATACAAAGCTTGAATTTTTAAACTTTCATTATTAAAATTCCACTCTATAGGACATGATTAGAATTCCACTCTTTAGGAATCACATGTACAGAAACCAAGTTCCCATACAAGTTTTTGTTCCATGTCTAGTTTTAAAAATGTTGTTTATTTTTTCATTTGATTGAAATATATTCAAACAAGATATTAGTAATTGTAATAGAATCAGGGATCTGTTAACTCTTTACCAAACGACTAAATTTTAGACTTGTCCAAATTGAAAGCATTTGCAGACGACAAAATAAACGTGACTCAAAAATTGTAACTTGTCTTTAAAAGAGTAGAAAACATTGTGGGAAAAGGAGAAAATGCTGGTTACCAGCATTTTCTCCTTTTCCCACAATGTTCTCAGAAGACATCTTCATCTGGGTCGTAAAAACCAGGGATTGTTTGGTAAAGGGTTAATACAGTGTCACATACACATTTACGCTTCCAGATTTAAAGCCGTTTGCTTATTTTTTAGCTCACCTGAGCACAAAGTGCTCAGAATGAGCTTTTGTGATCATGCTGTGTCTGTTGTGTGTTGACAAGGCATCAACATTTACCTTGTGTGAATTGTAGAGACCACATTTTCAGTCAGTTACTCATAACACCTAGTCGGAATGTTTGTCTTGATGATATCTTGGACAAGTTCGAAATTGGGTTATATCGGGTCAAATAGTAGGCCACAGAGCTAAATATTAAAAAAAGCTTGTATGCACTCTAGAGGCCACATTTTTGGCCAGATAATCTTGAAAAACAGTCAAAATGTTTAACTTGATATCTCGGACAAGTTTGAAATCGGGTCACATCTGGTTAAAAAAGTAGGTCACATGGATAAATATTAGAAAAAGTTTGAGTGTTTTCTAGAGGCCACATTTTCAGTCCGATACTCTTCAAACTGGGTCAGAATGTTTGTTTTGATAATATCTCAAACAGATTCGAAGTTGGGTTATGTAGGGTCAAAAGGAAGGTCACAGGATCAAATTTTGGAAAAACCTTTAGTGCACTCTAAAGGCCACATTTTAAGCCTGATATTCATTAAACTTGATCAGAATGTTTGTCTTGATGATATCTAAGACTAGTGTTAAATTCGGTCTTGTTGGGTAAAAAAGTAGGTAACTGGGCTAAATCTTAGAAAAAGCTTGTGTGTAGTCCAGCTAAATCTTAGAAAAACCTCTTGTGTAGTCTAGAGGTCACATTTTCAGCCTGATACTTATGAAACTAGGTCAGAAAGGTTGTCTTTATGAAATCTCGGAGAAGTTTGAAATGGGGTAACAACAGATCAAAAAGTAAGTCACTGGGCCAAATGTTAGAAACTGTTGTGTGCAGTCTAGAGACCAAATTTTCAGTCTGATCCTCATGAAACATTATTAGAATGTTTGTCCTTATGATATCTCTGACAAGTTCAAAAGTAGGTCAAGTAGGTAAAAAAGAAGGTCACTTACACCCATGCATTTTACAATATTAAAATCAGGATCTCTTCAGCTTTGATAAGCATAGATGACTTTACTCAGGTGAGCGCTTTAGGGCACATGGCCCTTTTGTAGCAAAATGTTACTTTCTTACTGTGTGTGGTGCTTTTTTTTTTTTTCTTTTTTCCCTCTTGATCATTTTTTTTTTTTTTTTTTTGTTTTCTTCCTCTCTCTTTTTTTTATTTGATATTTTAAAATCTTTCAACCAAGTTGGACCTGTTGTCTCATTAGTCGCCAAGACTGACAATTTAATAGCTATTGTTGAGAGAGAGAGAGAGAGAGAGAGAGAGAGCTAGCTAGAGTGAGATAGATAGAGAAAGAGAGAGAAATGAGGAGGGGGAGAGAGAGAGGGATCGAACATTGTGGTATTTAAATAGTCAATGAAAAGCTTAATCCTTTACTACACAATTTTGAGTTTTTACAACCTTGGGAAGCAAGCATTTGAAAGCACTGTGGGAAAAGGTAGAAATGCAGCCAGCATAACCAGTATTTTCTCCTTTTCCTGCAACGTTTTCTCTATTTTCAAAAAGCAAATTCAGTTATTGAAATGCCATTTATTATGTCGTCTGCTAATGCTTTCAGTATGAACCAGTCTAAAATTTTGACATCTGGTAAAGAGTTAACTGATTACTTGTATCTGCGTGAGATGACTTATAAGTTGTGCAGCAAACTGTTTTAAAAATTATCTAGCAGAATGAGGTATACTTTGAGCAAAATTAGCTTTTGCTACAATGTTCCACATGAAATATGTTAAGTCATATTTCATGTTAGTGTTCTTTATTTTATGAGAATATTCTGCTAGTAGTTTGCTGTGACATGGTAATTTTTAGTTTGTTTACTATTTTCATATTATGCCAATACATAATATAATAATTTGCTTGTCTATTATAGTTTTGATTTGTTCATAAACAACAGTCAATCAGTGTCCACCCATACACATGACAACTGTAAATAGTTTGTAAATTGATTGTACATTTATTTTAACAAATGAATAGAAGTAATCCGTGAGCAGCAACCTCTCCGAGGACTAAGGGTTTGATTAGATTAAAATGGACTTTGATTACTTATAACATGGGGTTTTGGTTGCTTGAGTGTAACTTGTATTCTACAGATAATGTTGGATATTTTCTACTTGAAGTTTTATATGTAAGGTGATAAGAATAATGCAGAGTGATTTTTTGTATCACATGTGTGGCGATAAGGATAATGTGCTCTTTGACATGTGTGGTGATAAGGATAATGTGTGCTATGATATGTGTGGTGATGAGGATAATGTGCACTATGTTATGTGTGGTGATAAGGATAAGGTGCACTACAGATTGTGTGGTGATAGACATATGCACTATCATTTGTGTAGTGATAAGAAAAATATTCGCTTTTGTTTGTGTAGTGATAAGAAAAATGTGCACAATGGTTTGTGTGGTGGTAAGAAAAATGTACACATTAAGAAATTTGTTCTGCACAGTTTGTGTGAAGATGAGAAAAATGTGCACTTTGGTTTGTGTGTTGATAGGAAAAATTTGGGTTTTGATTACATGTACTTTTAGTTTTGATTTATTGCGATGATAAATATTTTGTGAGGTTTTTCTCACTAGAGCTGTTTTTTTTTTCTTCAAAATTTCAGATTTTTCAAGATTTTATGCAACCCACAGGGTTTCATAAAAGAAACAATTCTGAGATTTTTTTAATTGCTTGTGACTGATAGGACAGTAGTGTTAGTCTCTTTACCACACATCCAAATTTTAGACGTGTACAAATTTAAAGCATTTGCAGATGACAAATATTATTCAATGTGGCTCAAAGAGTGCAAATTGTCTTCGAAAAGATAAAAAGCATAGTGGGAAATGGAGAAAATGCTGGTTGCCAGCATCTTCTCCTTTTACCACTATGTTTTCAAAAGCCTTCTTCCCTGGGGTCATTAAAACTCAGGACTGTGTGGTACAGTGTTAAGAAAATAAAATTGTAGTGTGAAAATGGTATGTGTTTATACTCATGCACTTGTTATATTTGCACTGAATTCTTAGAATGTTGAGATGTGTATGTGTGAAATAGATAGTTTGTTCATCTGTCTGTAATATTACAGTTGAAAGGACAATTTGCTTAATATTTATGAATGTACATGCACTTCAGTAAAAGTTTAGCAAGAGAAAAGATCATAAATTTATTTGATAGTTGATTCTCAATATTTTAGATTGAGGAAAACTTCTTCAGATGCTTTTGCTGAACACTCATAATAAATCAGTTGTATTGCATGTAAAGTCTTTTCATTTTGAAAGTAAAATATTGAAATTCATGCAAATAAGTGCATAAATATTTAATATTTGATGGTAAATCAATGACCATTAATATTTTGAAGTTAATTGTTGTAATCACAGATATATCTGAAAATTACATTACTCAAGATGAAGGCTGAGATTGTAAAAATATTCTGATAAATGGAGAAACTGCTCAAAAAAGCAATATCTGACAATGTCACCATTTTTTTTATATATTACATGCTTTAGAGCGTATAAGCAGGTAATTTTATCTAATATTGACAGAAATGAATTGGTATGAGGTCTAAAGTCTAAGTTTGTTTATATTAAGCAGGAATTGCAAGTTAATCTTTACCCAAACCATCCTGTGGTTTTAACAGCCCTGCAGAAAAAGGCTTTTGAAGTATTGTGGAAAAAGAAAAATGCTGGTAACCAGTTTTTTCCCCTTTCCCCTCGATTTTTTCAAAAGGCATTTGGAAGCTTTTTGGGAAAAGGAGAAAAGCTGGTAACCTGCAGTTTCCTCCTTTTACTACAATGTTTTCAAAAGCCTTTTTCTTCATATTTGTTAGCCCTTTTCCAGATGACAAATCCTGGACTCTTCCAAATTCAAACAATGGCAGACAAGAAAATTAAAAAAATTGACACTAATAAGATAAAAAACATCATGGGAAAAGGAGAAAATGCTGGTTACCAGCATTTTCTTCTTTTCCCACAATGTTTTCAAAAGCCCATATGGCCGGATTTGTTGGGCAACAGGTTGAACATGGGATGGATTGGTGAAGGGTTAATGGTACTTGAA
This sequence comes from Hippopus hippopus, assembly GCA_946811185.2. Classification (NCBI taxonomy): domain Eukaryota; kingdom Metazoa; phylum Mollusca; class Bivalvia; order Cardiida; family Cardiidae; genus Hippopus; species Hippopus hippopus. Next base: position 5,897,418 of record OX328101.1, on the reverse strand, counting down.
AACAAACTTAACACACATAATAACTATGTTTCAGAACTGAGACATAGATATTTGTGTTTTATGGTTATATGTAATTCTTGACTTTTATTATAAAGTCTGCCACATATAGCCCACTGGTATTTATTTAACTGATACTGGTGCATTTTTTTGTAAATATTTTGTCATGATTTTACTTTTTTGATTTATTCAACGTGTATTACTCTAAAAAATACAAAAAATATATAAAAAATACAGAAAATATTATTTACACATACAAATAGTACAAATATTAATCATTGTAACTGCTTTCAGTTTTGTGTAGGTTGAAAATGACTTGCCTTATATATAAAATGACAAAAATGAAGTTCCGTTCAATCACAGAAAGAAAGGGTCATGAACCAAAAAAGCAATTAAGTCTTAACTACACAATTCCGAGTTTTGACGACCCTGAGAAATAAGCCTTTTGAAAACATTGTGGGAAAAGGAGAAAATACTGGTAACCAGCATTTTCTCCTTTTTCCCACAATGTTTTCTACCCTTCCAAAGAGAGAAACCAGCATTTACTCCTTTTCCCACAATGTTTTCTACCCTTCCGAAGAGAGAAATCATCAGTTTAGCAAGATTTAATTTGTCATCTGCAAATACTTTCAATTTGATGCAGTCCACAATTTTGTTGTGTGAGGGTCAACGTTGATTGATTTTGGAAGCATCAATATTTTGTATTCAGAAAATGTAACCAGGAAAGAGGAAAAAATAATAAGGTCATATTAGTACCATTCTTCTCTATTTTCACCATGTTTTGAAAAGTGCATAGATAAGAATTCATTTGAAGAATGGTTAAGGGAGTCATACAGTTTTTACCTTCTAAGTAACTCTTTACTAGACGGATAGACTTTAGACTTGTCCACATTGAAAGAATTACGTAGATGACATAACATATGACACAGTTACTGTTTACCACAGGACAAAATTTGAGACTTTGTCTGAATTGAAAGCATTTGTAGATGACAAAAAAGATATGACTAAGAAATTGAACTTTGTTTCTGGAAGGGTAGAAAACATTGATGAAAAAGTTTGAAATGAAAGAATTTGCAGATGGCAAAAAAAGATATGACTCATAAATTGAATATTTGTTTCTGGAGGGGTAGAAAATAGTGTGGAAAAAGGAGAAAATGCTGGTTACCAGCATTTGCTCCTCTTTCCTCAATGTTTTCAAAATTTGACTTTCTCAGGGTCATTAAAACTTGGTATTTGGTAAAGAGTTGAAATATAGTTCATATTATGAGATTTGTCTTTTGTGGTATAGAAAACATTGTGAGAAAAGGATAAAATGCTGGCTACCAGCATGTTCTCTTTTTCCCACAATGTTTTTGTGAAGTCTTTTTCCCTGTGATTGCTTTACATGGAATTGTTTAGTAAAGAGTTATAAAATCTGTAAATGAAAATTTCTTTAGTTTCTTTTGCTGCGATTAGATGGTGTGCAGTGTTGCCTAATCACTTTTTTTACCCTTTAACTTTTGTTTCTTTATTAACTCGGCTTTTTTCGAAGAAAACATCAAGGTCATCATCCTGGCGTAGTCGTGGTCCTGCAAAAACTTTGGCATTTTTAAAAACTTTGATTAAAATCTCTGTCATTACTGAAGATATTTACTTCAAACCTGGATAAGTTGTTTACAATTAAAAAGGGAACTCATACAACAGGGGCAGAGGCAGGTAACCATCAAAATATTTTTAACATAGTTATTCCCCTTTTTTGTCTTTTCAACGAGAATTAGCACACCCTTTGAGTTGCTTTTGTTTGTTCTAGTTGTGTCCAGAGTTAATGCCATATTTCCACTTTGTAAACTGAGAGTATCTGTATTGTCTACATTGTAGAAATAGCAGGAAATGCTGGGTACCAACACTCTCTTCTGTTCCCTCCATGTACTCAAGAGCCTTTTTTGGGGGGATGGTTTGGTTATGGGTAAATGAAAGAATTGTAGATGTACATATAGAAAGTTATTCATATGTAAAGGTTTTGAAATATCTGTTTTATCTCACAAGACTTGATGAACTTGTCATTAAGAAGCATGATCAGTCATGATTATTTCTCCTCGCTGTGTTAAATAGCATTGATATTTCTAAACACAAACATAACATTCCATTTATCTTGCAACATGTGCATTTATTAGGAGACTTGGTTAATAAGATTTGAATTTAAATCAATATTTAAGTAACGCACTAAGTGAATCACTTGGGATTTCAGTGATGCTAAACTCTTGAGGGAATAACATAGTCACGAGACAAAACCCAGAAATACAGATGTGACAATGTTTTAATGACATAAAATGAATCTATTCTCATTTGTTCATGAATAATCTGTTTGAGGTCGCCATATTTTCTTGTGCTAAGAATAACTGTCAAATAAAGTGTCATGTTATATGTCAGCTTTATCTGACAGTGATGCAGCTAGTTGCAGGATAAAGTATTTTGTACATTTAGTGTTAGAACTTCTGTTTTATATAAATTTGTACATACATGTATTTGACTTTTGTTTGTTAAAATTGGGATACAGTATTCTTGTAATTCTTGTAAAGAGTTTACCCTTTACAAAACAACAAATTTAAGACTTGTCCAAAGAGAGGGGATATGCAGACAACAGATTGCAATATGCCATAATCCTCAATAGATTCCTTTTGAAAAAACATTGTTGGAAAAGGAGAACATGTTGGTTACTAGTATTTTCTCCTTTCCACATTCCACCCTATCAAAGATAGAAATCATCAGTGCTCTCAATTTAGTCCAGTCCAAAATGTTGTTTGGTAAATGGTCAAATGGTTGGATTTTTCTTCAGTTGAGCACAAAACATTGTGGGTAAAAAGAGTTAAAGGGCACCATTTAACCCTTTACCACACAAATTGCATAATTGTTTTCAGGCAAACAATAACCGTAATTATTTTTGGCTGCAAAGCCATTTGTAGGGATTTGCCAAACAATCATCATGCACTTTGTATATTAATTAAAATTTCATATTTTGAAAGCTGCTTAAAACTTCCCTTTTATGTATGTGTGTGGGAGGGGGATGGGGTAGTTGGGGGAAATTTTTAATTAATAACGCTGACAATATAAACATAAAAGGAAAACGCGGACAATATGAAACATATAGGAAAAACGCGGACGCCGTTTACAGTTATCTCTTCACCATACGACAAACTGGCTTGATTATGAAAATCTAAAGAGGCCTCTCTGTGTTTTGTTTTCTTTATGCAATTAGCTTTTTTATCAAAGGCTATTTACACTGTGATAGTGAGACATTCATCTAACTAATATTGTACAAATTGCTCAAAAATTTTTACATGTTATTTGGCTTTGCAAGTTTTAGCTTATCTGAGAAGACAGTGTTGGAAGATGAGCTTATAATTGTGATACTTCATGTGTCCATTGACTGTTTGATCTTTACCTTGTTATGGAGCTAAGGGCCATAATTTGGACAAATCTGAACTCTTTACCAAATGACAAAATTTTAGATTCTACCAAATTTAATATAGCTTATAAGATGATACCTGTCTCAAACACTTTACCACATGACAAAAAAATTCTCTTGTCCAAACTGAAAGCATTTCTAGACAACAATATAAATGTGGTTGATATGATGGAACTTGTCATTGATAGGGTAGAAAACATTGTGGGGAAAGGAAAAAATGCTTGTTACCAGCATTTTTTTCTTTTCCCACAAAGTTTTCAAATAGCATTTTCCTCGGGGTCGTTTAAACTCGGGATAGTGTGCTAAAGTGTTAAAATGTCCCAACAGATCAAAACCAAGATTTCCTACCCAAATCACGGAACAGAATTTTGTACATTTAGAGACCATTTAGACATTTAGAACGGTTTTCACTGTCCTGATTTATTGAGCACCAAGTGTCTACCAATAAACTTGACATCTTTCAATGACTTACAAACAATCCACTGAAAACTTGAAAGACTTATTTCTTACAAGGCTTAACCACATAAGCAGATAATATGGAATGTTTAAAAGACAAATCTCATCATTTAACCTGCATTTATTTTGTCACCTGCAAGTGCTTTGATTTTGGACAAGTCTAAATACTGTTGATCTACTAGAAAGTTCAAAGACATAGTGACCTTGATATTATTAATTTCAAGACTTAGGAAGCAAGTTGGTACGTCCTTTGTGTCTGCTTGGCATATGGGTTGTTCTTACAGTTGCCATACACACAAGATAGAAAGTTTTTTTTTTATTATTGTTTTTTTTCAAATGTTTTTAAGCTGCTATAAAGTAAATCTAGCCAAAAACCATTCTAAAAAGGAATGTGCAATAAACCACAGTTTATAAATATTTAACCAGACAAATATAACCTGAATGGAGCTAAACAGAAATGTGCAACTGAACGCAGTTGATGTAATACTATGTAAATCAGGGATATTTTTGACAGTTGTTTTTGTTATTTTATTCAAAATGAAAATGCTGCTATAATAGATATCAAAATTTGTTGAAACAGTACCTTTATATTAGGATCTACAACATTTTGTTGAAAACAGTTTAGTTGGAAAACTATGTCTTCAAAGACCAATCTTACCAAATCACCCTTCTCCAAATACGACATACTGTTGATACAATGCTTTGCCTAACTTTCTATCGTGTTCCAAACTTTAAATACACTGATATACATCTATATCTGTTACCAGTCTTAATATAATAACATTAGACAGCAACCTTTTATCAGATTGTGCATTTATGTACCTTTTTTGGTCTTATCTGCATGTATAAGTAGTACAGGATCTCATACAGTAGTAGTAGTAGAAGATGTATTTTTATACCCCCGCAAAACGAATGTTTTCGGGGGTATACTGGAATCAGCCTGTCTGTCTGTCCGTCTGTCTGTCTGTCCATGTGTCCGTTCGTGTGTCCGTCTGTGTACAAAATACTAGTAATTTTGTGTCGCGAACTTCTACAGTTTTGCTGCTAATGTATTGAAAGTTTGTTGATACACTGATCGTATACTGAAGTTGTGCAAGACGCAGTTTTCAATCATCTGCTCCCTATGATTCAAAGGTAATCTCCCCTTAAGTCACATTCATTGACAACTCTAGTTATTATTGCCATACCATTTACAGAAATAGAAGGTCTTTACTTACTGCTTATCTAAATCCAAATAATACAGATAATAATGATGCTAACTTCTGTTTGTGTTGTTTACTTGCACCTTGATTTTGTCGTTGCTTGGTGATTGGACATTGTTGTAAAGACTAAGAGGTCTTTAGAAAGTGCTTTATGCTACCCTGTTTGTTTAACTCTTTACCACACGATCCCGACTTCTAACGACCCTGAAGAAGATAGCTTTTGAAAACTTTGTAGGAAAAGGAAAAAATGCTGGTAACCAGCATTTTGTCCTTTTCCCACAATATTTTCTGTCCTACCAGCCAGAGAAATCATCAATTTAGCAACATTCAGTTTGTCATCTGCAAATGCTTTGAACTTGGTCCAATCCAAAGTTTTGTCGTTTGTTAAAGAGTTAAGGGATTACTATCATAATCTTGACTAAAATTTGTTTAATAATTATCTATTTAAGTTTTCTTTTAACTTTATCATACCAGATGTAATACTTTGAAATATTATAGTCAGCTATAGTTATGGTGTACTGTGTTCTAAGTGATTTACAAATTTCTCTGAAATAACATTGTCTGTGATAATGCTGTACTCAATTATCTGAAATAACCATAGTCTGCTTATGTATGGTGTACTCTAGCATAGCATGCAGCGTTTGTGAACTATAATAACTTACGGTATCTTACATATATTCTGCAGCTTATTATTTTCTTACAATGTATAATCTACAGCTTATTTATATACAGGCATGTAAATGAAATACTATTGCAGCCAAATAGAAAAATCAAAATAGCAATTCTGTGGCAGTATTGTGCCATATTTTCTAAAGATAATAGCCTTCAAATAAAGTATATATTCTTGAAAATTCAACAATTCAAAATGGCAGTAATTTGGCAATACATGTATTTAGCTTTGTTTCATTTAGTGTATAAACAATTTAAGTTAGAGAGAATTAAAGATGGCACTATGGCAGTACATGAATATAGCTTGATTTTATGAAAACAAGCAGAAATTTAAGTTCAAAATGAAAATAATAGAGCTCTACAATTAAAGTTAGAAATATTTCAGTAATTGAACAGTTCAGAATTGTAACACTTTGGTAGTATTTAGCTTTATTTCATAAAAAATGTAAACAATTTAAGTTAAAAATATTCAAACAAAAGAGACAATTAAAAAAAAAAATACCACGGAAGTAATCAAAATAAGAAATATTCTGGACAAATAGATACATGAAAAATATGTGGCAAAATTTAACTAGATTGAAAAGAAATCTACAATTTTAGTTAGAAGTATTCATTCCAATGAGGCAATTTAAAATGATGTTACTAATGCAGTATTTGACATAATTCATTTTAATATCTACAATTTAATTTAGTAATATTCTAGCCAGTGAAATGATTTGAAAAGACAACACTTTGGCAGTATGTAGCCTAATTTCATTTAAGTGAGTACCATTTAAAGTACAAATATTTTAGAAAATTCAAGTGACATTAATGTGTCAGAATGTGGTATTATTTCCTAAAAATATCTACAATTTGAATTAAAAATGTATCTTCAATGCAAATTAAATAAATTTTAGCCAAATGGTTTGTAATGTGCAAGTACATCTGGTTGGTATATTTCAGACTACCATATGTTTGCAGTTGCTAGAATATTTTGAAGCGAATTTGTAAATATTGGTGTACTTTTTTTTTTCTTTGCTTTGCTGTAACCTTTCACTTTAAAGAAATAGTAAAAAAACTAATAAAATTTCATGAGAAAAGAAAAAAAGTTTTTCTTGTACTTTGCCATGTGAACTTTTGGTTCTCACATTAGACCTACTCTTCCCTTTTTACCTTGTTTGTTTTTGAAGAAAATGTCAAGGTAATCGTCATAGCCCTGTTGTCATCTGCATCGTCATTGTGCAAAAACGTTGATATAACGTTTCTGTTATTACTGAAGATCTTTATTTCAAATTCAGACAAGTTGATAACTATCCAAAGGGGATCCAACATGACAAGAGCAGGTAACCATCAAATTGTTTTTGAGACAGTTAAGGCCCTTTTTTAATTAAGCAACTACGGCTGAGTGTTGCCACCAGTATGCGGTGCACTTGTTTATTGATTGTGTCAACTCGATAAATTACTGTTTTTCAAACCCTACCTATATGTAGTCCCCTGTGGCTCGGTGGTGAATTTACAATTGAGAGGTCCCATTTCAATCCTCACTTGCAATGCTGAGTTTTTTGGGGAAGTGTCCTTTCGCAAGTTACTTTACCACACAATCCCTATCGTTCAAAGACCCAAGGAAAACAGGCTTTTGAAAACATTTTTGAAAAAGGAGAAAATGCTGGTAACCAGCATTTTCTCCTTTTTCCAAAATGTTTTCAATCCCATCACCGCCAAATCTCATCATTTGGCCATGTTTAATTTGTGGTCTGCAAATGCTTTGAATTTGGACCAGTCTAATGTTATGCCGTTTGGTAAAGAGTTAACCAAATGACAAAATTTTAACTTGGTCTAAATTGAAAGCATTTTGTAGACAACAATTTAAATATGACTCAAATGATTGGATTTGCTTCTGAAAGGTGAGAAAACATTGTGGAAAATGGAAAAAATGCTGGTCAACATCATTTTCCACAATGTTTCATGTCCAGTTTCCCAGGGTTGTTAAAACTTGGGATTGTGTGGTAAAGGGTTTTTAAAAGAGACCTGGCCTAGTTCTGGTTGTAAGCAGTGAAAAATACCACTCAAGACCTAGCCAAATAAGCAGAATTAATACTTGTGCAAAGCTGAGTTTGGCTGTCCAGTCTGTCTGGCCATGGGTGAATATAGCATTTGCTATGCATTCTATTGAAATATATAACAAATACTCATAATATTTAAGCCTCTACCAAACAACAAAGTTTTAGAACTGTCTGTATTGAAGGTATTTGCAGATGACAAAAATTAATGTGACTCAAAGATTTAATTTTTGGGTGGTTAGAAAACATTGTGGAAAAGGGAGAAAATGCTGGTTGCCAGCATTGTGTCACTTTCCTGCAGTGTTTTCAAAAGCCTTCTTTCAGATTGATTGATTGATTATATGGTGTCTAACACTGTTTCAACATTATTTCAGTTATATTGCGATGGCCAGTGCACCTATCCATGCTTTCCTGAAGTTTCTTTTACCAGTACCCTGCACAATATTCTTTCCAAGCCACTGGCTGCTTTCACACATAATCATCATTGAAACAATGGTCAGCGGTGAGAGAGGAATGAATTCTGTCGCAATAACTATCATCAATCCTCGGAAAAAAATTGGTCGAGCTGGGGATTGAACCAGCAACCTCCAGGGCTCTTTCCGAGGGTAGTCAAAAAACAGTATTGTGTGGTAAAGGGTTAACTGAGTGTAAGAAACACAAAACAGCTATAAGCAGTATGAAAGAGGCTGCGAAGCAAAATGACAAATTCATGGAGGATATTTGTTTTTTCAGTAAAAGATCTGAATTTATTTCATCAAGTGAACATCATTGGTAATGTTTAACAAGTGGTGCAGGCACAAGTGAAAATATTAGTGATAATATTCACTCGATAAAATAAATGTATATTATAATCTTAAAAGATAGGTAAAAGAATGGAATATGAATATTGAAACTCTTATGTGGTTCCATATGAAGAGAATCTGAATGACCTCCCTATCAATTGCCTCTTTTTACTCATTGTTTTGGATTTTGTTGAATAGTGAAATTTTCATTTCTAAGATATATTTTTCAAGATAGAACAATAACCCAAATTATTGTTGGGAAAAAAAAAATACTTCTAAAATGATATGTCTGAGAAAAAACATGAGGAAGACGGTGGAAAAGGAGCTGCTAAAAATGATGTCTAAAAATATGTATAGGTAGACATACAGTAATGGTTGATAAAATAGTGCTTAAAACATATCAAATGACCAATAAGTACAGGAAAGGATTTTATCACATAACCTCCCTTGCTTTCAGCGTAATATACCCATTACGAATTTTCTTATATATACGTTTAATGTTACAATTTTTTGACATCATTTTGTACACACCGTATTTCTTCTAATAAGAGCGTCCTCCCTTATAGTAGCTCCCCCCATAAAAACTCTAAAATCATGATAACCTAATGTACATTAGTTGATTTAAATGACAATATTTGAAGAATTTAATGAATATTTCCTCTGATTTGATTAATATTTCCTCTTAGAAATCACTAAAACACAAAGAAATACAAAATTGGACAGACTTTTTGCTTTGCAAATTGGGTACAAAATAAAGGCACCCTTTCTATGTTTTGCATAGCTCCCAGTAATTTTTATTAGGAGAAATACGGTACCTCATAAAAGTGAATGGGTTTTTTATGGATATTACAGCTGGTGCACCTATAGATAGTTTTGCATCTTCTGATCTATAATTTGTGAAATATGGTTACGTGAAAAAATGAATCTGACATCCGTTGGTGTCTGCGCTAAAATTTTATTAAACTCGTCCAGAAAAAAATGTGAATTTTATCTCAAATGCAAACTCATGTCAGATACTATATATTCTCTATCTTAACCCTTGGGCTTATAAGTGTGACTCACTGACCTTTTGCAGACAGTGTACATCAGGATCAGACTGCAGAGAATGTGCAGTCTGATCTTTGATCCACACTGATAAGGACATATTTCCCCCCAAAAAAATACCTTTGAAATGGCAAAATTTGGGTTTTTACTACCAGCTGAAAAGTTTCATTTCACTTATTTAGCAGGATAAGGGTTAAGGTATGAATGGGCACTCTGTGCGGTAGCAGGGCTTGTATGTTGTTGAAAACGTGCCAGCAAATAAGTCTACAGAGGCCTGGCAAAAAGACATGTCCGGCATATTTAGGAGTACGAAGATAATATTACAACAGCCTTTGATGCTTACTTGTATACACATTTCATTTTGGAAATACTTTGAACAAGAAATATCTTTAAAAAAGGATAAATGGCGTAAGAGTTACTAAAATATGAATATTGAAACCTTCGTGGCACAATTTGAGTTCAAAAAAATAGAGGATATTTGTTTTTTACGGTGAAAGATCGAAATTTATTTCATTGAGTGAACATCATCGGTAATATTTTCACTCGCGGCTGCGCCACTTGTGAAAATATTACCGATAATGTTCACTCGATGAAATAAATTTTGTTCTGCAGCCATGAGTGAAAATATTACCGATGATGTTCACTCAATGAAATAAATTTCGATCTTTCACTGAAAAAAACAAATATTCCATTTATTTCATGTTTTTAACCCTTTCTGGGGGGGACTTAATCAAAATCCAGTACAGTTCTTTTCGGTTGTTCCCCATGGCATACCTCCTCCACATAGCAACGCATTACAATATTACGTCAAGCGCGAGAAATGCAAGGTAAATTACATCATATTTCTATCTGGTTGTTAGGCACGTGCATTTTACCTAGGTAACTAGTGCGAGGGAACAACTGTTTTCGACTTCAATTGAAGAGTTGGAATATAAAAATTGGTATTTTCACTGGTGGTAACCATGAAATATCAAAAAATATTTCACCGATATTTCTCGATAACCTACCGGAAAGCATGAAATAATGCAAGGTACCTCACGAGCAGTTGCCTCTTTTGCTCACCCTTTGTCGAAAGATTGTACATGTATTGGGTGATTGGGTAGTGTGTATGAAAATATTAAATTTCCAAACAGATTAAGAAAAAGGATCATTCTCTATCTTACATTAATTTGCTATGGTACTTATCAAGGACCTGTAGTATCGATTAGCAGTGTAAATAGTGGTTTCACAAATGTGTCAGCAAACAAGTCTGCAGGGCCCACCAAATAAACATATGCACATTTTTACCAATTGCAAATTACCATTTATTTATCAATACCAAAGAGATGGCCAAAAACCAGCGCATTCAGCCAAAAAAAAAGAGCTATGATCTCTCCCCAAATGGACAACATTATCATGCAGTCTTTCCCTGGGTGAATCATACCAAAGATCCCAATACAATAACAGTGAATGACTTCCTGCCATGTGCAGTGCTCATCATCCTACAGATGCTGAACATTATGTACAGTATATTTGGAAACCAGGGTCGGGGTCTTAGCTTCATTCCTAGTCATATTCTAGATTTAGAAAGTAACATAACTTCTGATTGGCTAAACTATTGTAAATATTTCCCACTCACTAATTCAGTTCTTTTAGAACATGATTTGCTATAATTTTACCAAACGACAACATTCTGAAGCTGAAGAAATCGAGCACACGGCAGATAAAGTGTCACTCACATTATGGTTTCTGTCTCATCGTAGGTTAGAAAATATTGTGGGAAAAGGAGAAAATGCTGGTTGACAGCATTTTTCCCTTTTCCCACAATGTTTTCAAAAGCCTCCTACTCCAGGGCCACTAAAGCTTGGGATTGTTATGTTTAAGGGATAACCAATCCTCATAGTTTAACATTATGTATATAGATCTACTTTAGGATCTAGAAGGAAATAGATCTAATTACTTGACCATTCAACAAATAATATGAGCGATGTTCTGGCAAAAGGGGTCTTTATGCATCTCTGTGATACATAATACCAACCAAGTCATAGCATTGTTATAGATTCATAAATTCTATTGTAGAATGGTCCTTTGAATCAAGAAAATTTGCCCAAATCAAAAAGTTTCTACAAAGGTCAGCCTGCGCAGTCTGCAGGGTCGATACTATTGGCAGATGTATTAAGTCTCCTTTTCACACAGCATGGCTCACTTTTCTTTTTTTTTTATCACGCCCAAGAAGAAGAAAGCTATTAGTATTTTTTACTTTCATAATATTATTTATCCGGTAAAGGGTAAATTCAAATAATATGAATGTAAAAATTAGATTTCTATTTTACAAAAAAATTAGCAGTGTCAATCGTATTGAATCTGTTGTCTCTGCAATTTTACGCATCTTTTTTTACCCTCTGCCTATCATCTGGTAAATACAAAGGATATAAGAAGGATGACTACTGACGACGACAATACGGTTTTGATTCGGACCGGTTTTTTACCAAGACTATCCACAGCGCACCCAGTCTCGTTTCCGGTAAAATTTTACTCAGGACGAGGTTGAATTGTTGAGTTCGAGGTTTGTGACTCGTTTTGACCTCACACTAAAAACATCAACAGAATCTTGTTGGCCAAAATTGAATTCGAACTTCGATTTATATTGCTGAAATATTTCCTGCTTCGTTTTCGATCTTTAGTTTTGTTTGAGAGGCCGGTTTTAATATGCCACAAACTTGGGCAAACCCGTATGGCGGATGCAAAATGAAGACCGCAGATTATTTTTGGTCAACGAATCAAAGTCGAATTCTACTTTCGCTTTCAGTTTAAAATGCATATTTCGGTAATATTTTAATTCATTGTAATCATTTTCTTTTTCAATCGGATAATGTCTAATATTCCATTCTTTTATGGAAGACAATTCGTTCAAGCTTTGGTTGAAAAAAAAAAGCCTCATCTGCTAAGATTCTCAGTCCAGTAGTTACAAGTTTAAAGATCATGATTACAGCTGTGTGTAAGGGATAAAAGACATAGGGTTTTGTCCTCATTTAAAACGGAAACAACAACAGCGATTGCTTTGAAGGCCTCAAAAACATGAAAACACATTTTTTTTTATCTATCATAATCTGTGCAACCTTGCAGCCATTAAGGGCAACTTTTGCATAAAAATACAAGAATGATTATAGTTTCATAAAATAAGGATGAAATGAAAACTGCCAGAAAACAAGTACAGATGAACACTCTACCAAACAACAGACTTTGTTCAAATTCAAACCGTTTGTAGATGACAAGAATAGATGTGACTAAAAAATTTAAATTTGTGTTAGTAGAAGGGTAGAAAACAGTGGGAAAAGGAGAAAATGCTGGTACAGCATTTTCTTCTTTTCCCACAATGTTCTCAAAAGCTGTCTCTCAGGGTCACTAAATTTTCCTACAATGTTCTCAAAAGCTTTCTCTCTCAGTGTCATTAAAAGTCGGGATTTTGTGATGTAGAGTAAGTTGAAGTTTTTTGATAAAATATATGACTAGGTCAAGTAGCCTGATAGTCAACTTTGCACAGTTGAAAAATTTTTGTTCTGAAGAAAATGGGGAAAATGCTATGCCTTGAACACAGAAAAAAAGCATTTGCTTTCCCCACCAGAATCTATCTTAGGTTTGTGGGCTGTGTTGTTATTAACTTGGTCGCTTTTCTAAGAAATCAACAAGGTATTGTCATAGCACTGGCGGTCATCATTGTGCAAAAGCTTTGACATTTTGTAATATCTCTGTTATTACTGAAGGTATTTACCTCAGACTCGTGCAAGTTGTTAACTATCAAAAGGGGAACCTACACAACAAGGTTAGGTAACTGTCAAGGTATTTTTGTATCAGGTATGCCCCTATTTTGACTAGAATTTTCATTTACAGCCAAGAGTTGGCACTCATATTGTGCCAAAAAGTGGTGTTGTAATTGTGCTTTCAGACTGTATCTGTTGTATTTTTGTACCTTACATTTTACTTTCATTCAGGGCCACAGAAATTGAATGCCAACAGCATGAATTTAAAATGCAATGATGTTGGATTGAACTCCACAGCAAAACTGCTGTGGGTAGGCCAAGTTGTCTGAGCTCTTCCAAATTGTCTTAACCCTTTACCACACATTCAGGACTTTTAACGACCCTGAAAAAGAATGCATTTGAAAAAATTGTGGAAAAAGGAAGATTGTTAATATTAATAACCTGGTAACCAACATTTTCTCCTTTTGCCACGCTGTTTTCTATCTTTTCAATAAAGATTTTAATTTTCGAATCACATTTATTTTGTCATCTGCAAATGTTTCCAATAAGGACAATTTTTTTTTTATCCGAAGTTGTGTTGTTTGGTAAAGAATAAGCAAACAATTTATATGAGAACCAACAACAAAAGGTTTACAGAAGAACAAACTGATTTTAGAAATTAACAAAGACATGTTATGTATAAACCCACTGATTTTGACCTTGAATTCTATTCTTTTTTCTTTTCTGAATTTAAAACAGGATGGCAAGTGATGAGCAAAATGTATCTTCAACAACGGATCCAATCTCAGTGCTGACCATATCCCCGCATTCAACTGTTGATTTAGGGGATTTAAAAGGTGAAGAGAGTGAAGATGTGGAGTCTATGGCTGTCGGATCTGGGGCACTGTTGTCAAATCAAAACTTTCTCAGTGTTGGTAAGGTTGAAAATATTTTCTTTACTCTTACCAGTTGACTGAATGGTGTTACCACACAATGTCAGTTTGTAGCAACCCTGAAAGAAAAGGCTTTTAAAAACATAGTAGAAAAAGAAGAAAATGCTGGTAACCAGCATTTTCTACTTTTCGAACAATGTTTTCTACTCTATCAAGGACAGAAATTGTCACTTTAGCAACTTTTCATTTGTCAAATGCAAATGTTTTCAATCTAGTCTAATCCAAAATTTTAACGTTCAGTAAAGATTTACATTTAGTTCAACATTATTTCAGTCCTATCATGGCAATAGCTCACTTATTCATGAATATATTTCACCAGTTAAAGGCTATGGCTTGGAAGTGCAGGCTGTCTGACACAGAATATCAGACTTCTCCGGTTTAAGAATGAGCATGAATACTACATATTTTATCTGTCTGTTTCAGTCTCACCAACCATATCAAACCCCACCCTGCAGAGCTTACTATCGTCGCCCACTGTGTTACAAGGAACCCAGCTTGGCCTTCCCCCAGGGGTGCAAATTGTGACTGTATCTTCCCCGTCAGATATTCTCCCCAATCAGTCTGTTGACATGGACGGGCGTGTATGGCATGTGCTCAGTCCAGAACAAGCCATTATAGTGGGTGATGTGGACTTGAAACCAGCAACTCTGGTTGCTAATCCTGGTATGTTGCTCTGGAAAACTCAATTTCTTTTTCTCTAAACTACAGAAATTTAGACTCTTCAATATTGAAGATCTTTTGCAGGCAACTAATTAAATGTGTTTCAAATTTTGGAGGTTTTTTTGTTTTGAAAAGGTAGAACCCAGTTTGACAAATATGCAGGTTACAAGCATTTTCTACTATTCCAACAACATTTTCAAAAGCCTTTGTACTCACAGACATTAAAACAAGAGATAGTTAGGGAAACCATTGAAAAAAAACATGCTGTTTTGCTGTGGCTTCATATGAAGTCTTTTGAAAGAGATGTTGGAAAGAGGGGAAAATACTTTTGATAAGAGATCTCCCATTTTCCTAATTGTTTTTCTACCCTATCAGAAAATTTCAGCATCATTCTACCAAATTTTGAAAGTGCAGTCTGCAGAGGCTTTCGATTTGCAAGTCTAAAATCTGTCATTTTGGAAATGTCCTTTTGTAATTCTAGGAAGTAACATAGTTTACACATAAATGAGCCATGCCCTGTGAAAAGCTGGGCATATGTATCTACAAAAAGTTTCCACCCAGGTCAGCCTACACAGTCTGCATAGGCTGACCTGGGCCGAAACTTTTGTTCTTGGTCAATTTTATGCATTTCAAATGACCAGGCTACCTCATGATTCTGTTTGTTATTAGAAATACAGGATTGTTGAGTGAAGGGGTAACGTTAATTCATATATTTACCTCCTTGAAAAATCTTGCAGCAGACAACTTTGAAAAAATTATTGTCAGCTGCAAATATTTTCAATTCAGGAGAATGTAGAACTTTGTTGTGTGATAGAGAATTAAACCCAAGAATGTGTTTCATAATTTATGCAAATTCATAAAGCTTAACCTAAACTAACCAACTGTGCATGTTTTGCCAGTGGAAACCATAGATGAATCAGAACATGTTGGATCCTCGGATCTTGTAGCATCAGCACAGGACCTTATATGGATGCCATCCGCAGCAACCTCTCTGCCCCCTGGATGTCCAGCATGGGCTGCTAGACTTAAAAATTGTGAGGTTGGTATAGATTAAATGCTTTTATTGATATACAGGTTGAAAAAGGCTGTAAAAGGTAAAACAAAAAGTGAGACAATAACTGTTATTACCACAAAATCCCGAGTTTTTATGAATCCTAGGGGGGAAAGGCTCAAGAAAACATTGTGGGAAATGGAGAAAATGCTGTGACCAGCATTTTCTCCTTTTCCCACAAAGTTTTCTACCCTTCTTTCAGGTAATTTCTATTTTTGAGTTACAGTTAATTTGTCTGCAAAGGCTTTCAATCTGGGCAAATCTGAAATTTTGTGGTTGGTAAAGGTTGAAACTTTTTATCTCTAAGAACACTTTCACAACTCTGAACTTTTAAGCCTGATACTGTCAAATAGAATTAATGAATATAGAAATTTTGCAGGCAACAATCAAAAACTAAACATTGCAATTTCAACATTTTTTCATCATCTCGTCATATCAGACTGCATTAGTACAGATTACTGTCCCCAAATGCCATTTTAGATTTTGACGGGTTGCATTCAGGTGCAGAGATGATTGTGAAAAATAGTGAGAGAAATCTCTGCACAGATTTTGTCTGCATGTTTAAACTCTCATATTTTTAAAAATTGATGACAATGCCAGAATTTGAAGATGGCTATTGCTTGTGTATTCAATTATCCTTTCTCTCAAATAGAAATGAACCATGCTCTGGCAAAAGGGGGCTTAATGCATCTCCGTGATCCATAGTACCAAGCAAGCCATAAAATACTTATGGATCCATAATAGCCACTTCTTTTAAAGATCGACTTAATCATGAGGTAGACTAGTCCTTTTACATACAGAAAATTGACCAATAGCGAAAACTTTCGGCCCAGGTCAGCCTGCGCGGACTGCGCAGGCTGACCTGGGTCGGAACTTTTCGCAGATGCATTAAGCCCCCTTTTCACAGAGCACGGCTCAAATATTTTCAATTTAAATGCTAAACATAAGAAAAGACGGTTTGATTCTTTTGTTTATGTGAGATGTTTATGTTTCCCAAAATAGACACAAAATGGCTGTCATAAAGAATTTTTTTTTGAGATTTACATGTAGTAAAAAACTTATAAAACTGCTTTAGATTATGAAATATTGAGAAATTTGTCCATTGTCATGTGTGTCACTAAAAATTAACTGCATTTCACTGCAATACAAATTAAATAGGTGAAACAGCGAGTCAGTACTTTTCATACAATACAGTGCACAATAGACATCCAAATATAAAAGGAAGCATCGTAAAGTTTCCTTCTGTAGACTATGGACTGTGTATTCTGTTGATCTACACAATCCTTAAAAGCACATTGAGTTGTACTGAGTAGTCTAAGGGCTAAAACTAATATTATACTCATATCCGTTTGTTACATTTCTTTCAGAAAATTGGGAACTATTTCCGAGGCTATGTAGACACAGAGGCAGAGCTAGATATTTTATTGACCTATCACAAACAAGCAACTCAGAGTTTTTGGGGAACAAGGCAATCCCCTAGTCCAGCGAAAATGTCCACCAGATTTATGTGGAAATCGCAATATGTTCCTTATGATGGAATTCCATTTGTAAATACAGGTATTAGATACTTAAGCTTTTACAGTGATGTCGATTCTTGTTTAACTCTTTACCAAACGACAAAGTTTTAGACCTGTCCAAATTGAAAGCATTTGCAGACGACAAAATAAATGTGATTTGAAAACTGAAATTTATTTTGGGAAGATTAGAAAACACTGTGGGAAAAGGAGAAGATGCTGGTTACCAGCATCTTCTCCTTTTCCAACAATGTTTTCAAAAGGCTTCTTTCTCAAGGTCGTTAAAAGTCGAGATTGTGTGGTAAAGAGTTAACTCTTTACCACAGGATCCCAAGTTTTAATGACCCCAAGGCACAGCGAGGTAACTCAATTGTTTGTGTATCTGACTGGTGACCTTGTGGTTGTGCCTTCGATACCCAGTTGTGGCAAACTTTCTTTTGGGTGATTTTTCGCCTTTCATCTTTGCTGCATGTGAGAAAGTAGTCAGTGGCTTGAAAAGAATGTTGTGTAGGTGCTGGTGTGAGAAAGCCAGGAAACACTTGTGCGCTGATCCCCGTGATAAGATCTAAGCTGTTTAGCTGCAATACACATCCAAATTTATTGAAGCCAAGGAAAAGTAGCTTTTGAAAATGTTGTGGGAAAAGGAGCCCAAACAACAATTTGTATACTCATCCACTTTGGAAGTGTTTGCAGATGACAAATCAAATGTGACTCAGATGATGAGATTTTTTTCTTGGAATGGGGGAAAACATTGAGAGGAAATGAGAAAATGCAGCATGTTCTCCTTTTCCCACAATGTTTTCAATAGCTGTGTTCTTGAGGTTCATAAAAGTTGTGAATATGTGGTAGAATGTTTAACACTGTGTTGATAAGTATTACTAAATGTAATTTTCCCAGCAATTGCAGAGAAACTGGATAGTTCTATATTGTTTGTAGGTAGTAGGGCCATTGTACAAGAATGTCAGTTTGGTCCTAGACGAAAGGGTAGCTTAGCCAAGAAACAGGGAGAGAGTAACTCATCTGGGGACTATAAACAAACTTGTCCTGCAAGGTAGGTGTTTTTACTTGTATTTCATAGATTTATTTCAACCAGCTGAGCTTGTTAGCTCAGTCAGTAAAAGAAAGGCCTTATAATGGTTGGATTCCAAGCTTAGCAGAATTTTTCCTAAGAATTGATGCAACAGGATTCATTCCTCTCTCACTATCCAATATTGTTTCTCCCAAGTTTTTGTGCAGAAGCAGTCTTAGGCTTGAAAAGAATGTTATGCTAAGTAGTAGTTAACTTTTTACCACACAATTCTGAGTTTAAAAGACCTTGAGGAAGAAGGAAACATTTTCAAAGGCTGTCCTGGTTTTCAAAAGCTGTCTTTTCTAGCAGTGTTTTCAAAAACTCTCTTTCTTAGGCCCATTAAAACTCTTGTAATGTTCATTATAAGTCTCTTTCTTAGGTTCGTAAAAACTCAGGTTGTGTGGTAAAGGGTTCGTTTAAAACATCCACTTGACTGAAGGAGTCAACTGAGTTTATTTAGCACTTTAAAGGGAGCTGTTTAATCTTAAAGCAGCAAATCAAAATTTCTCATAAACTATTGATTTACTCTTTACCAAACAACAAAATCTTAGGCTTGTCCAAAATAAAGGCGTTTGCAAACTACAAATTTAATGTGAATTAAAAATTTAATGGTGATTTCTATCTTTTGAATAGAGAATAGGATTGTGGGAAAAGGAGAAATTGCTGGTTACCAGTATGTTCTCCTTTTCCCACAATGTTTTTAAAAAGGCTTCTTCCTCAGGCTCGTTAAAACTCGTGAAGGGTTAATTAATACCACAAATTTTACACCTTTGCATTAAATTTCAGCAATGAGTTTGATGATGTTGATGATCATGATAATGGTGATGATTATGATAGTAGTTGTAGTGGTGTATGATGTATAAGGTAAAAATTGTTGAAATAACGAAGTTGTTGAAATCACTAAAATTTTTATGTCATTGAAACCTGCATGTCAACTGTATTTAATTTGATTGCAAATTTTATGTTTTAGAATATACATCAAAAAAGTAAGAAAATTTCCGGAGTTCAAAATTGACTCAAACTTGGACAAGAAGGGTACTAAGCAAGCAATGGATCAGGCATTCCACACTTTAAAAAGGACAAACATTGAGAAAGTTGGACAAGATAGGTTAGTATTATATACTAAGTTCAGTACATGTAATGAAATGAATCACTTTTGCTCTACTGGCTGAAAGCCAGCAGAGCTTGTGTCATGGCGTGGTTTCCACTGTCTGTCCGTCTATTGGTGCATGCATCTGTCTGTTAGTCTTTATCTTGTTTACGCGACAAATTCTGCATTTGTGGTTTGATTTTCATGAAACTTGTACAATTTGTTTGTATAATCAATGGCTTGAACCCTATTGATTTTACTCAACACAGTCCACATTATATTCTTTGAAACTTGCAGGATTTGTTTAATACAATGAGTTCTGAAACCCTATCAAATTTGGCTGGATTCCAAACAATTGGTTTTAAGAAATTTAACTTCATTTACTGTACAAGTGGAAACTTTTGCAATGTGTAAATTATTGCAATTTTGCAAAGTTGAGAAATTCACAAACTTTCCTGTTCTCGTACTTCACCACAAGAATACTGACAAATAATGAGTACCTTAAATTTGCAAACATTTCCGTACACAAAATGTCTATGATCAGTAATTCACAAATTTTTGAAAAGTATACATATCCACATATACAGTTTTTCACTATAATATCAATTCAACATGCCTACATAATGATGTATGTCACAAAATAAGCAGAATCACTGCCGGTAGAGCACTTCAAGACCTCAAAGGCCTCTAGTTGAGTTTTGATGAGATGATGAAAATCTGAAAACCCCTTTTTAAGCAGCCACTTGTGTTAAGCAGTCATAATTGCAAGTTCCAGAATGAAAGTCTTTCATGTAATAGTCCCAAAGTCAAACAACTACTTGCCCCAAGTTGCCAGTTATTTTTCTTTTCTGGGCTGGAAGCTTAACTCTTTATCAAAAAACAAACTATTGGACTAGTCCAAATTGACAGCATTTTACAGACAACAAATTAAATGTGGCTCAAATGATGAGATTTGGTTTTGGATGGGAAAAACATTGTGGGAAAGAGGAGAAAATGCTGGTTACCAGCATTTTCTCCATTTCCCACGATGTTTTCCAAAGCCTCTTTTCCAGGGTCATTACAACCAAAGCTTGTTTCGTAAAGGATTTTTACAGGTTTGATTGAATGTATTTCTTTTTTTTATCCAGATTTTACGTACAGCTTCCACTTCAATCTGCCCATGAGTTTCATGACGCCTTTCCTCCTCAAATGTCCGGGAATGACAATACTCATGTACAAACTGTACACACTACCATGGAATCTCAACATAGTCAACCAGAGGAAGATAAATCTAACAGGCTTCACCCCTTAGTAGCTCAGAAAATACGGGAAATAGTGGCAGGCGGGGAGACAAGAGTATATCACGTCAGGCGATTGTTAAGGTAATCTGTTGTTGGGTTTTTTTTTTTTAGATATTATTTGAAGAGTTTTGCTACATGTTTAACATGCTGTTCCAGTACTGAAAATTAATGATAGAAGTGGCAACAACCTTGACCTTTTGACTTTTTTAATAGGAGGGACCAAGGTCACCATGGCAGGTTCATAATTTTCTCAGTTGTCATACAGTAGTGAGTCATAAAAGGAGATCATGGGGTCAAATAGAAGGCTTACAACTTCTATTATTAGTCTTCTAAAGGAAAATTAAAGCCCAGTCTTAACTTGTAAACCATGTAAGCTACTTTTGCAGCATTCAATAAATTTCTTATTAGTTCGGCTGTTATCGAAGAAAACATCAAGGTCGTCATAGCACTTGTGTCATTGTATTTTGCGTCATGGTTATTGTCATTTTATAATATCTCTAGTATTATGAAAGATAGTAATTTCAAACTTGGGGTATTTGTTATCTATCAAATGGGGAATACATACATCAGGGCCATTTAACCATCACAAATATTTTTGACACAGTTATGCCTGTTTTTCTATGGAGAATTTTTTCTGAAAATCAAGTAACCACAGCCAGGCACTGGCACCAGCATGCAGTGCCCTGGTTGTTAATTTTGTACTATGATACAACAATGAAAGTTTTTTGTGTTTTGTGATAGACTAATAGAACTTTGGTTGCCTATTCTATGAGAAAGGTCAGTTTGTTGTAGAGGTGCCTGGTTGAACACAATGTTGCTTCATACAGTACAAATGATCTTTTCAAGCTGCATGGATTTTCAGGGGATCTGTTTTTAACTCCATCAAACGACAAAATCTTTTTCAAGTTAGAAGCACTGGAAAACAACAAATTTGGATGATATGAAGGAATTTGTCTTTTAAAGGTTAGGAAACATTGTGGGAAAAAGAAGAAAATGGTGTTTATCTGCATTTTCTCTCTTTCACTAATTGTTTTGGATAGGCTTCTTCCTCAGGGTCATTGAAACTCAGGATTGTGTAGTAGAGGGTCAAATTCAATGTTCCTATAAACAGTGCAGAGGATTTATTGGCTTCTCACAATCGTAGCAACTCATTTTACGGACTGCATTGTCAACAAAATCACACCCAACCTTCTCTACCATGATATGGGAAGGACCTGGTCCTCTTTTCATACCCCCGCAAAACGAATGTTTTCGGGGGTATACTGGAATCTGTCTGTCTGTCTGTCCGTCAGTGTGTCGGTGCGTGTGTCCGTCTATGTACAAAATACTAGTAATTTTGTGTTGCGAACTCCTCCTACAGTTTTGCTGCTATTGTATTGAAAGTTTGTTGATACATTGATCGTATACTGAAGTTGTGCAAGACGCAGTTTTCAATCATCTACTCCGTATGATTCAAGGGTAATCTCCCCTTGAACTTAGAAAATATTTTGTTAAATTGCCTGTTTCAAAGCTCTGGTGGGGGTATTAAGTCACATTCAGTGACAGCTCTAGTTTATGTTGTAATATGTCTTTCTCTGATATTGAAAGATCTATTTTATCTTCACTATCATTTTCTATCTGTTGTCAGCTGCAAATCTGAATTAAACTATTTCATTTTCATTAACTTTGAGCAGAAAGCTTAGAGGATTTATTTATTAACACCTTTACGACAGAATTCCAAGTTCGAATGACCATAAGTAGAAAGCATTTGAAAACCATGTTAGGAAAAGGAGAAAATGCTGGTAACCACCATTTTCTCCTTTTCCTACAATATTTTCTACTCTATAAGGTATGAATTCCATCATTTGAGTATCATTTTAGTTGTTGTCTGTAAATGCCTTGAATTTGGACCAGTCTAAAATTGTGTTGTTTGGTGAAGAGTTTTAAAAGAAATCCATAGTTTTCTGACACCATTAGATACATACGGAATATTATGTTGTAGTAACTTTCCTGGTGCTTGTATTTACTTCGAGCAGCGTGAGAAAATTTGATATCGCGCGAGACCTTCGGTCTCGTGCAATGTCAAAATTTTCTTATGCAGCGAGAAGTAAATACAAGCACCAAGAAAGTTACTACAACATAATATTCCTTTTATTATATACCTTCCAACTTTCAACGACAACATTTTGCAATTGTTGACATTTTATTGGAAAACGGCAAACAAAAAGAGACAATTAATAGTGTGGATGGTAGTAACTCTGTTTTCATGAATGGCTGATTAATATTACAGCGTAACATTTTGACCAATCCAATCGCAAATCAATGCATGCTTAGTCCGTGCGCGAGACACGTCAGCATACCATATTTGGGACCGTATTTCACTGAGTGTAGATACGGATTTTTTTTCTGTCATGTGTGTTATTTCATCTGATTCAACATATGTATTTGATCGGGAAAATTTACTGGTATATAATAAAATGTAAATCTTGCTGAGAAGCGAAAACAGTGAAATGTCACAAAGTATATTTATGAATACTTTGACTAAAATATGTTTTAACTCTTTGCCGTATGACAAATGTTTGGACCAAATTCAAAGCATTTGCAGACATCAAATTCTGTGTGGCTCAAATGATGGAATTTGTATTTGAAAGGATAGAAAACAGAGTGGAAAAAGAAGAAAATGCTGGTTTTTCCCTCATTTTCTCCTTTTCCCACCATGTTTTTAAAGCCTTTGTCAATTATCAGGGTTGTTAAAACTGGATTTTATGAAAGTACTTGAATGTGAAGATCCAAAATAAACAGTACACTCTTTGCAGATTTTCATCCTACATGAGTACAATGTTGACCTCAGTTTATGAAAAATCAGCTTTTGAATTATTATTTGTTTCAGATCATATGTTTGCCGAGAAGTGTATAGTGGTACCACTGATACAGTGCAGAGACATGATCTAAGTTTGTTTCCAACAGTTACAGATCTCAAAAATCATATCCACCAGTCAGTTAAAGATATTCAGACTGGTTCTCTTGCTCTAACAGCACCTACGGTATGGTTCTAGTTATTTAATGATACACAGTCAAACTTGTGTTTGCAGCAATTTCTATTGAACAACCAACTTCTGTTTAGAGCCCACTTTTATAAGTATATATGTTATAAGTGCAAAAACCTTAATTTTCAGTCGCTTGCATCCAAAAAACGCCTGCCTTAATCAGACCCATACAATAACAGATTCTCATCTTTGCAATAATTTCCATACTTTATAAAGGTATGATTTGGATGTAAATGCATTTTAATACCCTCACTGTTTACTTTTAGCTGTTAGATGGCCTTTGATATATGGTATAGTACAGTATTTCAGTCATATTTCAGTATTGTTTCACTTACTGTTTCCTGATTTCTGTTTGAAAATAGTACTGCTCTTCAGATTTTATTTAGAAAACACTTCCATGTGACTAGTGCCACCACTGAGGATTGAACCAGGATTTCTCTATTATATATCCCAACTCCTTTACCAGTAGGCTATAAAGGTCAACAGCCTGTACTTGAAGAGCACATACCATAATATTTTTAACCTTTTACCAAACAATCCCTGGTTTTTACGACCCTGAGATAGAAACCTTTAGAAAACATTGTAGGAAAAGGAGAAAATGCTGGTAACCAGCATTTTCTCCTTTTCCCACAATGTTTTCTACCCTGCTCAAAACAAATTTCAATATCTGAGTTACATTTATTTTGTCGTCTGCAAGTGCTTTCAATTTGGACCAGTCTGAAATTTTGTCTTCGGCTCGGGGCAATATGATTCACCACAGCCGTGAACAGGTTTCCAAGTCCCCTGCCACCTGACCGTACAACTAATACTGTACAGTTTATACGGCAGAGCCATGATCTATGAAAATAGGGTGTGATGCCTCTGCAAAAAAGAATCAACCAAGTTCAACCTGTGCAGTTGGCACAGGCTGACCTGGGTCAAAACTTTTAGGTATTGATAGATTTTCTGTATGTCAAAGGAACAGTCTTCCTCACGATTCAGTTAGTTATTTCACAAAATGGATCTTATGGATACAAAATCATATGGCTTGCAACACGCGAAAAGGGGCATTCGGACATTTGCGTAAAGTGTTGTCTCGGATCAGCCTGCGCAGTCTGTGCAGGCTAATCCGAGACGGCACTTTACGACTACATTAGATTTTGTCCTTCAGTAGACATGCACAAAACAGAAAATTATATATACGCGGAGCAGGCCATATGATGCTTGGTATAATGCATCACAGAGATGCATAAAACTCCCTTTGCACAGACTGTGCAGGCTGATCTAGGTCAATACTTTTTGCAGATACATTAAACCCCCTTTTCACCTAGCATAGCTCATCTTTTTTTCCCCATACAGGTGAATGTTGAGGCAATGGGCACAAATGTAGTAGTTCCCCTACAAGATCTGAATGTCTGGTCACAGAATGTAGTCAGTTCAGGCCCAGTACCAGAAACAGTGACAGTCACGTTGACCCAAGGTCCTGGAGATGGTAGGTCGTTGTCTGCGCATGTCATATTCTTCAAAAATTCAACCTGTCTACCATGACGCATCACTAAAGTAGCAATGGAAAAAATGGCCATAAACAATACATCTGTGGAAAAATGTAGCCTGTTTTTGCACACCAAATATCTTGAAAATTCAATTATTTCAAAAGGAAAAAAATAGTTTTCACAAATACTCTTGTTTTACTGCACATCTTTGAATACATTTTCTAAATGTAGACTTTAGGGAAACCAGGATTTGTGCAGGGTTTTTCAACAGATATATCAATAAGAATTTTCTGGGCTTGTATCGAAGCTATTAACCAAGCCTGTAGGGGCTGTTTTTATAAATGGCCAGTGCATAGGTTACATGCTGGCTAACCATAGCTGAATGAATGGTACCAGGTAGCGTTTTATTGAGTGAACATTTATTTAATAAATTCAAATTAACAGTTGTCATTTTGAAAAGTAGTCCAGTTCTGTACCTAGAATGCCCAAATCAGATAGATGTGCATATAAAAAATGCCACCCAGCAGAAGATAGAATGGATGGTAAGTGTATCTTAACCCTTTGCCAAACTACAAAATTTTGGACCCTGCTCAATCGAAAGCATTTGCAGACGACAAATGTGGTTCAAATGCTGATTTTCTGTCTTTGTGGGTAGGAAACATTGTGAGAATAGGAGAAAATGCTGATAACAAGTATTTTCTCTGTTTCCCACATTTTTTCGCAAGCCTTTGTTAGGGTCGTTTTCACGACCTGATCAGAGAAGGCTTTGGAAAACATTGTGGGAAAAGGAGAAAATGCTTGTAACCAATGTTTTCATAAGCCTCAGGGTTGTGAAAGGATTGTTTGGTAAAGGGTAAATTTTGGGTATACACTTATGAGATGTTTTTCGCCAAGACGACCAGGACAGTATTGGTAAATAGAATGTTTTTCCTCTTTTTGTTTGTAGATGCAGGCCATGTGATATCACGTATAGAAACGCATTTGAGTGACGGGACGACACAAATCAGCACGACATTAACTCCAGAAACAGCTCAATTACTTGCCCGTCTAAACCCATCCATGTTTCCACCAGGCAGTCTGGTGCAGGTAAGCCGATGTAAAACAAGAAGTATCTTTTAAAAAAAGAAAGGCTGCGTAAGAGATACTGGAATATAAATAAAGCTTTTTTGGCCCCATATGTAGTAAAATAATGAAAATTAAGCGCATGAGAAATGCGTGTGATCAGCCACAGAGCTGGGTTGGATTAAGCCCGGGATGTTTTGCTACAACATAAAGGTTTAATCCTTTGCAAAGCAATTGTATTTTTAACTCTTTAACAAAGGATAAGACTTTATGAGCCAGAGGCATAACTTGTTCCAAACATCATGGGACAAGGAGAAAATGCTAGTGACTAGCAGTTCTCCTATTGCCCTTATTTTCAGCTTGGCTGTTTTTAATGAAAATGTTGAGAACTTTGCTGTTGTCTTAGCCCTGACATCATCACCATCATCATAGTCATCGATTACTGTGTTGTCATTGGGCAAAAACTTTTTACCTTTCATAATATCTCTGTCAAACATGCCGTAAAACAAAGGCACATAACCATCAAAGTTTTTTTTACACAGTTATGCCCCTTTTCTGACCTAAAATTTTCACTGAAAATTATGCAACTGCAGCCTAGCTTTAGTACTGGTGTGGTGCTCTTATTCAGTACCCTTCCATACACAAATTCCATCCTTAAGGCCATTTCGAGTTTGTCCTGACCGTCCATATGCTTTCAGTATGATTAACCCCTTACACACAATCCCGACTTTTAACGACCCTAGGAATAAGGCTTTTTAAAACATTGTGGGAAAAGGAGAAAATGCTAGTAACCAGCATTTTCTCCTTTTCCGACAATGCTTTCTAGCCAATTGAAGACAAATCTCACCAAATGAGGAATTCTTGATTTATTGTCTGCAAATGCTTTCAATTTTGACCAGCCTAAAATTTTGTTGTTTGGTAAACACTTTCACACAACAACAAGGTAAACCTGTCCAAATTGGAAGCATTTGAAGATTATAATACAAATTTGGCTAAAATATTGGATTTTGTCTTTGATGTGGAAGAGAACATTGTGGGAAAAGGTGAAAATGCTGGTTACCAGCATTTTCTCCTTTTCCTACAGTGTCTGAAAAGGCTTCTTTCTTAGAGTCATTAAATTTCGGGTTACATGTAAAATTTTGTTGTCTGGTAAAGAGTTAAACCCAGAGAATCTTGGTAGTTTTGAAGAGCGGGGTACCCAGCTTGCTGGGACATGCCTCATGATAAACCTTGTTGTCAAATTAGCGTGAACTGATAAAAGGCTTCTTCTAATTTTGTGTTCTTTAAGATGATTTGTATAGCAAATCTCATTATTCCTCCTTGTAATTCTGTTCTCTTTTTTCAGTAATTTCCTCAAAAAATATATATTTCCTGCATGTTTAGCATCTGTCAGCTGACCTGGGTATAGGCTTCTTCATAACTCGCATCGTTTTCGTCTTGGTGTACTTTTTACCTCACAATCTTGAGATTTAACAACCCTGAGGGAGAAGTCTTTTTGAAACATTGTGGGAAAAGGAGAAACCAGCTGGCAACCAGCATTTTCACCTTCTATCCACAAAATTTTTCTACCCTATTGTAGACAGACAAATTTCATGGTTTGAACCATATTTAAATTGTTGTCTGCAAATGAATTCAATTTTAACAAGTCTACATTTTTGCTTTGTGGTAAGCACTTAAATGAAGCAATACATTTAATAACTTGTGTTTGTAAAAGTATTTGCTTCCCTCAAAAAGTTATGTTATATATTAAAAAAATTTAGTGCTTGTGTTTCCTTTGTAAAATCTGATTTTGATGTAAGCATGTTATTCTTCAACTGTAGTGCTATGAATACTACCATCGAAAATGATGTTGTACTAATAAAGTTATAACATTTCATCATTCAACCCTTTACCACTTAATCCTGAGTTTTAACAACCCCAAAGAAAAAGTATTTTGAAAACATTGTGGGAAAAGGAGAAAATGCTGGTAACCAGCATTTTCTCCTTTTCCCACAATGTTTTCTATTCTTTCAAAGACATAATCATCATTTGAACTACATTTAATTTGTTGTCTGTGAATGCTTTCAGTTTGGTCAAGTCCAAAAATACGCCCTTCGATAAAAGGTTAACATAAAAAAATGAATTGCAAAATGACTTGACCATTGTAAAGACTAAACTGCAAGCCAAGCATATGCATGGTTTCCAAGATACGAAACAAGTTCCTTTCTTTATTAGATGATTGTTGTAAGATAATGAACAAGTTTATGATTCTCTTTTCTAGTAAAGAGTTTAATCATTGAAGATCCTTGAAGAGTTTTATTTGAATAAGTAAATGAGCTGAGGGCGCTTAATACATCTGGATAAAGTATAACCCATGTCAGCCTGCTCAGCCTGTGCAGGCTAGCTATTGTGAAAACTTTTTGCTTCTTGTGATTTTTTTTGCATTTCCAAAGACATTCTGATTCGTGACCCAGTCAGTTGTTTACAAAATGACTTTAATGGATCTATAATTATGTGATGCCATGCTTGGTATCATGCATCTAACAGATGCATTAAACTCCCTTTTGCCAGAGCATAGCTCATATGCAGTTAAAGGCCCAGTAAAGGCCAAAATATATTAAAGCAGGTGTCATAGTACATTTAAATTTAAATCATACCATTTAAAAGTATGGAAAATATTGTGGAGATGACAGTCTGTTATCGTGTGATCAGGCCATGTGTTAGTAGTTGGCAGAAAAAAAGAATTTTAATGATTAGGCAAAAAGTAAACAAAAGACAGGGCTACCTGGCAGGTTTTAACCTAGTTTTGAAATTAATTTCTCTGTCAGCGACTAACACTTGGACCGACCGTACAATGACAGACTGTTATCTTCACATTTATTTCCATGCTTTTAATTGGTATCATATAAATTCAAATGCATTTAAAACACCTGCTTCATTTACCTTTGGCCTTTATTGTTACTTTAAATAATTTGATATTTCAGCTTCAAGCAGCCTCAGAGCAACCTACTTTAAATGGAGAGGATAAATTTGAGTCCGCTTTTGGTGCTATTGATATGGAGGTACATGCAAATAAATACACTCCATCTTCATCTTCTTAACTCTTTATGGAACGATAAAATTTCAGACTTGATCAAATTGAAAGCATTTGCAGACAAAAATTTAAATGTGGCTCAAATGATGAAATTTGTTTTGACTGGGTATAAAACATTGTGGGAAAAGGAGAAAATGCTGGCTACCAGCATTTTCTCCTTTTCCCATAATGTTTTCAAATGGCTTCTTCCTCAGGGTCATTGAAACAAGTGATTGTGTGGTAAAGGGTTAACTTGTTATCTAATGATCCAATGATTGACTTACCCTGAGAAATAAAGCTTTTAAAAACATTGTGGGAAACAGATAAAAACAACAAACCAATATTCCTGCACCTCTTAGCAGGGGATTGAAAATTGGCCTATCTTTTGTTAGTGCTTATTTTTCTCTGTATGGTTAAAGCAGCCAGTTAATCCATAGAATGACAAACCCAATGAATGTTTTCAGTGTAGAAACAAGACCCAAATAATTGCAGTTTTAAGGGTATTTATATTAACTGTTGTCCAGAATGTCTCAGCAAAGCGGACAGTGTAGCTCTAAGATCAGACTGCATGTTTTGTGCAGTCTGATCTTGATCTACACTGACCACAAAGGCAACCATAGTTGTCAATGGTGCTTTGAGGGTTAATAGATGTACATACTATGTGGAGCTGGTTAGGAAACTGTATCAAGCTCTATCACTTCATTACCAAACAATTCCATATTTTAAAAGCCTTAAAAGAAAAGTTTTTGTAAACATTTGTCTGTATTTGTGTGAAAAGGAAAAAATGTCGGGTTCTAGCATTTTCTGACTCTCCTGCAATTTTTTCTAGCCTCTGAAGGATAAATCTTACCATTTGAACCACAGTTAAATCATTGCTTTTCAATATGAACCTGTCTTTAAAAAGTTTGTCAGGTAAAAAATATAAATAAGCTATCTCACAGATACCTCTTATATTGAGTCCAAGACTCACTATTTAATCAGACCACACAGAATATTTCAGCCAGTGAGATTGTTTGGTTGATTTAATGTTTATTTATAGCATGAAAATAGCATGAAGCCTTTATCAATCTATCAGTTGGGTGTTCACTTCACCCTCTTTACATTTTCAGGTCAAAAGGTCAACAAAATCTTTATTAATTCACAGGTTTCATTTACCTGGACTTAACTCTGTACCAAGTGACAACATTATACACTGGACTACATTGAAAGCACCTGTAGACGATAAATTAAATGTGTCTCAAAGGATGTAATAGGCATGTTAAAGGATTAAGGGTATAGGGAAGAAAAAAGAAGAAAATGCTGGTAACAAGAATATTTTCCTTTTCCCAAGATTTTTAAAAAAAAAAATTCATTTGTCACCTTGGTTGTTAAAACTCGGGATTGTTTGGTAAAGTTTTAATATCAAACTCTGTATTCAATTTACCTATTCATCTGTTCATTTTTAGCTCAGCTGTTTTTTGAAGAAAATGTCAAGGTATCATCATATCCCAGACGTCAGTGTCGTAATCTGTGTCATCCTTGTGCAAAACCTCGACATTTTATAATATCTCTGTCATTACTGAAGATATTTACTTCAAACTGGGACTAGTTGTTAATTATCAAAAAGGGACCTCATACCATTACAGCAGATAACCACCAAAATATTTTTTACACAGTTATCCCCCTTTTTGCTTCGAAAATTTTCAGGTTATTGTCATTATTTTTGACACATTCCCCCTTTTTGACTTGAAATTTTCACTGAGAATCAAGCAACTATAGCCGCGTGTTGGCACCCGTATGCGATGCTCCTGTTATCTATTTATTCATGCTCTAATTTACAGGTACAAGACTCTAGTCACTTTACAGAAAATTTAACAATTCAAACATCAGATGGAAGCACCCTTCCTATCCCTGTACTAGGATCAGGCACTGTGGAGGCATCCGATCTTTTATCTAAGGACAATGGCAGCATGGTTGAACAAAGCACAGATTTAATAATGGTGCCAGGTAATTGCTTAACTCTTTACCAAACAACAAAGTTTTAGACTGGTCCAAATTGAAAGCATTTGAAGACGCCAAATTAAAGGTGGTTCAAGTGACAAAATTTGTCCTTGACAGGGTAGAAAACATAGTAGGAAAAGGAGAAAATGCTGGTTACCAGCATTTTTTCCTTTTCCAACAATATTTTCAAAAGCCTTTTTCCTCAGGGTCATTAAAAGTCTGGATTATGTGGTATAGGGTTACGCTATTATATATGTGTCACCCAAGTCAAAATTTTAAAATTTGTTAGTTGAGTTAAATTTTTACCAGACAAAATATTTTTAGACTTGTCCGGTTTGAAAGCATTTGCAGATGACAAATCAAATAACTCTCAAAAGATGAAATGTGTCTTTCATAGGCTAGAAAAAATTGTGGGAAAAGGAGAAAATGCTGGTTACCAGCATTTTCTCCTTTCCCACAATTTTTTTAAAAGCCTTTTTTTTTTCAGGTTGTTAAAAGGGTTGTGTAGTAAAGGGTTAAGATTTTAAAGGCAAGAAAAATTTAGACTGGCCTGTTTTGAATTGCTTAACAACAAATTATATGTGGCTCAAATATTGTGTTCAGTATTTGAAAGTGTTGAAACTATGGGAAAAGAAGAAATGCTGGTGACCAGTATTTTCTCTTTTTCCAGCAATGTTTTTAAAGCAGTCTTCCTTAACTTTAACAACACAATCTGGTGTTTTAACGACCATTTGGAAAATGGTGGTAATCAGCATTTTCTCCTTCCACAATGTTTTTTCCGCTTTCAATCATTTGGACCACATGGAATATGTCATTTGCAAGTGCTTTTAATTTTGACAAATTTAAAATTTCGTCTTGTAGTAAAGGCTGAACTCGTTACCAAATGGCTTAGCTTTAGACTTGACCAAACTCAAAGCATTTTTCAGATGGCGAACTCAATTTAACTTAAAAGATAGATGTCTTTCTTAAAATAATAAAAATTAATATGGGGAAAAAAAGAGAAAGATTAATGCTGGTTACAGGGATTGTGTGGAAGAGGGTTAAGTTAGTTGAAAAACAGTAGTGTTTGGTAAAGAGTTAAGTCAAGTTGTTTGCCTTACAGAATTGGCCACTTTGACAGGTTTTACTGTATCGTCTTTTCTCTGTCTTTCAGTGCAATCTACATTAGATGATTTACACGAAGGACATTGCACAGAGAATTTGTGATAGATAACAATCGATCAGAGATAAAATGCTGCTGTTTTACCTAAAACTGTTTACTGTTACCCAAAATATCCTGGTTTTTTTTTTTGCCCCAAAAAAGAAGATCTTTGAAAGAGTGCAAAAAGGAGAAACACTGCTTTTTTCCTTTCCTAAATCCTACCCTTTTGAAGACACTATCCACAGGTTGAGTGTTGATTGTATAGATCCTAGATCGGACAGCATGTTCTGTGAAAGTAACAGAACTTCTGATTGGTTAAACCATTTGGTTTAGCCAATCAGAAGTTTTGTTACTTTCACAAGGATATATATCAGAAGTTGTGTTAATTTCAAATTTAGAACATTCTTGAGAACGAAACTAAAAATGTTCTCAAGAATGGTCAGTGAATATCAAACCTGATATTTATCTATGCAGTCTGCAAAAGTTGCTGTTCATGTTTGGCTCTGAAAGGATCAAGTTTGCTTGGCTCAGTTTGATGTGTTAAGGTTTTGTATATTTTATAAACGGCTACAAATATCAAGGACCATATCACTGCTCTGATTTTTAGTTCCCATTGCATTAAGTAATGCAACTGTTCGACAAAGACAGAATGTCTCATTCAGTCATATTGTCTATCTTAGAATTCAACCCTTTACAACACACTCCTGAGTTTTAATGACCCTGAAGATGACTGTTGAAAAGATTATGGAATAAAGAGAAAATGATGGTAAAAAGTGCTAGTAAGCTGCATTTTCTCCTTCTCCTACCCTATAAAAGACAGATACTATCATTTTGACAACATTTGTCATCTGCAAATGCTTTCAATTTGGACAAGTCTTTATTTCTGTGGTGTGGTTATGAGTTATCTCTTGGAATAAAATGAGGGGTGGTAGAGAAATATTGGCACATAATGTGAGTGAAAAAAAAAAAAACTAGGTATTGCAATGCGAAGACTGCTTTAGCCAGGATTTTTCTCTGGCAGTGGTGAGTGCAATTTAGGTCAGACTGCTGATTTTGTGCATTCTGTTCTTGATAAACAGTGTCTGCAAGTTGATTGGGGCTTTGAAATAATACATGCATACAGTTCAACTTTTGACCTTTACAACTCAGTCCAGAGTTTTAACAGGCTCAAGGAAAAGGAATTTGCAACACATTGTGGGAAAAAGAGAAAATGCTGGATATTCAGCATTTTCTCTTTTCCCACAATGTTTTCTATCCTTTCAAAGACAAATTTCATAAGTTTTGCAACATTTAATTGGTCGTCTGCAAATGCTTTCAATTTGTATCAGTCTAAAATTTTGTTGTTTGGTAAAGAATGAAATGAGTTTTAATAACAATGTATTGTTACAAATAGATTAAAATGAAAGGGTCTTTTCAAATTCTTAAAACACTAATTTTCAGCCTACACTTTGGGGACTCACTGAAATGGTCTTTTGTGCCCATTCTGATGAGTACGGACAGCACAGACTATATGAAATTTTGCTCTATGAGTCAGAAAATACACCTTATTTGTACCACTGATTGTATTTTTAGAATGTCTTTCATTAATTTATTTTACTCTTTATGACACCGTCCCAAGGTTCGTAACCCTGATGACAACATTGTGGAAAAAGGAAGAGATGCTGGTAGCAAGCATTTTCTCCATTTCCCACAATGTTTTTGACCTTTTCAAGACATATCCAGATATTTGAGCCACATTATTTTGTTGTCTGCAGATGGACTCAATTTGGACGGATCTAAAATTTGTCATCTGGTAAAGAGTAATAACCTCAATGAGTGAGGATTTATTGAGTATTAAAAATGTTTTAGATTTTAACTATGATGTCTCTTGTTCTAATTTTTATTTTTTTCTCCCGCCCTTTTATATGCCATAACTGAGTATTTTGTTAAGAAAATGATCAAGTCTCACGAGACAGCGTGCTATTATCAGAACTGATATGCCCGTAGCAAATCATGAACTGAATAATGTAATGAGAAAAACAGATGAGAAATAAAGCCTGAATATACTTATTAGACACTGCATTGCCATGAAATGTTCCTGTGTTAGTGAAGAAGCTGCACCTAATTGTATTTCGTATATGTTGCCGTTGAGTTTTTTAAACCTGTTGTCCCAGTAATAGGTCTAAATGCTACTTTAACTGGAAGAGTTCCTGTCATGGAAATAAGGGGTAATTTAGCTGAGAAGCACTGTTTCTTTTTCACAAGGCTTGTTTGGGAGAGCAACCAGTGGCTTAGAAATAATGTGTAAAGTACCAGTGAATAAAACTCTAGGACTATGTGAATAGGTGCAATGTCTGTTTGTACATGACTAAAGTAATGATGAAAATTGTGAGTTTTAATGACCTTGATCAAGACAGCTTTTGAAAACATTGTGGAAGAAGGAGAAAATGCAGCAGCATTTTCTCCTTTTCCCATAATGTTTTCCCCTTTTTCTGATAAAGAATTTTTTTCTGATAAAAGTCCTTTGTGCCACATTTAATTTGTCATCTGCAAATGCTTTCATTGGACCAGTTTAAAATTTTGTTATTTTGTAAAGCATTAAATAGCAAACAAACAAAAAATGTATGCTACAGTGTTTTCTTGACACACCTTCGAAAAGATGATTAGGGGTGAGAGAAGAATGAATCCTGTTGCAATGAATATCCTCAAGCATGGGAAAGAAATATGCCAAGCAGGGGAGTGAAATCATCTACCCCTTGGTCTCAAGCCAGATATTGCGGAATACTAGTATGTCACAAAATACTCGTATTCAGGGATCTTATATACATGTATATATATATGTGTGTGTGTGTGTGTGTGTGTGTGTATACGATCCCTGTCGTATTGGACAGTGTTGATCAAGGATCAGACATGTTTTCTACAGTTTGATCTTGATCTTCAGTCTTTGTAAGAGCAACTGAAATCATCAGCACTAAGCATTTAATACCTTTAAACAATTCTGTGTTTATAGACATCTGAAGAAGGCTTTTGAAAAGCTTTGGAAATAAAATCATTTCAATATTTTTTTCAATAAATACTGCATGACTATGCACTTTTTCATATAATTTTAGCCTTTCAGTGTTCTTTTTATCCTTTAGTCGAAATTTTTGGTAATGAAAAATGGTGGGCGAAATGGAAATTTTTTCACGAAATGGAAAATGTCTGAATGAATTTGATAGGAATTTAATTGTAATTCTGTAGAGACTACTTCAAGATATTTGTAAGGTTCATCATATTTAAGCTGCTCAATGGGTTCCTTTGCCCAACCCTGGTGGTCCCAGAAGAATGGCATTGATTCCTGGCACTCCTGAGCTATCAGATTCTTTGGGAGCTTGCTTTAAAACGGGTGCCATTGTGAGGACCTTCTGCAAATTTGTAATTATCACAGTCTGTTTACTCTTCTATGTACAGCCAGTAACCTACGATTGACCGGTTTCTGTCTGTTTCCCATTTCAATGTTGACACTGGTACCTGGGCATATATGTCAGCTGCATATCATCCTTGTATGCAAGAGTAAAATTAAATCATGAGCAAAACTTATGTCTGTATGGAGTAATACCAATGCAAAATAATTTCAGTCCGTTTTTTCTGATCAAGGCTGTAATTGGCAGTCCGGCCATGGCCGGACCACTGTTTCGACTGCTTACAGTAGATCTAGATCTATGTAATTCAGCAAGTATTTATTGAAAAAAAAAAAAAAAAAGATCTAGTCTATTTATTTGAGTTTCACTGACACAACTGGTCTCAAAATGTGTCAGAATCGCTGTAAATTTGAATTTTTTTCAGAGGTAGGTCCCCCGAATCCCACATGAGACAGGGTTGACAAACCCCTCTCCACCTCCAAAACAAAGGGTAACCCTAACGTTATACTTGTGATTGTTTCTCCGCTAAGGGCTAGAGCGTAGAGTGCTCCAGACAAAGCCAAAAAAAAAATAACAACAGAGCTACCCTCCGAATCGAAGGTAGGCCTCCTGTCCTAACCAGCCAACTATGTGTAATAAGAAAATCAAAATTGTAATCGATCTAGATCTACAGCAAAATTTCGAATAAAGATAGTAGGCAGTAGATCTAGGGGAGGAAATAGGCGTTTTAAAAGATCAAAATTGGACTAGAATAAAGGAAAGGAGAGAAATTAAAGCTCCTAAATAACATCTTGGTTCGGTCTCGGGTCTGGAAACGGTCACCGTCAGATTCCATCGTGATTTTATGGTCAAAGGGAAAAAACTCGTATAATCTGTTTATCTATTAGTTATGAAGAGTACTCTCCCTTATTGTTACCCCCCCCCTCGGAATAGTCTTTTTTTCAACTATTACAAACAGTCACACCCAAACTTTAAGAACCGGTGCAAGGTTAATTTATACCCATACGGTCTATCGAAAAACCCGGACCCTTTGTTAATCCTTATCCTGCTAAATAAGTAAAATGAAACTTTCAAGCCGATTTTATAAACCCGATCTTTGCTATTTCAAAGGAGCTTTCTTTTGGAAAAATGTTTTGATTGGACCGAGTAGATTCAAGATCAGACTGCACTTTCATAAGTACACCCAAGTTTAGTCTGCTGATTCTTAAAGTTACGGTTTGCCAGCTGGTATTTTTCTGTCAAAGGCAGGATGCTGTTGCGTTATTTTAAATCAATTTATCGTTTAAGGGATTCAGTGTTCAAATTAATAGAGAGTGACCTCCCCTCTGATAACCCCCTTCCACTCAAAAAAAAATAGGGGGGAGGATCTAAACTTGAATGAATAATATCGGAAAAAAACATAGCTTTCATCTCAATTTATTTGCTTGGAAGAGTCAGGTATGCTTTCACTTTCTGTCCCCTGTTCCTTACGGTCAATGATCAAAGAAATGATTGGAATTTGACAATTCAGCCCATATTAACGATATTTGTTAATAACCTCGAAAACCTAATTGAACGAAGACATGTCGTTGGTTTATAACTTTAACGTGTAACATAAGAAAGCTTATTTATCGTATACATTCATCAGTTGATAAATTTTATTATAAAAATTATATTTATATTCTGTATGAGCTCTAACTTTGATAACCGAATTCTTACTTCCAAGTTTAAATTTTGGCGGTCGCCTTGTTTACTAATGTGACGAAATACAAGGGAGACTAGGTACCACCTGTTTAAAAAATAGTTAACACGTCTGCAATTGGTTTTTCTTTCTTTTGTCTACTATCATGATATTTTCAGAAGTAGCAGCATCTACATACCTGTCTTAAACTTTACCAGAAATAATGACAGTTCTACAAACA
This sequence comes from Hippopus hippopus, assembly GCA_946811185.2. Lineage (NCBI taxonomy): Eukaryota > Metazoa > Mollusca > Bivalvia > Cardiida > Cardiidae > Hippopus > Hippopus hippopus. Next base: position 5,859,434 of record OX328101.1, on the reverse strand, counting down.
TTTTTTTCGATACAAATCGTCTTCACAAACTGTAATGATGTTTATTCGTCTTTGTTTTATGCTGTCCACAAATATAAGGGACGCAACTCTGCCATGAAGAGAGTGTTGTCAGTGTATACGAGTTTTTTCCCTTTGACCATAAAATTATTCCTAACTTAAGCCGGTTTCTGGTTCTTGCCACAGGGGCTCGGCACATGATAATTTGTGCTAATTTGTGCTTCAATTCAACATTTCGATAAAAAAAAAAATCTGAATATCTGTTTATAAGTATCCTAGATATTTATATACAGATGTTCGGATTTTTTATCGAAATGTTGTCTAAAAGCCGTTTAGTAAAAAGTTTTATCTGGGTGTCTTCATTGTTTTGTTAATAATTCCTTGATAAACTATGGAATTAATAAATAATTGAGTAACATTCAAAATCCCTAGGTTTAACTACCCTAAAGTAAAAGGCTTTTCAAAACACTGTTGAACAAAAAGAAAATGACAAGCAATTTCTCCTTTCCCACAATGTTTTATACCTTTCCACAAATGAATTTCAATGTTAGAGAAACATTTATTTTGTCGTCTGCAGCAGCTTCAACTTAGAAAAGTCTTAAATTTTGTTGTTTGGTAAAGATTTTTACCAGCATGTGTTCATTGATTTGTTAATATTTCCTTCATGTACTAATTAATCAATCAATATGTGAGTAATTTTCATAATTCCAAGTTTTTACGACCCCAAAGAAAAAGGCTTTTGAAAATATTTAGGAAGAAGGAAAAAATTCTGGTTACCAAAATTTCTCTATTTTTCCTTTTCAAAATGTTTTCTACCTTTCCTCAAACATATTTCAATATTAGAGTAACAATTAGTTTGTCATTTGCAACAGCTTTCAGTTTGGAAAAGTCTTACATTTTATCTTTTGGTAAAGAGTTAAGAGTTTTAACAAGTTTTATCTGCGTACATTCATTAAAATTTATTGCCATTAACGCCATTTTGTAAAAATTGTATTATGATAGACTGGATAAAAATGTGTGCAGAAAAGGAAAAAAAAGGGGTCACTGTCGAGAGTGCCTCCATGTGGTGTGGCATGGATTGCAATTTCAAATTATGGAAAATTATCGAGCTACGAATATTATTTTCTATTATTTGAACATCAAAACTAAATGCTCTCGATACAGAACGTCGTAATTTACGCAAAGTATCCTTTTTAGCTTAATTTCAGCAGGGCTAATCTCTGATTCAAGTCAGCAATTTCCATTTCGTCGAACTATTTCTATTTTGTAGCCAAATTTCCATTGGATAAAAGACAATTTTGACATTGAAATATGAACATTGAGCGGAAAATTGCATATATCGTGTAGTATTGTTTAAAAAGATATTGAAATGATATTGTTAAATGATTATTTTGACCTCAAGTAAGTATGAATTTCCATTTCGTCAGGGATCTATATATGATCCCTGATTTCGTCTATCGATTTCCATTTCGTCTATTTCGTATAAAAATTTCCATCGAGTACGAACAAAAAAATGACCAAATACCAAAAGTTTGTGTTATATTCTTTTAATATTTATTGAAAATACAGAATCTACCCATTTTCTTTTAAAAAGAACATTGAAAGGCTAAATTATGAGGAAAAAGTGAATAAATCATGCAATATTCATTAAAAACATATTGAAATGATATCATTACATGATTAATGTGATCCCATATCAAGCATGTATCAATGTCAGTCAGAGACGATTTCCATTTCATGAAAACGATTTCCATTTCGTCCATTTCGTAAAAAAAAAATCCATTGCGTATTTAGGCCTACCCAATTTTTTTGTACATGATTATCTCCCTTATATAAAAAAAATGGGGTGGGCGTTCTTACCGGCAGAAGTCAGCTATGTAGCTATTGAATAATTGATTGATTGTTTTAGGTACGTCTCACCTACTTTCTCCTGTCTGGTTTTTAACGTCCCATCTTACATAGCGTGCTTGCTTTTTATGATGGGTAACCGTAAGTAGGCCCAATTACCCGAAATGATCAGGTCACTTTTTGAGCACTAGATTTCGGATACACAATTTTTTCGGACAAATGAGCTTAAAAGCCATATATACGGAGTTAGACAAAGAATGTTATTTATTTATTGATGGAAGATACAACATGATTCTTTTTAAGATGTAAGATTATGATAAACTGTTCGTTTAACTTTTCCAGTGGTTACGTATCGCCCTATGAAAAATCCATTTGGCCAAAAGAAAAGTCGTCTGCTGCATATTCGGTTAAGAAGATTTGACTTTGTAGACTGCAGTAAAGGTTATAATTGAAAATGTGTTTTATTTTGTTCTTGCTCTTCTTCATTTTAAATAGATATTTTCTAACTGATCATCAGATTTCAACCATGGACACAAAACTAAGAGCAGCCATGTTTACTTTAAACTCTTTTCCAAACGACTAAAGTTTAGACAAATTGAAATTGAAAGCACTTGCAGACGACAAAATGAATGTTTCTCAAAACATAAAATTTGTCTTTCATAGGGTAGAAAACATTGTGGGAAAGGGAGAAAATGCTGGTTACCAGCATTTTCTCCTTTTCCCACAATGTTTTTCAAAGGCCTTCTTTCTCAGTCAGGGTCTTTAAAAGTCGGCATTGTGCGGTAAAAGGTTAAACTCTTTACCAAAAGGTAAAAGTTTAGACGAATCGAAATTGAAAGTATTGGTAGACAACAAATAAAATACTGCTTTAATAATAGGATTTGGCTTTGAAAGAGTACAAAGGGTTGTGGGAAGAGGAGAAAATCCACAATGTCTGAAAACACTTTCTCTTGTTGTGTCATTAATTCTGAGATTATGTGGTAATTCTCGGATATAGTCTGCAAATGGGTTTAAGATGTTGTTGTCTGGTAAATGAATAATTCATCTTCATTTTTGTTCCAGGTCAGTATAACTAAAGATGAAAACCCTCGTACAGAAGGTTGTATCTGCTAGCTCAAAAACTAACCCAGGAAGAGTAGAATACTGTCTTCAGAATGTAAGTAGATCTTAAGAAATGACTTTACAAATGGACTACAAATAAGTAATCAGATAATTATAGATCCGTAAAATCAATTTTGTTTGACAACTGACACAATGAACACAATGAAGTAGAATGGTCATTGGACATGCAGAAAAATGACCCATTGCAAATACCTGGGTCTTAATCTAGAATAAAATGTCCATTGGGTTTATTTTTATTATATTATTATTTATATTATTAGAAAAAATCTTTTGAAAACTTTGTGGGAAAAGGAGAAAATGCTGGTAACCAGCATTTTCTCCTTTTCCCACAATGTTTTCTTCCCTTTCTCAGCAAAATTTCATAGAACTTAAAACTTTTGATGTTTAGTAAAAGAGTTAGGGGTTTACTGGTTTATTTTTTAGCGCAGCTGTTTTCAAAGAAGATCTGAGGTATTGTCACAGGCTTTTCATAATCTCTGTCTTTCTTGTTTGAACTTTGACATGTTCACATATCTCTCATTGCTGAAGACAATTTACCTAACTCTTTACCAAACAATCCAGACTTTTAACAACCCTGAGGAAGAAGCCTTTTGAAAACATTGTGGGAAAAGTAGAAAATGCTGGTAACCATTATTTTATCCTTTTCCAACAATGTTTTCTACCCTATCAAAGACAGATTTCACCATTTGAGTCTTATTTGAACTGCAGTCTACAAATGCCTTCAATTTGGATAAGTATACATTTTTATTATGTAGTAAAGAGTTAAATCTTCGGCTCGAGTTTAGCTATCCAAAGGGGAACCCATACAACAAGGATAGGTATCCCAAGATATTTCAACACAATTATGCCCTTTTTAGACTTAAAATTTTCACCTAAAAAAGCACTATTGTTTTAGAGCCTTGGCACCCACACTGGATGCTGTTGTTTGAAATTGTTTCCAAGCCGCTGTAGGTCAGTTGATAACTCACAGTGCTAGTAATCAAGAGGTCCTGTGTACAATTCTAACTGTGTCACAATATTGTTATTACTGCAGGTAGATGTTCCCTCTCCCACCCAGGGGCAAGTTTTAGTCAAAGTAAGGGCATGTGGATTGCCTCCACAAAGCCAGAAGGTCAGTAATTTTATAGATTGATTGAAAAACAATAAAAATAACTCAGATGTGGAAATATAAACATAGGCTTCTGAAGCAACACAGAAGTTTTTATTTGTCAGTTGTTGAACACCATTTCTTAAAATAGCACATTGGTGCATTGCCTCCATACCAAGCTATGCCATGTTTTTACCACTCTTTCAGGGGCAAGTTACATAATGTGGGCCCCACCAAGCATATTCATGTACTTTGAACATAGATGATTCTAAAATTTTGTTGTATCCTATAGAGTTTTACGAAAATTTTCAATCAGGAAAAAGATACCAAAGTGTTTACAGTTTAAAGGTTGTTCTTTGGCCGGAATATCTTATGCACCTTGTGTACATGTTCATGCCGATGATTAGTTTTTGAAGTAGCATTTGTGGATGGCATACACAAAGATCATAATTATCAGTGTTTCTTCCAGAGTGCGTTTCTTGCATTTTTGACGCAATGATTTCTTAGGTGACGCACTAAAATTCGTCTAGTGAGTCTTTTCTGACGCAACCAAAAACATATCAGTTCAATAAAAACAAAAGATCATAATGCACACCATGACGTCAAGCCAAAATACTAAGGGGCAAAATAAGGTTTGTATGCAGAGAAAGATTTCGTAAGCCATGATTATTTTATACTGATACGTCGCTCTGTGTCTGAAACCAATTTTATTGATAATTTATTGATAAATATCTGCCAGTACTGCACAAAAAAAGAATTAAAGAACATGAATTGCTACCAACTGGCTTCTCTCTGACATAGTCACACATTTGAAGCTCTTGTTTAGTAATAAATAACTAGGAACGGAATAACTATAGGAAGGTCAATTTGTTGCCCGGTTTTTAGCTCCACTGGCCGAAGGCCAGAGAGCTATTGTCATGGCGTTGTGTCCGTCGTGCGTGCGTTCGTCCGTCTGTCCGTCCGTTCGTGTGTGCGTCCGTAAACTTTTTCTTTAAAAAACTTCTCCTCAGAAACTATTGACTGGATTTTTACCAAATTTCACAGGAATGTTCCTTTGGTGGTCCTCTTTCAAATTCCTTCAAATAATTGTGTTCCATGAAGAATTCTGGTTGCCATGGCAACCAAAGTAAAAAACCTTTAAAAATCTTCTCCTCCCAAAACGCTATTTGGATAGCATTATTATTTTGCAGGAATGTTCCTTAGATACAGGTTTACAGAATTCCTTAAAAAAAAAAGATCTGTCAAAAAACATGGCTTTTATGGGAGACTCATTTTCCTTTTATGGTATAAAGTAAAATCTTTGAAAAATTTCTTCTCTAAAACTATTCATTGGATTTCATTGTTGTTAGCTCCACTGGCCGAAGGCCAGCGAGCTATTGTCATGGCGTTGTGTCCGTCGTGCGTCCGTCCATCCGTCCGTCTGTTCGTTCGTCCGTTCGTCCGTGCGTGCGTCCGTAAACTTTTTCTTTAAAAAACTTCTCCTCAGAAACTATTGACTGGATTTTTACCAAATTTCACAGGAATGTTCCTTTGGTGGTCTTCTTTCAAATTCCTTCAAATAATTGTGTTCCATGAAGAATTCTGGTTGCCATGGCAACCAAAGTAAAAAACCTTTAAAAATCTTCTCCTCCCAAACCGCTATTTGGATAGCATTATTATTTTGCAGGAATGTTCCTTAGATACAGGTTTACAGAATTCCTTAAAAAAAAAAAGATCTGTCAAAAAACATGGCTTTTATGGGAGACTCATTTTCCTTTCATGGTATAAAGTAAAATCTTTGAAAAATTTCTTCTCTAAAACTATTCATTGGATTTCATTGTTGTTTTGCAGGTAAGTTCCTATGGTGGTTGTCTACCAAATTGTTTCTTCAGTGAGCTAAAATGCAGGATTGAATGATAATTGTTAAAAGCTTCCTTTCGCCATTATAGAAATATCAGGCCTGTGGAGCGATACAGGCGCTCAAGCGCCTCTAGTTAAACATGTACGGTCAGTGTATTCTAGACGCTTTCTGAAATAGAATAGCAGACAAATCAAAAAAGAAAGACAGATAGGACTTGCAGACTGTTTTGTTGTCCCTTCCAGAAGTAAATGCCTTGAAAATGTGAAAAAATTGAAATCAACAAATGCAACAAATATCTGGGTCTTGTCAGACTAAGAAAATAGTTTCAGTTCTGAGTCGGCGGAGTCACAGGGAAAGGTCCCTAAACGTGAATTTAAGTAGCTTTGAAAAGGCATTTATAAAGGTGACCCTTAAGATTTTTGTATGACCCCCAAAAATTTGGAATAGGGGTCACAAATGACCCTCAAAAATTTGAAGCTGGGAGAAACACTGAATTATGCTGCACATAATTTTCAGCCTTATCTTTGATACTACCTGATGCTAAACTTTGATTAACTCTATACTATACAATGACGACTTTAACAACCCTACGAAAGACAGCCTTTGAAAACATTGTGGGAAAACAAAAAATTTCTGGCAATTTGTCGTATACAAATGCTTTTAATTTGAATGAGACAAAAATTTTGTAGTTTGATAAAGAGTTAAATGATGCACTGTGACTTTTCTATTCTTTTATTGGCCAGATTTATGAACAGATATACCCAGATGGTAGAGACAGCTATCCTTGTGGTCAAGATGTGGGAGGGGTGGTCACTCAGATAGGACCAGGGGTCACTAATGTAGCAGAGGGGGACAGTGTGTTAGGTAACAGGCTTAACAAAAAAATATCTGTGTTTAGATTTTGGTCCGAGATGCTATAGTTAGGATAGGTAGGGATTTTAACTTTTTACATGGACCATGTAGACAATTTTTTTTTTTTAATTGTAGCGTAAAAAGTTTAGGGTCGGCATCATTTTCTAAGTGCAAGGGAAACCCTAAACAGAGATATTTTTTTGATAGGCCTAACTGAACAGTGATGTTACAGCCCCATCCTGAACCTTGAGTTTAACCCTTTACCAGACAACATAATCGTAGACTTGTCAAATTTGAAAACATTTTCTAATGACAAAATAAATGTTGGTCAAATTTTGGAATTTGTCTTTCAAAGGTTAGAAAACTTTGTGGGATAAGGAGAAAATGCTGGTTACCAGCATTTCCTTCTTTTACCACTATGTTTTCAAAAGCTGTCTTGTTTAGAACTCAGGGTTTGTGGTAATGGGTTAACTTATTAGTCAGTTTTTTTTATCTTTTACCACTCAACAAAATGTTAGACCTTTTCATATTGAAAGCATTGGCTCAAATGATGTGATTAGTCTTTGAAAGAGTAGAAAACATTGTGGGAAAAGGAGAAAATGCTGGTTACCAGCATTTTCTCCTTTTCCTACAATGTTTTCAAAAGCTGTCCACTTCAGGGTCACTGAAACCTGGGGTCGTGTGGTAAAGGGTTAATGTCTTTCACTTTACCAGATGTTAAAATTTTAGACACATCTATATTGAAAGCATTTGCAGAGAACAAATGAAGGATGGCTGAAATTATGTGATTTGTCCTTGAAAGGACAGAAAATATTGTCGGAGATGGCTGAAATGCTGGCTGTCAGTACTTTCTCCTTTCCCCACAATGTTTTCATAAAAGCCTCTTTCCTCATTGGTTTTGGGTCTCATGGGCTCTTTTTTCTATCATTTTCTAGGAATTCTTCCACTGGATAGTGTCTATTCTGGTTGTGGTGAATTTTGTTTATTTAACGAGTATGATTTAGGTAAGTTTGTCTATTGTCAATCATTAGTCAAGCAAATTTCTAATTGTTTGCAGAGAAATGATCAGCAAAATTAAACAATATGATTTCATATCAGACTCCAACATGCAGATCAGGTCTGTAGGTGTGGAATGTGCATGATTATCATATGAAAGACAGTAATTATTATGGGAGAAAAATGCCATATTTACTTTCATAAAAGAGACTCATAGAAACTTTTTCATGGATGCATTTGCCATACTGAATGCTATTCAAGGTTGGATCTAGCACGGAGGCAATTTGCATAGGTGTACTTTTTCTATTGTTTGATACTATTAAGGACACCTTTCAAACACCCCTAATTAAAGTATTGAAACAGTATATCTCAAGAAATTTGGCAAGAAAACACAAAGAAAGTGAGCAAGATAGATTCATAGGAGGTATGGTAAATGAATAAGGCAACTCAACAAAAATTTATACATGAATGAATTGTAGACAAGTAAGAAAACATAAAAAAGACAAGAAAACATGCTGGAAAAATGATAAGAAAATATGGAGGGAAAAAAGACATGAAAACATAAGAGGAAAAGTTACAAGAAGACAGAGTAATAAGATTGAAAATGGCAACAGAAAATGGCAATGCTTGTTACCAGCATTTTCTCCTTTTCCCACTATGTTTTTTTTTCCCATCCTTCCATCATATAAGCAACATTCAATTCATTGCCTGCAATTCATTTCATTTTCCAGTCTTAAATTTAGTTTTGTGGTTGAGAGTTAAATTGTTTCCAAAATGACGGGATAAGTTTTTGAAAAGGAAGACAGACATTGCGGGAGTTTCCCACAGTACTAGCAAAGGTCTTTTTCCCTAAGGTTTTTGAAAGGTGGAATGATTTGGTAAGGAGTAACAAGTCCAAAAATTTCGAAAAGAAAATGGATTTTGATCATCTCTTGCAGTCAAAAAACCAGCCATGTTGGGGTTTGAGGAAGGGGCTGGTGGGATAGGTGACTGTGTAAAGGCTTACACAGCTTTACACTATCAAGCCAGGGTGTGTGCAGGCGACACTGTACTTATTCTGGACGGGGCTTCTCCGTTTGGTAATACAGCTGTACAACTAGCAAGACAGTGGGGAGCAAAGGTAAATAGGCATACATTGTTATCCAAACATTTTATCCTGCATTCTTGATATTCATCAACTTTACAAGGAGATTGCTCTGCACTACTTCTCTGATCATTTTACTGTTAAACGCTTTTTTTTCATGGAAATAAACACAATTGCTGACAGCAGATTTTACTTTTCACATGGTAAATCAAAACACTAAGATAATCACTTTTTTGTTCCTCCCTACTTGGAGAGTATCAGTTATTGTCAACAAGGTTTACAGAGTTATCGCTCTTAGCTCATTCCTATATTAACATTTACTGATGAAATCAGTATTTAATTCCTGCACAGCGTGCAGTTTCGTTGGATGCAGCTGGTTTTAATTGAATGAGTCAAAAGTTCAATTTCTGTAGCTTTTAAATTGCTGACATTTGTTAACTCTTTACCAAATGATGAAATTTTAGACTGGTCCAGATTAAAAACATTTGCAGACGACAGATTGAAATGGCAAAAACTATGGAATTTGTGTCTGAAAGAGTAAACATTGTGGAAAAAGGAGAACATGCTGTTGACCAGCACTTTCTCCTTTTTACACAATGTTTTCAAAAGTCTCCCACCAAGGTCATTAAAGCAGTGGATTATTTGTTTGGAGTTAAAGTTTGTAATTTTATTTCCAGGTTATTGCAGTTGTCGGTTCCAATGCTGAAAAGTCATTTCTAGAAGGTCTTATTCCATCTTTTGGTATGCGGTCTATTTAATTCCTTTTCAGCACCTAATGAATTTGCATTAGCGCTCAGTGGTTTCCATAGGATGTACTGGATTAATTTCTGTAATGTACAGGTTGTTTTTGGACTGACTTAAAACTGATATGTAACTAGTATCCAAAATAAAATAATGTGTATTATGAAAAAGTCATTTATAGATTTACTTCAACATGCTGATAACGATGAGTAAATTCATTTTCAGCACATTTGTCTTTGTTCAATAGCAAAACGTAAAAATTTTAACAGAGTAAAGAATAAATCACAAAATAATTTTCTGATTTCATCTTTTACTTAGTGTTATGGGAAATATCATTCATTTTCATCCAAACATTTGAAAGAAAATCCACCTTGACCTTCAGCACTATCTCTTTGTCAAAAAATCATTGGAACTTGATATATTTGGCATCAATTTGTTGTCACATGATTTGATGATATTGCAACATGACCTAGCAGATGATCTAAATAGTCATCATGTATGTTTTTAAGTAAAACTGCATGTAATGAAGGATTTTAGAGGGTGGAGTAAATGGTATTAAGCATGTAAGTGCCGATGACATTGTTTTCACTTCCAGTATATTTTTCTTCTATTCTAAAATTTTATTTTGGAAACTGAATTTGGCTGAGGTAAAGAAATGTCCGAGTCAAGGTATTCACACTCAAAATAGAGACCAGACAAGCTGCTAGAGGTCGCTGATTTTTGTTATGACGGTAAAAGACCGATTACTTCAAAGCAATGTGTACCGTTAACCTACATGTCACGGCTATAAATGGTATACTTAACCCTTTACCCCACAGTCTTGAGTTTTAATGACCCTGGGGAAGAAGCATTTTGAAAACATTATGGGAAAAGGAGAAACATCAGTGGGAAGATAAGATTTTGAAAACATTTTGAGAAAAGAAGAAAATGCTGGAAAACAGCATTTTCTCCTTTTCCCACAATGTTTTATACCCTGTTAGAGTCAGTTTTCATCAACTGAGCCACATTCAATTTGTTATCAGCAACAGTTTTGACTTTGGATGAGTGTAAAATTTTGTTGTTTTGTTCTGATGCTTTTGAAAACTATGTGGAAATAGGAGAAAATGCTGACAACAAAATTTTTTCTTTTTCTACAATATTTTCTACTCTTTGAAAAATGAATTTTAAATGTTTTGCGTAACATATAATTTTTGTCTGAGAAAGACTTTCATGTAGGACAAGGCAGAAATTTTGTCATGGAGTAAAGAGGCAAAAACCAGAGGCTCTTGATCTCTCATAGCAGGTCAGATTATTGAAATGGGACACAGAACCAACATCTTAGTGAGCTCTGTGATGGAGGAGACAGGGGGTCTAGGTGTGGATGTGGTCATAGATAATGGAGGTAGGGCTTTATATCATTGGCTCTTTGCAAAGAAAACATGAGGATGTTCATGACCCTGCCATTGTCTGCGTCATATTTGTCATCCCGCAAAAACTTTGAGATTTTCTTATATCTCTATTATTATTGGAGAAATTTAATTCTAAGTTGGGCTAGCTGTTAAGTATCAAAAGGATTATCCTCTATCAGAAGGACTTTTTAATACAGTTATGCCCCTTTTTTGATATACATTTGTTACTGCAGCTGAGCACTGTCATCTGCATACAGTACTCTTGTTTTGATATGTAATGTTATTGTTTAACACTATTTTCAAAAGTATTTCAGTTCTATTGTGGCAGTCAGCACACTTGTTCATGTCTTCCCTTTTTTTTTGCATTACCAGTAATCACCATAATATTCTTTAGAAATGACTGGCAACTTTCCAATATAAACTTCATCAAAATAATATTCAGGTGTGCGAGAAGAATGAATCCTATAGCAATGACTTTCATTTGTCTTTAGAAAGATTTCACAGAGCTGGGAATTAAACCTTGAACCCCAGGATTACAAGCTCTGAACATAACCAACTGTAAAGCCAGAGTTATTCAATGTGTTCATATGAGCCATGCTCTGTGAACAGGGGGTTAATGCGTCTGCAAAAAGTAGCAATAAGTTTGAACCCAGGTCAACCTGCACAGACTGTGCAGTCTGTGCAGGTTGACCTGGGTTCAAACTTATTGCTATTGTTTAATTTTCTGCATGTCAAAGGATAATTTTACCTCATTTTTAGTTGGTTGACTTTATCAATCCATAGTTTTGTAGTGACTTGCTTGGTATAATGCATGATGGAGATGCACTAAAGCCTCTTTTGCCAGAGCATAGCTCATTATTACTCTTATTCTGTTACGACTGTGTCTTATAAGGTGTCAACAATGAAAATATGGTACCCCAAAGATAGATGGGCATCTTATAGTAAGGTATATACGGCACTCTTTGAATAACAAAGTATTTCTTTCAACACTACCTCTGATTAACCCATAGAAGACTAGATAAAACCCCAGAGACATTTTCATTCTAGCAATAATTTCAAATCAGATCAAAGGTCAGTCTACAGATTCTCTGCAGTCTGATCTTGATCTACATTAACAGAAAAAGTCCACTGTACTTGTGAAAGGCCCTCTAAGGGTTATTGATTGTTTTTTTCCTAATCAGTAAGAATGTACACAAATGAAGAGGATTCACAGTTGCTGTCAGAGAGAAGAAAGTTCCCCACTCCGCACAAACATGATGTCATTTCCTGTCTAGGTGTTGCAGCAAAGTGGGTCACACAACAGATGGACTTGCAGGTAAAAATTTCTGTGTTAACCATCTTTCGTAGGATGGTTCTTAAAAGGATTGGGGGGAAATGAGAAAAATGCTGGTTAGTAGTATTTTCTCTTTTCCCACAATGTTTTCTACCCTTTTAAGTCATTGCCTACATGTGGCCGCAGAAGGGGTTTGCAGCACAAAACCTTACACCAAAAAACGTGTTACCCTTCACCATGTGTTTTTGTATTTTCAAAACACATAGGAAGAATGGTTTTGAAAACATTGTTGCAGAAGGAGGAAAATGCTTGTGCTCAACATGTTCACCTTAGGGAAATGTTTGTTCTCAACATGTTCTCCTTAAGAAAATGCTTTTCTTGACATGTTCTCCTTAGGAAAATGCTTGTGCTCAACATGTTCTCCCTAGAAAAATGCTTGTTCTCAACATGTTTTCCTTAGAAAAATGCTTGTTCTCCACATGTTTACCTTAGGAAAATGCTTGTTCTCCACATGTTCTCCATAGGAAAATGCTTGTTCTCCACATGTTCACCGTAGGAAAATGCTTGATCTCAACATATTCTCCTTGGGAAAATGCTTGTTCTCAGCATGTTCTCCATGGGAAAATGCTTGTTCTCCACATGTTGTCTTTAGGAAAATGCTTGTTCTCAACATGTTCACCTTAGGAAAATGCTTGTTCTCCACATGTTATCCTTTTAGGAAAATGCTTGTTTTCAACATGTTCTCCATAGGAAAATGCTTGTGCTCAACATGTTCTCCTTAGGAAAATGCTATTTCTCAACATGTTCTCCATAGGAAAAAGCTTGTGTGCAACATGTTCTCCTTGGGAAAATGCTTGTTCTTAACATAATCTCCATAGGAAAATGCTTGTTCTCCACATGTTCCCCTTAGGAAAATGCTTGTTCTCAACATGTTCACTGTAGGAAAATGCTTGTTCTCAACATGTTCACCATAGGAAAATGCTTGTTTTCAACATGTTCACCTGAGGAAAATGCTTGTTCTCAACATGTTCACCGTAGGAAAATGCTTGTTCTCAACATGTTCACCTGAGGAAAATGCTTGTTCTCAACATGTTCACCGTAGGAAAATGCTTGTTCTCAACATGTTCACCGTAGGAAAATGCTTGTTTTCAACATGTTCACCTGAGGAAAATGCTTGTTCTCAACATGTTCACCGTAGGAAAATGCTTGTTCTCAACATGTTCACCGTAGGAAAATGCTTGTTCTCAACATGTTCACCTTAGGAAAATGCTTGTGCGCAACATGTTTTTCTTCAGAAAATGCTTGTGCGCAACATGTCTTCTGTAGGAAAATGATTGTGCTCGACATGTTCTCTGTAGGAAAATGTTTGTGCTCAACATGTTCTCCTTTTTCTAGGGTTGTGATTCTTCTTCCTTTGAGAAGACTTATTCGATATGAAGCTTAAACTGACAATTCATAACTGGCCCAGCTCATTAGGATCTATTTAGAAATATTTAATTAATTCTTTACCTCACATTCCGTAGTTTTGATGACCATGACTGAAAAGGCTTTTGTAAACATTATGGGAAAAGGAGAAAATGTTGGTAACCAGCAATTTCTCTTTTTTCCCACTATGTTGTCTACCCTTTCAAAGACAAATCCCACCATTTAAGCAACAGTTAATTTGTTGTCTGCAAATGTGTTCATTTTAGACCTGTGTAAATATGGTTGTGTGGTAAAGAGTTAAGTATGTGTGAGCAGATAGGGCAAGTTCCTTCCATCTCATACTTCATCAAACACACACCTGGTTTTTCATAATGGTTGGTTCCTTTAACCATTTACTGTACAATCCCAACTTGTATTTATGACTCTAGTCGTATGAGGTTGCCCATAGGCAAGGCATTACATAGCCCTATCCTTTTATAGATAAAACTCAGGAAGCACATAAAAACAAGACATGAGTTGTTGTGATTGCTGTAACTGAGGTGCTTTTGAAACTAGTGTAAACACCTTTCAAACATAGTATCTGAATTTAGTAAAGGATTTGGCATTTTTCTTTTGTAATTTTAACCCTTTCCCACACACACATATTTTAGACTCTTTAAAATTCAAAACATCCCCAGATGATGAATTCAGAATTGGCACAGATGGGCTCATGTTCTCTGATAGGGTAGAAAATATTGTGGGGAAAGGAGAAAATGCTGGTTATCCAGCATTTTATCCTTTTCTCGCAATGTTTTGAAAAGCTGTATCCCATTTAAAACTTTTAAAACTCAGGATTTTTTTGGTAAAGGGTTACCTCTAAGATTCCTTAAGGTATATTTACCTCTTTTTCAGACAACACCATTTCATAGTCCCCGATGTTGAAAGCATTTTCATGTGACAAATTGAATTAAACTCAAATAATGGGATGACACTCACCAACATATTCTTTTTTTCCCATGATGTTTTCAGAAGTTCTTTCCCCAAAAATTTCACAACACTATGTTATCAATAATTTGTGTATAGTATGGCAGCATAGATTTGCTGATTTTTATACGCCGCCAGAGGCGACATATATTGGCATCATCTTCTCTGTCTGTCCGTCCGTCCGTCTGTCCCTTCATCCGTCCGTACATACGTCTTTTTCTTGTGAACGCAACTCCTCCCACATTTCCTGACGAATTTGGATGAAATTTTCACAGAATGTTTCTCATCATGTGACCTATCGCATATTGTCAGGGTTTTGCGATGTGGCGGCGTATATTGTGACAATGGCACTCTTTTTGTTCCTGATTTCACAAAGAGTTCTGTTTTCCATTCTAGCTGGATCCACCAGATTCTCATCTACTGTATATGAGGGGAGCCAGTCTGTGTTATCTATTTGATGCTGCTTGGACTTTATCCTATTCACAGCAAGGTCGATATCAACATATACTACATGATGCTGTAGAAAAACTGGATAGAGGAAATATAAAGTATGTCAGTGATAACTGATCTGTTACACCTTCAAAATATTTTATCAAACCATTCTTAATTATTATGAGCTATAGCATTCTGTTACAGTATTTTGTTTCGTGTATTAGTAACAAGCATTTGATTTGTCTCTCTCTCTTCTACCATGTTTTCAAAAAGCCTTTTTCTCCAGGTTGTTAAAACTGAATTGTTTGGTAAAGGATTGAAATGGCCTAGATACTTTCTTTCATACGACAGGATCTTGAGGAACAAAACTTATGAAACTTTGTGGGAAAAGGACAAAATGCTTGTAACCAGCAATTTCTTCTTTTCCCACAATATTTTGTACTAAAGCTGAGAAAAATTCCAGCAATTTATCATCATTTATCATTTGGTCTGCAAGCTCTTTCAGTTAAAACAGGTCTGAAAGTCTAAAAGTCTGGCCCTTGGTAAAGAGTTGATAAAGTGGGTCATAGAAATTTCTCATTGAACTATAACCATAGAATTTCACTGCCAAAAGTTATGATTTCTAAGATTTATTTTTAGTTGATAGATTTACTGCTTCAGCAATTTTGTATGTTTTCCAGTGAAGTTGTATTTTTTTTTAAAGCAAGGTTCTAAATCTTGATTGAATCACACCATTGTTGTTATGAATGGAATGGAATCACACTATTCTTGTAATGACTGTCATTTTTCCATGTTCATTGTACAGATGAAAACATCTTAAATGAATTCATTTATGAGATTAAAAAAAAAAATGAGCCATGCTCTGTGAAAAGGGGGCTTAATGCATCTGCAAAAAGTATTGACCCAGGTCAGCCTGCACAGGCTGACCTGAGCCAAAACTTTTCCCTGATTTCAATTTTCTGCATATCAAAAGACCAGTCTACCTCATGATTAATTTGGTTGTTAAAAAAAGTGGCTACTATGGATCCATAAGTATGTGATGACTTGCTTGGTATCATGCATCACGGAGATGCATTTAGCCCCCTTTTGCCAGAGCATGGCTCAAATGTGTTTTGATGCATGACTGGTATGATATTTCATTTATGAAATGAAAAAAAAAAAAAAAAAAAAATGAGCCAGGCTCTGTGAAAAGGGGGCATAATGCATCTCCGATATCCATGGTACCAAGCAACCCATCACATACTTATGGATCCCCAATAGCCACCTTTTTTTGACAACCAACTTAATCCTGAAGTAGACTGGTCCCAAAACATACAGAAAATTTACCAATAGCGAAAAGTTTCGGTCCAGGTCAGCCTGTGCTGACTGCACAGGCTGACCTGGGTCGATACTTTTCGCAGATGCATTAAGCCCCCTTTTCACAGAGCATGTCTCCAATGTTTGTTTTTATGCATGACTGATATACGTGTATATGAGCCATGCTCTGGCAAAAGGGGGTTTAATGCATCTATGTGATGCATTATACCAAGCAAGTCATTACATGATTATCGGTCCATAAAATGCATTTTGTCCAACAACTGCCTTTTTTATCATTCATTGGCATAAATCAAATGGGTATTATTTTATAGTATTGAAGATCAGATGGGTTTTTATTATAAACTATAAGAAATCAGATGGGTTTCATCATAAAGTATAAGCAAGAATATGGGTTTTATCATAATGTATGAGAGATCAGATAGATTGTGTCATATAGCATTTGAAATCAGATGGGTTTCACCATAATGGTACATGTGTAGAGGTCAGATTGGTTTTATCATACAGTACTTCAGATCAGTGCGTTTTATATGGTACATGTATAATTAAGATTACATGTGCTTATCCAGTAAGCTGTTGTAGCTTCTTTAGATATATTTGAGTCACACTCTGTCAAAAGGGGGCTTAATGCATCTCCATGAAAAATTATACCGTGCAAGTCAATTTATAATTACGGATGCATAAAATCCATTTTGTGACACAACCAACTGAACCATGGGGTAGAATGGTCCTTGGACATGCAGAAAATTTGAAGATAGTGAAAAGTTTTGGCCCATGTCAGCCTGTGCAGATTGCACAGGCTGACATGGATTGATACTTTTCGCAAATGCATTAAGCCCTCTTTTCACAGAGCATGGTTTGTTTATTTATTGATCTTTTTATCTGGATTTTTTTTTTTTTTTTTTTTTTGTGTTGTTTTATTTCAGGTGTAAGATATCCAAGAAGATACCAATAGATAGCTTAGTAGAGGAGTTGACCAATCAGCAAGAAGAGAGAAATGGAAAAGTAGTCATGGTGACAAATTTTTGATATGTTCAGGAAACAATATTTTCATGAAATGTTGATCAACATTACAATCGTTAGAAAAGGGGAACACTTTTTGATGGTGTGGAATAATCTTCCACAGGATGCTGTGTTTGTAAAACCATGACCAAGAAAGCTTGCGAAAATATTGAGGAGAAAGGAGTCAACTCATCACAACACAGACCCATTTTTTCAAGGATGAAACTCCTGTACAACTGACACAAAGGAGAAGTCGAAGGAAAGTCAGGGCTCTTTTTGAATGGTGTTGTAAACTTTTTATTTGTATTTTAGTTTAACGCTGTTTTAACAGCTTACATCATATCATGTCGGTCAGTGCACCTGCGCATGTGTTTCCAGGCTTTCTCACACCAGTACTGACACAGCTTTCTTTCAAGCCACTGACTGCTTTCTTCACATGCATCAGAGGTGAGAGGCAAAATATTGCCAGAAAGAAAGTTTGCCTCAACCAGGTATCGAACATGCAACCACCAGGTCACAAGTTAGTTTTGCTAATCATTTGGCTACCGGGCCAGGCTGGTGTTATAAAAAGGAGGGAAAAAGAGCAGATGATTGTTACAAACAATTGCAGAAGGTTGCACCCAGCAGTGATGGTCAGTAACATTTTGAGAAGTATCAGTATTTTAAGTTCATCTGAGCACAAAGTGATCATGCTGTGTTAGTCGTGCATCGCCCATTGTCAACTTTCGCCTTGTGTACGCTCTAGGGGCCCTATTTTCAGTTTGATACTCAAGAAACTTGGTCGGAATGTTTGTCTTGATGATATTGCAGACAAGTTCGAAAATGGGTTATGTCCAAAACAAGGTCAGTTGGTCAGATCTTAGAACAAGAGGGCCATGGTGGCTCTATCGCTCCACTGGCTAATAAGTAAAACCACTACATGCCAAACTTTACAATACTTGGCAAATTGGTTTTGAACATGAGACCCCTGAAACAGGACTTCAATTGTTAGCCCCAAGTCTTATGATCAGTAAAAAGAAGATTTCTAAAGTTTTCACTATATAAGCCCATGTAAAACTTCTGACCCCTGGAGTAGGATCAAATTCGACCCAAGGGCTATTAATTTGAGCACTCTTGGTAAAGACCCACTAGATAAAGCTACATGCAAAATTGGGTAACCCTAGGCTTTATGACAAAGTACAGGGAGATTTCTAAAGTTTTCACCACATATGCCCATGTAAAACTTGTGACCCCCGGGGCGGGGCCAAATTCGACCCCAGGGCTATAATTTGGGCACTCTTGATAGGGGCCCACTAGGTAAATCCACATGCAAAATTTGGTAGCCCTAGGCCTTATGGCTAGGTGCAGGGAGACTTCTAAAGTTTTCTCAATATAAGCCCATGTAAAACTTGTGACCCCCGGGGCAGGATCAAATTTGACCCCAGGGCTATAATTTGGGCACTCTTGGTAGAGGCCCACTAGATAAAGCCATATGCAAAATTTGGTAGCCCTAGGCCTTATGGCTAGGTGCAGGGAGACTTCTAAAGTTTTCTCCATATAAGCCCATGTAAAACTTGTGACCCCTGGGGTGGGGCCAATTTTGACCCCAAGGCTATAATTTGAAGAAACTTGATAGAGGTCTACTAGATAAAGCTACACACCAAATTTGGTAGCCCTAGGCCTTATGGTTTCCAATATTTTTAAGTTTTGTTGCCATGGCAACCAGAGTTTTAGAAGAAATCAAATTCTTTCTAGAAATTCTGAAGAGGACCATAGCAGGTCATTTCTGTGGAGTTTCATCAAAATTGGATGAGTAGTTTCAGAGAAGAAGATGTTTGAAATATAAGTTAACGCACGGACGGACAGACGCACGGAGGGACGCACGGACGCACGATGGACACTGGACCATGACATAAGCCCGCTGGCCTTTGGCCAGTGGAGCTAAAAACCTTGTGTACACTCTAGAGGCCACATTTTCTCTTGAAACTTGCTAAGAATATCTGACCAAGTTTCATGAGTATAGGACTGAAAATGTGGCCTCTAGAGTGTACACAAGGTAAAAGATAAGGACGCACGACAGACACAGAACGATCATAAAAGCTCATCCTTGAGCACTTTGTGCTCAGGTCAGCTAAAAAGTAACAAAAATGTTCATGAAGAACAATAGTTAACTCTGTACCTGACATGAAAATTTTACACTTCTTTGAATTGAAAGCATTTGCAGACAAAAAATAAATGGGAAATGATGTGATTTGTATTTGGAAACATTTTTGAAAAAGGAGATAATGCTAGTTAAGTGCATTCCTCTTTTTCCAACAGTTTTTTTTTTTCAAAAAGATTTTTCCCTCAGGGTTGATAAAATTGGGATTGTTTAATACAGTATTACATCTTGTATGAATGGTCATTGTTTAAGATAATTACTCTATGTGCAATAATTCTTGTAAATACATTCAAGTCTGCTTTCCAGTAATGTTTTTTGACCAAGGCCAATTGCTAATGTTTCCTGTAAACATGTGTACTTATTTCATGCCTCACTTATACAACAAATGACGTTATTTTCACCCTTTACCATACAAAAGAAAAAAAAAAGCATTTGAAAACATTGTGGGAAAAGGAGAAAATGCTGGTAACCTGCATTTTCTCCTTTTCCCACAGTGTTTCTACCTTTTCACAACAAAAAAGCATAATTCCAGCCACATTTCAATTATCGTTTACAAATGCTTTCAATTGGGAGGATTCCGCATTTCTATGTGGCTGATTATGCTGGCTTTTGACCTACCTATTGGTATAGATAGTCAAATGAAAAACTGGTAATTTTGGGGGACTCAAAAAACAGTAATGCCCTGGGGCCCCGTTTTACTACGGTAGTCACGTACAAAATTTTTGTAAGTTTTATGTAACTATAGTATGGTGGCATATTTCTGCCACGAGATACGAGATAACTATCATGATTATTTTAGAAAACTATGGCGATAAATCAAAGTTTCCTAGAAATTTTATCTTTTCATTTTATCTAGATAAAATTTCCAGGAAACTTTGATTTATTGCAATAGTTTTCTAAAGTAATCATGATAGTTATCTCGTATCTCGTGGCAGAAATATGCCACCATACTATAGTTACATATAACTTATGAAAAGTTTGTACATAACCACCTTAGTAAAATGGGACCCTGGTGTATTATCAACAGAGAGTTATAGTGCATATGGAGACAAAATCCATTTAGAAAACTTTCTCCATTTGTTACCCTGTTTCAAAAGTGCAGTGGGAAGAAATGGCATCAAATAGCCCTTGAAAAAATAGAAAAAGTAACTAATAGAAAGTATAACTGAACTTTGTTACATGTACAGAGTTGGATAAAAGGAAAACACAAGAATGCTATTTTATATAAAAATATTTATGAGATAGATTGGAAGAAACATATGGCAGCACAAAATTTGTGTTTAAATTTCAGTAATTTTGTCTTAACATCAGATATAATTTACAGCAAAAATATATATACTGAAACAGTTTTCCTGACAATCCCATAATTTTACATCCCCTGGGGTCAGGACTGTTGAAAGCTTGATGGACTGATTGTATTATAGTTTAACGCTCTTTTAACAACTTGGATCATATTACGGCAGTCAGTGGACCTATGCATATGTTTCATGGCTTTCTCATACCAGTGCTGATACAACTTTATGTCCAAGTCACTGACTAGTTTTCTCACATGCATCACAGGTGAGAGGCGAAAAATTGCCAGAAAGAAATTTTGCCTCAACCGGGTATTGAACCTGCAACCGCCAGGTCACAAGTCAGATACCCTAACCACTGAGCTACCTGGAAGGGCACTGTTGAAAGCACTGTAATTTCTTTTCCTTCAAATATTTCCGACTTATTTCGCATTGTATCCAATTTTGATTGGTCCAAACTTTACATGTTGACTGATAGGGTGACTATGCAGTTCTCACAAAGCTACAGACCATTAAGAGAAAAAATATTCTTGTTAACTCTAAACAAGACAACATATTTAAGATTTCTCACATTTGAATGCATTTGGAGATGAAATATTCAATTTCAATCAATCAATGGCACATATCTTTGAAAGGGTACAAAAAATTGTGGGAAAAGGAGAAAATGCTGGTTTCCAGCATTTTCTCCTTTTCCCACAATGTTTTCAATAGCCTTCTTCCTCAGGGTTGTTAAAACATTGGATTGTTTGGTACAGTGCTAAGCCCTCACCCTTTTCTTCTCTCACACTTCAAAGTATTGTTTAATTTGCATTTACTATAAAAACAATAAAAGAAAAACAAGAGGGCCATGATGGCCCTGTATCGCTCCACTGGCTTTTTAACCCTTTACCTCACAAATCGAAGTGTTACTGACGCTGAAAGAGAAGGCTATCAAAATCATCGTGAGAAAAGGACAACATGTTGTCAGCCAGTATTTTCTCATTTTCCCACAACATTTCCTAACCTATCAAAGACAGAAATAGTCATTTAAGCTACATTCAATTTGTCTTTTTGCAATGGCTTTAAACTTGGTACAGTAAAAAAAAATTGATATTTCTTAAAAGAGTAAAATTAACGTATCATGTGCTTAATTGGCACTGACAGAGACATACAGCATAAAAAGTCGTCTGTATGGTAATAAACTTACTTTGAAAACATAACCTCCACCCAGCCCACCAAACAAAAAGAGTCATATCTTTTTAAATGCAAAGATAATGTCAGTGAATACAAGCAGGTTTATTCATTAGCATGAAAGGTAAAGTTCTGAAAATATTTGAGTGATAGAAACCTTACTTTAAATTAAACATTCCATTCATGTGAGCTTAACTATTAGCATCAAAATAAATCACTCTCCCTTAAAACAGAACATTTCCTCTCCAAAAAACTTGAATACCAAACTCCAATAATGTATAACTGCAGTTTGATAATCAAGGGAGGTAAATAGTAATAGCTGCAGTTTGATAATCAAGGGAGGTAAATAGTAACAAACTTTATCTTGTATAATAGGAGTTACTGCCCTAGATTACTATTTTAAATTACAGTCACTATATAAGCCCATGTTAAACTTGTGATCCCCAGGGCAGAGCCAATTTTGACCCCAGGGCTATAATATGATGAAACTTGATAGAGGTCCATTAGATAAAGCTACATGCCAAATTTGGTAGCCCTAGGCTTTATGGTTTCAGACAAGAAGATTTTCAAAGATGTTCAATATTTTTCAGTTTTGTTGCCATGGCAACCAGACTTTTTGAAGGAATCAAATTCTTTTAAGAAATTCTAAAGAGGACTATAGAAGGATCATATCTGTGAAGTTTCATCAAATTCAGATGGGTAGTTTCAAAGAAGAAGTTTGAAAAAAAAGTTAACAGACGGACGGATGCACAGACACATGACATAAACCAGCTGGCCTTCGGCCAGAGGAGCTAAAAAGCAAGCAATCAAACAAAATTTGGTCCAAATCTCATAGTAAAGTGCTTTAAAATTTCTATAATTAACAAAACTGAAAAAGATCATAAATGAAATTTCTATAATTAATAAAACTGTGAAAAAGATCATAAATGATTTATATAATATAGCAATACAAAAGGAACAATACAACAGTTTGCATTTCTGTGTGGTCACTTCAGGCCTAGTTACCTCTGTAAAGAGGTGTGTATCACGGGCACCTTTCACTAAACTGTGTAAACACGAAATTCACATACGCAGTTTTTGTAAGCGAGCATTACGGTAAGTCTGAAAACAAGTTTCACTGAACTCTGTAACTTTACGATTTGATTAAATATTTGGATAACTTTATGCCACTTCATATCTTTGGGTAAAGCAGGAAACGTATGTGTGGTTATTCAATCCCAAAAAATTGGCGTAAAACTACTCGGTTTAGTGAAAGGTACATGTACCTCAGATGAGACCAAAGGTCAAATCAGATGTGAACCTCCCTATCCACACAATAAGATCTGATCTGACCACACAGAAAAGCAGACTTGTAATGTAACTTCCTTCTATTTGATACCTTGTTAAAAAAGTTTTCAATATAAAGCAAATGACAAACAACAGTGTGCTTATAAAGTACATTTATTAGTAGACTAAAATAGATTTTTAGTGCTTCTATGGTCAGACACATTATTTAATGTAAATAAGTAAATGTAGTCCATAAACACAATGATGTTCTACACAGAGTACATGTACATGATTGATAACAAAAACTTCCATGTATGATAAAAAAACCCATGTTTTAATCTTGAGGATAAATGCCTTTAAAAACGTTGTTGGAAAAAGAGAAAATGCTGTTATCCAGCACTTTCTCCTCTTCCCACGATGTTGTCTACCACTTCAAAGACAGAGATCGCCCTTTGAGCTACAGTGAATTTGTTGGCTGCAAATTTTTATGCCTCCAATCCAGACAAGGCTAAAATTCTGTTGTATTGTACAGGGTCAAACTTTCATTCACATAGAATAGCCCTACACTGTAACTTAACAGTTCTGATTAATAACCTCCTGAGGCAGGAATCCAACCAAGGACCTCTAGTCCCATGGAAAACGCTCTACCAAGTCACTATTAAAGCTAGCTCTGTAGCAAGGCAGTATAAGTTTCCCCTCATACAAACACAAGCTGTACATTTATATGTATCTGTGGGATAGACCAATAAACTACAGCAAGTATTTCTGTAAGTTGTCTGCTTTAAATCTGTTTTAGTAGGTAAACAGGAAAAAAATGCACCGTTATCAATTAACAAACTGTGTTATTCATTTATATGACAAAACCGGTCCATTCAGTACCAAAAAACAAGTTCGACCAATATCAGCACACTTGTTCAATATCAAATAAAACAAGGCTAAATATGATGTTGTCAAGATCAAATCCAGAATGGATGACAAGTTCCAGTTGATAATTAATGGAATTGTCATTAATTACTTAATTTTGCATTGACCAAATTAAAGGTCTGAGGTCTGCAGCATTAGCCCTTGGCCTTGAGTCTCAGTCTGATACCACAAACCTCAGACCTGTAACTCTGCCAAAACAAAATTACTTGATTGGTAACATAATAGTATAGGAGTACATGTAAAAGTTTTATTACTGTGTAAGACAACAAAATAGTACAATTATTCAGATTGAAAGCATCTCTAGATGACATAACAAGTGTGGCTCAAATACTGAGATTTATTCTGTAACTCTTTGCCAGACAACAAGATTTTTATATTGGTACAAATTACATGATTTCCAGAAGACAAGTTAAATGTGTTCCAAATTATGGGATTTGGGATTGGCAGGATAGATAATATTGTGGGAAAAGGAGAACATGCCACAATGTTTTGAAACCGACTGTTTTGGGGTTCTAAAATCTTGTGATTGTGGGGTATAGAGTTAAATAGTAGAAATGTTGTGGGAAATGGAGAAAATGCTGGTTTTTAATTTGTCAGAGTTGTTAAGATGAGGGATTGTCTCTATACCCTTTGCCATATAATCCAGATTTTTAACAACCCTGAGGAAGAGGCCTTTTCAAAACATTGTGGGAAAAGGAGAAAATGCTGGTAACCAGCATTTATTCCTTTTACCACAATATTTTCTATGCTAACAAGGATGAATTTCCTCATATGAGTCACAACTAAATTGTTGTCGGAAACTGCTTTCAGTTTGGACAAGTCTCCAAATTTTTATGTGTTAACCCATTACCACACAATCCCTACTTTTGATGACCCTGAGAAACATCCCACAATGTTTTCTACCCCTTACAAAACAAATTTAAAATTTTCAGTCACTTTTGTCGTCTGCAAATGCTTTCGATTTGGACAAGCCTAAAATAGTGTTATTTGGTAATGAGTTAAAGAATAAAAGAGTATAGACCCTGCTGTTGGCTTGCTTCTAAAGGTTTTTGAAATCACTGTCAGAAAAAGGAGTAACTGCTTGACACAAGCTTTTTCTCCATTTTGCACAATATTTTTTCACTTAAACACATGAAAGTGACATATTTCTAATCAAGAAAAATTTCTCCTTTTTTTAAAATGTTTTATAGAGGAGACTAAAAATGGCATCAACAGTAATAAATTAATGAAAATCTTGTCATGATTTAAATTTGCCATAAATTACACAATTCACTTAATAATAATATACATGAATCATAAATTTATCATACATTTTTAACACACCAAAACAAACACAAAAAAGTATACATGTATCAATGATTTAAATATTTAATAAATGGTATGAAAATGCTAGAAAAGCAATGCTAGCTTTTCAGTGATTTTTTTTTTTTATTGTTTTTTTGTAACAGCGATTGTCTTTCAGCAGATTTTTTAACCCTTTCCCACAAGCATAAATTTTAATGATTGTGCAAAAGAATGGTTTTGAAAATGTAGAGGCAAGAGGAAAAAATGCTTGTTACAGCATTTTCTCTTTTTCTCACAATATTTTCTAGCCCTTTTTTCATTTAACCAGATTGCCCATCAATTGGCATACTAAATTCTGAAATCTAACATGACACATGAATTCGGCTCTATAAACACAGATCAACAAAAGCGACTATAACCTTACTTACACCAAGTATGAACTTGTTTTCCTTTGATCAAATATTTGTTGTGTTAGAATCAAAATAATCTTCTTTCTATCATGGTTTATCATTCAATAAACCATTGTTGTGAGTTATGAGGCGCAACGAATAAATCACTCTGGCTATCGCCCTTGTGGATTATTTATTGTGCCTCATAACTCACAATCGCGGATAGAAAGAAGATTATGTCTTAAATGAAAAACATTTCGGAAGTTTTGCATGATATAAAAATCTGAATAGTATCCTTTAACTGCTACTAGAATTCTCAATGGTATTAACCACAAACAGAAAGTTTAACATTCAACAAATTGAGGTAGATGATGGTGAAAACTATTATAACTGACTTAAAAGCACAATAGCAGCAAAAAGAAAAAAAAAACAATACAGGTGTTAAAATGTATTTAAATTCAAATCATACCATTTAAAGTATGGAAAAAATTGTGAAGATAACCATTTGTTACTGTGTGGTTGGCCCAAATATTAGACAATGGCAGAAAAAAATGAATTTCAAAGTCATGCAAAAAAAAAAAAAAAACAAAGAGAGACTTGGCAACTTTTAACCTAGTTTTGAAAATCATTTCTCTGCCAGGGGACCTACACTTGGACCGACCGTACAAAAACAGATTGTCATCTTCACAATACTTTCATATGGTATGATTTATATCTAAATGCATTTTAACATGGGCATTGTTTACATTTGGCAGCTATTGTGCCTTTAATTCTTTACCAGATGACAAAATTTTTGACATATTCATACTGCCAGCATTTGCAGACAAAAAATTACAATGGACATCTTTTCTCTCCTATTCCCACTATGCTATTAAAAAGTCTTCCTGTGGGTTGTAAAATCATAGGACTGTATGGTGAAGATTTGTCCTGTTATAACAACTGTCTTTTAATAACCCTCAGGAAAAAAGCGTACGAAAACATTGTGGAAAAAGAAATAAATTCTGGAAACCAGTTCTTTATCCTTTCACCACAATGTTTTCTCCACTTTCAAAGATAAATACCAACAGCTAAGCCATATATAATTCATCTTACGCAAATGCTGATAATTTGTTCAAGTAAAAAATTTTGTTTATTAAAGAATTAATCTGTTATCGAAAAAAGTGTTCAAATCCAGATTCAAATGAAAAAGTATTGGCATGCATAAAGGGGCTAGAAGGGAATGAAGCACAAGGCACAATACATACTAGTACATATATACATACTTAGAATAAAAAGGATACTTATATAAAAGAACACATATTAAGTTTTTCTCTGAAATAAAATCCATGAATCAAAAAAAAAAGCATTAATGAAAATGTTTTCCTATCATCTGTATGGTTCAGATGTAGCCTGGCAATCAAGCCCTGCTCTTGATTCATTCCAATAAACAAGAAAAAAGGTAAAGCTAAACCACAGAAATATGTGTTGTTAAATCTTTTGTCTAAAAATCCGAAATTTAGAACATTGTATAACTGCATATGTATTTGTTTTGCATCATTATTGAATTCCCCCCCCCCCCCCTTTTCAATGCATATGCTAGGCTTCAAACATTTTACCACACCACACAACTTTAGATTTTTCTTAATAAAAAATGTTTGCTGATAGCAAAGAGAATATGGCCAAATTAAGTCCCTAACTCTTTACCACTAGACAAAAATGTAGACTGGTCAAAATTTAAAGCATTTGCACACAACATTTAAATTTGAATCCAGTAATGAAATTTGTCTTTTATGGGTTAGAAAACCTGGTGGGAAAAGGGGAAAATGCTGGTTACCAGCATTTTCTCCTTTTCCCACAAGGTTTGCAAAAGGCTTCTTTCTCAGGGTCATTAAAACTCAGGACCGTGTGGTAAAGGGTTAAAAGGCAAACTTTAAGACTGGTCAAAATTGATAGAGACTGCAGAAGACAAAATAGGCTCAATAATGAATTTGTCTGTGAAAGTGTACTAAACATTGTGGGAAAAGAAGGAAATGCTGGTTACCAGCAGTTTCTCCTTTTCCCACTATGTTTACAAGAGCCTTTCTCCTCAAAATTGTTGAAACTCAGGAATCTGTCTTTGAAAGGATTCATGCAAAAAATAACACTGAAAGATTTTTTTTATACAAAATATTTCGAACTCAATGCAACCCCAAAAGACAGGACGGGTAGAAGACATTGTACAAAAAAGAAAAAATGCTGGTTACCAGCATTTTCTCCTTTTCCCACAATGTTTTCAAAAGTCTTTTTTGTCAGCGTCGTTAAAAGTCGGGATTGTGTGGCAAAAAATTAAGTCTAGCCCAATTTTGAAGTTAATATCTTCTGGTTAATACAAAGGTATGATAAAATGTCATAGTTTTTGCATGTATATGATGTGGATAAACAACAGCCCTATATCTCTTAGCGAGAACATAATGCAGATAAAAAACAGCACTATATCAGTAACTTGATGTTCTCTTAGAAAACAGCTGAGCAAAAAAAAATAAAAGGGCTACATGTATGACAATACTATGATGTTTTCTTTCAAAAACACCTAAGCAAAAGATGAAACACATTTCTTCAAAAAAGTTGATAGCTCTATAAAATCAAGGCCACAGACATTCACAACAAATACATTTTGGAAGTAAAGGCTATAATAATAATATTAAAAGCAAAATTGAAATAATGTAACAAGCAATATTGCATTAAAAGCATTAAAAAATAATTCACATACTTCCAACACCCTGAAGTGATGATACATGAAAGATTTCACAAAAAAAAAAGCTTCAGTTTTTTGTAACTCTTTACCTGATGACAACATGTTTTGACAGGTCCATTTTGAAAACATTTGCAGAAAACAAAATCAGTGTGACTCAAATAGCATGATTTGTCTTTTAAAGATTAGAAAACATTATGGAAAAATCCATTTTGTATGTGAAAACATGATTTGTCTTTGATAGGTTATAAAACATTGTGAGAAAAAGTTGAAATAATTGTTACCATGATTTCTCCATGTTCCACAGTGTTTTCAACAGACTTTTTTCTCAGGGATGAAAGAAGATGTAATTGTTTAGTCAAGACTTAATTCCTTTGAGTTTCAAGCCTTTTCTAAACAATCTGGATTTTAACAACTCTAGGAGAGAAGCCTTTTGAAAACATTGTGGGAAAAGGAGAAAATGCTGGTAACCAGCATTTTCTCCTTTTCCCACAATGTTTACAACCCTATCACAGACAGATCCAATCATATGAGCCATATTTAATTTGTTGTCTGCAAATACTTTCAATTTGGATCAGTTTAAAAAGTTGTCATTTGGTTAACCCATTACCACACAATCCTGAGTTTTGACGCCCCTGTAGGAGAAGGCTTTTGAAAACATTGTGGGAAAAGGAGAAAATGCTGGTAACCAGCATTTTCTCCTTTTCCCACAATATTTTCAAGTCTTTTTTGTCAGCGTCGTTAAAAGTCGGGATTGTGTGGCAAAAAATTAAGTCTAGCCCAATTTTGAAGTTAATATCTTCTGGTTAATACAAAGGTATGATAAAATGTCAAAGTTTTTGCATGTATATGATGTGGATAAACAACAGCCCTATATCTTTTAGCGAGAACATAATGCAGATAAAAAACAGCACTATATCAGTAACTTGATATTTTCTCAGAAAACAGCTGAGCAAAAAAAAAATAACAGGGCTACATGTATGACAATACTGTGATGTTTTCTTTCAAAAACACCTAAGCAAAAGATGAAACACATTTCTTCAAAAAAAGTTGATAGCTCAATAAATCAAGGCCACAGACATTCACAACAAATACATTTTGGAAGTAAAGGCTATAATAATAATATTAAAAGCAAAATTGAAATAATGTAACAAGCAATATTGCATCAAAAGCATTAAAAAATAATTCACATACTTCCAACACCCTGAAGTGATGATACATGAAAGATTTCACAAAAAAAAAAGCTTCAGTTTTTTGTAACTCTTTACCTGATGACAACATGTTTTGACAGGTCCATTTTGAAAACATTTGCAGAAAACAAAATCAGTGTGACTCAAATAGCATGATTTGTCTTTTAAAGATTAGAAAACATTATGGAAAAATCCATTTTGTATGTGAAAACATGATTTGTCTTTGATAGGTTATAAAACATTGTGAGAAAAAGTTGAAATAATTGTTACCATGATTTCTCCATGTTCCACAGTGTTTTCAACAGACTTTTTTCTCAGGGATGAAAGAAGATGTAATTGTTTAGTCAAGACTTAATTCCTTTGAGTTTCAAGCCTTTTCTAAACAATCTGGATTTTAACAACTCTAGGAGAGAAGCCTTTTGAAAACATTGTGGGAAAAGGAGAAAATGCTGGTAACCAGCATTTTCTCCTTTTCCCACAATGTTTACAACCCTATCACAGACAGATCCAATCATATGAGCCATATTTAATTTGTTGTCTGCAAATACTTTCAATTTGGATCAGTTTAAAAAGTTGTCATTTGGTTAACCCATTACCACACAATCCTGAGTTTTGACGCCCCTGTAGGAGAAGGCTTTTGAAAACATTGTGGGAAAAGGAGAAAATGCTGGTAACCAGCATTTTCTCCTTTTCCCACAATGTTTTCTTTCCCATCCGAAACAAAAATCATCATTTCAGTTACATTTAATTTGTCGTCTGCAAATCCTTTCAATTTGGACCAGTCTAATTTTTTGTCGTGTGGTAAAGAGTTGAAGGTGAAGTGATATATTTACAATAAATAAACTTTATATGAATTTATAACAAAGATGGATAGACAGAGTAAATAAAAAGAATAAATCATTTGTATCACACATCTGCTTCAAGCTGGAATTGGTCTCTCGATTCAACACTATCACAATATAAATCTCCTTCCATCTCCAAGGTGTCATCACACTGACGCAAAATCAGGGGAACCATCGTCACATCATCTTCCGACTTTAAGTCAGATTCGTCACATGTATCCACACAATCTAAATGTACATGCTCCAAACTGTCATCGGAATTCAAAGTCATGTTTTTGCCCAACATGAACGTATCGCTATAAACTACTTTCAAGCTAGTCACTTCAATGGCTGAGGAATGTCGATGTCTTTGATTACTTTCTCCGCTACTATCAGAGTCTTTTAGAGAGGATGTTGTAATGAAATCTGATTGGCTGAAACTGGATTCCTGTTGTATTGGTATTTGTAGCTGGTTTTCAGCCCTTTCGTCTCTGGTGTTGGTCATGGCTGAGGCTGCATGCCTTTGTCTCTGTAAAACAGGCTGAAACAGGCAAAATATTGACATGACTCTTTACAAAACTAAAATATTTTAGACTTGTTGATAAAAAAAAGTATTGTAGACAACTAATCTGGAATAACTCTTTCCCTTTCCCGAAGCCAGGCCAAAATTTAAACTCTTTCTCACTGAAGGCATGTGCAAATGAATAAATTTGACTGTGGTACAGATGATCTGATTGTCTTTGACACAATAGAAAACAATGTGGGAAAAGGAGAAAATGCTGGTTACCAGCATTTCCTCCTTTTCCCACGATGTTTTAGGGTCTTTAAATCTTAGAACTGTTTGGTACTAGCTAAAGTAATAGGATTTGTCTATTAGATAATAGAACATTGTTGTAAGAAAAAAAGAAAATACTGGTTAGCAAAATTTTTTCTCTTTTATCATTATGTTTGAAAAGCTTATAAGAACACGAAATTGTTTGGTATAGACTTGGTTACCTTTATTTGTCTTTCTTTCCTTTCTTGCCATGCCTAGTAGCAAAGTTGGTAATGTACAAGACTAGCGACCAGAGAACTACTGGTTCAAATCCCCAGCTCAGCCAAATCCTTTATAAGGACTGAGGATAGTCATTTCAACAGGCTTTGTCTCTCTCTGATTGGTAATTATTGCTTTGACAAAGATTTTGTTGGAGAGCAGCCAGTGGCTTGGGTAGAATATTGTACAAGGTACTGGTAAAAGAAACTCTAAGAAATCATGGATAGGTGCACTGACTGCTGCACAAGCAGTTAATCCAGGACCAGATCAGTACGACTTAACTCTTTACTGTACAACAAAAATTGTGACCTGTTCAAAAAGCATTCACAGACAAGAGATTTTAATGTGACTAAAATGATGGTATTTGTCTTTGAAGGGGGAGAAAACACTGTGGGAAAAGCAATTTCTTTGTTTTTCCACAATGTTTTCAGAAGCCATTTTCTAACCAGTCGTTAAAATCCTGAATTGTGTCATAAAGGTGAAAATGGTGCAGTCTGAGGTGAGTAAGCCCACTGCTATACAAATACAGCTTTTTAACACCCCTGGAGTTAATGATTTTCACAAACATCTTGGACAAAAGATGCAATTGCTTGTAACATGCTGTCAAAACTCCCTTTGACATATTGCTTTTCACACCTTGGAAAAAAGAACCCTTTCCTTTAAGTATTTGTTTGATTCCTGCACAGCTCATTGTTAAAGTATAGCACTTGCAACTTGGAGGCCCAGATTTGAGCCTCCTGCAAACACTGGGTTTTTTGAGGGAGTGTTATTTGGCGAGACATTTCAGACCCTTAGCCTGGTATCGGTGAAACCTGGGACATACTTGAATATTTGAGTTGTTGCTATGGTATGTCTGAAATATTGATTGATTGATTGTATGGTTTTCAATGCCTTTTTGAACATTATTCAATATATATTGTGGCGGCCAGTGCTCCTATCCATGCTTTTCTACAGTTTCTTTCACCAGTGCTACAAACAAAATTCTTTCTAAGCCACTGGCTGCTTTCTCACAAAACCATAATCAAAACAATGGTCAGTGGTGAGAAAGGAATGAATCTAGTTGCAATGACTATCATCAATCCTCGGAAAGAAATTTGCCCAGTCAGGGATCAAACCATCAACCCTCTGTTCATAAGTCCTGTATGCTACTGACTGAGCTACCAGGGCTTGGCATGTCTGAACTAACTGAAAGAGGTGCAATCCATCCATCCATCCATCCATCCATCCACACACTGATCCATCAATCCATCCATCCATGCAACCAACCAACCAGTGATCAACAAACCAATCAGTGATCAACAAACCAATCAGCGATCAATCAATCAGTGATCAATCAATCAGTGATCAATCAATCAATCAAATATTTGTCACTTGTATACTAGGAACAGGTATATGTAGTAGTTTTTGGTAGGTAGGAAA
Source organism: Hippopus hippopus (assembly GCA_946811185.2). Lineage (NCBI taxonomy): Eukaryota > Metazoa > Mollusca > Bivalvia > Cardiida > Cardiidae > Hippopus > Hippopus hippopus. The sequence continues at coordinate 5,826,432 of OX328101.1, read as the reverse complement.
ATTGACTGTAGCGTAATGTATGAAGGACTAAACAAAAATACCAGATGTTGCCCACACTATATACATGTACATAGGGTATAAAACACAGTATTTGTAAAAGCAATATAACTCATTCATAATCATGATATTGTAACACTAGTCTTGCTCTAAATCCATAAATATGTGAAAATATCTCGTAACTCTGTGCTTGAAATACATCAATAAGCTTGAAAACTAATTATCCCTTTACCACACGGCAAAATTTAAGACCTATCCAAATTGAAAGCATTTGCAGACGACAATTTCACAGTGGCTCAAATGACGCAACTTTTCTTTGATAGGGTAGAAAACTTTGTGGGAAAAGGAGAAAATGCTGGTTACCAGCATTTTCTCCTTTTCCCACAATGTTTTCAAAAGGCCTCTTTTTTAGGGGCGTCAAAAGGCGTCATTGTGTGGTAAAGGGTTATGCAACTTAATCCTATTTATTCTACTGCTGGAATTCAGCAAAACAACACATTGAAAATATTCTGTAATTCTAAGCTTCAGCTTTGTTTCTTTGTTTGGTGTCTAATCCTTTACCAAACAATCCTGTGTTTATGACCCTGAGACACAAAAGCGTGTGAAAACATTGTGGTGGCAGGGGAACATGCTGGTCATCAGCACTTTCTTCTGTTCACACCATTTCGACTCTTCTCTACCCTTTCAGACAAAAATCTCATCATCTGAGGCAACTTTAATAAACTATGGACTTGTTTAAAATTTTGTTACTCAGTTTAGAGTTAAAATAATTTTTAGCAGTATTTCACTCACATCATTCAAGCCAGTGCACCTACCAATATGTTCCTACAGTTTCATTTTGAAAACATTGTGGTAAAAGGAGAGAATACCTGTAACCAGCATTTTTTCTTTTTCCAACAAAGTCTTCTACTCTTTCCAAAAAAAAAAATTCACATTATCTAAGCCACATTTTGTTTTAAACCTACAAATGTCTTCAATATAAACAATTTTGTCTCCTTTCAAACAAAACTTTCTGTGTTTTCAAATACAAATTCCATCACTTAAGAAATAATCTTCTTTCTATCGTGGTTTATTGTTCAATAATGATTGATTGATTGATTGTATGGTGTTTAACGCTGTTTTCAACATTATTTCAGTTATATCGCAGCGGCCAGTGCACCTATCCATGCTTTCCTGGAGTCTCTTTTACCAGTACTCCGCACAATTTTCTTTCCAAGCCACTGGCTGCTTTCCCACATAATCATTTTCGAAACAATGGTCAGCGGTGGGAGAGGAATGAATCCTGTCACAGTGACTATCATCAATCCTCGGAAAGAAATTGGCCGAGCCAGGGGTCATAGCCAGGGATTGAACCCTGGACACCGTGTTCTCAAGTCCTGCACGCTACCGACTGAGCTACCGGGTCTCGGCTTATCGTTCATTAAACCACAGTTGTGAGTTACGAGGCACAATAATAATCCACGAGGGCAATAGCCCGAGTGGGTTATTCATTGCGCCTCATAACTCACAAAGAAGATTATTTCGATTCTAACATGACCAACTCTTAATGAAAGGAAAACAAGTTCATACTTAGAGTAAAAGCGCGGATGCAGATTATATTTCACTGAATAACTTGCTTACTTACTTTATACAGAATGACGTCACTCTATACAGAATGACGTCACTCTATATAGAATAACGTAGATTTTACCACGCTTTCGTTGCACTGTGTTTATAGAGCTGAATTCACGTGTCATGCTAGAATTAACCTTTTACCCAACAATCACATGTTTAACAACCCTGAGAAAAACAGCATTTTAAAACAAGGTGGGAAATGAAGAAATTGCTGAGAACCTGCATTTTATTCCTTTCCCACAATGTTTCCTGCCCTCTCAAATACAAATTCTAATTTTTGAGCCACATTTTATGGACAAGCCCGAAATTTTGTTGTCTGGTAAAGGATATAGCTATAATTATTTTCTTTCTAATCTGCAAAATTCAATGTCTTCAATGAGGACTTGTCTTAAATTATGTTGCCTCTTTTTCCCATAATTTTTTTTTTTAACCTTTCTAAGCCAAATTACATTATTTAACCCTTTACCAAACAATCCCTGGTTTTCATGACTCTGGGAAGGAAGGCTTTTGAAAACATTGTGGGAAAAGGAGAAAATGCTGGTAACCAACATTTTCTCCTTTTCCCCACAATGTTTTCTACCCTATCAAGGTCAGAAATCATCATTTGAGCTACAATTAAATTGTTGACTATAAATGCTTTCAGTTTGGTCGGGTCCAAAATTTCGTCGTGTGGTAAAGGGTTAAGCAATACTTCCTTTTTCTTGTCTGGTATAGAGTTAATCCCTTTACCATACGATCCAGAATTTCAACAACCCTGAAGAAAGAAGGTTATTGGAAGGAGACCAGCATTTTCTGCCTTTTCAACAGGGTTTTCTGTCCTATCAAAGACAAAAATCATCAGTTGAGCTACATTTATTTGTCATCTGCACCTGTTTTTAAAATGGTTATGTCAAAAATTTTGTCCTTTGAGACGATGTTATGAATCTCAAAATTCTACCTTTTTCTTTTTTCCGTTGATGTGTTTCCAGTACTCCCCTGCACACACAAATACCATCATAGTCATGAAGAACACAAATATTGTCCCAATAGTGATGGCTGCTATCTGACCATTGGTTAGTCGAGGTTGGGGTTCTGAAAAAACAAACAAATGGGCTATGATGGCCCTTTACCGCCCCACTGCCTTTTGATTGATTGATTGATTGATTGATTGATTGAATGGTATTTTACGCCACTTTCAACATTATTTGTCATATCACAGCAACAGCTTACATATTCATATATTTTCTGATATATTTTCTGGGATTCATCAGTACTAGACTAGGACTCTGAAATGTCTTGCCCAAGGACACTCCCACAAATACCCAGCAGGTCTTGCGGGGCTAAAACCCGGGGCCTTCAGGTTACAAGTCCCACACTTTACTACTAAGCAGCGCAAGACCCCTTCCCCTGCCTTTTGAATAAATGTATCATGTACTTAATTGGTGTTGCCAGAGACATTAAATCATAAGAAGTCTGTATGGTAATACACAATCAGAGAGAAAAAAGCTTAGCCGCCCTCAAGAAAATTTTATGTTCTTAAATGCAAAGATGATGTGAGTTAATACAAGCAGGTCTACAAGTATAATTTATTCCAATTATCAACGAACTCTAACAAAGAGGGTTTTGATAAGAAGATTTCCAAAACTTTAGTAGTAGACATTTTTTCAATGGCAGGAATGATGAAGTTCTGGAACAAAAAAAAAAAAACCCAAAGTAATACATGTAGAAGCTTTACTTCACATTAAATATTCAACTAATCTGAGCATAACAACTACCATCAAAATAAATCCCTCTCACTGAAAACTGAAAATTTTTTATCCCAAAAATATGAACATCCAACATCAATCATTTAAGAATACAGTTTGATAATCAAGGGAGGTAAACTCTAACAAACTACACATAACTGTTGCTTGTAAACAGGACCTTTTTTTTTCTGCATGTCCAGTATAATATGCTTACATCATACCAACTTCATACACTACAAAAAACATTTTTCAAAGTTTCACTATAAGCCTTTGTTTAATTTGTTACCACCAAGGCTAACCCAAGGCCTATGATTTTAATGATCTTGATACAGGTCCACTGAATAAAGCTACATGCAAAATTTTATAGACCTTGACCTTAGGGTAAGGAACCAGGAGGCTTTTATATTTTTCGGAAAATATAAACCCATGTAAATTTTGTGACCCCCCCTCCCTCCCCCAGGCCAATCCTGACCTAAGAAATGTACCTAGAAAAATCTTGGTAATCTTGGTAGAGGTCTCCTAGATATATCGTCATTCAAAATTTGCTAGCCCTTTGGTTTTCAGTTTAAAAGCTGTTGTAAAACTAGTGACCCCGGGCAAAATTTTTAATCTTGGTAGAGGTCCAATAGATTAAGCAATGTGCTAAACAATTTGGTAGCTCTAGGCTTAATGGTTAGCTAAAAGAAATTTTAGCCAGTGGAGCCAAAAACACATCAAAACAGTGCACCTATCCACGTTTTCCAAGAGTTTCTTTCTAACAGAACCTCACATTGTTTCCTTCCTATGCCACTGTAGGCTTTCCAAAATAACCAACTTTAAACCAATGATCAGTGGTGAGAGAGTAATGAATCCTGTCGTCATGGTTATCTTCAGTTCCCTGAAAGAAATTGGCCTAGCTTATGTTTCAAAGCAGCCATCTCCCAGTTTGTCTTCTGGTAAAGAGTTTACTTTTACCAAAAGATCCTGATTTTTTTATGATCTTTTGGGCAAAAGCTTTTCAAAATATTGTGGGAAAAGGAGAAAGTGCTAGAAACTGATATCTTTTCCTTTGCCACAATAAATTAATACACCATCAGAGAACTTAAGCCCATTTGTACCGAATCTGAATTTGTCATTTTCAGATGTTTAGGATTGAGTCTAAAAATTTGTAATTTGGGAAGGAATGATATTCTTTACCATAAACAAAAATGTAGAATTGTCCAAACTGAAAGCATCTGCAGACGACATGTCGAATGTGACTCAAATGATCCGAAGTTTTTAGAATGGTAGAAAACATTGTGGGAAAAGGAGAAAATGCTCATTACTAGCATTTCCTCCTTTTCAAGCAATGTTTTCAAAAGCCTGCTTTCTTTAGGGTCGTTAAAACTTAGGATTGTTTGGTAAGAAGTTAACCCTTTGCCACACAATCCCAACTTTTAACAACCCCGAGGAAAAATGCTTTTGAAAAATTATGGGGAAAGTAGAAAATGCTGGTAACCAGCATTTTCTCCTTTCCCACCAATGTTTTCTAACCTATCAAAGGCAAATCTCACCATATGAGAAATATTTAATTTGTCGTCTGCAGATGCTTTCAATTTGGACCAGTCTAAAATTTTGTCGCTTGGTAAAGAGGTAATACTTAGTTACCATCACTCTGCTGGAGGGTCGAGTTCACGCTGTTGGCACTTTCATATCCTGACATGGGGAAGGTTTGTTGAGAGAAATAAACATAGCTTTTCAAGTCACTATTGTGCACAGCATGAAGAGATAATGTTCAGCTGATTATCCGATGTACCTGCATAGAAAATAATCAGTGATAAATGCCTGAAATCTAAAAGTACCTAGTGTGCTGTCCGTGGTTGTAAGCTAGAGCGTTGGCCTTGTAACCACAATGTCCCGAGTTCAAGACCTGGGAGTGGGTTTCAACTTTGGGATTGTTCACTGGCCTACACATTCAGTGCGAGTACTGGTGTAGTTCCCAGGAAGCAGAATTGAGAGAGATTAGTGTAAGTTGTAAGAACTTGTTTCTCAATCGATATAAAATAAATATGTTTAAACTGAAAGTACCTAGAGTGTAAAAGATACAGTTAACAATGCACATTAACCCTTTATCTATGACAAAATCTAACACTCATCCAAACTGAAAGCATTTGCAGACAATACATTCAGTATGCTTCAAATCATTGAAACTGTCTGTGATAAGGTAGAAAACATTGAGGAAAAGGTAGAACCAGCATTTTCTCTCTTTACCACAATGTTTTATATCCATTTTACAAAAAATGCAATCACTGGCCCTCACTTCATTTGTTGTCTGCAAATGCTTTCAAAATGGACAAGTCTAAGATCTTATTGTATGGCAAAGGGCTAATTTATTACCTTAGGACAAAATTTTAGACTGGTCCAAATTTGAAAGAAAATGCTGATGACAAATTTAATGTAGCTAGAATGATAAGAATTGTCTTTTAACTCTTTACCACACAATCCCTACTTTTAACGACCCTGAGAAAGAAAGCTTTTGAAAACATTGTGGGAAAAGGAGAAAATGCTGGTAACCAGCATTTTCTCCATTTCCCACATTGTTTTCCTCCTTTCCGAAAATCAATATCAATTTTTGAGTCACATTTACTTTGTCGTCTGCAAATGCTTTCAATTTGGAGAAGTCTAAAATTTTGTCGTTTGGTAAAGAGTTAAGAGTAGAAAAAATTATGGAAAAAGGAGAAAATGCTGATTATCAGCATTTTCTTCTTTTCCCATTTAGTTTTTTTTTTAACAGCCCTCTTCTCAAACCCTAGGCAGGGTCCAAAAAATCCACTCGTCCGTTCATCCTTACTAGTAAAAATTTGGTGAGGGCAAGTGGATTATCCTTCTTTGTCTAGCTGTAGGACGAGTGCAAATTGGCAGGAGGACAAGTAAGAATTCTGAAATTTTTTGGACCCTGCTAGGGATTGTAAGGTAAAGAGTTAATCATCCATTGCAAAGCAAACAGCCAAAATAAATCAATTTCAAGGTTTTTTGGTCAAAATATGTAACATTCTTGGAGGCACTGGTCTTAGGAACATGAACGTTTGCAATAAATGCATAGCTCAAATACAAACCACCACTGCCAGGATTCGAACCCGTGCTGCAAAGATCCCCATTTTTTAAGGTTTAAAAGACCAACACCGTAACCCCTGAACTAGAGAGAATTCTCACTAACGCAGTTGTTAGGTATTGATTTTATAGGGGACAAAGCTATGCAGTAAGGAAGGAGTAATACACCCCCTATTTAATGTCATCACTTTCATGACAGAAAGCCTTCGGCAGTATGTCTATTATTTAAACAACAAATGGCTCAATGGCCAATCCCGGATGAACCCCAATCTTACAAACATGAAAATTTGCAACAAATGCATAGCTGAAATACAAACCGCCCCGGCTGGGATCAGTTTCTGAGGATTAAAAGACCAAAAACCTAACCACTGAGCTAAAGAGAATTATCCCCAACACAGTTGTTAGGTATTGATTTTATAGGGGACAAAGCTATGCAGTCAGGAAGGAGTGATCTCCCCTAACACTGGACAAGAACAGATTATTTTAAGGTCTATGGCCCCTAAATCTTCGGTAAACATCCGACGTTTTCGTATTAAAGGCTAATCGGCCAATCTCGGCAGCTTCCGTCTTTCAATATGAGAGTTAGGGGCTGCAGACTCTCTAACTCAACGGTAAATATCGTGTAACATCGATGTTTTCGTAAAGGCTATTCGGCAAATCTCGGCAGCTTCTGTCTTTTAATATGGTCTGCAACATGCGAAAAGGGACTTTCAGACATTCACATAAAGTGTCGTCTCGGATCAGCCTGCAGTCCGAACAGGCTAATCCAAGACGGCACTTTACGTCAACATTAGATTTTGTCCTACAGCAGACTTGAGAGAAACAGAAAATCACACACGATCAGAAAGTGTCGTCTCGGATCAACCTGCGCGGAGTGGGCAGTCTGATCCGAGATGACACTTTACGCAAATGTCCGAATGTCCCTTTTCAAGTGTTGCAGGCCATACGAGAGTTAGGGGCCGTAGACCTCAAGTGTTGTCTTATCTTGCTCTAATTGTACACTGTCAGCAAAAGCAGCTTTACTCTCTACCACACAATCCTATGTTTTCATGACACAAATAAGCTTTTGAAAACACTGTGGAAAAAGTAGAAAATGCTGGTCATCAGAATTTTCTCCTTTTTTTCCACAATTTTTTCTTCCCTTCTATAGATATATCCCATTGTTGAGACCACATTCGATCAGTTGACTAAAAATGCTTTCAAAACGGGTAAGTGTAGAATTTTATAATGATAGTGTTCCATGTTTGGCCCTTTACCACACCATCCTGGGTTTCCCTAACCCTTAGAATGAAAACTTTTTGAAAACATTGGAAAAAGAGAACTATTCTTCATTTCAGAGACAATTTCAGTCATCTTCACCACACTTCAATTTGTCTTTTGCTGTTGTTTTCTATCTTTACAAGACTAAAATTTTGTTGTCTGGAGGATATTTTTGGTAAAATTTAGTGAAATCCTGTTTTAACTTTAACTTGCTCCATAAGTTAAATGAAACCCAGACCAATAGTGAAAACCTGAATGTTGCTATCACAAAGTAATTTTTGATGACAAAATAATCTTCTCATCAGACACTGTAGACCAAGATCAGACTGCAAGTTACTGTGCAGTCTGATCTTGATCTACATTGTCTGCAAAAGGCCTTGGCTTAAGTGACTTTGAAGCTTTTAAGGGTTAACTTTTGTTTTTAAGTCAACACTATCCCCTGGTCCCTGGACATTGCCGGACAAGTTAAATTCATTTGACATCCCCTCGCAATAACCAAACATGAAAAAAAATCAATTACTACAATACATACGTCGATGCTTAACAAGTTGCAGTTAATTGTTTTTACACAAGTCTTGACATTTCAGTCCAACCAGTTAACATATCCGGAACGTCATCTTCATCTTATTCAGAGGGGGAACCAAAAAAAAATTGCAGGGAACCAATCATGATCGACTTCATTTGTGGTGTCACACCACTGTCCCCCCCCCCCCCCATTGAAATTAGAGCGAAATTGACCATCTTTGAAGTTTCACAGATCGCTTAATGGCAAACATTTGACTTTTCCGTCTCTTGGTTTCTAAAGTACGTCTTTAGTCCTTCCAAAAAAAAAAAAAAAAATGCATTAAAAATAACATGTCAGCCGATTGCGTTTTTGGCGAAATCCCTACAAACACAGACCTCTGTACCCTAGAATTTGTGTTCTCAAAAACAATTATCTCCCGCTAGATGGCATTCTACAAACACACATCTATCTAATATGGGCATTCTGGGTACTGAACCGGACTACTTTTCAAAACGACAACCGTTACTTTGAATTTCAAAATGAAATAAACGTTTACTCAATAAAACGCTACCTGATGCGATTCATTCAGCTATGATCGGCTAGGATGTAACCTATGCATCGGCCATTTATCAAAACAGCCCCTACATGCTTGGGTAATAGGCTAATAGCTTCGGTATAAGCCCTACTTTTTTCCAGGTATTGGGGGGATGGGTGATGCGTCATAGCAGACAGGTCGAATCTTCGAAGAATATGACATGCGCAGACAACGCTAAAAAACACTGTTCATTCACTACGCCGAAAAAAAAAAAAAACGACCCGTGAAAATGAAAAGATATGTGGGTTTGAACGTCACAGTTAGGTTTAAGTTCACAAAAAATTTGATAGATGTGCGATGTTAATCGTACGACAGGGTTAGACTAAAAAAAAATCAAGGTTATAGAAAAAATTTGTGGTTGTACAAGTATAGAAATCAATTTGCATAAAACAAAAATAGTTGTTTTGAGAAAGGGCGTTATAATATGCTAAAACGAGAAATAGAATTTTTAAGGTAATGACATCAAAATTGTATCGTATTATATATACCTTGGATCTTATTTTAGAAGTAGGCTCTGTTGGTCGAAAACCCATGAGAACCAAGCAAGTCAAACACGCAAAGAATGTTTTTGTATTCACAGGTACCAACGCAAATTTGGATATTTCAAAACCAAAAGACTCATTTAAATTATTCGATAGAATGTTTTTGTATTCATAGGTACCAACGCAAATTTGTATATTTCAAACCAAAAGACTCATTTAAATTATTCGATAGCATACTCAAAGAATTTGATATAATGAATCGTTATCCACACTTTTTTTCTTTTTTTCTTTTATGAGCCTTTTGATGCAGGATCATTTTAGGTAAAAATTATAACTGCCATCTCAAAGTGGGTTTTTCAGCCTGTCTAATCTCACTTATCAGAGGGTGTGAATCCAAGGTCAGGCTGCACGTCCCATGCGGTGTGTTGTTCATCCACACTGTCCACAAAAGTTCATTACCCCAGTTAAAAAGGCACTAGGTTAAGGGATGCTTTTGAATTTAAAGTATTGTTTAATAAATCTATTGGTATAAGAGTAAATAGGTAAATATATAGTATGCAAGTTTGTAATATGAGCCATGGAAAATCAATTAAGTAGTCCTAAATAGCAGGCGTGTTATATCAAAGATCAGACTTCACATTAAGTGCTATCTTATCTTGATTCGTGATCTTTGTAGGTATTCATCCGTAAGTGCTGACGAATTTTGACCTGAGTTAAGGTCTACGGCCCCTAACTCTCGTATTAAAAGACGGAAGCTGCCGAGATTGGCCGAATAGCCTTTACGAAAACGTCAATGTTACACGATATTAATGACGTTCGCGACAGTTTCCATTTTCACGCTTCGTGTAACTATCTCGCTCACCTTTTACTCAAAAAACGGTGAGCACCTAACACAATTGATCCTGCCACACTTGTCAATGTCTGCAGAATGGATAAACCAAGAACTAAAACGGGTCGTTTCATGTCTTCAAAATGATCTATAAAAATAGAGACGAAATAGAAGAAATTTTTCATTCAGTGGAAACAATTGACAAAATGTTGTTTTTTTTTTTATTAATGCACATGCTTATTTCAGGAAATACTTAGGACTCGTATTCACAAATGATTGAGTGAATACCAGCAATATTAGAATGCATTCTTTGTCATATTCCCGAGAACCGCCAGTCCAATATAGTTATCTCTCTTAGGGCACACTTGTGCATACATGGTAAGAAAATGAACAATTTTTGCATGACAGCGCGATATTATCGGAACCTACACGATGCCCATAACGTAGACAAATCGTTAACTAATAAATACCGAGAAAAGAAAATTAGAATTGAAAGCCTTAATATACTTTTCAGACATTACATCGCAATGAAATGTGCAGTTTGTACTGATGACTGCTTTTGATCCTACTTCGTATAAAGACGCCTTGATTTTTATTCATGCTTGGTTCCGGTATTAGATCTAAACAGGCATTTAACTAGAAACGTACGATTATGGAATCAAGAAGTCATAGTATTTCTGACCGAAAGGTTAAGTCAAGCAGAAATTGAATTACTTTCTAATTCTGGAATTTGACTCAGATTGCAGCGTAGAATGGTTGACGGGTACGGGCCCAGATTGCCTGCTCTTTACCGGGACTTTACTCACCAGCCACGCAACTATAGTTTATTTCGACGTATGTTGATGTTTGTGTTGTAGAAATAAGTAGTTGCCATGGTGATTGTGCACTCAAACAGGTCTATTTCCCGGAACAGTTGTTATAGGTATCGTACACACTTTTCTCAGTAAACTGTTCGATAGTATCGTTCTCGGCCCGGCTGCAGCACAGATCTTTCTGCGAGCAATGGCTCGAAGTGTTCAAGCATATCTGTGACGTAAAGAAAGCCGATAGTGTCATACATTGGTTAATTTGGTAAGCTATGATTCTGTCAAGTTTCCATCAGATGTAAAAAAAGCTGCCATCAAAGCTGGATCTAATTATTAAATGAATAAATAAATGCATAGGTCAGTCAGTTTAAAATTCTCGAGATACAATCTTTGGTTTCTAATCTTGGGTCTGCATTGGCTTTCGAAAAGATTGTGGGGAAAGGATAAAACGCTGGTGACCAGCATTTTATCCTTTTCCGACAATGTTTTCTATCCTAAAAGTTTAAAGGCATACAGGTAAGCTTGTCCATTTGAACTTAAATTAATTTGTCATCTGCAAATGCTTTCAGTCTGAGCAAGTCTAATATTCTGTCGTTTGGTAAAGAGTTATGCCTTAGGTGGAATTCTTTTTTTTTTTTAAACTTTATTAGCCACGTATATTGGATAGGGGAGGTCGTGACCATTCTCCCTCTATCCTTACAACAATCGTTATTTACATCCAATAACATTTGTGACCCCTGCGAACAGTGCAGATCAAGATTCGAGAGTAGATTGATTTTGGAATTCACCGCTCGCAAAGGTGACAAATTGCAGAATAAGAGTTAATAAAATTACATGTACTATTCAGAGATCCAGATAAAGTTATGTGTTTAAACAAACTAGTTGAAATATGATCATAAATTATTGATTTTATGGAAGAACACTGCGGGAAAATGTGAAATCAATCTTTGCGAGCAATTTCACTCCTTCCTACAATGTTCTTAAAATTCTTTTTTCTTCATTGTGTTAAATAGAGCATTAGAGGAAAGTGTCAAACCAACGGCCTATTTAGTTCACCGAATTTGGATCAATGAATAGTTATCAAAGACTAATAAAGTTTTACAAAGCTATGGAAAAACAAGAAAAACACCTAATAAGAAAGTGAAGAAAAAAAAAAGGGAAAGAAAGGGGAAAACAGAAATGACTTATTGAATAATAGCAAAAAATGGGAATATATATATCAATGCATTTTATATCAAGAGTGGTTTTGAATAACATGTCGTACAATTGACCATCTTTCTAAGGCAGAATCGGAAGATTTGTTTCTTTATAAGTAGTCCAAGCCAGATATAAACTATTTTGAAGGCCATAAAATGTCGGGACTTTCGATTTACAAGAAGCGACATACCTTTTGACATAAAGAAAGAGTGTGTATAATTTGTCGTCATTATTGAATGTATCGATTAGAACGTTGACACTATTTTATAAGTCTTTGAGTTGATGGGTCTATTTCTCTTATTTTGATTCTAAATGTTGTACGAGGATTTTCACCTTTTCACATTCGTAAAATATATGGAGCAGACTCTCTTCAGTAGTATTGCAGAAACATCATAAGGTACTTGGGGTAATGTTCATTTTGTTTAATAGAGAGTTAGTGGGGAAAAATCTATGAACTATTTTTACTTGCATCCATTGGATATACGAATCGTTTGTATTTTTAAAAACATTACTATAAATTTTTTTCCAATCAAAATTTTGAGTAGGGAACAAATGATTCCCATTTCTTTTGGCTAGTAGGAATTTCATTGTAATCAATAAGTGTTTTATAAATTGTTTTGTTGGATTTTTTATTTACCAAAATTTCATTTAAATAGCTATTAATACAGGGATTGGCATACTCTAAAATCAAGTTTTCATTTTTATCAATATCAACCTTTCTTAAGAAGTTTTGGATAGTGTTTATCAGACCGTAATACCTCAAATAGTTAATTTTTTTACCTAAAATCGTCTTTATAGACTTTAAGCAAATAAATTTTTCATTGTTATCCATAATGTCTCTGACATTTCTAAATCCTCTATTATATAAATCTTTGAAAGATGACTTTTGAGTCTATTGTAAAATTTTCGTTGTAGAACAAGGGCATATTTAATATCAAGTCCCAAGAGTCAATTTTAATTTTTGTCATATATTCTATGTATGATTTAAGTTCGTCTCTCCAGAAATCGTTTTTTTATTAATTTAGAGATAAATTCGGAATAAGCTTTTAATGTTTAAGATCGAAAGTACTATATGGGGTACCTTAACCCTTTACAACACACGTGGAAGGGTAAGATATTGGCCGGCCCTTCTGGCCATAGGGGTCCGTAGTTTGGCTCCTGTCACAGCCCGTTACTCGCCCCCGATTACAAAAAACAATGTATCTTTTCTAGACTAACAGTTCTGGATCTGGACGTATTCACTGCAGGGCCTTTCGACATGATTGCCGCGGGAGGAAGCGTGGGAAATCAGTCCCGGATGAGAAGGTTCGCTGGAAACCCTCAACTATTTTGGCGCTTGCAAAGTTCGCGTCTAAGTTACTCCAATCCATTATTGTTTTTCGGAAAGAAGGAGTTTTTGAATAACAGAGTTTTACCCTGGAACTGTATGTAGCACTTATCATGGTTTACAGATTGGTTAACTATGATGTTATTTGTTTGAAAATCTTTAAAGATTTCAGGTCTAATTAGTCCCTTGCCACAAATTAGTGTCAGATAGGCATCTGGAGGCATAGCTGGTACTAGTCCTTCTGGTACTTTGTAGAGGTAGGTAAGTCTTGCATTCTTTCAAGGATCCCTGATTCTTTCTTTTGTCTTCAAGTGGGCTAAGTTTCAAGTCAGAGAGCATTTGTGTGACACATCTTTGTTCTTTAACAGTTATTCTCCTTATTCTTTCGACAACTGAGAGCTAAAACATTTTTCTATCAGAAAAATACAACTGTCTGTCAGTGGCTAATGCAGTCTGGCTGCTACAGTCGCTCGAACTTGTAAACTCGCTAAAAAATCTGCGCCACTGACAAGGGTTCGTACATTCGACACTGACAGTCGCGCATATCAACCAATGAAATTTCTCGTTCCAAACAGTGTCACGTGACACTAGATGTCAGCAGCTGTACGAAATTTCATTGGTTGAATGCACGACTCTCAGTACACATCAACCAATTAAATTTCTCGTTCCAAACAGAGTCACTTGACACAAAATGTCAGCAGCTGTACGAAATTTGCTCCTGGATCACAAATTCTGCTCAAGGCGTTTCGTCGTTATTGAAGACAAAGACTATAGGTCAGTGGTATTTTAAAACATGTTTAAAGGGTGTGTGCCGCTAATGCTCGTTTCATTGGATCTGAAGTGCATTTCATATCTTGAAAGTGGAATGTACGAACCCTTGTAAATGGCGCAGATTTTTTAGCGAGTTCGAGCGACTTTAGCAGCCAGACTGCATTAGCTAATGACAAACAGTTGTGTTTTTTTGGTAGAACAATGTTTTAGCTCTCAGTTGTCGAAAGAATAAGGAGAATAACTGTTAGCCTAGAAAAGATACTGTGTTTTTTGCAATGGGGGGGGGGGGGAGGAGTAACGGGCTGTATAAAGTTAAATCCCTTGTTTATAATATATAGTCTATAGGTGACAGGAGTCAAACTACGGACCCCTAAGCTTCTGGCCTTAACAGTCGAAAGAATTATCCCAACTGAAAGAGTTTGCTGACGACAAATTACACAGCGTAGGACCGGAAGTTTCCAGTGTTTGGAATTATATGTGACTTGGGAGTCTGTACAGTGACGGTCTGTCATTTGGATGTGAAAAAATGTGTTCATACGGTAAGTCAAACTGGTAATTTTTCATTTATTTTGATAGATATAGTTATTATAAAATCTTCATATCTTGTTAGTTGTTTGTTATGTATAGACCATGTAAGGAGCACGTATACATCATGTGCCATAAATGGTAGATTACTAGTATTTCACGGTCTAAGAACCATGTTGCACGAATTTCAAAGTAAAAACCGTAATATTTCCCTTACCTCAATTCAACCATAGATTGTGGGTACTCCCTGGTACCACTTCAACCCGGCGGTTACCACGAGCATCAAAAATCCATGTTCCAACTGGATAGAAAGCTTGTAAACACATACATAGGACCAAAGAAAATAATCATTAGCTGTGCGTACATGGCTTCAAAACCTATTTTGGTATCTTTAGTGGAATATTTACAGGTAGAACTTGAATATTTACAGCAGGAACTGAATCATTTAGCTCATCTCATTACCAAAGAACAAAAATTTGGAGTTGTCTAAATTGAAAGCATTTGCAGACGACAACTTAGATGCCGCTTGATTTGTCCTTTTTGGCTGCGAAAAGGCAGAAAACTTTATGGGAAAAGGAGATAATGTTGGTTACCAGAATTTCCTCCTTTTTCCACAATGTTTCAACACTTTTCTTTGCAAAGACTTTTAAAACAGGTTGTGTGATAAAGGGTTAAAACGTTGAACTGTAGACTATATGAATACTCAAGATGTGTGCGGTTTCCCTCTTTCCCCCCCCCCCCCCCCCCATTTTGGTGTAGCCCTTTTGTAATGTTTTTTTTATTTCTATAGAAGGTGTATTATTTCAAAGAATGTTAATTTATAATATCTTACTTTTTATGTAGGGGGGGGCAGATAGGCTATGAATTCAGATTTTGCAGTTGTCACTATGCTGATGGTCTAAGAGGAAAATGGACCAAGCGTATTCTTTACCAGATAAAGCTACACCAACAAGGTTACTATACCGCAGTATTTTCATTCTTTAACATTCTGAAATACACTCAGCAAATCTTATAAGCCACTGCTTTTGTTTCTGTTGCAAATTTGACCAAGTTACAGACAGAAATGGAAACAAATTTTAACATATTCGTATATCATGGTTTTTGTAATGAAAAGATTCTCGATTCTGCCAACAGAAGTCATGTCTTTTTAAAATGAGGGAAAACACATCGGTTGCACACGCGTTGTGTCTATGAGCCAAAATAGGCTAAAGAAGGAAGCTGAAATTATTGGAATTTTGGCAGCAATATGAAAAAAAAAAAACCATAAAAAATATTTTCTGCACAAATATGTAATCGTTAAATCACAGCTGCCAAAATTAGATATTGAAAGCGGTGGAAAACTATACAATCATCAATTAGCCATAGTGTTAAGTTCACCTTCCTATGCGTTCCTTGGCTCCTTCCTGTCAGAATTCCACTCAGCACTCCTCATCAGAAACTGGCTGCTCTTTGACAGACTGATTAATATTTCAAGGGACTGAAATTGCATTGATCTTCATTACATGGTTGGACCAGGGCTAAACAAATAGTGTGGTTAAAGTGCACCATGCCACAGTAGTAAGCCAATGGATTCCTTGTCTTCATACATACAGTCAAGGGACATACGTAGTACTGTCTGGTTTAAGCCAGTAAATGAAACTGAAATATCAGATGGCTCAGTTTGCCACCCTGCAATCCGACCGTTTTCAGAAGAGTCAGTGCCGTCGCCTATTTACATGTATCTGGTTTCTTGGACTGTACATCGGTTGCGACCTTTGAGTCATAAGATGGTCAGTCGTCTTAGGTTCACAAAATTCGTTTTTGTCTAAAGACAGATTTCGTTACGTCAGCATATCATAGTCATTGCTTCCTTTGACGTCATCGGAAACTGACGACCCTTTTAAAAGGAGGGGGCTGGCCCGTTGAACTATTTGGCTGCTTGCAGTTTGAACTGAACAATGGCAGTCTCTACTTGGTGTATGACGGGTAGCAATTCAAAGACCATTTTCAAGCATTGGAGAATTTAGCATAGATTTTGTGAGTCGGGGAATGCAATGGAGAAAATGGAAGATTCTCTTATTTGTTGATCTTTTATGAGACTGCAGTTATCATGGGCTTGGTTTATCATTTGATTTGGTGAAACATAACAGACATTCTGTACAGAGGGGGAGGGGAAGGAAACAGTCTTAACTCTTAACTTATTCGATGTTTTATGTTTATTTGTTTTCTTAGACATAAACCGGATGCTATCAGCTAGCAAATCATCGATTTCTATCGCAACCTTAGGTTCCTGAATTCAAGGCGTTTCTCTCTAAGCTACGTTACGCTCTGAAAAATAAAACAAAAATCCAAGCAATAAATGACCATACACTGTATATGTACAGCACTCCATAAAATCTGTCCCTATTTTAGGCTTTAGTATTTTCTATATACTCCTATTTAACCCTATACCACCCCGTCCCGTCTTTTACTACCCCGAAGAAAAACCCTTGGAAAACATGGCGGAAAAGGGAGAAAATGCTTGTATGTTTTTTACCCCTGTAAAAATAAATCCCATTATTTAACATACATTTAATTAGTTGTCTCCAATTCCTTTCAATTTGGTCAAGTCTAAAATTTTGTCGTTTGGTAAAGAGTAAAGAATATTAAAAGCAACCAATCTTTTGCAGACGATATAATTTTCATCTAATATTTAATAAGAAATATGTTGTAATATAGCGTTACTTTATATACCACTTCCAATCATTTCTAAAGAGTGTATTTCACAGCAGGTGCTCAAAATGACGCCCGTTTTTTTTTTTTAAACAAATATGACTTCAAGTATAAAACAAGAGAAAACACAGGTTGTTCCATAATATACATGTATTTTATCATTTTAAACGCGTATGACATTTGATCATTTGATCAAAGTAAACAAAATATATGCCAACATTCTGCATATAAAAAGTATTCATGACTAGATGTGAATATGACCAAAATATATGATACAGATTTTGAAAAAAAAAAAACATACCAATCAAAATGTTGATTTATCACGCACCTATCAATATTATGACATCATCTGTTTGAATTGAATGGCGGTCAAAAGCCCCTGCGGTTATTATTCCTTACCTCTATAATGAGCAAGGCGGACAAAAGCCCCTTTACGATTTCGCAATGGCAAACATTATCCCCTTCACGAAACGTAAGAGGCGGTCAAAAGCCCCTAAACGATTCCACCATGATTCTGCTTGAAAGAAAAAGATTTAAAATTAAAATTAGAACAAGAAGAAAGGATGAAAGAAAAAGAATTAGAGCTAGAAGAAAGGATGAAAGAAAAAGAATTAGTTAGAAAAAGAAAAAATGTATGCTGAAAACGAAAAAAATGTATGCTGAATTAGAAGAAAGAGAAAAGGATAGGCAATTTCAGATGAGAATGTAAGAATTAAAAATAGAAAATAAAGAAAAAACATTTTTGCATGTGGTTAATGACTTTGACGTAACAAAACACCTCAGACTTGTACCGCCAAAAACAGGGAGTTGATAAATACTTTTCACATTTTGAAAGATTTGCCGAAATTTTGAAGTGGCCAAAAGAGCACTGGACCCTACTTTTGCAAAGCGTTGTAACTGGAAAGGCTCGTGATATTTTTTCTCAACTAAGTAATGAACAGCTTTCTGATTACGATAATGTTAAGGAATTGATCTTAAAGGCTTATGAATTGGTACCTGAAGCATATAGACAAAAATTTAGGAATTGCAGAAAAGAAAATGGTCAAACCCATGTTGAATTTGCTAGAACTAAAGAACAATTATTTGATAGGTGGTGCCATTCAAAGAAAATAAATTCAGATCATGGAAAACTTAGACAATTATTGTTAGTTGAAGAAATTTAAAAGTGCATTAATTCAGATATAAAAACTTTCTTAGATGAGAAAGGAGTTGAAACTTTAGAAGAAGCTGCTTGCTTAGCAGACAACTTTGCCTTAACGCATAAGGTCTCTTTCATAAATAAATCAAGCCCTCGAAAACCTTTTTATTCATCTACTGGTCCTAAACCAAATTTGAATCAAAATAATTACAATTCCAATCAGAATAGTCCCAAACCTAAGTCTCCTTATGAAGCCAAAGGTCAAAATCCCTTATCTCGACCCATTTGTAATTATTGCAAAGAACCAGGCCATATTATTTCTGAATGTCCTGTTTTAAAAAGAAAACGGGAAAAACAACAACGCTTTAAGCCTACAGGCTTTACTGCATTAAAGTATACACCTCAGTCATGTTTTAAAGACCAAAACTTTGTCCAGGCCAAAGTACCTGAGACTGATACCGTTATGGAGATTTATGAATTATTCTTGTCAGATGGTTTTGTGTCACTAAAAAGTGATTTTGCCCAGTCTACCCCTATTAAAATTTTACGTGATGCTGGAGCTTCTCAATCTCTTATTTTAGCAGATGTCCTGCCTTTTTCTGAGAAGACTTCTTCTGGGACAAGTGTCCTTATTCAGGGTGTAGAATGTGAATTTGTTAATGTTCCGCTTCATAACATTTATTTGTCTTCAGACTTAATTAATGGTCCAGTGACTGTTGGTATTAGAAAAAATTTACCTTTTAGAGGTGTTCATTTGTTTTTAGGCAATGATTTAGCCGGAGATAAGGTAATTGTTAATCCACTTGTAACTGACACACCTTGCATGGATCAATCACCCGATCCGATTGAGGAAGAAATTCCTGACCTTTACCCGTCATGTGCAGTTACTAGAGCTATGGCAAACAAAGCCATTTTGACTGAAAATCAGTCTGATATTGACTTATCTGATTCTTTGTTGGGTCATTTATTTAAAAATGAAATTAACAGGTCTATTTCACAAAATCCATCTGAATGTCACACAAATTCTAAACATAATTCATCAGAATTTGATTATATATCTTCACCCTTAGTTAATGAAGGCCATGATACAAGGTCAAGGTCAAAACTAAGTGAAGACCAACACAGTGATCCAGAACTTGCACCTTTATTTCAAAAAGTTGTCAGTGAAACTGAACTTTCACAGGAACCTGTCTCTCTCTCTCTCTCTCTCTCTCTCTGTGTGTGTGTGTGTGTGTGTGTGTGTGTGTGTATATATATATGTGTGTGTGTGTGTGTGTGTGTGTGTGTGTGTGTGTGTATATATATATATATATATATATGTGTGTGTGTGTGTGTGTGTGTGTGTGTGTGTGTGTGTGTGTGTGTGAGAAAGTGGCGCCCTCCTGAAGTCTCTGTTGATGATGAGTGGGCTGTCAATCATCAAGTCGTCGTTCCTAAATCTTATAGATCAGAAATATTAAGCTTAGCTCATGAAACACCTATGTCAGATCATTTAGGTATCAATAAAACCTATCACAAAATTCTTAATCATTTTTATTGGCCTGTTCTAAAAGCTGATGTATCAGATTGTCATACTTGTCAAATGGTAGACAAATCCAACCAGGTTATACCTAAGGCTAAACTACAGCCGATCCCTGCATTTGATGAACCTTTTAGCAGGATTATAATTGATTGTGTAAGTCCATTGCCAAAAACTAAGGCTGGTAATGAGTACCTTTTGACTATTATGTGTGCTTCCACCCGTTTTCCTGAAACAATAACTTTAAGAAATTTAAAATCTTAAACACTTGTCAAAGCTTTAGTGAAATTTTTCACTTTTGTAGGACTTCCTAAATCTGTTCAATCTGATCAAGGATCAAATTTTATGTCTGGCATTTTCCAACAAGTGATGCACGAGTCGGGAATTGAACAATATAGGTCACCTGCATATCATCCTGAAAGCCAAGGTGCACTAGAACGGTTACACCAGACCTTAAAAATATGATAAAGTCATATTGCTTTGACACACGAAAGGATTGGGACGAAGTTATACATCTTTTACTCGTTGCAGTAGGGAGTATGTACAGGAATCTCTTGGTTTTAGTCCCTTTGAGCTTGTTTTTGATCACACAGTTCGTGGACATTTAAAACTTTTAAAAGAAACATTTCTTTCTCAAGAAGATTCTCCTTTAAATTTACTTCAGTATGCATCTGACTTTAGAAACAGATTATTCAAAGCTTGTGAGGTTGCAAAATCAAATTTAAAGAAAATTCGATGTAAAATGAAAGAAAGAAATGACAAGAATACTAAAGAAAGAAATTTCAAACCTGGAGATAAAGTTTTAGCTCTTCTACCAAATCCTGGCAGGCCTATACAAGCAAGATATTTTGGTCCTTATTCTGTAGAGAAAAAGGTCAGTGACTTAAATTATGTGATAACAACTCCTGACAGGCGAAAGCAAAAGCAATTATGTCATATTAATATGTTAAAAGAATATGTTGATAGGGATAATACAAATATTTCGCAAATAAATTTAGTTTCCTCAGTCCCTCAAAATCAAAATCACATTAACCAGGAAGACATAAATTGTGAAGAAATGAATTTTGGTAAGTCTAACCCTATTTGTTCAAAACTTCAGAATTCTGACATTTTAAGAAATTTAGATCAAAAACTTTCACATTTAGATAATGATCAAAAAGATGAATTAAAGAAAGTTAATTTCTGAATATGAGCACCTGTTCCCTGATATTCCAACACGGACAGGTACAATATGCCATGATGTGGACATTGAAAATTCAAAACCAGTGTAACAACATCCATATCGAATGAATCCCAAGAAACTTGAGCATCTTAGAGAGGAAATCAAGTATCTTTTGGACAATGACTTTACTGAACCTGGTCAAAGTTAATGGAGTTCTCCCTGTATTCTTGTACCAAAGCCAGATGGAACTTTTCGTATGTGCACTGACTATAGAAAAGTTAATACTGTGACCAAGACTGATTCGTTTCCAGTGCTAAGAGTAGATGACTGCATTGACAATATTGGTCATGCAAAATATGTAACCAAATTTGATCTTCTAAAAGGATTTTGGGAAATTCCTCTCACTTAAAGAGCTAAAAAGATCTCTGCATTTGTAACTTCAGATGGACTTTATCATTACAAAGTTATGCCTTTTGGGATGAAAAACTCGCCAGCAACATTTCAACGTCTTATCAACATGATAATATCTGGATTGGACGGCTGTAGGGCCTACATCGATGACGTCATCATTCACAGCGATGATTGGGATGAACATCTAAAGACTATCAGAGAATTTTTTGACATACTGGGTAAAGCCAAGTTAACAATTAATCTTGTAAAAAGTGAATTTTGTCATGCTAGTTTAACATTTTTGGCTCATGTTGTTGGACAAGGACAGGTTAAACCCGTAGAAGCTAAAGTAAAAGCTATTTCTGATTTTGCTGTACCTACAAGCAAAAGACAACTTATGAGATTTCTTGGTAAGGCTGGTTACTACAGAAAATTCTGTAGTAATTTTTCTGCCATTGCTGAGCCACTGACAAGTCTTCTAAGCAAACACAAAAAAATTATATGGAATGACGAATGTCAAAAAGCTTTCGATAAAGTAAAAGCCATACTAAAAAGTGAACCAGTTCTTTTAGCTCCTAATTTTGAAACAGAATTTAAGCTTGTGATACTGGTGCAGGTGGTGTTTTACTTCAAGAAGATTGTAATGTTGTAGATCATCCAGTTAGTTATTTTTCTTAAAAAGTTTAACAAACATCAGAAATACTACTCAACAATAGAAAAAGAGTGTTTATCTCTCATTCTTGCTCTTCAGCATTTCGAAATGTATTTGTCGTCTTCTCCTGCACCAATCATTGTATATAGTGATCATAATCCTCTGATTTTTATCCATAAAATGAAAAACAAGAATCAGCGTTTACTCAGATGGAGTCTGTTTTTACAAGAATATAACATGGATATTAGACACATAAAAGGAAGGGATAATATTATCCCTGATGCTTTGTCTAGAGTTTAACTTGTAAATAGTTAACATTTGTCTTTATGTATAATGTATTTTCATGTACAGTTAAGTGTAATGATATGTTTTATATTCTAACAAAAGAAAGTTTTAATTCTTAAAACTTTCTTTTCCTTTAGGAGTGGAAGTGTTATGTAATAGGACATACATGTAACATGTTTTCATTATCACTCTGAATACAGAATTTTCTAGAAACATAAAGAACATTAATTGGTTTTTCATTGTGGTTATTTTCAGAAACAGGAATGTTAGTAAACAAGTTGTTTATCAATTCATGTCTATAAATAGCTTGTTGTCATCTTTCTAGAAAAGACTAATCTGGAATTTTCCAAGCTGATATAAGTAAGAGTGACTTACTTGGTGATTTGAATTTTGAAGTTAGACTTGTGGCTTTGAGGATACAGAATTAGTGAAAAGTGTTGGATTTAACTTGGGATATAGATCTGTGAGTTGGAATTACTTAATTTTTAAACAGGTTGCTCATATCGATTTGCAAGTTAAAACTATTATTAATTTAGGTTTTAGGAACCAGAAATTCCATACTTTTTGTAGTCTAAACATAATTCCTAATTTTGAGGGACTTAATGTATTTCTTGTTCTAAGATTAAAAATTGTCAAAATTTCATTCAAACTTAACTCTTATTGTACTCTTTTGTCTTTATTCATTAATAAATATTGTTAATAGTGAAAGGCTTGTTGCTGGTTTTCTTTCTCGTTACGCTTGTCTCGTAACAATGAATAGTTCGTGAATACGAACACAGATCTCCACAAGCACACAAGCATTTCAAAAGAAAAAAGTCACGATTGTTGTTGTTGTTGGATATATTCTGATTTACTAAAACAGGAAATTACAGCTAATCACTGATGTCAATACAGTAGCAGTTCACGAGGGGATACAGACAAACACAGATCTCCACAAGCACATAAGCATTTCAAAAGAAAAAAATCACAATTGTTATTGTTGGTGTTGTTGTTGGATGTATTCTGATTTACTGAAACAGGAAATTACAGCTAATCACTGTTGTCAATACAGTAGCAGTTCTCGAGGGGATACAGACAAACGTGTCCAAATTTGTTTCTACACAGCAGCTCATCACAACACTGTTTGTTACCCGGTATGCACGACCTCATCCACTCAGTACACTGGAAAATAAACGGTAGTTTATCAAATTAATTTTAACTCTTTACTTGAAAACAAAATTTAAGACCCTTCAGCTGCTAAAAGTGACTTACTGACCTTTTGCGGGCAGTGTAGATCAAGATCAGACTTCACAGAACGTGCAGTCTGATTTTAGATCTGCATTGTCCGATACGGAGATATTTGTTCTCCACTCCAAAACATGAGTCTCAAATAACATTATTTTGTATTTTTGCTATCGACTTTTATTTAACTTATTTAGAAGGATATGGGTTAAGACCCTTCATAATTGAAAGCATTTATAAGTGACAAACAACATGTTACTGAATTGATTGAACAAGGCCTTGAACGAGATAACCTCGTTGGAAAAGAAAAAAAAAATGCTAGTTACCCCCCCCCCCGTCTCACAGACCCCGAATCGACCCCGAATTTGAAATTTTCAAATTCGCGGTGAATTCGGTCAGCTTCGGGCGATTCGTAGTGCTTCGTGATTCAAATAGGCGTCAATTCGGGCTTAAAAAACACTTCGGGAGAAAAATTTCAACATGCGCAAATTTTTCTCCCGAATTCAAAAGTGGAGCCGAATTGATTAGAAATCGGCGTGTTTTGGTGTACTTCATAGTACTTCGTACTACGTCGTAGTGTTTCGGCATACTTCGTAGTAGTCAATTCGGCGTTGTTCGGAAAAGAAACTGGCCCTAATTCCGCACACTTTCCCCTGCTGCAGCAGGCACTGTCCGGTGCTGTGCCTCCTGTCTTTGGTAAGCCATGGCCGTACCCACCACCGCTTTTGTTACTTGTGCTTAAGCTGTGGACAGTTCTGTTCGTATTCAGCCCCAGCTGTTGCCGAACAAGACTTTGTGCAGTCAGGGCCTTCTTCCTCTTTTCAATTTTGAACCAAAGGGTGACAATGATGACTTCTTCAGTTGTGGTTGGCACTTTGTCACTTCAAAAGTTTTAGGATGACTTATCCCCACTGAAAATTGAAGAATTTATATACTTGACTGTGTTTTTTGTTCAAATTCGGGTGCAAAGTCGTAGTAGATCCGGAGCTTTCGATATAGTTCGTCGTCGTTCGTTGTACATCGTAGTCCTTCTTACATAGAAATTGGGCAGTCGGTGTAGATCGGAATGCTTCTTAGTACCTCGGCTCTAAAACTCGGCGTACTTCGGGATAAAATCGGAGTGAAAGCGTAGTAAATCGTAGTATATTGTAGTACGTCGTAGCAAGTCAGGAAAAAATCGTTGTACTTCGGGAAATATGCCCTGAAGGTCCCTTGAACGGCTTGTTTTCGTAGTGATTCGGGAAAAACGCTGTCTCCCGAAGTACTACGATTTTTTTTGGATTCGGGCTCTGTGAGACCGGGGGTTTACCAGCATTTTCTTCTTTTTCATAGGATGTTTTCAAAATCCTTTTATCATAGAACGCCGTTTTTAACATTATTTCAATGATATTGCGGCGGCCAGTTACCTTTCCATGTTTTTATCTTTGTTTTTTATTTTACCAGTACTTAGCACAACATTCTTCACAAGCCGAGCTGGGTATTGTAACAGCGACCCCTTGTTTTTAAGTAATAAGTTGGCTGAAATGCACTTAACAAAGTACCCTCAGTTCACCTTACGTATTCAAGGGATAATGACTCGTGCAGTAGAAACAGTTGTCAGTAACTGAATATAAGTAAAAAGAACCCGCCAATTCTTCAGTCAAGAATTACCTGTATACTTCCGGGATACCGCTCATGCGCTCTGAGGTATCTTATGAGAAGGTCATCGTCTTCATCGTAGTTTCCGGTCCACGTTGATCCAGTTAGGCATGGGCACATTTCCAGTACTAACAACATAGTGCACGTCCAGATTTGAAACTTCTTTCTCATTTTGATTATTCCTGCAGTGAAATTTGACTGGCAGTAATAATAAAAAATAATTTAAAACAATTGATCTCCCTTGATTATTATACCGAACCACTACATTTATAGTTAGACAGACATTTGTCATCATTTATCTCCCTTGATTATCGTAACGCACCATAAGATTAGTTGTAATTTATATATAAGTCTTTTGAATATATACATTTTTTTTCTTTCATAAACTTCTTGTATGTCTTTCTGTCAAAGAGTGGAGGTTTCACATAAAAGTCTCCAAGGTTAAGCTGAACGTGGCTATTCTAAGATCGCATGCACTACAAGTAAGTAAGTTCTTGGACCTGCCTGTATGGTTTTGAAAATAATTTATATGCCCATATTCACTTTTATGAGACTGCGTGCAGAGTGGAGGCTTCACTTACCAGTCAGGAATATGGTGAGGGGTAAAGGGTAACATGCACTTGATCTTCTTTTGTTACCTTGACAGACAAGTCAAAGCTTTAAGGGAAGACATCTTTTAAAAACAAACGTCTAGTTTATTTTGATATTTGTAACAATGAAGCAAGATTTTTATCACTCCATCATTTTGTTCCAAAACTTTACAATTATTACCAAACAAAATATGTCTCGGCAGCATAAAATTTGGAAATATATATATATATAAACCCCCCCCCCCCCTGTTTATCGGAGTTAATTGCTATAGTTCCAAAGATGTTATGAGACCTTATTCCAGCTTCGCAAAACCCTTTCGAGGATTGATGGTTGTCTTTGCGACAGGATTCATTCCTCTTTCACAAATGAATATTTTTTCTACAAGACGTTGTTGTTGTTGTACATTATGGTATTGTTGTTGAATATTGTGTCTACGAAGTACATATGAGAAAGCAGCCAGTTGCTTAGACAGAGTGGTAAATAATTGGTGAAAAGAAACTCCAGAAATGCACGAGGTATAAAAAAAAAAAAAAAAAAATTGAAGACGGCTTTAAACACCAAGCATGCATACACAAACCAACCAACAAATCGTGAAAGTGTTATCTTAGCAGATGATATACGGCAAAATTTCTTCTAGCTTGAGGACAAACGCACTTTCCACCATGACGTTTTCGTAAATAACCTCAAAATGCGTGCCATGACATCACGGCGTCCATTTTGTCGTGCACCTACGTGGGAAAGATTGATCTTCAATCATGTGAAGTTTCGTAATGCTACGTGCATCCAGTCAAAAAAATAAACAACTTTCGCTGTGTAATTGATTGACTGATTAATTATGTAGTATTTAACGCCGTTTTCAACATTTTTTCAGCTTTATCGCGGCGGCCAGTGCACGCATCCATGCTTTCCTGGAGTATTACCAGTACTCCGCACAATGTTCTTTCAAAGCTGCTTTCCCACGTAGGTATTGTCGAAACGATGGTCAACGGTGAGAGAGGAATGAAACCTGTCGCAATGACTATCATCAGTTGTCTCTCTGTGTAATAGATGACCCTCGCAGTTTGTTTGTATAAATTCTAAAACGTAAATTCTGCTCTTTGAATCAATGAACAATTTCACATACCTTGGAAATTAACTGATAATATATGCCTCTAATTAGAGAAATGTTCCTCACTGTATGATTGTCACTCCAGCAGTATTTCATATTTCATCCGAACATCCGCAAAAATTTTGATTGTTATATGAAACATCCAAAGGGAATAGTAGAAGGGAAGTTGTCATTGAATGAGCATCATAAACAAAAACCCTTTCTCCTTATAATTGGCCTGCAATACGCGAAAAGGGGCATTCAGACATTTGCGTAAAGTGTCGTTTCGGATCAGCCTGCGCAGTCCACGCAGGCTAATCCGAAACGACACTTTCCGTTCTTATGTAAAAAATCTAATGTAGTCGTAAAGTGCCGTCTCGGATTAGCCTGCGTGGACTGCGCAGGCTGATCCGAGACGACACTTTACGCAAATGTACGAAAGTCCCTTTTCGCGTGTTGCAGGCCAACTATAATGTCTTCATATGCTGCTGCTTGCCTAAATTTCACATTTCTCCTGTCAATGTACATGTAGGTATACAAAACCACATCTTCATAATAATCGTATCGTGCATATTTAAAATAATAATAATAATAATAATAGTAATTACTTTCAATAATTTTCTTCAAGCCGTTCGTTTGATGCAGATAAATCTACCAAGACTATACTGGTTACTCTCCGGTACAAGAATTGACACTTAATATAAGTAAAACTTTAGATGTTCTAGTAGAAACAAAACTGCTCGCCTTAATAAGACTGCCTTTTGCGGACAGTGTAGATCAAGAGCAGACCTTGGATCTACACCGTCCGCTCTTTTAGAAATATTCTGCAAAAGCCTTTGAACATTGCAAGAAGAAAGCCGATTTCATGTTTTTACTAGTATGTGAAGTTAATGATAAGCGTTAAGTTGCTCAAATACTGGAATGAATTGTTTGAAAAGCCTCACTCCAAAATTATCGAAATCATGAGACCCTTTTTGGGTAGATAACCCAAAAGATGTCGGACAGTGTAGGTCCAAGATCAGGATGCACGTTATGTGCAGTCTGATCTTCGATCTACATTGTCCGCAAGTGCACCGAATATTTTTCTCTTCAGTTTCATGAATAAGGCACGTGCGCTCAATTTACTAATGGAATTAGGGTTATCACTCTCTCCATGTGAATCATGCTGCCGATAATTGTCTCCAAATGATGAAGTAGTCACCTGGGCTTGTGGGAAAGGCTTTTAAATATACTCGTACAGTGTACTGTTGGTAAACTGAACAATGAAAAAAAAAATCAAGCAGATATGCCGAATCGGGAATCGATTGTTCTTTGTTGTTTTGTGTTGTTCACTTCTGGTTGATATGGACTGATAGCCATACGATGAGATCAACTTCCTTGGTTACTGTTGCCATGCGCCCCACGAGCAGACAGGTTATGTATATTTATAATGCTTATTTATGTATATTTATAATGCTAGATGTAGCCATTTTCACAGGTTTCCTTCTTTCATTGTCATAATTTCAGGAGTAACCTGCCCGGGCTTAAGAATGTAAAGTACGGCTAACAAAAAAGTTTAAAAAAAAGTTTGAGAGCTTTGTCGAAAGGTTATCCGATGATCATTTCTAATGTTGAACTGCCGCTTTAAGATATATCGACAAACTACTTTTTTCCCCTAAAATTTCTTCTTTAAACCAGACTTGTAAGCGTTGCAAATAAAAATGAACAGAAAATATGATAAATTTCTTACTTTATTTGAGCATATCTTATCTATTTAAAAACAGCCAACCAATTCAAAATAGCTTGTAACAAAACCATAAATCCATAAAAAAATAAAGAAAATGTCATACATATGGATGAATATAAAAATAAAATTTGATTTTTGAGAATTCATTATAGCCTACAGCACTGACTTTGAATCCGACAACATATTTACCTATATGTAAGCAAATCATTAGATATTTCCAGTGAATATAAAGGACGTTATTGAATAAATTTTATGGGCCGATTATCTTGGCTGGTTTGCCTTGTACATATACATGTATATTGTACCGAACAGTGCAGATTCAGTAAAAGGCTGAACATTCTCCTTCAGGCCTGCTTTCGATCTGTATTTCTTGCAAAAGTATTATACCGTACATACTATACCAAAACTACTTTAACTCTTTACCACACAATCCCGTGATTTAACGACCCTGAGAAAAAGGCCTTTTGAAAATATTGTGAGAAAAGGAGAAAATGCTGGGTAGCAGCATTTTCTCCTTTTCCCACAATGTTTTCTACCCTTCCAGAAATAAATTTCAGTTTTTGGGTAACATTTATTTTGTCATCTGATGATATTTTTAATTTGGACTTGTCTAAAACTTCGTTGTTTGATAGAGTTAACTCTTCACAAGACGACAAAAATTCAAAACTTGTCCAAGTTGAAAGGATTTGTATACTTCGAGTAAATGTGGCTCATCTGAAGGGATTTATGTTTAAAAATGCAAAAAAGAAAAAGTGTGAGAAAAGGAAAGAATGTGTTGTAAAGCAGCATTTTCTCCCTTTTCAACAATTGTGTCAATAGGCTTTTTTTTCCTCAGGGTCGTTAAAACTCGGCATTGTGTGGTACAGGCTTACACCTGTTTTGTATTAAACAGTTGTAAAATATCTGAAGGCAAACATAAAAAGTGTTATCGCACAGTGTGGGAAAAAAAAAAAAAAAAAACGTGGGAAAAAAAGCAATTGCTTCTTGCAAGTAATCGCCCCTATTCCAACCATGTTTCGAAAGCTTTCAAATGCAGGGACGAAAAACTCATACAATATGGAATAGACTCGTGGTAAACATTGCAACAGTTATATATACTGCAAGCAAATTGTTTTAAACACTTTATTGGACCGACGTGTCAAAACATTTTTTTTACTCAGTAAATAAATTAAAACACACAAATAGAAGCAGAAAATTGTAACGACCCTATCGGACAGTGTAGATCCAAAGTCAGACTGTTATGTTCTGCTGTCTGATCTTGATCTACACCTTCCGCAAAAGCGCTGTAAATCGTTCTTAACATCCAAATGGTTAAAGTTACAAACGTATTCAATTTTCTAAAACATTATTGATCATTGGCAATCAAAAAATATCGTTCCTACCCGTTAACCCTTTGGCTGCTAAGCGCAACTCACTGACCTTTTGCAGACAGCGTAGATCAAGATCAGACTGCACAGAACGTACAGTCTGATCTTGGATCTACACTGTCCGGTAAGGAGATATATATCCTCCAAAAATACCTTTCAAATAGCAACATTTGGATTTTTACTATCGACTTGAAAGTTTCCTTTCTTTTATTTAGCAGGACACAGGTTAAGGTGCACTTGCCAGTGGTTCTTTTCAGCTCTTCGGCAGCTTGAACTTTAACTTTCAAAGGATAAATACTAAAACCTATTTTTATAAATCAGCATCATCGAAGGGTGTAAAATAAACATGTTCATGTCTTGTCAGTGCACTCGTCAAAACATGGCCGTTGTGATTTGCTTTCGATGGTCTGTAGGAGCTAGTCCGTCTGTGGAAGATATAATATAAGATTGCATTGAGGATAAGTGTTTATTTTAATGTAAATTCGAAATAGCAATATACTGAGTGAGCACTAAAACTGATATTTAGCCAGTGAATGGGCATATTATGAGCGACAATGCAGGGTTTTGGTATCCAAGAATGTAATATGTATAAAGAGGCAAATAGATCAAATGCACACTTGTAGAGCACTGAAGAAACCTTATATATCTAGATGTTTTCAGTCTGGAGATGGGATCCAAATAACTTCAATTTCAAGGGCCCTTTTGTCCAGAAACTTTAGCAAAGCAGAAAGTGTAGATCATAGATCAGAATGCACGTTTTGTGTATTCTGACATACACTTGCTGCAAGGACAACTTAATCTGTAAAAGTTGCTTTAAGGGTTACAAAATGTCCAAGGATTGGTAACTAGTCGGTTCACTTTTCAACGTATTAGCCTTCTACTTGAATACTAATATGGTAGATTAAAGTTTATGAAAACAAATCTGCGTCACCAACAGTTATCGTCACTATTAAAATCATATCGTCACTTTCAAAAGGATATCTTCACTGGTAAAATTATATTTTCATCGTTAAAATAATATCTTTACTTAAAAAAAATGATATCATCACTTTCAAATGACAGTCATTTAAAAAATTTGTCACGGTGAAAATGACATCGTTTCTGTAAAAATATTCATTTTAAATACGATATCGATGCGTGATATTTTCACCCTAAAAAATATTCTTTTTTTTTTTACATTATATCATCTTTTAAAATGATTTCTTCACTGAAAAATGATATCTTCACGGTTAAAAATGATATCATCGATGTAAAAAAAAAACCTCTTACCTGCAAAAACTATGTCATCGCTGTAACTATGATATCGTCATGGCAGCAACAATATCAATTACAGTTATGAAACAGACTGTACAGTCTTGCAACAGTGAAAACAAGACAACTCGTGACCAAAAGATCCCGTAGTCTAACGACCAAAGAGAAAGGCTCACACTTGATTTGTGTTCGTAACACATTAAAGAATATTCGACAACGTGTGATTATGTTAAGGTGAAATAAAAAAAAAGTAGTTGGACCGACTCTTAATTTGGAGAACATGTGTTATAACCCCATTCATACTACAAATATGAAATAAAATATGTTTAAACTAAACTGGATATCAGTGAATATCAACCAGAACAGATATTAATATAATATGAATTTATACAATTAGGTTAGGAAAAATCAGTTTCCCACAACACTTACTTTCTATAGACCCATATGCCAAAACCCACACCGGTAATAACAAACACCATAATTGGTATTGCTATGGCAAGGATGACGGCTCGCTCCTGTGTATCGTCGTCAACTAGAGGGATTGAAAGGGTTAGAATCAATCAATGCATTTGTTCAATTCAGAGCCCTTAAGGTTTACACATTGTACTCTTTCTCTGCTAATGATAACATAGATTCTTTTTTTGCGGACGGCGTGGATGAAAATAAGATTGCACAGTCTACACTTGCAGTCTGATCTTGGGTCTATATCGTCCACTACCTGATGCTAAACTTTGAACAAAACCATCTTCAATTGCAGAAGAAGTCTTCTTTAAGGCATCAAGTACTCTTGAATTTGTTTATTTGGTAACGAAGGAACTAAGATAGTCTCAAACCTTAACGTAGCAATCCCGAGTTTAAACGATACTGCAAAAGATAGTTTTGAAAAATATTGTGGAAAAAGGAGAAAATGCTGAAAACCAGCATTTTTTCCTTTTCCCGCAATCTTTTCTTTTATTCCAAGGATAAATCCTATCATTTAAAAAACATTTAATTTGTCGTCTTAAAATTATGCACATGCTTTCAAAACGTGACCAGTCTAAAATTTTGTCCTCTGCTGTAACTTAAGTTGCTATAGTTGACATCGTAAATCAAGCTCAGATTCACTGAACAAAATAAGTTTTCTGATCTTTGATGTACTCTCGTCTATGTAAGATACTCTAACAGATAAAACATGAATATAGAAATTGCAAAGATTGTCTGTTTTAGAAAATAATTGGTAAAAAAAAAAATCTTGGATTAATCTGATTCTATCTTTATTGGAAGCCGCTCGAAAGCGGCTTCCAGTAGGAATATATCTAAACTATTTACCATGTAGATGATCAGTAATTATTCGATTGGTCATTATTTTTGGAAAATTTCTAATAATGTTGTGTTGTTGTGACAGAATTACTCCACATGACTCTTTCTTAAATGTTCCAACAGACCTACATGAAATTCAAGCCTGGCTTTCTTGCAATATATAGTTCATTCCCAAATAAAAATAAAAAATACAGAAAAATAAACATGCTTTAATTGGCTAGTTCCCCGAAGTTTTCAAACATATAGGATTCCTTCTATTTTCCCAAACGAAGTTGTTATGCTTTCCGTTTACCACAAGCTTTCCCACCTCTTAATGGTTTTCGCATTTGTCTACTTTATTACAAAACAAAACAATGATAATTATTATATAGAGAGCATCTTAGAATATGATAATCAGAAGAAATTTTATGTACAAGTTTTTCGTCCAATCTTAATCTGTGCAGGATAAAACGGCGGTTAACCTTTGATCAAGGTATAGACTGGTTACCTCCCTACACAAGAGGCGTCTACGTCAGCTATTTATAGAATACTTGCGAAAAGATAACCCTTTTTCTTCCCTTCGTCGACACTTTAGCCGAATGGATTTTTGTTACACGGAATATCTACCTTATGAGACCTGTAAAATTTAGCATTTACTGTATTGTGTGTCGAAGCTGTTATGATCAGACTGTACGTGCTGTACGGTATGGTCCTGATCTGAAGAACCCGTGAAAAATGTATGGATCGTGATGTACATTGACTACAGTAATTATCATGGTGGTGCCTGGTGCTCTAAGGGTTGAAGCTGCTCGAAAATGACGGAAATAGATGAAGATCAGACAGCACATAGCCCGTGTAATATTTTTTTTAATATTCTGTAAGATATTTCATAAACATAAAAAAATATTGTTTGTTTTCCTTACTCAGTGTATTAATTTCGTTGTGTAGTCGAAGGGTTAAAGTTATTACAGAACCTATTACTGTGAATATACAACTTCTTACGTCGCTGCTGGTCAAAGGTTTAGAATAGCTCTTGAAATTTACATTAGAAGTTTTATACTAAGTTTGTACAAGGCCTATGCAGAAAATGGTTCAAACTACTGTTTATTAAACGAAATATGTATAGTAATAGTTATTATGTTGTGGTTGAATAGATCCAGATCTTTAAAGACTTAAAAAATGTTTTTTTTTTTTGTGTGTGTGTGTGTGGCTGCCATTTCAGGAATAAAAGAAATGTGGTTTGTTCCAACTGTGCAGGCTATTATCAGAATAATTTTGGAGATGCCATGCAAAAGTTTTTATTTTTAGAGTAGAAATGTAAAGATTCACTGTGTTACAAGTATGCTAAGATACTTTTTGACAAGCAAGAAAATCATCTTTTGGAAAAAAGTTGTTGAATATTTTTTTTTTTTTTTTTTTCTCTTTTTTTCTTTGTAAAAAAAAAAAAAATGAAACACAAAGAAGAGATCTTTGATAAAAATTGTAAATACATGTAAACATCTTATGTGAATAACGATCTTAATATCACTTTGAATAATTAGTAACTTAAATAATTCCGTAGTATTGCCTTTGATGCCGCTACACAAGTTTCCTTTCTAAAATCATTTAATAAATGGAAAATGCTGTATTTGAATGCGCAATTTCTCCATTTTCAAATTTCGAATAGAAATTTAAAAATTCCGATGCTTTTACGTTTTTTTTTTTTCTCTCTCTTTTTTTCAAATAAATATCATCACTTTATAATAATATGACAACAAGATTATTTAACATTCCTCTCTAAACTGCTGTCTTTTTTTTTTAGAATTAGAATACAACACATATTATTTCTGTTTCTTTTTTCCTTGCATTTTAGTACCATTTGTCATGATTTTCCGTTGGTGCGGGGTGGGGGTAAAAACAGATACAAAAATGTAATCACAACTTCTAAAGAGAGTCAATATTTCTGAAATTGTCCAAAAGATTGCGGCTTCTATGATGCTATGCATCATAAAATTGTCTTGTTCTTTATATGATATAAGGCCTCTGACCAACAGTACAACTTACACACATACAGTGCCCACATGTAAAGAGTATAACATTGAGAGTAACGTGAAATGATTATGAGAAGTTCAAATATTATTATTTTGATGGCACTGACGTCTTATATTCGCATTTCAATACAAAACTACAGTAGCAAGAAAGGAAACAATACCTCCGTCTCCAACGATCTTCCTTGTTCCTGATGGTGGATTGGTGGACCTAGGTGTTGTTGAAAAAGTCGTTGAGGAGGTCGACGTGAATACTGCCATCGTTAAAGATGTCGTCCTTCTTGAAGTAGTGGTAAAAGTAGTCATGATAGGTCTTTTAGATGTAATTGTAGAGGTCGTGGCCAGCTTGGTCGTGTTCGTTAGTACAGGTGTCGTCGTTGCCTTAGGCTGTGTGGTGGTTGTGCTAGGTTTTGTAGTTGTCATAGGTATCGTCGTTGTTACTGTTTGGACGGTGGGCGTGGTTGTATTCGGTGAAGAATTGGTAGTGATTAGAGTAGTGGTTGTTAAAGTTTTGCTCGGAGTAGAAAGGGTCGTGGTTAGCGTGGTTGATGTTGGAGTAGTTGTTGGAATAGTTGTAGTTGTTGGAGCAGTTGAGGTAGTTGAAGTTGTGGTTGGGGTTGTCGGCGGTGAAGTTGTGGTTGTGGTAGTTGACGTCGTTGAAGTTGTGGTTGGAGTTGTGGTCGGTGGTGAAGTTGTAGTTGGGGTTGTTGTTGGCGGTGAAGTTGTGGTTGGAGTGGTTGACGTCGTTGAAGTTGTGGTTGAGGTGGTTGTCGTTGTAGTTGTACTTGTAGGAGTGGATGTCGACGTTGAAGTTGGGGTAGTTGTCAGTGTTGGAGTATTCGTAGGTTTTGCCGTTGGACTTCTTGTCGTTTGAGTTGTGGTCGACATACTAGTTGTTTTAGTAGCAGTTGTTGTTGAGGTTGTCGCTGGAGTAATTAGTGTTGTCGTCGACGTACTCAGTGTTGGAGTAGTTGTCGTCGATATACTCGGTGTTGGAGTAGTTGTCGTTGTTAAGGTCGTTGTTGGGGTTGTCGTCGTTGTGACTACAGTGGTCGAGGTCGTGGGAGTGGGCGAGGGTGTTGTTGTTTGGGTACTGGTTGTTGACGTCGTGGTAGTGGTAGTTGTTTCCGTTGGTTGACAGTTCAAAGTAAAAAGTCCTCCAGACTCATCTGTAGAAATACGTACATAACCCTTAACCCTCAATACTTTACAAGATAGCACGCGTTTAAATTTTAAGAAGTTTTTTTTTTCTAAGATTTGACATTGTGACCTAGTATTTGACCTGATGTGACCCATCTTCAATAATATCTGAGATATCATTAAGATTAATATTCTGACAGAGTTTCATGAGTATCAAACTGAAAATATGGCCTCTAGAGCGTACACAAGGTAAATGTTTATTACTGACGACGTACAAAGTACGATCACAAAAGCTCACCTTGCGCAATTTGCACTCAGGTGTGTTAAAAAATCTGAAACAGTTTTAAGCAAGAAGAAATTTCGTTTGGTAAAGAGCTAATTGGGTCAGGAAGCTTACCTTCAAAGGCCAGCCAAACCATCGCAGGCGCATCCCTCTCTCCATTCTGATATAAGTGTTCCAATTTTATTTCAAATGGCGAATTAGGCGTCATGTTAATTTCAATCACGAGATCGTTATTAAAATTGGATTTATAATGATCAGTCACTTTGACACATATCTGCACCCATGATGCCGACCGTAGAGTAGCAGACGAACATTCCTGCGTCCCATTTTCGTTCCTATGGTAACTATGCATCCTCACATCGATTGCCGTCATTTTAATAGATTTTGATGATGTCACTGAGAGTTCACATCGACATTCCTTGTCTACGTCAGATGGCATAAACGTTTCAGTCGTACCGTCGAACATTAATTCTAAGTAGGAGTTAGTTCGAGCTTCCATCGAACAAAATTTTAATGGACTGTTATCTAAAAAGAAGCAATAGTTCATCATGTAAAATTATTGAAAAGATCCCATGTTTTAATCCTTTACCACACAATTCGGTGTTAAACGACCCTGAAGAAGCTTTTAAAAACATTCTGTTTTCTACCCTTCAGTTTCTTTTTTTTTTAAGTTTTGAGTCATTTATCTTGACGTCTGCAGGTGTTTTCAATTTGAACCAGTCTAAACTTTTTTGTCATCCGGCTAAACGTTAAAGACGCTGATAGAAGCCGCGTTTTGACAACCATTATTCTAAACCAGAAAATGATGGTAGCAAAGAGTCCATTTCTTACACTGTTACCTACCTATTCAAAGAAAATTCCTATCATCTGAGCAACATTTAGTTTGTCGCCTGTAATTACTTTCAATATGGACTTGTCTAAAATTGTGCTGTCTTAAAGAGGTTAAACCAGAATCATACGTACGTTTTTGACACAAGACTATTAAAAGCAAGCCACACGGCTGCCAAAACATGATTTTCAACCAAAAGATTTAGAAACATAGTGAAAATAAAAAGAAGCACATTTTAAAGATACATCCTTACGTCCAGACAGTAAACAAACGCTGTTAAAACTTTACAGTGTGTAGAATCTATTTAGCCGTGTAAACGTAGAATAAAAAATCGATGTATGGTGTATGGGACAATTAAAGAAACGCCAGGGATTTGTCTTCGATTTAAACCGGAAACTGTGGTTGTAGCGTCTAGGGATAGCCTCCATAGAATGAAATGCATTTTCTATCCGTCGTAATCTGTGCAACCTTGCAACTGTCAGGGGCAACATTTGGCAGGAAGGTACAAGAATGATTATTGTTTCATAAAAGAAAGATAAAATTGGTTAAAGAACTGGATGAAAAGACATGCTATTTCCAGGAAATACTTGGGAATTAATCCGAGGTTTCTCGAATTCGATCCGGAAGTAGGCCACATTATAGCAGGCCGTTGGTAGGACTACAAACCTAACCCAAATAACTGGTAAATTGCTTACCTTCCCCGATACAGCTTATTATATGGCCTGCAACACGCGAAAAAAGGCATTCGGACATTTTCGTAAAGTGTCGTCTCTGATCAGCCTGCGCAGTCCGCGCAGGCTAATCCGAGACGACACTTTACGTATTTATGTAATTTTCTGTTTTGCGCAAGTCTACTGTAGCACAAAATCTAATGTAGTCGTAAAGTGCCGTCTCGGATCGGCCTGCGCGGACTCCGCAGGCTGATCCGAGACGACACTTTACGCAAATGTCCGTATGCCCAGGGATCTTATATACACAGGGATAGGCAACGCAACTGGAGTCAAGACCAATTATCGATTTTTCACTGACTTACCTGTACGGCGTCCAATAATCCGTTGTCGTTCCTTGCGAGTTATTATCTTCCTTTCAGATAATATAATTCCTTGCCGATTCCGACAATTTTTATATCCGCCAAAGAAGCGTTTAGTATGAAATGCGTTTCAATGTTTATGTCAATGTTTTTCTATTATTGTTTTTTTCAGTTAAAGTGTTATTTTTTTTTATCTGGAAAATTTAAAGTGTCGACTAATTGGGCGTTTCAGATATACAGGTCATGTTGTCAGTCTTGATTTCACACGAAGTGTAAATTGTGAATGGAGATCAAAACGGCCCGGTGCCAAAACGACCCATTACCGAAACAACCCTCTTTTTCGTAGTAACTTAAAATATTTTAATATATTTGCGGTGGATATCAATTGCAAACAATTCGGGAAAAGCACACATCGCCTGTTGAAGGATTAAGTCCGTCTAACGTTTCGGAAGTGGGCTGCTTTTGTCCACTCCCTGTATCTGTCATGACACATCTACTGTCAGTAGTGTCCTCTTCTGTTTATAGACAATAAACATCATTGAAATTAAATATTTATTTTCTGATTCTCTTCTCCAAATGTTTCAATTTGGTCAGGTCAAAAGCTTCTCATGTTATCAGGAGTGACAAACATTTCACCTGTATGTAGTACAATGTATTAGGCCGGTAAACACAGAGATCTGTTAATAGTTATATACCCATTTTTCAATAGCAAACTACCCAAAGGGCATATAGAACCAGAAAATTGCCTTCACTGCCCATTAAATGGACCTTCCAGTACATTTTCAGTTCAGCTTGCAGCTACTCTTAAATCACTGTCTTTGACAGAAAAAAAGGAGAATTTCCTGCAAAATGGAAAGAATTAGTGAACTTTCTGAAAAAGTAGGCTGGTGAAGTGTGAGGACCTGTCTGCAACTCTGTTCCTACTTTTATACATTGGAATCAATTACATACACCAGTGGCCTTCACAATTGCATCATTTTGAATTAACCTGTGTACCTCACAACCTTGTGTGTTTGATGACTTCGGAATATTTAAAGCTTTTTGAAAATATTGTGGGAAAAGAACAAAATGCTAGCCTAGCACATGTACCTGTTTTCAGCATTTTTATCCGCAATGTTCAATACCATGCAAAAAAAATCCAATCGTTTGAATCTACTTTCAGTTGTCGTTTGCTAATACTTTCAAATGGGGATTCCAAAGGCCCCCCAAAAATTGTTCTTTGGTAAAAAATAGTCAGTAGCATAATTATTAGAAAAAAAAAGACAAATCTGCAATTATCCCTTTGCCACACAACCCGGAGTTCTTATGACCAAGAGAAAGAAGCCTTTTGGAAACAATGCAGGAAAAGGAGAAAATGCTGGTTACCAACATTCTCTCCTTTTCCCCAAATGCTTTCAATTATATCATTGACAGATTCCATAATTTGAGTCACATTTCAATTGTTGTCTGTAAATGCTCTCACTTTGTACAAGTCTACTTCTGTGTTGTTTCAAAAAGAGCTAACAGTGTGACAAAGTAAAAGTTGCTTTTGACAAGCAATTTTTCCTTCTTTAATAATGATTTTTTATTCTGTGTCAGAGAACTCAAGGTTATCTAATAACTTTGAAAGCTTTGATTTTGGACCAATTTGAAAACAGTATAAGTTGTGTAGGACTTTGTACAAATTTGACTTTTCGCTCCTCATACAGTGGACAGCATTGGAAAACATTTGTAAAAGACTAGTTGCAGCCAGTGATCAATTCTTTTCAAAATGATTTCTGTGCTATTAAAAATATTATGTTTTTGCCTTTCCTTCAAATGTTTTTCATTTATTAAATTTTCAAAAAAATTCACACTGTACACAGAAAGTTTATGTTGAAATTGATATGTTAAAATTTCACACTAAAAACATCAAGGCAGCCATGAATATTGAGCTGCATGTGTGTTACAAAATTAAATGGTGCTGAAAAATGTGTTCCTTTAGCAAGTTTTAACTTAATGCCTAATAAATTTGATTTTACATAAATCCACTGTAGAAATCTTTGGAAAACAGTATGACACAAGGACCAATCTTTTTGAGATAAAATGTAACATGCAAATGGTTGGTTGCGTCCGCAAATGCTTTTTTCATTGAATGTAGACTTTTATCTCTAAAACTTTTTCACTGTGGCAAGTTGCAGTTAATGATGATGGTAAAAGTATTGTGTATATGAGATATTATTGGTATATTAAACTATCATTATAATCCTGGTGTATGTCATACAAACGCCCAAAATATACTTCTCTCCCTCAACAGAGATTTTCTAGTAGAAACATTCCCAACTCTAGTAATACATGAAATATGGACAGCTGCATTGTTTGCTGTGATACAATTGCAAAATGTTGAAAGCAACCAACCTTCAGGAACACTTTGCCAGACAACAAAATTTGAGACTAGTTTGATTTGGAATTATTTGCAGACAAGAAATGAAATGTGTCACTTGTGTCTTTGCTGAGAAAATGAGAACATGCTTGCTCACATTTTCTTCTTTTCCCACAATGTTTTCAGATATGTAAATATTTCCCATGGTAGTGAAAACTTAGGATTCAGGAATACTGGCATCTGTCACAGATTATTAGATAACTCCTTTCCACAAGTGGCTTATAAGACTGTAGATACTGAATGTACTGTGTTGTTTGAAGAAACCAAAAGTATGTCAAATTTAATACATATACTTTTAGTGTTTTATGACAACAGTGTGAGTAGTGGGAAACCAACATCATGATTCTCAGAGAATTTTGCACAACACAGATACATACTTCTCTCCCTCAAAAAATATGTTGATGAGGAAAAGCAACACGCAGCTTGTGCAGACAGTTGTGCAAATTCAAAAAACAAATAGATAAGTATGATGGCTGCTATGATACAACTAAAATGTTGTGAAACATTGCAAATTGAGCAAGGTTCCATCTTTAACTTTTTGCCAGATTACAAAATTTTGGACACGTCTAATTTGAAAGCATTTGCAGACGACAAATGAAATGCAACTGAAATGAGGAGACTTGTTTTTCCTGGGGAAATGAGAAAATGTGACATGTACTTACCGGTAGTTTCTTCTTTGTTCACAATGTTTTCGGAAGTATGGATATTCCCCAGGTTAGTGAAAACTTAGGATTCAGGTATACTAGCATTTGTCACAGATAATTAAATAACTCCATACTTCTAGTGGTTTATTGAGCTATACATACTAAATATACTTTGGTGGTAGAAGAAGCTCACAACTTTCATATTCAAATACATTAATTTCACTTTGGCATTTTTCTTGCAGGTTTGTACAGTTCACAGCTGATTTGGTCTTTAATATTCCAAGTTTTCAAGCCCAGCTTCAGTTTTATACTAGCACACTTTATGCAGAATTACAAAACCATCTTCAATGTCATTCTTCTGTTCACAGGATGCATCACAACAGTATGTTGACAGCTCTTGAAACCATGTTTTGAAGTGTTTGTGCTCTCACAATACATATCTGGAAAAAAAATATAGAACCAACTGAATTTCAAATTTCTTCTTTTTACAAAACGTAACATTTTATTTCTTCAGTTACGTTGCAAAATATGGTTTTATTTTCACATGGTTAGACTATAATGGAATTTGTTCAGGATATGGCCAACTATCAGAGATCCAATCATTTTTGACTAATGTGCGGTACTGCGCTTCCACCTTTACTGAAATAACCCCGTTTTAGGCTGCCATCTTGCAATTAAGACCGAA
Source organism: Hippopus hippopus (assembly GCA_946811185.2). Classification (NCBI taxonomy): domain Eukaryota; kingdom Metazoa; phylum Mollusca; class Bivalvia; order Cardiida; family Cardiidae; genus Hippopus; species Hippopus hippopus. Next base: position 5,784,696 of record OX328101.1, on the reverse strand, counting down.
AATAGCCAAGTTTTTGAGCCCACAGTTATCCAACCTGGGCATCGAAAATCACTAGATTTGATTTAAAAACAAAAAGAAATACTTACTGCTTTTAAATATGTCAAAATCTGAACAAATTTATTTCTAAAAATAAATTGAGAATGCTACAACTATCACTAGGGTCCCGCCAAATTCACCACATTGGTCCGCCATTTTGTGATGAAATACCGAAAATAGCCCAGTTTTGAGCCCATAATTATCTAACCTAGGAATCGAAAATCAGCACAAAATTAGCTTTAATACAAGGAGATGTACTCTATCTCGTGATTTTTACCAACCTGTTGCTATTTGGACGCTACTTTATGTACTTAAAAAGTACTTTTGCACGTCACTAAATCCTCCTGCCGAACATCCCCTACGGGACAAACATGATTAGGTCATGATTTTTTAACGCCAAAATAAGCATATAAAACAAAATCTCCGAAAAAATTGATGTTACATATATTCTAAGCATGTAAATATTCGGAAACTCACCTGTTGAGAAGGACATATGGGATAACCAAGCAAAACGTTGATTAAAACAGTGACCGTCGTATGCCGAAATTTAAGATGGCCGTTTTTTTTTCCTTTGCGGTCAATTCGAAAGAAGACAGTGAATAACCGGAAGTTATACCGCGTTTCCTATCCCTGTATATACGATCCCTGGTATGCCCCTTTTCGCGTGTTGCAAGCCATATATGAATCGCGTGAGCCAAACTCTGGCAAAGGGGTTTTAATGTACCTCCATGATATCAAGCAAGTCATCACATCATCATTTATCCATGAAAATTATTGTCTGACAACCGAGTGAATCATGGGGTAGAAAAGGCTTTTGACATGCAGAAAATTGACCCGTAGCAAAACGTATCAGATAAGGTCAGTCTGCGCGGACTGCGCAGGCTGACTTGGTCTGATACTTTTTGCAGATGCATGAGCGCCCCCTTTTTACAGAGCATGGCTCAATTATGTGTACATAACGGGTACCAGTTTACCCGAATGACAGTACAGTACACAGGAAGTAGGAATAAAAGTACTGGCGCCGCCATCAGGTAGTATTCTGTTAAAACACCGTTATTACTGACGATAATGTACGGAATATACCGAGAGAAGCCGACGACATAGTCACGTTACTCAGACATAACTATTTCAATTGTAATCGTGATAAAGAACTAATTCCATGGCTCGTATTTACTATTAAGTGAGTGAATACGAGCAATTCTAATATTTAAGTAGCACAATTTCTGATTGTCTAAATCAGATCAGGGATCGTATATACACAGGGATAGGCAACGCAACTGGAGTTAAGACCAATTATCGATTTTTCACTGACTTACCTGTACGGCGTCCAATAATCCGTTGTCGTTCCTTGCGAGTTATTATCTTCCTTTCAGATAATATAATTCCTTGCCGATTCCGACAATTTTTATATCCGCCAAAGAAGCGTTTAGTATGAAATGCGTTTCAATGTTTATGTCAATGTTTTTCTATTATTGTTTTTTTTTTTCAGTTAAAGTGTATCTGGAAAATTTAAAGTGTCGACTAATTGGGCGTTTCAGATATACAGGTCATGTTGTCAGTCTTTATTTCACACGAAGTGTAAATTGTGAATGGAGATCAAAACGGCCCGGTGCCAAAACGACCCATTACCGAAACAACCCTCTTTTTCGTAGTAACTTAAAATATTTTAATATTTCTGCAGTGGATATCTATTGCAAACAATTCGGGAAGAGCACACATCGCCTGTTGTAGGATTAAGTCCGTCTAACGTTTCGGAAGTGGGCTGCTTTTGTCCACTCCCTGTATTTGACACGATCACAAGTGGGATATATGAAGTTGTGTATCTGTCATGACACATCTACTGTCAGTAGTGTCCTCTTCTGTTTATAGACAATACGCATTATTGAAATTAAATATTTATTTTCTGATTTTCCTCTCCAAATGTTTCAATTTGGTCAGGTCAAAAGCTTCTCATGTTATCAGGAGTGACAAATATTTCACTTGTATGTAGTGCAATGTATTAGGCCGGTAAACACAGAGATCTGTTAATAGTTATATACCCATTTTTCAATAGCAAACTACACAAAGGGCATATAGAACCAGAAAATTGCCTTCACTGCCCATTAAATGGACCTTCCAGTACATTTTCAGTTCAGCTTGCAACTACTCTTAAATCACTGTCTTTGACAGAAAAAAGGGAGAATTTCCTGCAAAATGGAAAGAATTAGGGAACTTTCTGAAAAAGTAGGCTCATGAAGTGTGAGGACCTGTCTGCAACTCTGTTCCTACTTTTATACATTGGAATCAATTACATACACCAGTGGCCTTCACAATTGCATCATTTCGAATTAACCTGTGTACCTTACAACCTTGTGTGTTTGATGACTTCGGAATATTTAAAGCTTTTTGAAAATATTGTGGGAAAAGAACAAACTGCTAGCCTAGCATATGTACCTGTTTTCAGCATTTTTATCCGCAATGTTCAATACCATGCAAAAAAAATCCAATTGTTTGAATCTACTTTCAGTTGTCGTTTGCTAATACTTTCAATTAGGGATTCCAAAGGCCCCCAAAAAATTGTTCTTTGGTAAAAAATAGTCAGTAGCATAATTATTAGAAAAAAAAAGACAAATCTGCAATTATCCCTTTGCCACACAACCCAGAGTTCTGATGATCAAGAGAAAGAAGCCTTTTGGAAACATTGCAGGAAAAGGAGAAAATGCTGGTTACCAACATTCTCTCCTTTTCCCCAAATGCTTTCAATTATATCATTGACAAATTCCATAATTTGAGTCACATTTCAATTGTTGTCTGTAAATGCTCTCACTTTGTACAAGTCTACTTCTGTGTTGTTTCAAAAAGAGTTAACAGTGTGGCAAAGTAAAAGTTGCTTTTGACAAGCAATTTTTCCTTCTTTAATAATGGTTTTTTATTCTGTGTCAGAGAACTTAAGGTTATCTAATAACTTTGAAAGCTTTGATTTTGGACCAATTTGAAAACAGTATAAGTTGTGTAGGACTTTGTACAAATTTGACTTTTCGCTCCTCATACAGTGGACAGCATTGGAAAACATTTGTAAAAGACCAGCTGCAGCCAGTGATCAATTCTTTTCAAAATGATTTCTGTGCTATTAAAAATATTATGTTTCTGCCTTTCCTTCAAATGTTTTTCATTTATTAAATTTTCAAAAAAATTCACACTGTACACAGAAAGTTTATGTTGAAATTGATATTTTAAAATTTCTCACTAAAAACATCAAGGCAACCATGATTATTGAGCTACATGTGTGTTACAAAATTAAATGGTGCTGAAAAATGTGTTCCTTTAGCAAGTTTTAACTTAATGCCTAATAAATTTGATTTTACATAAATCCACTGTAGAAATCTTTGGAAAACAGTATGACACAAGGACCAATCTTTTTGTGATAAAAAGTAACATGCAAATGGTTGGTTGCTTCCGCAAATGCTTTTTTCATTGAATGTAGACTTTTGTCTCCTAAAACTTTTTCACTGTGGCAAGTTGCAGTTAATGATGATGGTAAAAGTATTGTGTATATGAGATATTATTGGTATATTAAACTAACATTATAATCCTGTTGTATGTCATACAAACGCCCAAAATATACTTCTCTCCCTCAACAGAGATTTTCAAGTAGAAACATTCCCAACTCTAGTAATACATGGAATATGGATAGCTGCATTGTTTGCTGTGATACAATTGCAAAATGTTGAAAGCAACCAACCTTCAGAAACACTTTGCCAGACAACAAAATTTGAGACTTGTCTGATTTGGAATTATTTGCAGACAAGAAATGAAATGTGTCACTTGTGTCTTTGCTGAGAAAATGAGAACATACTTGCCAACATTTTCTTCTTTTCCCACAATGTTTTCAGATGTGTAAATATTTCCCATGGTAGTGAAAACTTAGGATTCAGGAATACTGGCATCTGTCACAGATTATTAGATAACTCCTTACTACAAGTGGCTGATATGACTGTAGATACTGAATGTACTGTGTTGTTTGAAGAAACCAAAAGTATGTCAAATTTAATACATGTACTTTTAGTGTTTCATGACAATAGTGTGAGTAGTGGGAAACCAACATCATGATTCTCAGAGAATTTTGCACAACACAGATACATACTTCTCTCCCTCAAAAAATATGTTGACGAGGAAAAGCAACACGCAGCTTGTGCAGACAGTTGTGCAAATTCAAAAAACAAATAGATAAGTATAATGGCTGCTAAAATGTTGTGAAACATTGCAAATTGAGCAAGGTTCCATCTTTAACTTTTTGCCAGATTACAAAATTTTGGACATGTCTAATTTGAAAGCATTTGCAGACGACAAATGAAATGCAACTGAAATGAGGAGACTTGTTTTTCCTGGGGAAATGAGAAAATGTGACATGTACTTACCGGTAGTTTCTTCTTTGTTCACAATGTTTTCGGAAGTATTGATATTCCCCAGGTTAGTCAAAACTTAGGATTCAGGAATACTAGCATTTGTCACAGATAATTAAATAACTCCATACTTCTAGTGGCTTATTGAGCTATACATACTAAATATACTTTGGTGGTAGAAGAAGCTCACAACTTTCATATTCAAATACATTAATTTCACTTTAGCATTTTTCTTGCAGGTTTGTACAGTTCACAGCTGATTTGGTCTTTAACATTCCAAGTTTTCAAGCCCAGCTTCAGTTTTATACTAGCACACTTTATGCAGAATTACAAAACCATCTTCAATGTCATTCTTCTGTTCACAGGATGCATCACAACAGTATGTTGACAGCTCTTGAAACCATGTTTTGAAGTGTTTGTGCTCTCACAATACATATCTGGAAAAAAAATATAGAACCAACTGAATTTCAAATTTCTCCTTTTTACAAAACGTAACATTTTAATTCTTCAGTTACGTTGCAAAATATGGTTTTATTTTCACATGGTTAGACTATGATGAGAATTTGTTCAGGATATGGCCAACTATCAGAGATCCAATCATTTTTGACTAATGTGCGGTACTGCGCTTCCACCTTTACTGAAATAACCCCTTTATAGGCTGCCATCTTGCAATTAAGACCGAAAATAGCCAAGTTTTTGAGCCCACAGTTATCCAACCTTGGCATCGAAAATCACTAGATTTGATTTAAAAACAAAAAGAAATACTTACTGCTTATAAATATGTCAAAATATGAACAAATTTATTTCTAAAAATAAATTGAGAATGCTACAACTATCACTAGGGTCCCGCCAAATTCACCACATTGGTCCGCCATTTTGTGATGAAATACCGAAAATAGCCCAGTTTTGAGCCCATAATTATCTAACTTAGGAATCGAAAATCAGCACAAAATTGGCTTTAATACAAGGAGATGTACTCTATCTCGTGATTTCTACCAACATGTTGCTATTTGGACGCTACTTTATGTACTTAAAAAGTACTTTTGCACGTCACTAAATCCTCCTGCCGAACATCCCCTACGGGGCAAACATGATTAGGTCATGATTTTTTTAACGCCAAAATAAGCATACAAAACAAAATCTCCGAAAAAATTGATGTTACATATATTCTAAGCATGTAAATATTCGGAAACTTACCTGTTGAGAAGGACGTATGGGATAACCAAGCAAAACGTTGATTAAAACAGTGACCGTCGTATGCCAAAATTTAAGATGGCCGCCGTTTTTTCCTTTGCGGTCAATTCGAAAGAAGACAGTGAATAACCGGAAGTTATAGCGCGTTTCCTATCCCTGTATATAAGATCCCTGATCAGATGGAAACGACAAATGGTTTGACCAATCAGAAATTATGTTATTTTCTAATTATAGAAATATAATACTGCAACACAGAATGGCTGGTGAATTGTCTCATTTTTACCGGACTCTACTTACCAGCCACACAATTATAGTTTATTTCGACGTATGTTGATGTTTGTGTTGTCGAAATAAGTAGTTGCCATGGTGATTGTACACTCGAACAGGTCTGCTTCCCGGAACAGTTGTTATAGGTATCGTACACATTTTTCTCTGTAAATTGTTCGATAGTATCGTTCTCTGCCCGGCTACAGCACAGCTCTTTCTGCGAGCAATGGCTCGAACTGTTTAAGCATATCTGTGACGTAAAGAAAGCGGAAAGTGTCATAAATTGGTTTATTTGGTAAACTATGATTCTGTCAAGTTTCCATCAGATGTAAAAAAGCTGCAATTAAAGATAGATCTAATTATTAAATGGATAAATAAATAAATGCATAGGTCAGACAGTTTAAAATTCTCGAGATACAATCTGTGGTTTCTAATCTTGGTCTGCATTGTCTGCAAAATCTTAGCTGCCACAGAAATGCTTCAGGTTAAAATTCAAAACAGATGAATAAATTAATTTTACCGGTTTATTCTCGGGCAATGGATTGCATTTTTTATCATTAATGGTCGTAAGAAATGTAAAAAAAAAAAGTATTGAATGAAATAGTTTTTTATTTAAAGAAATATAAGTCCATTAACTTTGACTTTATGTACAGACATGTATACATGTATACATGTATTTGTCGTAATAAGAAAATAGAGAATTCCTCAAAATAACGATAAGCAAACAAACTAAACACTAGACAGCGTTTTATCTATCATTTTTTCCATCTCAGGTTTCATATAGAGTTTTGTTAACAATCGATATGAAATACCTAAGCAATTATCCGATCAACTTGTTACTTGTATCGAGGTTACAACAATAAGTAAATAGCGGACAACATCGTTACAGTTCACACAGAAAAAGAAGCTGTGTCGATTTCAAGGTCAAATCAGTTACAAATCAGAAGCCTCAAATATTAAACTGTAAAGATTGATACTTTGTGAACTGTATCTCCTTACCAAATGTTTTAACGACTCTGGGACAAAAGCTTTTAGAAAACATTGGAAGAAAAGGAGAAAATGCTAATAACCAGCATTTTCTCCCCCCCCCCCCCATTCTTACTACCCCCCCCCCCCCCATTCTTACTACCCTGTCTATGTCTAATTCAACTATTATCATTTGAACCATCTTTAGTTTGTCGTCTGCAAAACCTTTCAATACGGTAGGGTCTAATTTTTTTTAGTCTGCTACAGAGGTATACTATGCCTGAAAATATCTTTTAACTTTGCTGAAAGTACTACACACATACATTGTACAATGTAGGCCATTTTCACCGTTATACTCGCACTAGATCTCGTATTATTTCATGTTTATAAATGCTACTTTTTGTGACTATGTACAACTGTGTACTTGTCTTACAATAAACTAATTTGAGAAATCGAATTACTTTTGGCAATGATGAAGAGTCTGCTGTATTGTGAAACTGAAAGTTAGCTGTGTTGTTGAGAGTGGCTAGATCCATGGTTTTACGTAAGTTAAATGAAACCTGTGCAGTCTGACATTAGTCTGCTTTCGTCGGAGCCCAAACAGATTGTTTAGGCTTTACTTTGCTAATCTAAAATCCTATAAATACTTCCTTATTGCAACAGCTTGCATAATTATTTCCATGTAATAAATGCAAATGAGATGGCTTCGCAAAATGTTTGGAGTGTTTGGGCAGGTATATGAACTAAGGCAGAAATATATTGGCAAATGACACATAGCCTGAATAGATAACATGGTTGAGCATGTACCTTGTGAACAACAAACCATGGGCTATCTCAGGGTACATTCCACGAAAATGAAAGAAAAGTCAAACTGAGATACGCCATTATATATAGAAACAATCGTAACGATTGTTTCTATATATAATGGCGTATCTCAGTTACCTATGATAATTTTCGACGTGTATCTTTGCATTTTCCTCCGTAATGCATTATTCCCGGGGGGGGGGGGGGGGGGGCAGGTCGCCTATATGGGCAATAAAAGAATATCAATGTCTATTGCAATGTTGGTATCTGTTTGTCTATATACAGGGCCTCCACCGTTGGCTTAATTGTCACACAGTTTGACTTTTGATATTCACTGTTACCTATTGCAATCTAAACAAGGAGCAGAATGCCTGTTCGTTTTAGAGCGGTGCAGTTGTCAGTGTTGGATTTACTTGTAAGCATCCAAACGGCAAAACCTTTAGAAATTTCTTTTCTCATGAATTCTTTTGCAAGAACATCCATAACCATTAAACAGGACATATGGTGATTGCTTTTGGAACGAGAACTATGAAATAGGCTATCATGGTTAGAGGGGAAAAGATGAGTAACAGTGGCGGGTTGAGGAAAGGGTGAATTATTGATGAGGGAGGGGGGGATAAAGAAGGGGGAAGGGGCGTGATAAATGGTAGGTAGTCGGTAAGTGGGAGGGTATAGGGATTGTGAACACAATAAACAAAATTTATTACATTCTTATCAGTGAATTACTGGAATTTCACAGCGAACAACACCACTAGTGATGATAAATATGGTATCCTCACTAGTGACGACATAGTTTGAGAATGTTTGCAGGAACTACTTTTTTCCTATAATGCTCATATTATGCCGTTCTTGAAGATTATTAGAATAAAAAGGGTGAATTAGGAATTTAATAAATAGGATGATCAACTGGTTGTGTGTGATATTAAAAATCTGTCACTCGAATGGGGTTTGATGCGGTTAAAAAACTCGTCCTTCAGACGGACGAGTTTTTTAACCGCATCAAATCCCATTTGAGTGACAGATTTATTATCTCACACACCAGTTGATTATCCTCTATATAGTGTGTCACGGGTGACGGACTGGAATTAGGAAGTAGTTAAGTGTAAGATTATTAAATGCTTTTAGATACGAGCCACGCTCTGTGAAAATGATGTCTGCAAAAAGAACAGATCCTTGTCAGTCTTCATATCCCGCATAGGCTGAAATTGGTCGAAATGTTTTGCTATTGGTCAATATTTTGCATGCCCATGGACCATTCTACCTCATGATCTATTCGGCTGTTAGACAAAATCAGTTTTATGGAGCTAAAATGTTCTGCAGTCATAAAATGGGAACAAATCGCTTGCATGTCTGAATGACTTTTCTTGGTTTCACAAGTTTGAGGCTGGGGGCTCTCTCTATGTTGCTAGTCTCACTATATACTGTTGTTGGGTTAGTTTCACGAATTTAATTTCTGATCTCGGTCCACACTCTCCGGAAAAATTATCCATGCTGGTATATGGAAGGAAAAAAGATGGAAAAAGTATTATTATTCCTACCAGTTCATTTTTCCTTCCCGCGAACAAATCTCCCAGTTTGATAAGTTGGTTTTCTAGACATGTTAAACTGTAGTAGTCACACTCCCGGTCTGTCCCGTAACAAGCGGACGCTGTGTTGCCGTCTGATAGTGGAATACACAGAACTGAAACGAGAGAAAAAACAAAAAGGAAGAACTGGGAAATGAGTGTTTTATGATTTAAGAAACCCTAAAGATACATCTATAAGCTACACGTTTTCAGCCAGTGTTTAAGCCATTTCATCCTTATTTAATTGCAACTATAGTCATTCTTGTGTCTTCTTGCCAAATGTTGCCCTGACGGCTGCAAGGTTGCACAGATTACGACGGACAGAAAATGCATTTTATATTTGGAGGCCTTCCAAGCAACCGCTGTGGTCGTTTCTGGTTTTAAATGAGAACAAATCCCTTGAGTTTTTCTATCCTGTACACCATAATCTTTGGTAATTTATCTATGTTTACACACCTGAGGCATTCTACCCGCTTTCAAGTTTTAACAGCGTCTTTTCTCTCTAGCTGTAACGATGTATCTTTAATTAAGGTTTAACTCTTTACCAAAAGACAAAATCCTAGACTTGTCCAAATCCAAATCATTGCAGACGACATATCAAATGTGGCTCAAATTGTTGAATGTGGCTTTTAAAGGGTAGAAAACATTGAGGGAAGAGAAGAAAATGCTGGTTACCAGCATTCTCTCTTTTTCCCACATTGTTTTCAACAGCTATATTCTTTAGGGTCTTTCATGAATACTTGGGATTGTGTGGTTAAAGGTAAATGCTGCTTTTCTACAGTATCTCAGTCATAATTCGGTGACAGCTCACTTATTTACGTCTTTTCTTGGTTTTATTTGACTGGAGCCCTGCATTGCGCATGCCCAAGACCAGCAATGTTATCTTAAATCGAACCGGGATTTTTCTATTACGAATTTCTCCTTTTACATTAATGTTTTCGCATCTATCTATTTCCGACACCATAATTTATGTCGATTATCTCATCTTGAAGTGCTTGTGTTTTTGTGGGAGTGTTCTTTGGCAAGACATTTAAGAGCCCGACCTAGTGCTGGTAAAAACAAAGGACATACATGTATATGTGAATTGTTACTGTTATATGACTAAAACACTTAAAGCGGCATAAAACACCATTATATCAATCAGTCATCCAACACTTTGTTAAAGACGAAAGAAAGAGTATACATGCATTAATATTTGAACACATCCCAGCATTTTGTCATTTTTTACAATCAATTAATTCAGGTACTGTCTGTATAGAATAGACATTTGGTAAACATTATTACATACGAGATTATGCGTAGATTATGATCAGGCAATGCAAACAGCGGCGTGAGAACTCACTGAGATTAAGGTCCACATGTATTTCAAAGTGCCTTTACAGACAATGTAGATCAAGATCAGACTGCGCAGAACGTGCAGTCTGATCTTGGATCTACACTGTCCGCTTTTCATAGGCATTCTAGTTATAAGCAACTTTGAAGCTGATCCTACTTGGGTCTTATTTCTAGACTGAAAATGTCTATTTGGTTGATTCGGCGCTCAAATAGTCAAGATCTATACTTCCGGGTCAAGATCTATACATCCGGGTCAATATCAATACTTCCGGGTCAAGATCAATACTTCCGGGTCAAGATCTCCATTCCCGAAATATTTTTTGCAGTACATAAGTATGCGCATTTGGAATAATCGCAAATTAAACAAAAAAAAAAAAACATTTATGCTAAAATGGGTGACTTCTTTACCGAACAAACGACCTGGAAGTATGGACTTTAAATCCTTTAACCCTTTACCAAACGATTCCGAGTTTTAACAACCCTGGCCGAGAAGGCTTTTGAAAACGTTGTGCAAAAAGGAGAAAATACTGGTGACCAGCATTTTCTCCTTTTTATCCAATGTTTTCTACCCTGTCAAAGAACTTAAGTTCATTCGTACCACTTTCAAATTTGTTTCCTGCAGAAGCTTTCCATTTGGAAGGGTCTTAAATTTCTCTTTTGGAAAAGAGATTTCTGCTGAGTTGAAAAAAAAAAAAAATTTCCATCCAAATATTTCTTTTTTCACAGAAGTTCTCAGTGAAAAAATTCACCTCACGGTGTAAATCGTATAATCAGATCTGAACGCTCTGTGCATTCTGATCTTGATCTAAACTGTCCAAAACGCTTATCGAGTCTTGCACAGAAGCAAAAAGGGTAAAATTATAATGATTATGTCATGTTACACATGGATTCTTTATACAATGATCCGTCTGTCGTATAATTTGCTTTTTTGGTATATATTGGATTTTAGCGTTTCGTCTGTGCAGACCAGTCGATGAATTGTCGAGAGAGAGATAGAGACAGAGACAAAGAGAGAGAGAGAGTGAGAGAGAGAGGGAGACAGACAGACAGACAGAGAAGAGGGAGAAAGAGAGAGGGAGAGAGAGCGAGGCAGATGCCGAGTGCAGGACAAAGAGAGAGATCGAGTGTGAGAGAGAGAGAAAGGGTGAATGCGAGACAGAGAGAGCGAGTGCGAGATAGAGAGGGAGTTAGAGAGAGAGAGAGAGAGAGAGAGAGAGAGAGATAATACCACATATAAAACAATTTATATTTTCTTGGTTTCCCACTTCTTTGTAATAGGTTTTGAAAACACTGTGGGGAAGGTGCAATAGTGTGCATCTCTAACCGTTTGAATAATGTTAAAACATGACTAATTGAAAAATCATTTCAGCTTTGCATAGCAGTAATGAATTAAATGCAGGCTCTAAAAAGAGACAAACATATTCATTGAGTAATGATATGAACGACATTTTAAATTTCATAAAGTTTTAAATGTCAACAACAAAAAATTCAAAGGAACGATAAATCTGATTGGCTAAACCATTAATGAACCATGCTCTGGCGAAATGGCGTTTAACGCATCTCCTTAATGCATTATTCCAAACAAGTCATTACAGAATTATGGATCCATTAAATCTATTTTGTCTAACAACCGACTGAACCATGAGGTAGAACGGTCTTTTGACAGGCACAAAACTTACAAAAGGCAAAAAGTTTCGACCTATGCCTGAGACAGCGTAGACTGCACGAGCTGACACGGGTCATTACTTTTTGCAAATGTATTAACCCCAATCATACATGTACATGATTACAGCATGTCTTGTGAAAACATTATGGTGAAAGGGGTAATTGCTCGTGACGAGCAATTACCCCTTTTACCATAATGTTTTCAAAAGTGGTCTGATACGGAGCCAATCAGAAATTATGTTACTTTCCAAACTAAGAATTAGAACGGAATATAGATTGGTTGATGACGAAGGGTTTTGCTTATTCCGTGCATTTTACGTCATTGGGAAACAAAGTGCAAACACAAATTTTAATATGATATTGTAGTACATGTAGTTTTGTGCAAACATAACAGTAAATTTGTAATAAGGAAGACAAAATATTTAAAGACGCCTACTCCATTTGTTTACTTGAACTTCAATTTTCATGCCGAACCCCGGTAGCGCAGTCAGTCGCGTGCAGGACTTACTCGAAACCTCACCTCGGCCAATTATTTTCCGAGGATTGATGATAGTCATTGCGGCAAGACTGATTCCTCTCTCACCGCTGATCATTTTTTTTTTTTACGATTGTTATGTGGGAAAGCAGTCAGTGGCTTGGGTAAAAAAACGTGAGAAGTAATGGCAACAGAAACTCCTCGAACGCATGGATAGGTGTAATGTTGAAAACGGCGTCAACTACTATGCAATAAATCAATTATTTAAACTTTTATGCATATTTTTGTTGCCTAGTAACATGTACAGTCTTAAGATTCAGATCAGACGCCGTGTTTGGTTGCAACTATTGATTGGTCGAATGGTGTTTAACACCACTTTCAACATTATTTCAATCATATTACGGCGACTCGCTTATATGAGTGTGCCCTGTTAGTGTAAACAGTACTTGGCCAGGGCTCTTTTAAAAGTGTCTCATCCACAGACATTCCCACGGAAAACGAAGCACCTCGAGTGGGACTCGAACCCAGGTCCTCAAGGTTGCGAATCCTACACCGTCACCAAGGAGCCGTGCAGCACTATTTGTTGCACCCAGCCCGATTCTACTGTAATACTTCTTTTTCCATCAGTGAGACTCTTCAAAGTGAGGTGTATTTAAACTTACTACCGTGTAAACAAAAATCAGTGGCAACATTATACGAAATACAAACAAAATTAATGCGTTTTTATTTCATGCTTTTCGGTAGTTGATTGAGAAATAACGGTGAAAAATTGTGCGATATTTCATGGCTACGACCAGTAAAAAATACCGATTTTATTTTCTAACTCTTCAATTGAAGGCGGAAAGAGTAGTTCCCGCGCACTAGTTACCTTGGTAAACATCGCGTGCCATTCAAGCAGATGGAAATATCACGTAATTTACCCTACATTTCTCGCGCTTTATGAAATATTATAATGCGTTGTTATGCGGAGGGGGTACACCACGGAGAATTACCGAAAACAACCGTACTGGATTGATGTAAGCCCCCCTCCCCCCCTCGAAAAAGGGGTAAGAAGCATAAAATGAATAGAATATTTGTTGTTGGTTTTTTTTTCGGTGAAAGATCGAAATCTATTTCATCGAGTGAACATCATCGGTAATATTTTCACGAGATATTGTCTGGTGGTAATGAGGATTGTCGTAGGAACAGATTGTGTTTCCCACAATGTTTTCTTGAGACAATGATCGTGTTTTGACCCACATTTAAATCTTTCGTCTGCGAAAAGTTTCAGTTTAGGCGAACCAAACAATATATCGTCTTGGTAAAGAGTTAAAGCTTGTAAAAACTTATAATAGATCGCAGGTTTTTGTAGCTCCATTGGTTTATCACGGAACAATAATATTTTCCTTGGTCGATCATTAAACACAAACAGTAAGCAAATTGGTGCATCGCCTGTATATATAACCGAATACTGTAATTTTCTTAAACACCGTTACTATAAATAGCACAGTGGCAGTATTGGCATTAAAGCGGAAAGATGGCGTTTCCCAGTGAGACAAGGGTATTTGCATGTCAACCAGCTAAACACTAAAATCGATCGATCGGTTTGAAAGATCAATCGTTTCAATTGTCAACGAGAAGAGGAAAAAACTCCAAACCATAAACCTTTCCTTTACCAGTCGACAGAATTTTAGACTTGTTCGAATTGAAAGCATTTGCAGACGTTAAATAAAACGCAGCCTCATTTGTGCTCGTAAAAAAATCAAAAGCATTTCGGGAAAAGGAGAAAATGCTGGTTACCAGCATTTTCTCCTTTTCCCACAATGTTTTCAAAAGGATTTTTTTGTCAGAGTTTTTAAAGCTATGGGATTGTTTGCGAAATGGCTATAAACTGATGTAGTTCACAATAGCAAATCATTGATCCCTTATTCAGTTTACTAGATAACTCTTGACACCTCCTGCCGAGCCCCGGTAGCACAGTCGGTAGCGTACAGGACTTGAGAACAGGGAATCGCTGGTTCGATCTCCGGCCCGACCAATTTATTTCCGAGCATTGATGATAGTCATTGCGACAGGATTCATTCCTGTCACCGCTGATCATTATTTCGACGATGGTAATGTTGGAAAGCAGCCAGTGGCTTGGAAAGAATATTGTGCAGAGTACTGGTAAAAGAAAATCCAGGAAAGCATGGACAGGTGCACTGGACGCCGTGATAATTGAAAACGGCGTTAAACACTATACAATCAATCAATCACAATCAATCAATCAATCAATCAATCAATCAGTCAATCAATCAATCTTGATACCTCCAGAAAAAACATACAGTAGACGATTTTGAAAACAACGTCTACCTTGTGAAAGAGGCAATAATCAGTGCGAATGAAGGATTAAAAACAATGATGCATGAAAAAACAATGTGGCAAAAGGTCGAAATTCGGAAAAAATGGTCATCATAGCCAGTAACTGATGCAATCGATTGATAGGTCAGGTAGACATTGTGTAGATTGGTTGGTCGGCTGGTTGGTCAGTTTAGCAGTTAGGCAGACAGTAGGCCAGTCACGTGGTCGGTCGCTCAGTAAGAGAGGCATTGATTGATTGATTGTATTGGACTTTTACCCAGTTTTAACACCTGAAGTCATATCAAGGCGGTCAGTGCACCTATGTATGTATTTCCTGGCTGTCTCACACCAGTATTGACACAACTTTCTTTCCAAGTCACTGACTACTTTTCTTACATGCATCAGATGTGAGAAGTGAAAAATCGCCGGAAAGGAAGTTTGCCTCAACCAGGTATCGAACTCACAACCACCAGGTCACGAGTCGGATACCCTTACCACCGAGCTACCCGAGCGGACTGTAAGAGAGGCAACGAGCTAGTCTGTCAGAAGAAAGTCAGCTATCGAGACAGTCAGACGGTTGAGTGGTCGGGCCGTCGGTCGGTCGGTCGGTCGACCGAATTGGCAATCAAACGGTGTAATGAATTCATAGAATACATGTACATAGGATATATCAGCACAACAGTTTTACGGAAATAATGAATTGTAACCACAATGTTTAAATTATTTAATTACCTCATGAGGCAAATTTTAAACAAATTAATTAGAAAACACTATTGTAAAATATGGAGAATCGGCAACAACTGGGACGTCATACGTGAATACAGCATGTCTTGTGAAAACATTATGGTAGAAGGGGAAATTGCTCGTAACGAGCAATTTCCCCTTTTACCATAATGTTTCCAAACGTGGTCTGATACGGAGCGAAAAAGGTTGTGTGTAGGATGTAATTAGTGAACGAAATGAGTCAGAGTATAAACCGGTTTTGAAGTTAGAAAGTGACTCCCTATTTCTCCTTTTACAATGTTTTCAAAAGTGTTCTGTTACAGGACGAATAAAGTCGTTTGCAAAGGGTTATTATTCAACGAAATGATTCTAAAAAAAAAAAAAGGTTTTGAAATAAAAAAAGGACAAGGAATTTCTCCTTTGCAAAATGTTTTTGGTGTTATGTCACAGGGCGGTAAAAAAGAAAACAAGTCGTCCACAGGAGCTTGATTGATTGATTGATTGATTGATTGTGTGGTGTTTAACGCCGTTTTAAACATTATTTCAGTTATATCGCGGCGGCCAGTGCCCCTATCCATGCTTTCCTGGAGTCTCGTTACCAGTACTCTGCACAATTTTCTTTCCAAGCCACTGGCTGCTTTCCCACATAATCATTGTCGATGACAATGGTCAGCGGTGGGAGAGGAATGAATTCTGTCGCAGTGACTATCATCAATCTTCGGAAAGAAATTTGCCGAGCCAGGGGTCGTAGCCAGGGATCGAACCCACGACCCCCTGTTCTCAAGTCCTGCACGCTACCGACTGAGCTACCGGGGCTCGGCTCCACAGGAGCTAATTGAAAAACAAAAAGAGAAATGACTCAGAGAGAAACGAGAAATGTCTTATTTCAAAATAGATAGACAGTGTAAAGACCCGCATAGGCCTGCAGGGGCCCTCGGTATAGACATGTCCATATTTTTGACCAATCACAAATTTCTGTTTATAAATTCGAATATACACATGTATTAATACCGAAAAAAAGGTCAAAAGCCAGCGCACTCAGATACGCCGACAGAAAAAAAGACTGTTTTGAAAATGCAAACGGACTTACCAATGCAGACTAGAGCTATTACAAATCCATAAACTCCGATATTTTGTAATCTTATTCCTTTACAGCCCATCTGTGTTGTCTATTTTCAACGATTTCTTTTAATCATTCAACACTACAGAAATGCATTTGGCTAAAACGTTAACACATTTAACTCCAGAACTTTCTCATTATTTTAATCTTATACAGTTCATCTATTTATATGTATCTATTTTCATTGATCATATGAATACACGATCCTGTGCACCGAAAAATGTATTTCGACCGGCAAAAATTACACCTTCAAAATTTTGTCATTTTTGATAAATTCCATCTATATACCTATTTCTAACTATTTCTTGCCTGTCTGTTTTTCAACCACAAATGCAGAAAAATGCATTTTATTTAGACTTGATTTCGAAACTTTATCATTCCATTCTTATTTCCATCCATATTTGTCCTTATTTTCTATAATTTCTTTTCACGATTTCGAACCTAAAAAAAATTCACACCTTTAATTTTGAAACCCAGAGTCATTTTATTCATATCCGGCCCATTCATGTAGATCAATGTGCGCCATTCTCTGTGACAAGGGGGTTTGGTACATCTACAAAAAGTATCGACCTAGGTCAGCCTGCGCAGTCCGCGCAGGCTGACCTGCGTCGAAGCTTTTTGCTTTTGGTGTATTTTCTGCATGTCCAAGGACCAGTTTTCCTCATGATTCAGCCGGTTGTTAGACACAATGGATTGTACGGATCCACAATTATGTGACCACTTGTTCGACATACCGTGATGAATTAAACCCCCTTTTGTCAGAGCATAGCTTAGATATTCTCCTCAGATAAGTCTTCTTCCGACACTAAGAAATATGCATTTATATGAAACTTCAGAACTTTGTTCTTCTAGCTCTTCAGCGTCAAATAATCATTTAAACTCGGCCTTCTCCTCCGACTGATTTTAGCCCTTTACCAAACTATCCCTGGTTTTTACGACCCAGAGGAAGAAGCCTTCTGAAAACATTGTGGGAAAAGGAGAAAATGCTGGTAACCAGCATTTTCTCCTTTTTCCACAATGTTTTCTACTCTTCTAAAGTCAAGTTTCAATTTTTGAGTCACATTTATTTTGTCGTCTGCAAATGCTTTCAATTTGGACAAGTCTAAAATTTTGTCGTTTGGTAAAGCAGGTTGGCTTGAATAAATGGGCGGACGGTATACATCCAAGATCAGACTGCACATTCTGTGCAGTCTGATCTTGATCTATGCCGTCCGTAAAAGGTCATGTTTTCACCTATGACGCAGAAAGGGTCATTTTTTTACAGCTCTAAAAATTTAAAAGATTATCACTAAACAAAAATTCCTATAGTTTGCGATTTCAAAGTCCTGTTTGCCAGGGATATTCTCACTGTATCATGCAGTATAGATTAAAGATCAGACTGCACGTTCTGTGGAGTCTGATCTTAATCAACACTGTACGTAAAAACTTATTGTATCGCTCTCCGCTGTTAAATGATCAAACTTATTCGGAACATCGTTGTATCTGATTTTCAAAGGTTTCCATTCACAATTTTAACACAGTATATTTACGTTTTAACTCACACACTGAATGCAATATATCCGTCTCTCACTGCATTCAATGCTTTTTTGTTCAATTATTTTTAAAACCCTTCGCTCACAGGTTCAAATATCCATTACTTCCTATTTGTGAGGTGGTGTGATTTTACATATAATGTAGATGACTAGCTTCTTTTCGTCTTCCTATGCTTTGATGTTTTTTTTTTCCCTTTACAGTGCATACCGTTAAATAGTGTTAAATTCAAACTTTTACCCAGAAACTCACACAGACATGTCATTTTACATTTTCCATAACGTTTTAAAAAGACATCGCAAATTTCTTTCCAAGAATTGATAGAAGCCATTGCGACAGGATTCATTCCTCTCTCACCACTGATCATTTTTTGGACAATGGTTAAGTGGGAAAGCAGCCAGTGGCTTGGGAAACATATAGTGCGACGTACTGGTGAATGAAAACTCCAGGATAGCGTGGATATGTACACTGGCCGCCGCGATATGACTGAAATAATGTTGAAAACGGCGTGGAACACCATATAATTAAATAAACAAACAAATAAATACAGGGTATACCGTCCACTGTTAAATTCAAGCTTTATTCGGTAATCCATACAGATCTGTCATTATTTAAATTTCCCATAACTTTATAAAAAGACATTTTCCAGTCCTTTAAATAAGACAATTTCTCCTTTAGGTTGATTTCAACTAATTAGTTATTCCAAAACCTTGCATGTCTCGTAAGTAGATAGTACAGGCACTTGTTTTGTGACAAACTTCACACTCGGTAACCCAGTACAAGTCTTATATACACATATTAGTATGTATACATATTATTGATTTCGAAGTTTGTTACAACACAATTGCCTGTGCCTTCTACTAGTATACCATACAATCAAGAGTTTTAACGATCCTGAGGAAAAGGGCTTTTGAAAACATCGTTGGAAAAGGAGAAAATGCTGGTAACCATCATTTTCTCCTTTTCCCACGATGTTTTCTACTGTTTCAAAAATAAAGGCCATCGTCTCAGCCACAATTAGTTGATCGTATACAAATGCTTTCATTTTGCAAAAGTCTAAAAAAACTTTGTCACCTGGTAAACAGGTCAAGACGCCGCCGGATCAAGTGCTTTAAAATAGTACACAGTGTGCATCAAAGATCAGATAGCATAAAAGGTTGAGTCTGATCGCGGACCAAAGTGTCCTTTATAGAGTGATTTTTTCCCCGAGCACAGCGACCTTGAAATAACAATGTTTGGTGGCGTTTTTGCAGCTAACTAACAATATCCATTACAATTATTCAGCATTGTAAATTTTCACCCCTTTACCAAACAATACAGTATTTTCACATTCAGGAGGAAGATCACCTTTGAAAACAGTGTGTGAAAAGAAGGAGAAAATGCTGGTCACCATCATTTTCTCCTTATTTTCACACGATGTTACCTTCTAATTTCAATGGACAAACCCCATTATTTGCACTAAATTTAATTTTTTGCCTCAAAATGCTTTTGATAGGGGCTGATTTAAGACTGGCAGGGCGTAAATCGAACATTTGGTTATACGCTTGAAAGCGAGGACGTATAGCATTACATGCTTCAGTATAGAATATCACATTTTTGTGCCCTCGCAACGAAAAACCCCTCCCTCCTTTGGTAACATTTACTGATAAAAAGAAAACGTCATGAATATTTTCTGGTTTCTTTTTTTTTCTTATACACCAAAACCAGTTTTAGAGACCATCTGTTCTAACAAAGTTACTTCTCTAAGAGACAAGTGTTTAATTTATATCTCATCTTCAGTTCCATACTCAATGTCCGCCTGAGTAGCTCAGTGGTTAGTGTATCTGACTCGTGATCTTGTGGTTGTAAGTTCGATAACCGGCTTCGGCAAATCTTTCTTCACGGCGATCTTTCGCTACTCACCACAGATGCATGTACGAAAAGCAGTCAGTGGCTTGAAAAGACAGTTGTGTTAGTACTGGTGTGAGAAAGCCAGGAAATACATGCGTAGGTGCAATGTTGTCCGTAATATGACCTAAGCAGTTAAAACGGCGTTAAACTCCAATACAAAAACAAACAAACAAACAAAACCTTAAAAATCAATTAATTAACACTGTACGAAATATTCCTACTTTTAAATGACCCCGATTGCCGTGCAGTATGATCTATGATCTACTCTTTTAGATGCAGACAACTGTTCAAACCAACTTTAGGATCACACAGATGTGTGAGCTAGCCACCATGACAAATCTGAAGGTTTTTTTTTTCCAGTCTTTTCTGCCTTGTTAATGACAAAACGTATTCTTCGAAGCACATATGATTTTTCGTCTGCAAACATTTCTAAAACAGACGCGTCTACTGGTATATTTCTGTTGTCTGGTAAAGGGTTCGCGCGTTTCATTCGTAGAATCCTGATTCGAACCCAGGTAGCGGCGCTGGTCACCACGAAATGTCCATGTTCAAGAGACTACAGAGCCCTGACCTACCACATTAAAGTTAGGTTTTGGCCACCGCTCTCGTTCAGGAATGGAATAACATTCCTGATGCAATGATTTTACGTTATGTAAGGTCTATGCGACGTCGAATAATTGCCTGTATCGACAGCAGAGGTGGCCATACAAGATATTGATTGAAAAATTACAAGAACTTTAAGAAAAACCTAACTTTAACGTTACCTTAGTCTTTGAGTACTTTTGCAACTTTGGTTTTAGTACCACCTTCATTTAAACTGCAAAAACCTAACTTAAATTTTCTGTTAGTCAAAATCTGATTAGCCTGTTATTTTCTACAGACTCGGAACTAAAGTATGATACCAAATTTGTTGGTCTTCAGTGAAACATGCGACGAGAAATAAAAGAAAATTAAGGTAGTACCACTCTAATGGAAAACAGCTATTTCCACTATAATATTATCCTAAAAAATTTGCTATCATTAAAAATGAGCATTATTGTACTACTTTAACCGAGCCACTTTTTCCTTTTTTTGCTTCTTAGAACTATCATTTATAAATCTAAAACCACTATATTCTCATTATGAAGGGAGATAATAATTACCTCCCTTTTCAGAAAACTAACAAAAGTATCAACAAATAATTTCAAAATAAACATCAAAGGAATTTCTGGTCGGTCAGAAATGTGCAAAAATATTATATCAGTATAAATCCTTATTTATCAACAAATAAGAAATTTTATTCCATGTTGCACTAGAAGCGTTAGGATGGTAATACCTTACGTGCACACTTATTTATGGAACTGAGTATATTTTATTACGAAAAACATAGAATGTTGTTGAGAAATATTGTTTACTCTCTTTTTGCATTTATGTTCAATACATGAATTTCAACCATTTTTGTTAGTAATGTCAAGTCCTTTCATGAAAATTTTATAAACTTTGTAGAGCCATAGAGCTTAACCCTTAGGCTGCTAAACGCGACTCAAGGACCTTTTGCGAACAATGTAGATTAAGATAAGACTGCAGAGAATGTGCACAGTCTGATCTTGAATCTACATTGTCCGATAAACCGATATTTTCCCCTTTCCTCTTTGAAATAGCAAAATTTGGGTTTATACTATTGGCTTGAAAGTTTCATTTCACTTCTTTAGCGGGTTAAGGGTTAAACATTACTAAAAAACAACCTCCTCATCCATAGGTGCACTGATCTTCGTGATATGACCTCAGGTGTTAAAATGGCGTTAAACTCTAATGCAAACTAAAGACCTCAGTCGAATTTGTTGTTATTTTTTAGCCAAAATAAGATTTTACTCCTCTTCAGATTTAAGAGAATAGATTGTTGTAAAGGCAACAGCATGTATTTAAAAGCCAAAATGTGAATATTACGGATATTTCTACCGCCAAAAACACACTCTACTCAAGAGGTTGCTGTAGTTATATTAATGTTGTATCCGGTCCACGAAATCATATTTCAAGATTGTTTCACCATAAAGGGTACATTTTACCTTGACTCGATATTGCAAACGAAAATGTCGGAATTCACCTGCGGGATATACTAGTGTAAACATTGTATATCTAGATATACGACTGCTGGAATTTTATCTTCGTATATATATATATGTGTGTGTGTGTGTGTGTGTGTGTGTGTGTGAAATACTGAATGCTGATTGGTGAACTTGCTATATACGTTGTCTAAGACTAACTAATCTACATACAGGTAATAATAATATTCATGCCAAGATGAACTCTCAAAACAAATGCCTTTTTAAACTCTTTACCAAAAAAACCAAAATTTTTTAGCAATCTAAATTCAAAGCTTTTACAGACAACAAATTTCAACGTTTCTCAGATAACTGAGTTTGTCTAGAAACTTTTTGAAGACATTATGGAAAAAGGAGAAAATGCTGGATACCAGCAGCTTTCTTTCTCAGGCTCGTAAAAAGTCAGGACAGTGTGGTAAAGGATTAACAAGAAGATGGGAGGAGATACTGTTGCCAAAGAACATTTTTTCAGAAGTATGAATTTTTACTTTATTTTTTTCCAAGCAATGTTTGGATTGCTTCATGATGACGAGCAAACCATTCTCAGCAATCATACCCTACAACATCCTAAAAATGTATTTGACTGAAAGTTGAATCATTTTCTAACTAGAAAAATTGAAAGTGTACAATAGGTGTCTCACCACAGGTTTTTTGCCATATTGAAAATAGAGTGAAATCGACAATTCTTTTCGAAGCTTCATTGATCGATTTTCCGTCTCTTTCTGTCAAAAGTACGCCCATAGTACTTTAAAAAAAAAAAATGCATTAAAAACAACAAGTCAACCGATTGCGGTTTTCCGCTAAATCCCAACAAACACCGGCATCCTTGAATTTGTCCTGTCAAAAACACTTGTTCACGGACATGACCCCAAATTTTTTGTTCCTCCGGTGACACAAAATAGTACAGTCAGTGTACAATAAAACATATCTAAGTAATCCACCACTGCCTAAATTTGAAGCTAATCTAGATTATATACCACCAGGCCCTCTCAGCTCCATGAAACAGTGCAAGAAAAGTGCTACTGCAAAATTGCACACGGGACTACTCTTGACTACTACGACCCAAAAGCAGCCTCGCGTTGGTGCGACACCAGTACTAACATTAGGTGTCACGCCAGTAATTTTTTGGCTAATTGAAAATGTAGTTAAAAACTACTGTCTTCGACTGGCTGCTGCTGATTCCCTGACAAAGCGAAAGTTTTGCAGGTTTTGTTCTTCAAATATATGTCCAATGTATTTCACAAAAAGCAGCAGAAAATAGCATCTTGAAAACTGAACTTTTTTTGCTTTTTCTCTTTAAACACATCGACCCTCGGAAAATCGCTGTCAGTCTAGGCCCAAACTAGTGATAGACCATGCCTCTTTGCCTGGTCATATACCAAAAAAAAGTCTTGAAAGAAATACAAAAAAAAAAAAGCATTCATTCTCTGAAGAAATAATCAAATCAACTTAAGAAACACGTTTTAGACCTGTCCTCTCACACCTCATGATGAAACACTGTGGCAGAAGTGCTTTGTATCAAATTTTTAAGTGGGACTACTTTTGACTACTACGACCCAGAAGCATTTAGTTCTGGTGTTACACCAATACGCATTCCAAGGGAGATAAATCTTGTAAATATGTGTCAGGACAATGCATAAACTACATCCCTCTTAACCAAGAAGAGCGTGCAACAGTTTAACTTTTTACCAAACAATAAATTTTAGACTGGTCTTAATTCAAAGCAAAAGCAGACGACAATCTAAATATTACACAAATTAGGAACTTTTTCTTTGAAGGGGTAGAAAACATCGTGGGAAAAGAAGAAAATGCTGGTTAACCATCATTTTCTCCTTTTCCACATTTTTTTTTCAAATTCCTTCATGATAAGAATCATAAGATCTATTGTATTAACCTTAAGGATTAATTGAATTAAATTCTCAGATTTCATGACTCCCTCTTGCCCTTCCAATTTGTGTCTGGTGTGATGGAGGGGGGTATTTGGATGAGTTTATTTACATTGGAAGGGTTGCATTGCTCAACTCTTTCAGTATATCTAACCCTTAACCATAGAACAACAACACCAGACTTGTCCAAGTTAAAAAGTTTTTTTTAGAAAACAAATCAAATGTATCTCAAATTGCGGAGGTTTTCTATCATGGGATAGAAAATATTGTGGGAAACGGAGAAAAAGCTGAAAGCCAGCATTTTCTCCTTTCCCACGATGTTTTCAAAGGTCTTCTTTCTCACATTTTTTAAATTTTTTTTTTGTGTGGGTGTGGTAAAAGATTAAAAGGCCAGTCCATTGACTTTGGAAGCGTCCTTTTTATTGGTCTGCTATGACAGGGTATTCACATTTATTTCAAAACCTCGGAAGAGTCCATTTACTTTCGATGAGTCCACTTTATTATTCTTATTTACATATCCTGAGTGTGGAAGAGTTCATCTATTACAAAAAATTTGGACTTGACCAAATTGAAAGTTTTTGCAGACATCTAGAATTTGGAACTGTCCATTTATAGCGAATTTGGAATAGTCTATTCTATTTAGTTTGACTTCTCTTACTATTCATTGAATTCGGCAGAGTTCATTTCATTTACATTAGTTTCGTTTGCAATTAATTGAATTTGGAAGAGTCCATTCTATTTAGTTGAGTTCTCTTACTCTTCATTGAATTTGGACGAGTCTATTCCATATAAATTTAGTTTCAGTTCTGTTAGAATTAATTGAATTTGGAAGAGTCCATTATATTTAGTTTGAGTTCTCATTACATCCATCGATGTGGAAGAGTCCATTTCATTTAATCTATTTTCAGGTCTCTTAGAAATCATTGAATTTGGAAGAGTCCATTTGATATTATCTAGTGTAAGTTTTCTTGAAATCTATAGAATTTGGAAGAGTCCATTCGATAAAGTTCCAGTTCTCTTACAAATCATTGAATTTGGAAGAGTCCATTCCATTAAATCTAGTTTTAGTTCTCTTACGGTTCATTTAATTAGGAAGAGTCCATTCCATTTAGT
Organism: Hippopus hippopus; assembly: GCA_946811185.2. Classification (NCBI taxonomy): domain Eukaryota; kingdom Metazoa; phylum Mollusca; class Bivalvia; order Cardiida; family Cardiidae; genus Hippopus; species Hippopus hippopus. The sequence continues at coordinate 5,759,345 of OX328101.1, read as the reverse complement.
CTAATATTTGGACAAACCTTTTTATCATGCAACGAAATCCTAGACTTGTCCAATTTCAAAGCACATGCAGACAGAAATTTAAAGTTTGCTCAAAAGATGGAATTTCTCCTTGATAGGTTACAAAACATTGTGGGCATCGGAGAAAATGTTGGTTAATAGATTTTTCTCTTTTTTCATCAATGTTTTTGTAAAACGTTCCTACATGGTTGGAAAAACACTGAATTGTAAAGGGTCAGTTTATTTTGAAAAAAAAAACATTGTTTTTTCTGTGTGTGTTTTTTTCTAAATGTATGTGAGTAAATATCAAATGTTTATCAGTCCATGTATTTTTCCTTTAACCCTTTATCACATCACCCCGGGTATTTACGGATCTTTAGAAAGACCGCTTTTGAAAACAAAGTGGGAAATGGAGAAAATGCTGGTGACCATTTTCCCCTTTTCCGACACTGTATTAAAAATGATTCTACCTTAGGATTTTTAAATCACACGTGTGTCTTTATTTTCGGATATACAATAATTCGGCATAAATAAATTGATCATTAAAACATTCAAATAAATAACCACAATTTTGCAAACATTTGGCATCATTTCTACTTCATCCATGTTTATCCATTTCTGTATAGGCTTCTTTGAGACACATTAATTTTTAACTAAATAAAATTTTAGACTAGTCCAAATTGAAAGTATTTGCGGCAGACAAATTAAACGAGACTCCAAGAATAAAATTTGCCTTTGAGAGGTAGAAAAGATCATGGAGAAAGGAGAAAATGCTGGTTACCAGCATTTTCTCCACAATGTTTTCAAAAGTATTCTTCCTCAAGGTAATTAAAACTTGGTAATGTGTGGTCAAGGTGTAAAAAGTAGATTATGTACAAGTATCATTATGAAGATGGTCAAACTCAGTAGCTATATTTAAGTCAGTTGCATACAAGACTTGAAACCACGGCGTCGCTGGTTTGAATTCCCAGCTAGGCCAATTTTTGTCCAAGCATTGATAACAGTCATTGCAACAAGATTAATTCCTCTCTTAAGTACTGCTGATCATTATTTGGGCAATGGTTATGTAAGAAAGCAGCCAGAGGTTTGGGGAAAATACTGCACAAAGTATACGTATTGGTAAAAGCGTACCCAATGAAGCATGGATAAGGTGGACTGGCCGCAGCTATATAACTGAAGTAGTGTTGAAAATCTTTTTCAGAGAAAACATTGTAGGAAAAGGAGAATAGCTGGTAGCCAGCATTTTCTCCACTTCCCACAATATTTTTCAACCCTTCTAAAGACAAATCCGATTATTTGAGCCACATTTGATTCATCTGCAGATAGAAGAAAAAAAAAAAACCTCAGTTTTTGTATTTTGTAGACTTCTTTGGTGAGTGTGTGTCAATTGTAAAACGGTTGACTGAGTATAACCAGGATCAGGTTGCATGTTTTGTACTGTCTGATCTTGATCTACACTGTCTTCAAAAAGCTTTGATAGTTTGAGCCCTTTTAATGATGCTACATACCGGTAATAATTATATTCATGCCAAGATGATCTCTTAAAACAAACATGTTTTTTAAACTCTTTACCAAACAACAAAATTTTTTAGCTATCCAAATTGACAGCTCTTACAGGCAACAAAGGAAATGTTTCTCAAATAACTGAGTTTGTCAAGAAAGCTTTTGAAAACACGAGGAAAAGAGAAATGCTGGTTACCACCATTTTCTCCTTTTCCCACAATGTTTTCAAAAACTGCCTTTCTCAGGCTCCTAAAAAAACTGGACAGTGTGCTAAAGGATTAACAAGAAGATTAGTTCTAAGAGGTTCTCTTGCCAAAGAACATTTTTTTTTTTTTTTTTGAAGTATGAATTTTTGTAAAAAAAAAAAAAAGATAAAGTAAAATGATCACAAACATTGGTTCATGATGACGAAGAAGCCAAGCCCCGGTAGCTCAGTCGGTAGAGTACAGGACTTGAGAATCGGAGGTCGATGGTTCGGTCTTCAGCTCGGCCAATTTCTTTCCGAGAATTGATGATAGTCATTGCGACAGGACTCATTCCTCTCTCACTGCTGACAATTCTTTCGACGATGGTTTTGTAGGAAAGCAGCCTGTGGCTTGGAAAGAATATTGTGTGCAGTACTGGTAAAAGAAACTCAAGGAAAGCATGGATACGTGCGCCGGCCGCCGCGATATAATCGGAAATAATGTTGAAAATGGCCGCAAAACACAATACAACCAATTAATCGATCACGAACAAACACATTCTAAGCAAGCATACCCTTCAACACCCTAAAAATTTATTTCGAAGAAAATTGGACCATTTTCTAACTAGAAAAAATTGAAAGCATACAATAGGTGTCACACCACTGGTTTTTTGCCATATTGAAAATAGAGTGAAATCGACCATTTTTTGAAGCTTCAAAGATCGCTTAATGGCAAACCGTTGGCTTTTCCGTCTCTTGCTTTCAAAAGTACGTTCATAGTCCTTAAAAAATGCACTAAAAACAACATATCAACAGACTGCGTTTTTCACTAGATCTCAAAAAACACAGGCAGTCTAGAATTTGTCCTCTCAAAAACACCTGTTCACGGCCATTACACAAAATTTTTGTGCCTCCGATGACACAAAATAGTCCCGTCAATGTACGATAAGAACACATCTAAGTGGTTCCCCACTGCCTAAATTTGAACTAAATCTAAATTGAATACCACCAAGTCCTCTCAGCTCCATGACACAGTGCAACTAAAGTGCTTCTGCAAAATTTCACTTGGGACTACTTTTGACTACTACGACCCGGAGGCAGTCTCGCAAATGCTTGATTGATGGTGGTTGACCAGCATTTTCTCCTTTTCCCACAATTTTTCAAAATCTTTTTTGATTAGCATCATAAAAACTATTGTATTATGTGGTTAAGGATCAATTGCATTCAATTCTCAGCTTTCACGACTCGCCCCCTTTCCTAATTCGTGTCTGGTGTGATGGGGGGGTCGTTGGATGAGTCTATTTATATTGGATGGGTTGCACTGCTCATCTCTTTCAGTATATTTAACCGTTTACATAAAAAAACCAGACTTGTCCAAATTAAAAGCTTTTGCAGACAACGAATCATATTGTATCTCAAATTGTGGAAGTTTTATTTCATAAAGTAGAAAATATTGTGAGAAAAGGAGGAAATGCTGGTAGCCAGCATTTTCTCCTTTTCTCACAATGGTTTCAAGTCTTCTTTCTCAAGATTGTTAAAAGTTGTTTTTCTTTGGTAAGGGATTAAAAGATCAGTCCATTAACTTTGGGAGCATCCATTATATTGTTCTGCTATGACAGGGTATTCACATTTATTTCAAAACCCTGGGAGAGCCCAGTTACTTTAGATGAGTCCACTTTATTATTCTGGTTAAGATTTCCCGAGTGTGGAAGAGTTCATCTGTTACAAAAAGTTTGGACTTGACCAAATGGAAAGCATTAGAAGACTTATAGAATATGGAACTGTCTATTTATAGTGAATTTGGGAGAGTCCATTCTCTTGAGTTTGACTTCTCTTACTCGTCACTGAATTTGGAAGAGTCCATTCCATTTAATTCAGTACAAATTTTCTCACAATTCATTCAATTTGGACGAGTCTGTTCTATATAATCTATTTCAGCTTTGTTGCAATTAATTGAATTTGGAAGAGTCCATTATAATTAGTTTGCGTTCTCTAAACATCCATCGATTTGGAAGAGGCCATTTCACTTAATTTATTTTCAGGTCTCTTGAAATTTATTGAATTTGGAACATTCCATTCCATTTGATATTTCTATTCTCTTACAATTCTACGAATTCGGAAGAGTCCATTAGATATAATCTAGTTTAATTTCTCTTGAAATTCATAGAATTTGGAAGAGTCCATTCCACTTAATTTAAATTTAGTTCTCCTACGATTCATTCAATTAGGAAGAGTCCATTCCATTTAATCCAATATCAGTTCTCTTTCAATGCACTGAGTTTGGAAGAGGCCGTTTATTTTCAGTAAGCTTATACGTTTTTATATATATATATATATTTGTCCACTTTGCCTTTTTTAATTTACAATACGACAAAATCCTGGACCTATCCAATTTGAAAGAATTTGCAGACGGCAAGTGAAAGTTTGTTCAAAAAATGGAATTTCTCTTGGATTCGTTACGAAACATCGTGAGCATAGGGGAGAATGCTGGTTAAAAGATTTTCTTCTTTTCCGTTAATGTTCTTATAAAACCTTTCTATATGATTGAAAGAAAAAACACTGGATTGTAAAGGGTTAGTGTATTTAAAAAAAAAATCATTGTTTTCTTTGTGTGTTTTTCTAAATGTATGTGAGTAGATGTCAAATGTTTATCAGTCCATGTATTTTTCCTTTAACCTTTTACCATATCATCCCGAATTTTACGGATCTTTAGAAAGATGGCTTTTGAAAACAAAGTGGGAAAAAGAGAAAAGGCTGATAACCATTTTCTCCGTGTCCCACAATATTTTCTTTCCATCAAAAACCAGATTTCAGTGGTTGAACTATGTTTACTTTGTCATCTGCAAGTGCTTTCAGTTTGAGCAGGTGCATACTTCTGTCGTCTGGTATTTAAAGACTTAACTAGATAATGGACAGGTCAATTTGATTGTTGTGTAACTGAAAAATATTGTGACATAAACAGAAAATGCTTGCAATGGACGGTTACTCATTTTCCAACAATGTTTCCACAAGAATTCGTTCACTGAACCTTCATTGGTGTTAATTATTCGTCTTTTACAAAAATGTTTTCAAAGCAGTGAAACTTATATGGCGCCCTGTGAATTTTACAAAATTCATCACCAAAATGACTGCATGTTTTATAAACCTGATAAAAAAAAAAGGCCTTTTAAAACATAGTGGTAAAAGGATAAAATGCTAGGGACCAGCATTTTCCCTTTTATCCATTCTGTTTTATAAAGGATTTTTCCTTAGGATTTTTAAATCACAGGAGTGCTTGGTTAAAGTTTTTTTTTTCAAGATTTCATGATCTGAAGAGAATGGAGGAAAAAAAGACTAATAATTTAAAAAGAATGTTATTCATTTTCGAATACACTATAATTCAGCATAAATAAATTGATCATTAAAACATTCAAATGAATAACCACAAATTTGCAAACATTTGGTTTCATTTCTACCCCATCTATGTTTATACATTACTGTAAAGGCTTTTTTGACACATTAACTCTTAACTAAATGAAATTTTAGATTGGTCCAAATTGAAAGAATTTTCGGAAGACAAATTCAACGAGACTCAAAAAATAAAATTTGCCATTAAAAGGTAGAAAACATCCGCGCGGCGGGGAAAGGAGAAAATGCTGGTTACAGTATTTTCTCCTTTCTCCACAATGTTTTCAAAAGTAGTCTTCCTCAATGTAATTAAAACTTGGGAATGTTTGGTAAAAGGTTAAAAAGTAGAACATGTACAAGTATCATGAAAAAGATGGTCAAGCTCAGTAGCTTAGTAACATACAAAGCTTGAAACGATGGGGTTGCTGATTTGAATTCCCAGTTAGCCTACTTTGTTCCAAGGATTGATAACAGCCATTTCGACAAGATTAATTCCTCTCGTAAGTACTGCTGATCATTGTCCAGGCAATGGTTATGTGAGAAAGCAGCCAGAGGCTTGGAAAGAATATTGCGCAAATTACATGTATTGGTAATTGAGTATCCAAAGAAGCAAGGATGAGGGGAACTGGCTACGGCGATATAATTGAAGTAGACACGGTTCAAAATGGCATAAAACCCCTTACAAACAAACACAAAAGAGATATTTTTCAGAGAAAACATGGTAGGAGAAGGAGGATTTGCTGGTTATCAGCATCTTCTCCTCTTCCCACAATATTTTTCAACCCTTATAAAGACAAATCCCATGATTTGAGCCACATTTGATTCATCTGCACATAGAAGGGAAAAAACCCGAGTTATTGTATTTTGTAGACTTCTTTGGCAAGTGTATGTCACAAAACGGTAAACTGAATATAACCAGGATTAAGATGCGTTTCCTGTACAGTCTAATCTTCATCTACACTGTCTGCAAAAGCTTTGACAGTTTTGATCCCTTTTAATGACGCTACATACCGGTAATAATTATATTCATGCCAAGTTGAACTCTCAAAACAAATGCATTTTTAAACTCTTTACCAAACAACAAATTTTTTGAGCTTTTCAAATTGAAAGCTTTTACAGACAACAAATTAATGTTTCTCAAATAACTGAGTTTGTCTAGAGACTTTTTGAAAACATTATGGGAAAAGGAGAAAATGCTGGTTACCAACATTTTCTTCTTTCCTCATAATGTTTTCAAAAGCTTTCTTTCTCAGGATCGTGAAAAAGTCTGGTAAAGGATTAACAAGAAGATTACAGGAGATTCTGTTGCCAAAGAACACTTTTTTCTGAAATATGAATTTTTGGAAAACATAAAATGATCCAAACATTGCTTCATGATGACGAGCCAACACATTCTAAGCAAGCATACCCTACAACATCCTAAAAATTTATTTGTCTGAAAATTGAATCATGTTGTAAACAGAAAAGTTGAAAGCGTACAATAGGTGTCAAACCACTGGTTTTTTCGCCATATCGAAAATAGAGTGAAATCGACCATTTTTGAAGTTTCACTGATCGCTTAATGGCAAACCTTTGGCTTTTCCGTCTCATGCTTTTTGTTCCTCCGGTGACACAAAATAGTACAGTCAGTGTACAATAAAACACATCTAAGTGGTCCACCACTGCCTAAATTTGAAGCTAATCTAAATTATATACCACCAGGCCCTCTCAGCTCCATGAAACAGTGCAAGAAAAGTGCTACTGCAAAATTGCACACGGGACTACTCTTGACTACTACGACCCAAAAGCAGCCTCGCGTTGGTGCGACACCAATACTGACATTAGGTGTCACGCCGGTAATTTTTTGGCTAATTGAAAATGTAGTTAAAAACTACTGTCTTCGACTGGCTGCTGCTGATTCCCTGACAAAGCGAAAGCTTTGCAGGTTTTGTTCTTCAAATATATGTCCAATGTACTTCACAAAAAGCAGCAGAAAATAGCATCTTGAGTACTGAACTTTTTTGCTTTTTCTCTTCAAACACATTGACCCTCGGAAAATCGCTGTCAGTCTAAGCCCAAACCGGTGATAGATCATGCCTCTTTGCCTGGTCACATACCAAAAAAAAAAGTCTTGAAAGAAATACAAAAAAAAAAAGCATTCATTCTCTGAAGAAATAATCAAATCAACTTAAGAAACACGTTTTAGACCTGTCCTCTCACACCTCATGATGCAACAGTGTAGCAGAAATGCTTTGTATCAAATTTTTAAGTGGGACTACTTTTGACTACTACGACCAAGAAGCATTTTGTTCTGGTGTTACACCAATACGCATTCCAAGGGAGATAAACCTTTTAAATATGTGTCAGGACAATGCATAAGCTACATCCCTCTTGACCAAGAAGAGCGTGCAACAGTTTAACTTTTTACCAAACAATAAAATTTTAGACTGGTCTTAATTCAAAGCAAAAGCAGACGACAATCTAAATATTACACAAATTAGGAACTTTTTCTCTGAAGGGGTAGAAAACATGATGGGAAAAGGAGAAAATTCTGATTTACCATCATTTTCTCCTTTTTCCACATTTTTTTTTTCAAAATCCTTAATGATACGTATCATAAGATCTATTGTATTAACCTTACGGATTACTTGCATTAAGTTCTCAGGTTTCATGACTCCCTCTTGCCCTTCCAATTTGTGTCTGGTGTGATGGAGGAGGGGTATTTGGATGAGTATATTTACATTGGAAGGGTTGCATTGCTCAACTCTTTCAGTATATCTAACCCTTAACCATGAACAACAAAACCAGACTTGTCCAAGTTAAAAGTTTTTTTATAAAACAAATCAAACGTATCTCAAATTGTGGAAGTTGTCTGTCATGGGAAAGAAAATATGGAGGGAAAAGGAGAAAAAGCTGGTAGCCAGCATTTTCTCCTTTCCCACGATGTTTTCAAAGTCTTCTTTGTCACGTTTGTTAAAAGTTTTTTTTTTTGTGTGTGTAGTAAAGGATTAATAGGTCAGTCCATTGACTTTGGAAGCGTTCATTTCATTGGTCTGCTATGACAGGGTATTCACATTTATTTCAAAACCCCGGAAGAGCCCATTTACTTTAGATGAGTCCACTTTATCATTCTTTTTTAGATTTCCTGAGTGTGAAAGAGTTCATCTATTACAAAAAATTTAGACTTGACCAAATTGAAAGCTTTTGCAGATATGTAGAATTTGGAACTGTCCATTTAAAGTGACTTTGGAATAGTCTATTCTATTTAGTTTGACTTCTCTTACTATTCATTGAATTCGGTAGAGTTCATTTCATTTACGTTAGTATTACAATTAACTGAATTTGGAAGAGTCCATTCTATTTAGTTTGAGCTCTCTTACTCTTCATTGACTTTGGACGAGTCTATTCGATATAAATTTAGTTTTAGTTCTGTTAATTGAAGTTGGAAGAGTCCATTACATTAAGTTTGAGTTCTCATTACATCCATCGATTTGGAAGAGTCCATTTCAATTAATCTATTTTCAGGTCTCTTAGAAATCATTGAATTTGGAAGAGTCCATTCCAATTTCATATTATCACTCTAGTACAATTCTATCAATTTAGAAGAGTCCATTTCATATTATCTAGTGTAAGTTTTCTTGAAATCTATAGCATTTGGAAGAGTCCATTCGATAAAGTTCCAGTTCTCCTATAAATCATTGAATTTGGAAGAGTCCATTCCATTAAATCTAGTTTTAGTTTTCTTACGATTCATTTAATTAGGAAGAGTCCATTCCATTTAGTCTAATAATTGGACAAACCTTTTTATCATACAACGAAATCCTAGACTTGTCCAATTTCAAAGCACTTGCAGACGGAAATTTAAAGTTTGCTCAAAAGATGGAATTTCTCCTTGATAGGTTATAAAACATTGTGGGCACAGGAGAAAATGCTGGTTAATAGATTTTTCTCCTTTTCCATTAATTTTTTTTGTCAAACCTTCCTACATGGTTGGAAAAAACACTGAATTGTAAAGGGTCAGTTTATTTTGAAAAAAAAAATCATTGTTTTCTCTCTGTGTGATGTTTTTCTAAATGTATAAGTAAATGTCAAATGTTTATCAGTCCATGTATTTTTCCTTCATTCCTTTTTCCACATCACCCCGAGTATTTACGGATCTTTAGAAAGACGGCCTTTAAAAACATAGTGAGGAAAAGAGAAATTGTGGGTAACCAGCATTTTCTCCATTTCCCACAATATTTTCTTTCCATCAAAAACAAATTTTCAGTGTTTGAACCATGTTTACTTTGTCATTCGCAAGTGCTTCCAGTTTAAGCAGGTGCGAAATTTTGTCGTCTGGTAAAGATTTAACTGTAAATAATAGATAGGTCCATTTGATTGTTGTGTACCTAAAAATATTGTGACAAAAAGAGACAAAATACTTGCAGTGAGCAATTCCTCTTTTTCTTACAGTGTTTCCACAAGAATTCGTACACTGAACCTTGATTTGTGTTATTTATCCGTCTTTTACAAAAATGTTTTCAAAGAGGTGAAAAAAATCTGGCACCCTGTTGATTTCACAAAATTCATTACCAAAATGGCTGCATGTTTTATGAATCTGATTTAAAAAAAAGGCCTTTAGACCATTTTGAGAAAAAGGAAAAAATGCTGGTGATCAGCAAATTTTTCCTTCTCCCACACTGTTTTAAAAAGGTTTCTTCCTTAGGTTTTTAAATTACAGGGTTGTCTAGTTAAAATATCTTTTTTTTTTTTTGTCTTTGAAGATCTCATGATTTAAAGACAAACAAACAAACAAACAAAAAGTATTAATTGAAAAAGAATATTCATTTTTGAATATACTATTATTCAGCATAAATGAATTTATCATTAAAACAATCAATTAAGTAACCACAATTTTGCAAACATTTGGCTTCATTTCTACTCCATCCATGTTTATCCATTAATGTATAGGCTTCTTTGAGACACATTAACTCTTAACTGAATGAAATTTTAGACTGGGCCAAGTTGAAAGCATTTGCAGACGACAAATCAAACGTGACTTAAAAAAAAATAAAATTTGCTTTTGAAAGGTGGAAAACATTGTCGGGACAGGAGAAAATGCTGCTTACCAGCATTTTAGCTTTTCTCTACAATGTCTTCAAAAGTATTCTTCACCAACTTGGGAATGTGTGGTAAAGGGTTAAAAAGTAGAACATTTACAAGTACATGTATCGTTAAAAAGATGGTCAAGCTCAGTAGCTTAGTAACACACAGAGCTTGAAACGACGTGGTCGCTGGTTTGAATCACCAGCTTGGCCAATTTTTCTCCACGGATTGATAACAGTCATTGCAACAGGATTAATTCCTCTCTTAAGTACTGTTGATCATTGTTCAGGCAATGGTTATGTGGGAAAGCAGCAAGAGGCTTGGGAAGAAGATTGCACAAAGTATTCGTGAAAGAGTTTCCAAAGAAGCAAGGATGAGGTGGACTGGCCGTGGCTGTATAACTGAAGTGGTGTTGATAATGGCATAAAACCCCAAACAAACAAACACAAAAGAGATATATTTTTCAGAGAAAACATTGTAGGAGAAGGAGAATTGCTGGTTATCAGCATCTTCTCCTCTTCCCACAATATTTTTCAAGCCTTTTAAAGACAAATCCCATTATTTGAGCCACATTTGATTCATCTGCAGATAGAAGGAAAAAAACCCGAGTTATTGTATTTTGTAGACTTCTTTGGCAAGTGTATGTCACAAAACGGTTGACTGAGTATAACCAGGATCAAGGTGCGTTTCCTGTACAGTCTAATCTTCATCTACACTGTCTGCAAAAGCTTTGACAGTTTTGATCCCTTTTAATGACGCTACATACCGGTAATAATTATATTCATGCCAAGTTGAACTCTGAAAACAAATGCATTTTTAAACTCTTTACCAAACAACGAATTTTTTGAGCTTTTCAAATTGAAAGCTTTTACAGACAACAAATTAATGTTTCTCAAATAACTGAGTTTGTCTAGAAAACTTTTGAAAAAAAAAAAAAAACATTATGGGAAAAGGAGAAAATGCTGAATACCAGCATTTTTTCCCTTTTCCGTAATGTTTTCAAAAGCCTTCTTTCTCAGGCTTGTGAAAACTCTGGACAGCGTGGTAAAAGATTAACAAGAAGATTAAAACAGATTCTGTTGCCCAAGAACATTTTTTTCTGAAGTATGAATTCTTGGAAGAAATAAAATAAAATGATCCAAACATTGCTTCATGATGACGAACAAACACATTCTAAGCAACCATACCCTACAACATCCTAAAAATTTATTTGACTGAAATTTGAACCATTTTCTACCCAGAAAAATTAAAACGGTACAATAGGTGTCACACCACTGTTTTTTTGCCATATTGAAAAGAGACTGAAATCGACCATTTTCGAAGTTTCACAGGTCGTTTAATGGCAAACTTTTGGTTTTTCCTGCTCTTGCTTTCAAAAGTACGATTATAGCCCTTCAAAAGAAATACTACATTAAAAACAACATGTCAACCGATTGTGTTTTTTTTGTTCCTCTGGTGACACAAAATAGTCCAGTCAATGTACAATAAAAACACATCTAAGTGGTCCCTCACTGCCTAAATTTGAACTAAATCTAAATTATATACCACCAGGCCCTCTCAGCTCCATGAGACAATGCAACAAAAGTGCTACTGCAAAATTTTTACATGGGACTACATTTGACTGCTACGACCCGGAATCAGTCTCGCAGTGGTGCGACACCAATGCTAACAATACGCATACCAATGGAGATGAATCTTATAAATATGTGTCAGAACAATGCATAAACTCTTCCTTTTTGACCAATTAGAGCCTGCAACAGTTTATATCTTTACCAAACAATAAAAATTTAAACTGGTCTAAATTCAATGCAAAAGCAGACTACGGATTAAGTGTGGCTGAAATGATGGAATTTGTCTTTGTGAAAGAGTAACAAACATTGTGTGAAAAGTAAAAAGGCTGGTTACCAGCATTTTCTCTTTTTCCCACAATGTTTTCTTCCTTGAATAAACAATGTTCATCATTTCAACTACATATGATTTGTTGTCTGCAAATTCGTTCAATCTGGATGAGTCTAAAATTTGTCGTTAAGTAAGGAGTTCAGACCCACCATGCCTTATTACAAATTAGTCAAAGAACAAGCATATGATTGATTGATTGATTGATTGATTGATTGATATTACAGAATGTAGGAGGTTTTGGCCACGGACGTTTTGGCCAGGACGTTTTTGCCCGGACATTTTGGCCACGGACGTTTCGGCCAGCTGAAAGAGCAAAGTAGGACGTTTAGGCCAAATGTTAATTTTGTGAATTTTCGCCCCATTCGACATGATTTAAAAGCATTGTAGGAAAATGAGAAATTAATATATTTGACATGTATGGAGTATTGGGTTTATTTCTTTTAAAAAATCTATTAATGAAGTTACAAATAGTTAACTTCTTCATTTTTTAATTGATTGGTGTTACTGAATAGAATTACATGTACTTACTTTCAAGTGTTATTTTATTCTTATACTCAACTAAGGACGAAACTGTATTTGATGATTGCTTTAATTGCCAATTATTAACTCTGTCAATTAACAATGATTGATCAATAACTTAAAATTTTTATTTGCAACAATATTTTGCAACAAAGTATAAAAAAAAATCTAAGCAGTTTGTTATCGAAGATTGCAAATCAAAGTCAAACTATGTTTTGGCCAAATGTTATCTTGAAGCAAACAATGCATGATATGAGTTGAACATGCTTTTCTGCATCGAAAAATGTATACTTAAAAGCACAGAGAGTTCATTTATTGCATTTTTCTGTGTTAAAAAGCATTTAGCCAAAACGTCCTACTTTGCACATTGTCCTGGCCAAAACGTCCGTGGCCAAAACGTCCGTCCACCGATGTTACACGGCTTTCAACATTATTTCAGGCATGTCACAGCCACAACAGAATTATTGATGTGTTTCCTTGCATTTATCAACACTGAGCAGCTGTCTGAATTGCTTTACTCAAGAACAATCCCACATAAAACCTGGTGCCTTAGATGTGGATCAAACCCAAGACTCCTAGCTTATCAATCCTACTCAAAAACCTCAGAACTAGGCAGGACCCAACAAATATGTAAAAGAAAGGTCTTTTTTTAATCTTCTATCAATTAATTCCTGAGTTTCAACGACCTTTTGGGAGATAGTTTTCGAAAGCATTATGAGAAAAGAAGAAAATGCTGGTAACAGCATTTTCTCCTTTCCCCACAATGTTTTTACCCTTTAAAAGACAAATAAATGTATCACCATTTTGGCCACATTTAATTGGTTGCCTGCAAATGCTTGATTAATGGTGTTTTAGGTGGATTTCAACATCATTTTAGGCAGATCATGGCGACAGCTCGCTTATTTATGTATGTCCTGGATTTCACCATAGCCAGGTTTGGGCTATGACATGTCTAACCAAACGAAAAATTCCGGAGCTTCCAGTGAGGCTCAAACCTTGGGTCCTACATTTAACAACCGAACCACACTGGACCCTGCAAATGTCTTGGATTTGTACATGTCCAAAAATTTTGTCACTGGGTAAAGAGCTAACAGTATGGAAAGTATTATTACAATCACTTGCACCTCTGCCTGCAGATTCTTTTTTCAAAGAGCTCAATTTCAGGGACATAAAAAGTTGTATTTGTGCTGTCATGATTAAAGACAATAAGCATATACAATAACTTTATCACATGACAAAATCTTAGACTGGGATGAATTCAAAGCAAAAGCAGACGATAAACTAAATGTTACACAAATTAGGAAGTCTTTCGTTGAAAGGGTAGAAAACACTGTGGGAAAAGGGGAAATGCTGATTTATCAGCATTTTCTCCTTTTCCCACTATCTTTTTCAAAATCCTTTTTGATTAGCATCATAAGAATTATTGTATTATGTGGTTAAGGATCAATTGCATTATATTCTCAGGTTGTATGACTCGCCCCCTCCCCACTTTGTGAAGGCTGGTGTGATGGGGGCAGTAGTTGGATGAGTCTATTTACATTGGATGGGTTGCATTGCTAAATTCTTTCAGTATATTTAACCCTTTACCATACAACAACAACAACAATTACAACAAAAATCAGACTTGTCCAAATTAAAAGCTTTTGCAGTAAAAGAATCAATTTGTATCTGAAAATGTGGAAGTTGTATTTATTTCTTTTTATTCCTCCATTTTCTGAAGAGTTCATGTACACTAAAACAAAACTGAGAAAAAAAAAGGAAAATTAACAATAGCAATCTTTGAATGATATTAGAAGAGGGTGTGAAAAAGAGGAAAAGGAGTAGAGAGAGGTGGGGGGGACAAACAGACAGACAGACAGACAGAAACAAAGAGAGAAACAAGGAGAGAGAGAGAGACTGACAGAGAGAAACATAGACAGACAGACAGACAGACAGACAGACAGAGAGGGCTCGGGGACAGAAGAAGGAGAAGAATGAGAAGGAGAAGAAGCAGATGGGTAGCATAGGAGAAAGAAAGAAAGAAAAAAAATGGTCAGTCCATTGACTTGGGGAGCATCCGTTATATTGGAGGAGCCCATTTTTTATCGATGAGTCCACTGTATTATTCTTTTTTAGATTTCCCTGAGTGTGGAAGAGTTCATTTATTAAAAAAAAAATTGGACTTGACCAAATTGAAAGCATTTGCAGACATATAGAATTTGGAACTGTCCATTTACAGTGATTCTAGAAGCGTCCATTCTATTGAGTTTGACTTCTCTTACTATCAATTGAATTCGGAAGAGTCCATTCCCTTTAATTCAGTATAAATTATCTCATAATTCATTGAATTTGGACTAGTCTATTCAGCTTTGTTGCAATTAATTGATTTTGGAAGAGTCTATTAAATTTAGTTTGGTTTCTCTTAACATCCATCGATTTGGAAGAGTCCATTTCATTTATTTTACATTTTCCTTAGAATCTATTGAATTTGGAAGAGTCCATTCCTTTTGATATTTCAGTTCTCCTACAATTCTATCGATTTGGGTGAGTCCATTTGATGTAATCTAGTTCAAGTTCTTTTGAAATTCGTAGAATTTTGAAGATTCCATTCCACTTAATCTGATTTTAGTTATTTTACGATTCATTCAATTAGGAGGAGTCCATTCCATTTAATCTAATTTCAGTTCTCTTACAATGCACCGAATTTGGAAGAGGCCATTTATTTTCAGTGAGCTTAAAATGTTTATGTAATTTAATAATATAATACGTGTATATATATAATTTGTCCACAGTGCCTTTTTTTTGTAACCATACGACAAAATCCTGGACTTGTCCAGTTCGAAAGCATTTGCAGACTGCAATTTAAATTTTGTTCAAAAGATGGAATTTTTTCTTTGATAGGTTACAAAACATTGTGGGCATAGGAGAAAATGCTGGTTAAAATATTTTCCATCAATGTTCTTATAAAACCTTTCGACATGGCTGGAAAAACATTGGATTGTAAAGGGTTAGTTAATTTTGAAAAAAAAAATCAGTGTTTTCTTTGAGTGTGCTTTTTCTAAATGTATGTGAGTAAATGTCAAATGTTTATCAGTCCATGTATTTTTCCTTTAACCCTTTATCACACCATCCCGAGTTTTACGGATCTTTAGAAAGATGGCTTTTGAAAGTAAAGTGGGAATGCAGAAAATGCTGGTAACCAGCATTTTCTTCCTTTCCTACAATATTTTCTTTCCGTCAAAAACCAGATTTCAGTGTTTGATTCGTATTAACTTTGTCATCTGCAAGTGCTTTCAGTTTGAGCAGGTGCATAATACTGTCGTCTGGTAAATATTGAACTGTAAATAATGGATA
The DNA here is from genome assembly GCA_946811185.2 of Hippopus hippopus. Taxonomy (NCBI): domain Eukaryota; kingdom Metazoa; phylum Mollusca; class Bivalvia; order Cardiida; family Cardiidae; genus Hippopus; species Hippopus hippopus. The sequence continues at coordinate 5,743,459 of OX328101.1, read as the reverse complement.
GGTCCATTTGATTGTTGCGTACCTGAAAAAATATTGTGACATAAAGAGAAAATGTTTGCAAAGGGCGATTCCTCATTTTCCAACAATGTTTCCACAAGAATTCGTACACTGAACCTTGATTCGTGTTAATTATCCGTCTTTTACAAAAATGTTTTCAAAGCAGTGAAATTTAAATGGTACCCTGACGATTTCACAAAATTCCTTACCAAAATGAATGCGTGTTTTATGAACCTGATAAAGAAGGCCTCTTAAAACATTGTGGTAAAAGGATAAAATGACCAGCATTTTCCCCTTTTCCCACACTTCTTAAAAAAAGGATTCTTCCATGGTATATTTAAACCACAGGAGTGACTAGTTAAAGTGTGTGTGGGTTTTTTTTTTTTTCTCAACATTTCATGATCTAAAGGAAATGGGGGAAAAATAAGACTAATGATTTAAAAAGATTGTTATTTATTTTCGAATATGCATGTACTATAATTCGGCACAAATAAATTGATCATTAAAACATTCAAAGAACCACAAATTTGCAAACATTTGACTTTATTTCTACGCCATCTATGTTTATCAATTACTGTATATAAGCTTCTTTGAGACACATTAACTAAATGAAATTTTAGACTGGTCCAAATTTAAAGCATTTGCAGACGACAAATTAAACGTAATTAAAAAGATAAAATTTGCTTTGAAAGGTAGAAAAAATTGGGGAAAGGAGAAAATGCTGCTTACTAGCATTTTCTCCTTTCTCTACAATGTCTTATTATTCTTCCTCAAGGTAGTTAAAACTTGGGAACGTGTGGTACAGGGTTAAAAAGTAGGACATTTACAAGTATCATCAAAATGATGGTCAAACTCAATAGCTTAGTCAGAAACACACAAGGCTTGAAACGACGGGGTCGCTAGTTTGAATCCCCAGCTTGGCCAATTTTTCTCCACGGATTGATAACAGTCATTGCGACAGGATTAATTTCTCTCTTAAGTACTGTTGATCATTGTTCAGGCAATGATTATGTGGGAAAGCAGCTAGAGGCTTGGGAAGAACATTGCGCAAAATATTCGTAAAAGAGTATCCAAAGAAGCAAGGATAAGGTGGACTGGCTACGGCGATATAAATGAAGTGGTGTTGAAAATGGCACAAAACCCCAAACAAAAAAACACAAAAGAAATATTTTTTTTCAGAGAAAACATTGTAGGAAAAGTTGAATCGCTGGTAACCAGCATTTTCTCCTCTTTCCAAAATATTTACAAATCCTTATAAAGACAAATCCCATCATTTGAGGCACATTTTCTAGACTGCTTTGGCAAGGATATGTGAAAAACGGTTGCCTGAGTATAATCAGAATCATGTTGCATATTCTGTACAGTCTGATCTTGATCTACACTATCTGCAAAAGCTTTGATAGTTTGAGCCCTTTTAATGACGCTGCATACCGGTAATAATTATATTAATGCCAAGTTGAACTCTAAAAACAAATGCTTTTTTAAATTTTTACGAAACAACAAAATTTTTCAGCTATCCAAATTGAAAGCTTTTACTCACAACAAATTGAATGTTTCTCAAATAACTGAGTTTGTCTAGAAAGCGTCTGAAAACATTATAGGAAAAGGAGAAAATGCTGGTTACAAACATTTTTCCTTTTCCCGTAATGTTTTCAAACGCCTTCTTTCTCGGGCTCGCACAGTCTGCAAAACGTGGTAAAGGATTAACAAGAAGATTAGAAGAGATTCTGTTGCCTGAGAACATTTTTTTCTGAAGTATGAATTTTTATAAGAAATAAAATAAAATGATCCAAACATTACTTCGTGATGACGAGCAACTATATCCTACAACATCCTAAAAATTTATTTGACTGAAAATTGAACCATTTTTCTACCCAGAAAAATTGAACGGGTACAATAGGTGTCACACCATTGTTTTTCCCCCCATATTGAAAATAGACTGAAATCGACCATTTTCGAAGCTTCCAGGTCTCTTAATGGCAAACTTTTGGCTTTTCCGTCTCTTGCTTTCAAAATTACGTCTATAGTCCTTAAAAAAAACTGCATTAAAAACAACATGTCAACCGATTGCGTTTTTCCTTAAATCCCAACAAATACATGCACCCTAGAATTTGTCCTCTCAAAAACACCTGTTCATGGCCATGACCCCATTTTTTTGTTCCTCGAGTGACACAAAATAGCCCTGTCAATGTACAATAAAAACACATCTTAGTGGTCCCCCACTGCCTAAATTTGAACTAAATCATATACCACCAGGCCCTCTCAGCTTTATGAGACAGTACAACAAAAGTTCTGCTGCAAAATTTTCACATGGACTACTTTTGACTGCTACGACCCGGAAGCAGTCTCGGAGTGGTGCGACACCAATACTAACAATACGCATCGCAATGGAGAGGAATCTTATAAAGTGTTAGGGCAATGCATAAACTACTTCCTTATTGACCAAGAAAAGCCTGCAACAGTTTATCTCTTTACTAAACAATGAAATTCTAGACTGGTCTAAATTCAAAGCTAAAGCAAACGACGGATTAAGTGTGGCTTAAATGATGGAATTTGTTTTTGTGAAAGTGTAACAAACATTGTGTGAAAAAGAGAAAAGGCTGTTTACTAGCATTTTCTCGTTTTCAAAAGACTTCCTTCTATTGGTTGTAAAACTCAGGATGGTTTGGTTAATGTTAAAACTCCAAAGCATGTTGAGCTGCTCCGTAACAAAATTAATTAGAAAATGAAATAGAAAATACAAAAGTAAAAAGAGGGTACAGTGACATGGTCATTAAAATAGCTTGACAGGTTGGAAAATTCCGCTCCAAAAGCAATTTCTATAATTTTCTCCCGGTAATTTTTTAACAGTTGCATGCTAGACATCCGTCAAGTTTTACCAATTGCTGGTTACAAAAAAAATCTTTTTTTTTTTCAAAACGTTTCCAGAACCTTGTCTATGGTAGTAATATGAAAAGAAGTAGATTGAAAACAGAGACAAAAAATGTGTTGATAGATGATTAACTCTTTACTAAACAGTGCCGAGTTTTAAAGACCCTGAGGTAAAAACCTTTTGAAAACATTATGGGAAAAGGAGAAAAGGCTGGTTGTCAGCCTTTTCTGCTTTTTCTGCAATTTTTTCTACCATTTCAAAAGCAAATCCAAACACTTGAGCCATATTGAATATGTAGGCCTCAAATTTTTTCAATTTGCATGAATTTATTATTTTTCATTTCGTAAAGTGTTCAAGGGCATTTCACAAGTTTAGTTGCATTTACGGGCAGAAATAAGGTTGGGGTAAGAGTAGAAAAGATTGCTAATATGGCTGGTCAAGTTTTGCAGACTGTAATATTTTGAGAACTTTTCATGTTGGCCAAGTAATTTCAAGCTAGTCCCATGGGTTTGCTTCGTGAGCATTTTGAAATATGAGCAGAATAAGCCTATTTTGTCGAGTTTCTTTGGACTATGTCATTTAAATGCTTTTAGTCATTTCAGACTGATTATTCAGACTTTAGAAATCAGAAGTTCTGTCTCGCGTGTTGTCGAACCAGAGTGGAACCTCTAAGCCGTCTACGTTTAATTCCAGTGTATTTTTCCTGGCACGTGTATGAAAAATGCAACACTGACTTGCAAACATGGCGGCTGACGGTCAAAAATTCGGTCGTCTCGACGGGAAAATTGCTTTGATAACAGGTATGCAAAGTATCTTGAAGAAAATGAGACACTGAAATGATTTTAAATAGTGCAGTTAACAACGTTGTCTGTTAATTCTTGTATGACAATTTCTGCCGATTGATAACGGAATGCTTTTATACCTTGAGCTTTACCGCAAGTCGATAACGTCACCTATTACCGGACAGCACCTGTTTTCGACCAAGACACTAACCGCATTTTCTTGCATTTATGTCTCTATAAGAATAGATGAATAACATTCAAGCCGACAACTTAAATTGTAAAGCTGACAACTTATGTTTTACTGCGTACTGAATTTGTTTAAGCTATTGATGAAATGATGATATAAAACAATCTGTGGAAGTTCCACAAGAATGGTAATGGATCAAAACTTGACTGTATTTCATTAATGAGAAAGAGTCTGATTTGTAATTGAGCTGAAATCAGACAGGCGGATTCTTGATGGACAACAGCAACCATGCCTACCTACGGCCAGTAGAGCTAATACATTTTTTTTGGGGTATTTATAGGCGCAAGTTCTGGAATCGGTACAGGAACAGCCAAGCTTTTCAGTCAACTTGGAGCCAAACTAGCTCTTACTGGTAGAAATGAAGGAAACTTAAAGAAAACAGCAGAAGAATGTAGAGCTTTAGGAGACTGTCAGGTTTAAACCTTTCTGATGTCATTTATTCCTCCCTCACCGCTGATCATTGTTTCAACAATTGTTATGTAGGAAAGCAGCCAGTGCAGTCTTCAGTATGTTGTCTGGTAAAGAGTTGAAGCACCTTTCATAACTACATTTGCCTTTACCGCTTGTGTAGAACACAATCAACTGTACAACACATGCAGTCTTATCTTTGATCTACTCTGACAGCATTCCCAAGGCACTCTGGACATAAACAACCTGAACCCACAACACACAAACGTTTGAACCTGAAACAGACGGCTTCTGAAAACAATATTTTCAAGAGCCTTCTACCCCGTGGTTGATGAAAGACAGGATTGTGTGGTGGAGGTTTAACCCTTTACCACACGATCCAGAGTTCTAACGACCCTGAGAAAGAAAGCTTTTGAAAACATTGTGGGAGAAGGAGAAAATGCAGGTAACCAGCATTTCTTCTTTTCACACAATGTTTCCTTTTGTTTTATAGAAAAATCCCATTGCTTGTGCTACATTTACTATGTCCTTTGGAAATGCTTCCAATTTGGATCTATCTATAATTTTGTCATGTGGTACAGGGTTAAGGGTGAACAAGAATATTTTAGAATTTATCTTCTTTCAGGCTGTCTGTATTGTTGGTGACATAACAATAGAGGAAGATGTGAAGAGAGTAGTAGATGAAACAATAAAACAGTTTGGAAAGCTAGACATATTAGTGGGTAGCCTAATATACTTCTTAATGTACATATGATCGAACCTGTCTTTGTAACCAGCTGTCTTGATCCTGTTTTGTCAGACAAATTCTTGATTTCACCTGCTGTCTGTACTAAGCAACCACCTTGCATGGACAGGCTAAAGTTTCAATTTCAAAAAGTGAAAAATAAGAAATTTACCTGTATTAAGCAAGCACATGCCTTCAACAGACACTCTTTAACAATCCTTCAGATGGTTGCTTATAGTAACAATAAAGGTCAAACGTAAACAAAGCGGGTGTTAAAATGCATTTAGATTTTATTTCATAACATTTAAAAGTATGGAAATTATCATGAAGATGACAATCTGTCATTGTACGGTCAGTCCAAGTGTTAGTCGCTGACAGAGAAATTAATTTCAAAACTACCGGTAGGTTAAAACCTGCCAGGTAGCGGTGTCTTTTGTTCACTTTTTGCCTGACTTTAAAATTCTTTTTTCTGCCGGCGACTAACACATGGCCAGACCACACAATAACAGACTATCATCTTGACAATATTTTCCATACTTTTATATGGTATGATTCAAATTTTAATGTATTATGACACCTGCTTTGATATTTTGGCCTCTACTGGGCCTTTAATACAGTTTTGACTTACTGCAGCTCATTTCAGTCCATATGGACATCTCTCAGACAAATCTTTGCATAAATATAGTTAAAGTTTGGTTAACCTTTTACTAAACAAACCCATATTAAATGACTCCAACAAAGAAAGATTTTGAAAACATTGTGGTAACCAGCATTTTTTCTCCTTTTTCCACAATGTTTACCACCCTTTAAAGTTAACTTCCATCGTTTGAGCAGCCAATCTCAGGTAGCTGTACGGTAATGTCTAGGGCTGGTAACCAAGAGGTTGTGAATCTGAATCCAGTCTTAGCCAAAAAATCTGATGGAGGACTGATCAGTCAGTAGAATTCATTTCTTTCCCACTGATTAATTTCTTTCCAACAGATTCATTCCTTTCCCATAGATTCATTCCTTTCTCCATTGATTCTTCCTTTCCCATAGTGAGACATTTTTTTGACATTTTTCATGTTGAAGTTTAAACATATTTATTTTACATCGATTTATTTTACATCGATTGAGAAACAAGTTCTTACAACTTATACTAATCTCTCTTGATTCTGCTTCCTGGGAACTACACCAGTACTCACGCCGAATGTGTGGGCCAACGAAAAATCGCAAAGTTGACACCCTCACCCTGTATCAGATTCAGGACCTTATGGGGAAAACCACAGTATCTGTTTTCGAAATGGTAGAAAACATCGTGAAAAAAAGAAGAAAATGCTGGATACCAGCATTTTCTTCTTTTACCACAATGTTTTCAAAAGGCCTTTTCCTCAGATTTGGGACTGGTAACGAATGTCCAGACAGGCATTATGGCTGCGCTGGCCACTATTATATAACTAAAAAACAAATGAAAACAGCATCAACTCTTTACCAAATGACAGAATTAAGACCAGTGCAATTTAAAAGCTTTGGCAGACATCCAGTGAGATTTGGCATAAACCACAGTATCTGTCTCTGAAACAGAAGAAACATTGTGAAAAAAGAAGAAAATGCTGGTTACCAGCATTTTCTTCTTTTTTCACAATGTTTTCCAAAGGCTTTTTACCTCAGATTGGTTGAAAAGTGGGATTGGGATTGTGTAGTAAAGGTATAATCCTTTAGCACACAACAAATTTTTAGACTCGTCCATATCGAAAGCATAATGTAGAGGAGAAATTGTACATGACTCAACTTATGAGATTTGTTGTTGACCAAATGGTCACCAGCATTTTCTTCTTTTCTCACGATGTTTTCAAAAGGCCTTTTGCACAGATTTGTTAAAAGGCAGGATTGTGTGGTAAAATGTTGAATACCAAACAAAGATAGAATTCTATATTTCAGGTAAATAATGCAGGTATAATAGAAACAGGCAGCATAGAGACAACATCACTAGAGCAGTTTGATAGAATGATGAATATTAATGTCAGGTGAGGGTTGCCAACTTCCCAAAACCTTTCTCTAAACAATCCAGAGTTTTAGCGACCCCAAGGAAAAGGACTGTTGAAAACACTGTGGGAAAAAGAGGAAATGCATTTTCTCCTTTTCCCACAATGTTTTCTATGCTATCAAGGACAAGTTTTATCATTTGAGCTACATTTATTCTGTTGTCTGAAATTGCTAAAATTTGGAAAAGCCTACATTTTGTTTGTGTGGTAAAGATTTAACCCTTTATCAAACAACACAATTTTACACTTGACCAAATTGAAAGTATTTATAGACCTCAAAATAACTGTGGCTCAAAAATTGAAATTAGTTTTAGGATGGGTAAAAATCAATGAGGGAAATGGATAAAATACTGGTTATCAGTATTTTCTCTTTTCCTGAATTGTTTTCAAAGGCTGTTTTTCTTTTTTAGCTCACCTGAGCACCAAGTGCTCATGGGGAGCTATTGTGATCGTGCTGTGTCCGGTGTGCGGCGTCCGTCGTCAACTTTTCACCTTGTGTACGCTCTAGAGGCCACATTTTCAGTCCGATACTCATGAAACTTGGTCAGAATGTTTGTCTCAATAAAATCTCAGATGAGTTCGAAAATTGGTCATGTCGGGTCAAAAACTAGGTCACTAGGTCAAATCTTAGAAAAATCTTGTGTACGCTCTAGAGGCCACATTTTCCGTCCAATACTCCTGAAAGGTGGTCAGAATGTTTGCCTTGATGATATCTCGGACGAGTTCGAAAATGGGTCATGTCGGGTCAAAAACTAGGTCAGTAGGTCAAATCTTAGAAAAACCTTGTGTACACCTTAGAGGCCACATTTTCTGTCCAACACTCCTGAAAGTTGGTCAGAATGTTTGTCTTGATGATATCTTAGACTAGTTCAAAAATGGGTCATGTCGGGTCAAAAACTAGGTCACTAGGTCAAATCTCAGAAAAACCTTGTGTACGCTCTAGAGGCCACATTTTCAGTCCAACACTCTTGGAAGTTGGTCAGAATGTTTGTCTTGATGATATCTCGGACGAGTTTGAAAATGGGTCTTGTCGGGTCAAAAACTAGGTCAGTAGGTCAAATCTTGGGAAAACCTTGTGTATGCTCTGGAGGCCACATTTTCAGTCTAAAACTCTTGAAAGTTGGTCAGAATATTTGTCTTGATGATATCTCGGATGGGTTCAAAAATAGGCTATGTGGGGTCAAAAACTAGGTCATTAGGTCAAATCTTAGAAAAACCTTGTGTACGCTGTAGAGGCCACATTTACAATCCAAAACTCCTGAAAGTTGGTCAGAATGTTTGTCTGGATGATATCTCGGACGAGTTTGAAAATGGGTCATGTCGGGTCAAAAACTAGGTCAGTAGGTCAAATCTTAGAAAAACCTTGTGTATGCTGTAGAGGCCACATTTTTAGTCTGAAACTCTTAAAAGTTGGTCAGAATGTTTGTCTTGATAATATCTTGAAAGAGTTCGAAAATGGGTAATGTTGGATCAAAAACTATGTCACTAGGTCAAATCTTTGAAACCCTTGTTTACTTTCTAGAGGCCTCATTTTTAATGCAATACTCATGAAACTTGGTCAGAATGTTGGTCTTGCACCAGTTTGCAAGTGGGTCATTTCGGGTCAATAACTCATGAAAATCTTGGTAGAATGTTTGTCATAATATCTCAAAAGAGATTGAAAATGGGTCATGTTTGGTCAAATGACTCAGGTGAGCGATTTCAGGGCCATCATGGCCCTCTTGTTTAAAAGTCAGAATTGTTTGGTAAAGTAGTAACAAAATACCTGTATGTGATTGATTGTATGGTGTTTAATGCCGTTTTCAACATTATTTCAGTTATATTGTGGTGGCCAGTGCACCTATCCATATTTTCCTGGAGTTTCTTCTACAAGTAGTTTGCACAATATTCTTCCCAAGCCAGTCGCTGCTTTTCCACATAATCTTAGTCAAAACAGTAATCAGCCATGTAAGGAAATGATTTCTGTGGCAATGAATATCATCAATACTCATAAAGAAATTGGCCGAGCTGTTGATTCAAACCAGGGACTCTCTGGTCTCAAGACCTGTACACTACTGACTGTGCTACGAGGGCTGGGTCATAGAGCAGTGAAATCTGTGTTTAATAAAAAGCGAGGGAGATAAGAGGAATCCAGTCTAACAACGGACAGCCTTTAAATGCAAGATTAAGCGCAGTTTGACTATTTCACCCCTTTTTCAAACAATCAACAATCCTCATTGTGGGAGAAGGGGGAAATGGTGGTAGCAAGCATTTTATCCTTTCAACACAAAGTTTCTATTCTTACAGGTCTGTATACCACTTAACCATGTTGGCAGTTCCCTATCTAACACAGACCAAAGGTTGTATTGTGAATGTATCGTCTGTGACTGGCTTAAGATCTGTGAGTTTTTACTCTGTACCAGATCACAAAATTTTGACTCCTCCAAATAGAAAGCATTTGCAGATGTCTCATGCAGCCTCAAGGACAGGATCGTCTTATGAGATAAAAACCATTGTGGACAAAGAACACAATGCTTGAAAGCAGCATTTTCTCCTTTTCCTGAAGTGTTTACAAATGCTTTTTTCCCCATGGTCATGAAAATACGGGATCGTCTGGTAAAGGTCAGTATACACTCAGAAATAGTTCATTGCTTTATTATCTTGTTTATTATAATGATTCATTATCAAGATTATTAATTGTAACCTTGAATTAAATGTATCTAGGGTTTGAATAAATAATAAGAATATCATAGTACATTGTATCAGATAGAAGGCGAGGCAAGGACGTGTGGTACATCTGTAAAAAAATGAGTGAGAATGATGAAATAATGCATCTTTTAGTTTGATTTGTGCTAAAATATAGAGGATATTTGTTTTTCTTCTTTAAAGATCAAAATTTATTTAATCAAGTGAACATCATTGATAATGTTTTCACGAGTGGCACAGCCACTCGTGAAAACATTACTGATGATGTTCGTGAGATGAAATAAATTTTGAGCTTTTCACTGAAAAAAAAACAAAATATTCTATTTATTTCATGCTTGTAATCCCTTTTTTGTTGGGACTTTCATCAAAATCCAGTACAGTTGATATCTGTAATTAATACCCGGTAATTCCCCAATGTAAAAAAAGCATTACAATATTGTGTAAAGTGCGAGAAATGTTGGGTAAACGTACATAAATTATGTAAATTTCTGTCTAGTTGAATGGCACGCACTGTTTACCTAGGTAACTAGTGTGCGGGAACTACTGTTTCCGCCTTAAATTGAGGAGTTTTGGAAGCATTTATGGTTGATTTCACCTTAATTCCCACCATTATTTCCTGATAAACTACAGAAAAGCATGAAATAAATTGTAATCTTATTTTCATGCAAAACCTTATTGATGCATTTACTAGATGGCTGCCAAGCCTGGTAGCTCAGTCAGTACAGGAAAAGGCTTTAGGTGCGGTATGTTTGCATCTCAACTTGGCCAAGGTCTTTTCAAGGATTTATGATAATCATTGTGACTGGATTCATTTCTTTTCTCTCTTACTCTTGAAAACTGTCCGTTTCTGTACACTTTTTGAAGAAGATGTTAATCACCATTCCTATCAATTATCTTTCTATCAGCTGTCTATAATGTTGATTGTCAAAGAACAGTGTGCAGTATAAAATCCAGAGTTAGGATTAGGACAAAGCAATATTATTTCGAAAGATGTTATAATCTTTGGCTACCATCTCTCTTTGGTTTTAGTAAAACAATTCTTGGTAAATACTTATTAGATAAGCAAACTGTATATATGTGATAATCAACAAAATGAATTCGGCAGAACAGAGGGTAGTTATTTCTTTCATGTTCTATTTCAGTTTCCAAATGTGCTATCTTATTGTATGTCTAAAAGTGCCATAGACCAGTTTACAAAATGTTGTGCACTAGGTAAGATAAACTTGCTACTTCATAACAGAATTTAAGACTGCCCCACACTGAAATGATTCGCAGACAGTGAAATAAATGGAGCTTAAAGGACGTGATTTGTCTTTGTAGAAGTACAGAATAGATTACTGGCATTTTCTTTTATGCTTTTCAGTAGTCTATAGAAATCTAACAATGAATTATATCCTAATAATTCACCGGTGATTTTTATAATTCACAGGTGAGATTTATAACTTTTTTTTTTTTGAAATACCGTGGATATTCATAGAACATGAATGAATTTTTAGCTGGTGACATCACATTTGAAGAGGTAATCATCATCACTCATGACGTCATTATTACACTCAATTCATATCCAATCCGATTGAATAGATCTATTTTGCTTGAAAAACACCCAAATTTTTCACGATTGACAAAAATTAGATGTGAAAAGGTTAAAGTGAAGAGTATAAAGAAATAGGATAATTCAGGATTTTCCCTTGGCAACAAAAACATGGGGTCATTGTGACCCCCAAGTCAAAAATTATGGGGGTCATTTTGGAATTTGTGGGGGTCACAACAAAATGTAATCAGCCTAGACAAAAGCTACTATTTGTTAAACTATGTGTGTCTTTTTTGTGTTTTCTATTTACTGTAAATCTTTGTATACTGTATATATGTATTATTACATGGTGATAGATACATAATAACACCAGAGATTCTCTACATAGATGGAGCTTACAGCCTAGATGGCACCTTTTTTTTTTATAAAGAGTATCTGGAGAAAGCTTTATTTACGCCTGTTCTTACCAAGCAAATATGCTCTAGTTGCAGACAACCTGTCATATCTCTACGTAATTTTAATCTATCAAGGTATCATCATGACCACTAGTTTTTTGATGATGTACATTAGGGTTGAATTTTGAAGTTTGTGCAGCTTCTGTCTGTGCTAAAGGGTCATTTTGTTTTGCTTTTATTACAAAGACCATTTAATTGGTGAAAATAGCTTGTTGTTGGCCAGATTGAGAAGTCTCTATTCTTTTTCTTGATAAAGATTATCCATTTTGGCTGAAAATAAACTCTTTTCACCAATTAAACGGCTGTTTCCTGTATTTCGACACATTGGGCGCATTCATGCCTCTGTTTTCAACGAATAACGAAGTGTATCTCTTTATCTAATTTACAGTAAATCCTCCAGACCTTAAAATGTGTTTCTGGGTGCTCTTACAGGCATTTCATCGTCGGATCTTTGTTTAAGGGCTCTTCTTCCTTGCAGACAGCTAGAATGATGTCACTTTTGACAGAGCCATATTGTTTTCATTAGAGATCGACTGGTTTAATTTAAACCCGTATAAAGACAGACAGTATTCTAGTAAAATCGATACACAGTCCAGTGTTTCATCCCATTTTCTTTTCGTACTCCAGATTTTTCATCTACTCGCGATGTAACAGTGTCGTTAGTATGTAAGATCGTTAGTAACTCTTATTGTATTTGCGCGTCAACAATGACGCATTGTTAAAAAAATTGCGGGTCATTTTCCTTAGAAATGCATCAAAACGCACAAAATCGTGGGTCAAGGAAAACCCTGGATAATTGATTATTTTAGTGTATGATCAAAATTTTTTTCATTTCATGAAAAGCAAAGGCCATATTTTCATTCATGGCTTTGCTACTCATGAAAATATAGCCCCCGCTTTTCACTCGATGAAAGAAATTTTGATCATATACAGAAACAGACAACTGTCCTGTATTTCTCATCTTCCCACAATTTTTTCAAAACCCTTGATCGTCAGTGTCATGAAAACAAGGAAATGTTTAGTAAGCAGTTGATAGCTCTTTAACTCCTGATACACACACACAGCATATGCCTTTGAAAATATTTCTGTATAACATGAAAGTTTTAGCATGATAAAGGGTTCTATTCATGAATACATATAAAACATAGTGGCAGTAGAATATACTCTTTGCTATAAAGATTTTCTCTTTACAATTCAATGTTTTTGCATTTCTTTCTCCTGTATGTTCCAAAGAACAAATGCATGTACATACATATGTTTATAAGTTCATTAGTCTTCATAAAAATTTTAATGAAATTTTGCGCTTTGCAAACTCATAGCTCTGTAGGTAGTATATAGGGCTTGTAATCAGAGGGTCATTAGTTTAATTCCCCAGCTAGGCCATATTCTTTCAGAGCATTAATGATAGTCTTGGCAACATGATTCATTGCTCTCTCACTGCTGCACATTGTTTTAATCATGTGTAGGTTGGAAAGCAGTCAGAGGCTTAGAATGTTGTGCCATGTCCTGGTAAAAGAAACTCAAGGAAAGCATGGGTAGGTGCACTGGCTGCTGCGATACAGCTGAAATAATGTGAATACAGCATTTAACACTACACACAAAAAAAGCATCTAATTTTGCAGTTGGAAAAAATTCTGCAGCAGTTCTGTCTGCTTGCTGTGTTCCCTTGTTTCATGCTATCATAACCTGACATCATTTAACCCTTAGGGTGCCAAATATACCCAACAACATTTTCAGTGTACAAATAAAATCCAAATACTTACAATTTCTCAATTGCTTTTGTCTATAGCATTTCATCAAAGCAGTACAGTATAGATCAATGATCAGACTGCATGTTTTGTGCAGTCTGATGTTGGCTTGCATAGGCTGCTAAGGCAACTATAGCTGTGAAAGGAGCTTCAAAGGTCAGTCTATAATTCAAATGATCTATCATATTTAAATCTTAATTCTGTTGAAAATCTTTTGTTTTAATGTTTCAGATCTAGCACCTAAGCAAGTGAGGGTAAACTGTGTTAAGTAAGATACACCTTTTTTTCATCAACATATATGTATTTCTTTGCTGCACAAGTTAGATGCAATTTAATCCTTGACCATGCAAATCCATGCTTTTGAAACCTTGAAGAAAAAATGTTGAAAATTGTGTGCAAGCATTGCTTCTTTAATTTTCAACAAGAATATATCTTAATGTAAACATGAGTACATATATCTCTACATAAAAGCAATAATAACAGATTTTCAAATAATCATGTTCAGTTGGGTGGTTTAAAATTTTACCTAAAAAAATAAATGTAATGATTCATTCTTCTCTCTTAACATTGAACCCTGTTTTGCCAAGGCCTATGTGATAAAGCAGCCAGTGTCTTTGAAAGATTATAATGGAAATAAGTACTAAAAGAAATTCCAGGAATACATGGATAGGTGCAGTTGAAACTGTGATATAATTGACACGGTATTAAAGTGACTTTAAGCACAAAACAAAAAAATGGCATCAGACAACATTGAAAAAATCCCTTTAACCCTCCTTAGGAAGAGGCCTTTTGAAAACATCAAGGGAAAAGGACAAAATGGTGGTAACCAGCATTTTGTCCTTTTCCCTTAATGTTTTCTACCCTTCCACAGACATATTTCATAAATCGTGTAAAAATAAATTGTCATCTACAAATGCCTTCATTTTGGACCAGTGTGAAAATTTTGTTTGGTAAAGAGTTAAAAGTGGTCTGCAGCATGATAAATAAAGTTCTGCAGGACATGACTGGTGTTTTTTTTACTTTAATTTTTCCAGTCCTGGGGTGATTGTGACAGAACTACATAAACGTGGGGGAATGGATGAAGAAGCTTATGCAAAGGTAATGAATGAATCGTGACAACTTTTTGCTTGTAAAAGGACCAGTCTAACTCATGGTTCAGGCAGTTGTGTAACAAAATGGTCTTTATGGTTCCCTAATTATATGATGATTTGCATGGTACAATGCATCAAAGTGATACATTAAGCTTCCTTTTTCCTTAGCGCCACTAAATGCATGTTATTTAACCCTTTCGATGGATATCTTTTGAAAATACTTTGGAAAAAGGAGAAACCAGAACTTTCTGCTTTGTGTATAATGGTTTCTACATCATTCTAAATGACATTTTGTCCTTTGTATGTTTTGTTTTGGAAAAAGAGGAATTTCTTATCAGAAAATGGTTTTCATGGAAAACAGAAAAATATATTTTTCTTAAGTGCTTTTTTCCTGATTAATTAGCTTATGTCATGGCCTGTTGTCCGTCGTGCGTCCGTCCGTCCGTCCGTCCGTGCACCCGTCCGTCCGTCCGTGCGTTAACTTTTTGTTAAAACGTCTTCTTCTCTGAAACTACCCATCCAATTTTGATGAAACTTCACAGAAATGATCCTGCCATGGTCCTCTTCAGAATTTCTTGAAAGAATTTAATTCCTTCAAAAACTCTGGTTGCCATGGCAACAAAACTGAAAAATTTTGAAAATCTTTGAAAATCTTCTTGTCTGAAACCGTAAGGCCAAGGGCTACCAAATTTGGCATGTAGCTTTATCTAGTGGACCTCTACCAAGTTTCTTCAATTTATAGCCCTGGGGTCAAAATTGGCCCCGCCCCGGGGGTTACAAGTTATACATGGGCTTATTTAGGGAGAACTTTAAAATTCCTCTTCTACCTAGCCATAGGGCCTAGAGCTACCAAATTTGGCATGTAGCTTTATCTAGTGGACCTCTGCCAAGATTGTTCAAATTATAGCCCTGGGGTCAAATTAGGCCCTGCCCGGGGGTAACAAGTTTTACATGGGCTTATATAACAAGTTTTACATGGGCTTATATAGGGAGAACTTTAAAATTCTTCTTTGGCCTAGCCATGGGGCCTAGGGCGACCAAATTTGGCATGTAGCTTTATCTAGTGGACCTGTACCAAGGGTGTCCAAATTATAGCCGAGGGTCAAATTTGACTTCGCTCCGGGGGGTAACATGTTTTACATGGGCGGGCTTATATAGGAAAATCTTTCGCATCTAGCTATAAGGGCTAGGGCTATCAAATTTTGCATTTAGCTTTATCTAGGGGGTCTCTATCAAGGGTGCCCAAATTATAGCCCAGGGGGTCAAATGTAGCCCCACCCCAGGGGGTCACAAGTTCTACATGGTCTTATATAAGGAAACTTTAATAATCTACTTGTACATAGCCATATTTAGGCCTAGGGCTACCAAATTTTGCATGTAACTTTATATAATGGGCCTCTACCAAGAGGGCCCAAATTTTAACTTTGGGGGTCAAGTTTGACTCCACACCAGGGGTCACAAGTTTTACATTGGCTTTTATAGTGAAAACTTGATAAACCTGTGTCATGGATCACATATTTTACAGGGCCTTTTATTCAGCAAACTTGTTTTACATGACTTTTTATTGGGCAAGATTAAAAAATCTTTTTGTTTATAACCACACATTCTAGTTTCATATTGTAGGTCTGGGGTCAAAATTGCCTTCATTCCAGGGATCGCAAGTTTAACATGGGCTTCAAAATATTGTCACTTCAATTTAAACATTAATCAAGGGAAATAACTCTTTTTATGAAAGATAAAGTTCGTTACTATTTACCTCCCTTGATTATCAAGCTGCAGTGATACATGATTGGTGCTAGACAAGTTTTTTAGCTCCACTGGCCGAAGGCCAGCAGGCTTATGTTATGGCCCGTTGTCCGTTGTGCGTCCATCCGTATGTTAACTTTTTAGCTCACTTGAGCACAACGTGCTCAAGGGGAGCTTTTAGGATCACCTGGTGTCCGTCGTGCGTCGTGTGTCGTCAACAATTCTTTAAACATCAACTCCTCCTAAACCACTGGGCGGATTTGGACCAAACTTGGCTGGAATGTTCCTTGGAAGGTCCTCTTTAAAAACTGTTCACAGAATTTGATTCCATCAAAAACTCTGGTTGCCATTGCAACCAAATGGAATTTTTTAGGGAATTCTTTAAAAATCTTCTCCTCTGAAACCACGGGTCAGATTTTGAAATAATTTCACAGATATGCTCCTTGGGTGACCCTTTTTAAAAACTGTTCGTAAAATTTTGATCCGTCAAAAAATGTGGCTCTGGTGAATGGGGGCTTCTTGCACCATATAGAAATGAAGGAATTCTTCAAAATTCTTCTTCTCTGAAACCGCTGGTCAGATTTCGAAATAATTTCACAGGATTGTTCCTTGGGTGACCCTTTTCAAAAACTGTTCGTAAAATTTTGATCCGTCAAAAAACGTGGCTCTGGTGAATGGGTGCTTCTTGCACTATACAGAAATGAAGGAATTCTTTAAAAATCTTCTCCTCTGAAACAGCAGGTCAGATTTTGAAATAATTTCACAGGATTGTTGCTTGGGTGACCTTTTTCAAAAATTGTTCGTAAAATTTTGATCCGTCAAAAAATGTGGCTCTGGTGAATGGGGGCTACTTGCACTATATGGAAATTTAGAAATTCTTAAAAATTCTTCTTCTCTGAAACGACTGGTCAGAATTTTACTTAATAGCCAGTGGAGCGATACAGGGCCATCATGGCCCTCTTGTTTTATAATAGATTATAAGGTTGTTCTTGTAAAGTGGAACTGGGGTGCCTTTTATCAATGGTCATACCGTTATGAAAATCATAAAGTCAAAATTTATCTTGTGATGATTGTATGACAAAACTTACATTTGTTTCACTTAACCCTTTACCACACAATCCCGACTTTTAACGACCCTGAGAAAGAAGCCTTTTGAAAACATTGTGGGAAAAGGAGAAAATGCTGGTAACCAACATTTTCTCCTTTTCCTACAATGTTTTCTACCCTTCTCAAAACAAATTTCGATTTTTAAATAACACTTATTTTGTCCTCTGCAAATGCTTTCAATTTGAACTAGTCTAAAATTTTGTTGTTTGGTAAAGAGTTAAGATATTGCACAATAAGTGTAAGCAGTACACTCTCACAAGATTAGCTCTTTACCACACAATTCTGAGTTTGCTCGACCCTGGAAGAGAAGGCTTTTTTTAAACGGCATTTTCACCTTTTTTCCCACAATGTTTTCTACCCATTTAAAGACAACTTTCATAACTTATGCAATATTTAATTTGTCATCTGCACTTGCTTTCAATTCCAACCAGTCTACAAATTTGTTGTTTGGTAAAGAGATTAGGGTACAATTCTTACATATAGGTGACATAGAGGATATTTGTTTTTTTACGGTGAAAGATCGAAATTTATTTCATCGAGTGAACATCATCGGTAATATTTTCACGATTGGTGCAGCCACGAGTGAAAATATTACCGATGATGTTCACAAGATGAAATAAATTTCGATCTTTCACCGAAAAAAACAAATATTCTATTTATTTCATGCTTTTAACCCTTTCTGGGGGGAACTTAATCAAAATCCAGTACAGTTCTTTTTGGTTATTCCCCGTGGCGTACCCCCTCCGCATAGTAACGCATTACAATATTACGTCAAGGGCGAGAAATGTGAGGTAAATTACGTCATATTTCCATCTGGTTGTGAGGCACATTCATTTTACCTAGGTAACTAGTGCGTGGGAACAACTGTTTCTGCCTTCAATTGATAAGTTAGACTATAAAAATTGGTATTTTCACTGGTCGTAACCATGAAATATCGAAAAATATTTCACCGATATTTCTCGATAACATACCAGAAAGCATGAAATAAATGATTGATGATATGTCTCATGGTTAAAGCAGCCTATTGATAGTTCTACATAAATAAGTGAGCCTGTGACCATTGATGAAAGACAAACTTGATTCACTGTTGCCTAGTCAATAGCAATTCTTGCTTTAACTCTTTACCAAACGACAAAATTTTGTCCAAATTGGAAGCATTTGTAGGCGAGAAATTAAACATACATGTAGCTTAAGTGATTAGATTTCTTTACTGTGAGTAGTAAACATTGTGGAAAAAGGGGCAAATGCCGGCTACCCGCATATTGTCCTTTTTCCACAATGTTTTTAAAAGCCTTTTCCAGTAGGGTCATTAAAACTTAAGATTTTTTGGTAATAGGATAACTCATAACCTCATTGACAACATCTGTTTATTAATCACGTAGTTGTAATTTATTCATTTCAGTTTCTTGAACGAAGCAGTGCCTCACATCCTCTCGGCAGACCAGGTCAAGTAGACGAGGTGGCAGGGGCAATTGCATTTCTAGCGTCAGATAATTCATCATTTATTACTGGTGCACAGATTCCAATAGATGGTGGCAAGCATGCATCTTGTCCGCGGTAGAATGTTGTACATGTTTATGCCAAAATGCTGTATTTATATGCAGATGAGATGCATGTTTTAAACATTGATTCATTTTGTGATCCAATTTCATGACAATATTTTACATATTATATATTTAGAGATATATTTTACTGTTAGAATACACTTTTTCAATACCAAAAATCAGAATTAAAATAGAAGGAATTTCTGAGATGTTAATTAGATCAGTACATTTCAACTGCTAAAGAATTAGTACAAAATGACAGTTTATGTCATTTGCAGTCATTTTGTCTCTCTTTCATGGCAGACATTGGTTACCGGCATTTTCTTCTTTTCCCACAAAGTGTTAAAAAACCTTCGGCCTGAGGGTTGCAAAACACAGGATGGTGTGGTGAAGTTTTATATATCCACTTGGAAAAGAAGAGATTCAAGCCAGTGTGAAGAGAAAACTAAAATATTGTGAACAAGTTTATGCTTTGAAAACATGTAAACATTAAAAGTTTACCTCACATGAGTACATGTACCATGTGTTCAAGGTGAGACTAATTTTGATCATGGTGTGTTCAATTTTTACCTTGTGGGTACTGCCAAGGCCACATTTTTTTTACCCTTGCACTTGTGAAACATTTGTAGATTGTTTGTCTTGATAATATGTGAAACATGTGTAGATTGTTTGTCTTGATAATATCTTGGACCAGTTTGAAAATGGGTAGAAAGCGTAGGTTTCTAGGTCAAAATTAACAAAATATTTGACGATTTTTTTATACCTTATTTCACTCCCAATTCTCAGAAGATGAGGCTTGGCAATAGCTCGGGCTGTTTTGAAAACCAGTGAAATAGGATAATAAGTATGTGCATTTTTCTCAACGTTTGCGAAACATTGCAGAATGTTGGGCTCGAAAATATCTTGTTTTAAAATTAATTTGCTCAAAGATAGATGGACTCGGGTGAGCCATCCAGGGCCATCATGATCTTCTTGCTTTGTTTCTACAAGGAAAACGCTTTGGTTAATAGTAGTATTTTCTGACGGCGTGAATCGATGCCCTAACAGTCTATAATTTTATAAAACACAGTGTGAAAATGATTTAACTTCAACAATTATAGCTGTGGATTCCTCTTTTTTAGCTCATCTGAGGGCAAAATGCGTAATATGAGCTATGTATTGATTACTAGCCCTCCACTTCGCGAGTAAGTAGTCGAAGAAACTCCAGTAACTTACGGATTGGTTATTTGCCATTTTGGTATGACTGAAATTATGCTGAAAACCGCATTAAACACCAAGTCGAGAGAACAAGCCTCTTTGTCATATTTCTTTTACATGATTTGTGAAGTAAATTCTACAGCTTTATTTTTCATTCATTTGTTATATCTGCTGACTGGAAATATAAATAGTACCAGGGCCGAGGTTTGTACGGTTGATATTGCTTACAACGGCATTGGAACCCAAAACCTATTGTTTGAGAGTCAGTTGCTTTTCTAACACTCGTGATAGGACACAGTGGTATTAGAATTAGAGTGTCGGCCTCTCACATCAAAGGTTCCGGGTTCAAATCCCGTGATGAGCGGAATCAACCCAGCCACATCACGGCGCGAGTGCTGGTAAATGTTTCCAGGAGAGTAATCGTCGTGAGCGATTGATTAGATAAAAGGATTTTTTTTTCACAATAGATATAGATATAAAATAAGTACATGTATTTTTGATTTGAATTGTTTATAATTAAGTGTGCGAAAAGGAGCACGCAGCTGGAAATGCTGTAGTGTTTATTCTAAGAAGCTGCTGCGTTGTGAAGAATGGGTATCAAATTCTTGTAGTCATATAAAGGGACATAACTTCTCCAGGTATTTGTAGTAGCCAACCTGTAACAGCGAGTAGCCTCCCTTGCATTATTCATTCGAAAGCTTGGGAACTAAAAAAGAGAAAAGTAATATTTTCTATACATGATTTCTTAACAGTGCTCGTTGTGAAAGATCTTGAGGTAAGGCAGAAAAGTTAGGGGAAACCTGCAATAGAAAATTAGCGACAATGTTAAGTTATTGCTACGCCATGCAGAATAGCAGGAAATAGATTTTTCCTTCATCTTAGCTTTCACCATTACAATAAGTTCTATCTTTATACCTGTCTCAAACTTTGAAAAAGTGACACAAAAAAGAATGCTTGAAAGAAAGGATTTTGAGTGCTTGTTTCGGTACTGATACCAGAGATGTACATGTGTGAATAATGATTGATTGATTGAATGGTGTTTTACGCCGCTTCCAACACTCTTTCAATCATATCATGGCGACAGTTCACATATTCATGTATTTTCTGGTGTTTACAAGTACTAGGCTATGGCTCTAAAGCCTCTTGCCCAAGAACACTTCCACGAAAAACCCAGTGGGTTCAGTGAGGCTCAAATCTTGGGCCTTCAGGTCACGAGTCCTACACTTGACGACCGAGCCACGAAGGACCCCTGTGTGAATAATGGTACAGGAAATGTTTGGGAGAAATGTTTGACCGGTTGCTATTTAACGCTGTTTTCAACAGATCTTTTGCTATACATGTATCAACTACGACCAGTTGACCTACTCATGCAGCATTTGTTATCCGTCCTTCTGCTAAAACTCGGATAATACTATTTTAAACTTATCATTATTATTATTTTAGATAAAATTCTCATCGGACAGTGTAGATCCAAGATCAGACTGCACGTTCTGTGCAGTCTGATCTTGATCTACAATGTCCGCAAAAACGTCAGAGAGTTGCGCCTAGCAACCTAAAAGTTAATTGTGTCAGGAACTGATTCCATTTTTGTTTTAATTCGTGTGTGTGGAAAATTTTAAATTTCGAATATGGATAAAGACCAGAAAATCAAATCTGATTTTAGGCGTATATCGCTAAGTCGCTTGATACTACTTCATTCTGCGCTTTACCATACGACAAAATTTTAGACTTGTTTATATTGAAAGCGCCTGCAGACGTCTAATTAAATGTAGATAAAACGATGGGATTTGTCTTTGAAAGAATAGAAAAAAACATCGTGGACAAGGGAGAAATTGCTAGAAACCAGCCTTTTCTTCTTTTCCCACGATGTTACAAAAAAATTTTAGTTAGTTCTGCCTAGTGGTTATAGGATTCCATCCCGACTTAACGAGTCCATGTCTTTGCGATCCTGAGGAAGAAGGCCTTTGAAAACATCACGGGAAAAGTTAATAATTTTCTCCTTTTTCCACAATGTTTTATTGTCTTTCAAAAAGACAAATCCTATCATTTGAGCCACATTTAATTTGTCGTCTGCGAATGCTTTTAATGTATTGAAGTTTGTCGTCTGATCAGAAGTTTACAGGTACATGTATATCCGAAATGATGACTTGGTTGAAGGATTAAAAATTCACTGGATTTTCATTGAAATTCGACAGAATTTATTTGAACCATACTCTGTGAAAAGGGGGTTTAATTCAGCCGCAAAAAGTATCAACCCAGGTCAGCCTGCGCAGTCCGCGCAGGCTGACCTGTGTCGAAACCATTTTGCTTTTGCTAAATTTTGCTAAATTTTTGCGTGTCCAAGGACCATTCTAGCTCATGATTCATTTGGTTGTTAGACAAAATGGTTTCCATGCATCCTCGATTTGGATCATTAGATTATGACTTGCTTGGCATATTGCATCACAGAGGTGCATTAAAGCCTTTTTTTCCCAGAGCACGGCTCATTTATGAGCCACACTTTTATCGTCTACATTATAATCGCACAGGTTATCATTGGACATGAAGCTTAAGAATACGTTTTGAAAATGACTGTAAGGGAATCCATCGATGGAAAAGGAAGAACCAGTTTTGATTTTGTTCGGAAACTATTGCGGAAAAGGGATCACATGCGTGTAATAAGTAATCGTTCCTTTTCCTTCGATGTTTCCAAATACTGTATTGTATAGGGATGTGAAAAAGTTATGTTTGTGTTAAAGGATTAAACTTACGCTCATTTTATCACAAGAAACCTTAAAAAGTTATCAATATTCTAACATGAAACATAATTAAAATTTGTTAACTAAACTTCTATCGTGTTGCAATTTTTAGTAAATAAAAAAAAAACAGCCAGGCAACCACTGCAGTTTTCACTTTCATTCAATCAAAATGTTAAGAATGGTGTAAGGAAAGGAAAATATAAATTTTCGTGACAATGTTCAGGATAGGGTAACCTTCTTTATTTCCCAATTTAATATGGAAGCAGGTGTTCTGTTTGCAGGTTGTAATCTCGAAGCTGATTGGCTGAGAGGTTGCCAAACTTGTTTTTGGCAAGGTGGTTTTAGACAAGTCTCCTCCCTAGTTTATATTTTTTTTTTTTCAAATTTAAATAACCACCTCATATCCTTCAAGCGTCCTTTGAGTAGATCCACCCAAATTATGTAGCACTTTTGTGTTTAGTGCACTCTATTTCATAAGTGCATATATTATGTCATATTGAACGGAGGTGATGATGATGATAATGATTGTTGTTGATGTTGATGAAGTTGTTTTGTTTTAGATTTTGATGGACTGATCGTTTCTTAAACATACTTCTTAACTTAAAAGAGAGTTATTCTGTGTCTTTTTTATAAAGCTTTTACGACAATGCAGCTTTCCTGTGCAGCCTGATCTTGGGTCTACATAGTTTGTTTGTGAACTTTGACTAAAGTTTCCCTACATTTTCTGTTGAATTTTATTTGTAATCCTGGGAAAAAGGATTTTTTTTTTAAAGTTTGGTTTTGAAAGAGTCGGCAAAACTTACAGACAGCTTCTACTGCTGGTTGCCCCATAATTAATTGTTGGTAAAAGGTTTTCGGAATCTATCAAGTGAGACTAAAATCATCGCATTAACAGTCAATAAATCAAAATTTGCGTTTGGAAAACAAAACATATACCCATAAAATACCTCACTTATAATGATAAATTTGTTAAAAATCCATTAGTGTTACCCTCCCGACATTCTTTGCAAGCCACGCGCACGCTCGTGCGCATGCGTGTTTAAGTTTCAGCCCACTCTGAAAAAAACTCTCGCGAGATTTACTTATATGTCCGTTATCTGTCTCCAATCTGTTTGCACCTGTCGGTTTTAACCCCGTCGTAACTCTTGAGTTGTTTATCTTCTTTTGCAGACGACCTCTTTTAACTCTTTACCAAACGACACAATTTTGGACTAGTCCAAATTGAAAGCATTTGCAGACGACAAAATAAATGTGAATCAAAAATTGAAATTTGATTTGGAAAGGGTAGAAAACATTGTGGGAAAAGGAGAAAATGCTGGTTACCAGCATTTTCTCCTTTTCCCACAATGTTTTAAAAAATTCTCTTTCTCAGGGTCGTTAAAAGTAGTGATTGTGTGGTAAAGGGTTAACTCTTTACCAAACGACAAAATTTTGGAGTCGACCAAATTCAAAGCGTTTGCAGACGACAAAATAAATGTAGCTAAGGTGATGATGTCTGCCTTTGATATAGTAGTAAATTCATATTCTGTAAAAAAGAGAATATACTGGTTACCAGCGTTCTTCTTTTTTCCACCATGTTTTTAAAGCCGTATTTTTCAAGGTCGTCAAAATTCGGGAGTGTGTGGTAAAGAATTAATCCTGTACCAAACAATCCCATGTTTTAGCTACGGTAAGGAGGTAACTATTGGAAACACTTTGGGAAAAGGAGAAAATGCTGGTAATCAGCATTTTTTGCATTTTCTTGCAATGTTTTTTTTTTCCTTAATATCTTTTCAAAATAGATCTATAAATTTGAGCGCTGTTTGACTTGTCGTCTGCATACCCTTTCAATTCGGACGAGTCTCAAATGTCGCCTGGTAGGAAAAAAGAAGAAAAAATTATAAAAGAACGAACTGATCGAAAATTACAGTTTGCAGTCGACAAACTAAATGTGCCTTCAGTGATTGACTTTTCTTAAAAATGGTGCAAAATTCTGTGGTTAAAGGAGAAAATGCTTGTGACTCGTATTATCTCAATTTCCCACAATGTTTTCAAATGCTTTCCTCTTCAGGATCGTTAAAACTTTGGGATTGTTCATTAAAGAGTTTTAAAAAAAAAATCGACATAAGAACCGAATGGATCACTTTACGAGGAAAATAAAAGTAATCCACGCTTATAAATTAACCTAGATTAATTATGATTTTATTATCAATCAACTTATAAGGACATAGACATTTGAACCATGCTTTGAGAAAAGAAGGCTTAATGCATCTGTGAAAAGTATCGACTCAGGTCAGCCTGCGCAGTACGCGCAGGCTGACCTGGGCCGAAACTTTTCGCTATTTGTCAATTTTCTGCATGTAAAAGGACTAGTCTACCTCGTAATTCAGCCGGTTGCTATACAAAGTGGATTTTATGGATCCATAAAACTGTGATGACTTACTTGGTATCATGCATCACGTAAATGCATTAAATCCCCTTTTGCCACAGCATGGCTGATTTACTTACTTCATTCCTATTTGACCAATTTATTCTTTTCACAGGACTTTAGCTGAAATAAGTATAATAGTAAGCCATTAACCGAACTATCCCGTGTTCTAACGAACCTGAAGATCAATCATCTTGAAAACATTGTGGGAAAAGGAGGAAACTCTGGTTTAAAATCACTTCTCCTTTTTTTCTAGTATAGCTTATGGCTAGATAGTTAGAGCTTCGCCTCACCAAAAACTCCGCGGGAGACGATGAAAGTTATTGCGACTTGATTCTTCTCTCTCGCACCACTAAAATGGTTTTGACTTTGATTGAGTTGCAAAAAAAAAGGAGACGGAATTTTCGACACATCTCGTGTTTCAGGATGTAAGCAGTTGACTCTTTTACCAGAAGGCAAAATATTTGACTCTTCGAAATTGTTCGCAGACGGTAGCTGAGCCCCGGTAGCGCAGTCGGTAGCGTACAGGACTTGAGAACAGGGGGTCGCAGGTTCGATCCCCAGCTCGGCCAATTTCTTTCCGAGGATTGATGATGGTCATTTCGACAGGATTCATTCCCCTCTCGCCGCTGATCATTGTTTCGAAGATGGTTACGTGGGAAAGCAGCCAGTGGCTAGGAAAGAATATTGTGCGGAGTACAGGTGAAAGAAACTCTAGGAAAGCACGGATATCCATAGGTGCACTGGCCGCCGCGATATAACTGAAATAATGTTGAAAACGGCGTTTAACACCATACAATCAGTCGCAGACGGTATTGGTATTTGCCTCTGAGAGGGTAGAAAATAGGATGGAAAGTATTTTCAAAGGATTTCTACCGCAAGGCCATAGGCCTAAATCCTTTACCAAACAATCCTGCATATTGACCACCCTGGAAAAGATTGATTGATTGATTGTATGGTGTTTAACGCCGTTTTCAACATTATTTCAGTTATATCGCGGCGGCCAGTGCACCTATCCATGCCTTCCTGGAGTCTCTTTTAACAGTACTCGCCACAATTTTCTTTCCAAGCCACTGGCTCCTTTCCCACATAGCCATCGTCGGGACAATGGTCAGCAGTTGGAGAGGAATGAATCCTGTCGCAATGAGTATCATCAATCCCCGGAAAGAAATTGGCTGAGCCCCTGGAAAAGAAGGCTTAAGGCAGTAGACCCCTAATGGAAAACAGCTATTTCCACTATAATATTATCCTACAAAATTTGCTATAATTAAAAATAAGTATTATTGTATTACTTTAACCGAGCCACTTTTTCCTTTTTTTCCTTCTTAGAATTATCATTTATAAATCTAAAACCACTATATTCTCATTACGAAGGGAGATAATAATTACCTCCCTTTCAAGGAAACTAACAAAAGTATCAACAAATAATTTCAAGATCGACATCAAAGGAATTTCTGGTCGGTTAAAAATGTGCAAAAGTATTATATCAGTATAAATCCTTATTTATCAACTAACAAGAAATTTTACTCCATGTTGCACTAGAAGCGTTAGGGGTCTACTACCTTAAATGCATTGTGAGAAAAGGAGAAAATGCTAGTTACCAGCATGTTCTCCTTGCCCCAAAAGGTTTTAACCTTTCATTTCCTATCATTTGATACATATTGGCCGTGTTCTGGCAAAAGGGAGTTTAACGAATCTCTGTGATGCATTATACCAAGCAAGTAATCATATATTTATTGATCCAAAACTATCCATTTTGTCGAACAACCGGCTGAATCCCAAGGTAGAATGGTTCTTGGACATGCGGAAAATTTACAAATACAAATAACAAAAAATGTCGACCCATGTCAGCCTGCGCGGACTGCGCAGGCTGACATGGGTCAATATTTTTGCAGATCTATTAAGCCCCCTTTCTTTCATAGAGCTTGGCTCACATATTCTTCAAGAGCTTACAAAATTGACATGTCTGCTAGATTTGTAGCCTAGAAAAGAGCTAAATGAAGAAACTGTGTTGTAAAGGGGTAAATTAACAAAATATGCATAGCGTTTTGACAATGGACAATCAGCGATTTGTGTGGGGGTGTTTCATCAAAACTTGATGGGAAAAAAAGTTACATAACAATAAAAAATTTCTATCAATTAAAAATGAAATTTGCAGGAGCCGTGCATAATCATACCTTTGATTTAGTGTTTTAACCTTCAAGAAAGCTAAATACTGCAACAGAATGCTTGAGTCAGAGGAGATGACCGATTTTTGCAACGTTATAAAAGGAATGAAATGATCAGGCCAGAATCCAAGCTATGTTAAAGGGGCCTCTTTACATGTAAATCAATTTTTGTATAACATTGCTATATATCTTAAAACATCTCTTTCTCTGCAAGCCCATAGAAACTGAGTGGTTTCATATAAGTAAAAGGGTACAAATATGGCGTTTGAATGACAAGGCGGACGTGTTGCAATCTGTAACTCAGTCTATTTATATGAGATCAGATATGACGTCATAATGCTTATTTGAATACGATCCCACCGAATCAATATGTGCAATTGATTGTCACTCGCCACAACTCGGCCGATTCCGCACCAACATCTAACTTCGTCTGTATAATGGTCGTTTCCATTTGAACTGCCGATCACGTGATCTTATATATGGCGGCGCCACTGTAAGTCGTTTAGCAACGATGTGAAGTTATTCACATCTATCTATCCGTGGGTAAAAACTACAATCAGAATAGATAAACCACGGTAAAGAAATGAAAGTACGAATTGTTTGTTAACTGAAATATAGTTAGAAAGATTTCGATAGAAAATTAAGACTCAAGTGTTCTTTTTTATGAGAAGCCTTACAATTTTCAGAACGGTAAACCGGCGTATTTCCGGCGAAGAAATGTACCGTGTAGGTGCATACCAAGCTACCAGATTCAGCCAAGGGACTTGTTCACCGGATCACCAGAGGCATGCCGAATGAATTGATCGTTTGACATTCCCGCAAGTCTTTGAGAAGTACTGGCGCGAAAATAAATAAAGCACGAAAATTCATAATAAAACTCTTGACATAACTCTTTTTCTTATACTTTTCATTCTTATTTGAGAATGATATTCTGTGAAAGGGGGCTTAATGTATCTGCAAAAAGTATCGACCCATGTCAGCCTGCGCAGTACGCGCAAGCTGACATGAGTCAAAACTTTTTGCTAGTATTGGTCAATTGTTCGCAGTAAAAGGACCATTCTATCTTGTGATTCAGTTGATTGTTAGACAAAATGGGTTTTATTGATCATTTATTATTGGTTAGCTAGGTATTGCTTCACTTAATTCGGTTATAAAACACCGGAGAAAACTTGTGTAATTACAAAATATGACTAGCCCCCTTTAAAGCCTTTTTTAGCCCGCATAATAAATCTATTAAGCTTTCGGACAATGTAGATTTATGCATCTGATCTTTATCAGTTCTTTCCGCCCAATCAGTAAATCGTGATCAACATTTAAAAAAAAAAATATCAATTGACATTTTCATCTTAAAGCATAATGATTTCATTCGAACCATTCTTGTTACCTGATATCATTCCCATTTCCGCCCTGTTTTAGAGTATTTAAGGTGTCACACCACTGGATTTTTGCTTAATTGAAAATAGAGTGAAATTCACCATATTTGACCCTCTGCTGCACTTTTAGTGGCAATTCCAGTTTTAAATGACTAGTGGCCTACAAATAAAGCTAAAAAGCACCTCAACCGATTGCATTTTCTGCTTTTCTACCTCAACACAACTATTCTTGTAAAGTCACAGTGAAAAAAGGGCCCTTCTGTGTAGCAGACTGTGTTCCTTTATGTTGTCATAGGTAAAAAAAAAATAGTTCTCCAAGAAAAAAACAAACTTGCATTGAGTTTCCACAGAAATCATCAAGTCGATAGCAGAAACACAATTAAGATCTATCCTTTCATTTTCTCTGATAGTCCAGTGCTGCAGAAGTGCTTTCTGCCAAATTTTCGAACGGGACTACTTTTGACTGAGTATTACGACCCGGAAGGAGCTTGCAGTGGTGTGTCACCGTCAGGGACTACCAGTGGGCCTAATTAGATTAACACTTATGTCGATGGGCTTTTTAATACAGAAATGAGGTCAGCAAAGATTTTTTTAATACTTTCTACCATACGACTAAATTTTAGACGCGTCCAATTCCAAAGCTGTTGCAGACGACAGATTCAATATAGCTTAAATGGTGAAAAATGTCTTTATAGGGGTAAACAGTGTTGGAAAAGGAGAAAATGTTGTAATCAGCGTTTTGCCCCTTTTCCACACTGTTTTCGGAAGGTTTCTTCCTCAGGGTTGTTAAAACACGGGATTGTTTGGTAAAGGTATAACGCATTACTTTAACAAGCTTCCCCACCCTACACTAAATTTTATTTTGAAGATAAAATGAGCAATTTCTCACAGTGTGACAGGCAGTTAATCCTTTCCCGTAGATATTTCTAAAACAACTAAAAAAAAAAACACATTTTCATTTTCTTAAATTATTACTTCTTCTTTGTCGGTTATACTCGTAAGGCGTATGTCTTAAAATAGATCGTATAGTAATTTGTAAAAAAAGAACCCGAGAGACGCCACGATTAAGCAAATTTATGTCTTTTATAACTGTTTACAAATGATAAAATTTGAAAAGTGTCTCTATGGGCATTTGTCTTTAAAAGGTTAAAAACATCAAGGGAAAAGGAGAAAATACTGGTTACCAGCATTTTCTCCTTTTCTCGTGATGTTTTCAAAGACATTCTTCCACAGGGTCTTAAAGTCTCGGAGATCTTTTTGTTAAGGGTCGTGAATAGGTAATTTATCATTAAAGGCACGGGACACTGGGCCTTATATCACCTTATAAATACTACGAGAAGGGTTACTTAGCGACGACAAATGGTTTTTAAAGGCCCAGTAAAGGCCAAACTATCAAAGCAGGGGTCATAATACACTTAATCATACCATTTAAATGTATGAAAAATATTGTGGAGATGACAGTCTGTTATCGTGTGGTGGGGCCATATGTTAGTCGCTGGCAGAAAAAAAAAAGAATTTTAAAATCAGGCAAAAAGTAAACAAAAGACACAGCTACCTTGCAGGTTTTAACCTAGTTTTGAAATTAATTTCTCTGTTAGCAACTAACACTTCGACCGACTGTACAATGACAGATTGTCATCTTCACAATAATTTCCATACTTTTAAATGGTATGATGTAAATTCAAATGCATTTAAACACCCATTTTGTTTACTTTTGGGCTTAATTGTCACTTTAAAACTTGCATCAATTATATATGAGCGGCGCTAATGCAAGAAGTGATTTAATGCTTCTCCGTGATGCATCATACGAAGCAAGTCATCATATAATTATCTATCAATAAAAATCCATATCGTCAAGCAACATACTGAAACTTGAGTTAGACTGGTCCTTTGATAAGCAGAAATTGACCGATAGCAATAAGTTTCGATCCAGGTCAGCTTGCGCGGAGTGCGCAGGCTGACCTGGGTCAATGTATTTGCAGATGCACTTTTAAGTCCACTTGTCAAGAAGCATGGCTCATACTTTGTAAGTCTTCTTTCTTAAACTCATTATTGCCTCACGAAAAAAAAAGCTGAGCTGATCACTTTTTACAAATATTCGTGTTACATATACAAAACCAGTCTGCACAAGTTAAGTTTTGATAAACGAATTCATGTGAAAAATTGTAGCAAATGAAGATGTTGCTTTGGCTGTCAGAAGTATCACCTCTTATTTAGAATGGTGGAACTGTTTCATTCATAGGAAGGTTTAGACTTACTACAGGATCACACGTAAAAAAATCAAGGCATTTCTCATTTTCTCTTCCCATTATAGGTTAGTTATTGATTTGTCCATGGTAAGGGCACCGTGTAGGTTCCGATAATATCGCGCAGTCCCGCGAGACTTGTTCATTTTCTTACTAGAAATGTTCAAGAGTACTCGAAGATAGATAACTCTATCGGACTGGCAATTATAAATATTCAATCAGCTGCTGGATTCGGTGGTTTGAACAGTTTGTTTTTGAAGTTGTTTGTTATTGCACTTCATGAAAATTTAGTTACTGGAGAATAAGTTGACTGTTACTTCGTTTCAATGGTGTTTGACGCCGGAGTTTATGTTACCAGTACTTCGTAAAGTATTCCTCTCAAGCCACTTGCTATGGCTGCTTTCCCACCTCATGGTCTAAACGGTGATCAGTATTTCGGGAGAAATGAATCCTGTCGCAATGACTATACCATCAATCTTAGGAAAGCAATTTGGCCGACATGAGAATTTAAACCAGTGGATCCCCTTTTTTCAAGCCATGTGCCTCACGGACTGAGCTATTGGTCTCCACGGTTACCTTTAGCACACTTTCTACCTCCACCGTCAGGCCAAGTCCAATAGCGCAGTCTGTAGCTTACAGGTCTTGAGACTTTAGGGCTACTGGTTCAAATCCCCAGCTCGGCAAATATCCTTCGAAGGGTTGATAATAGTCATTGTGCCAGGATTCATTTTTTCTCACACCACCGATCATTATTTCGATGAAGTTTAAGTGGGAAGGTAACGTCACCTTGTGGCTTGAAAAGAATTTTGTGCAAAGTAATGCTAAGAGAATATCCATGAAAGCAGAGAAACGAGGGCTGTTAAAAAATACGCGGAAAAGTACTGTAATTCTCTAAAATATGGCTTGAATACAGCGAAACTGATACATAATGTAGACAAATTACTACTTTATTGAAGGTATAAATTTCAAATTAATATTTCTACATCTTGTAAAGATTTCATTATCGTTGAAGTGTACCGTAACCTAGATATGGTGAGTAGCCGACGTTTCAGATAATTACATATACATGTACGAAAATGTATGGAAATTATTGTGAAGATGAAATTCTTTAATGTACTGTAATATTGTTAAAGTAGAAAAATTAATTTTATAACCAGATAAAGGTTAAACAAAAGATGGAGCTACTTGGCAACATTTTACCTAGTTTCAAAATTTATTTTTGGCCATCGACTAAGACTTTGATTGACCGTAAAATATGAGATTGTCATCTTCACAATAATTTCCATACTTGACCTGGAGGCCCCGGATTAGAGACGCACTTGATCCATTGGGTCTTTCGTGGGAGTGTCCTTGGGCAAGACACTTCAGAGCCCCGCCCTAGTACAGGAAATGCATGAATATGTGAGCTGTCGCTGTGATATAATTGAAATGATGTTAAAAGCGGCTTAAAACACCATTCATTCAATCATTCAATCAACTATACTCTTAAATAAAGTGATTTAAATCTGAATGCATTTTCACACGCGCATTTCTTGGCCGCCACTGGATTTTTAACTCTCTCGGCGCCATAGGCGAAAACAGGGACTTTTGCGGACGGCATAGATCAAGATCAGACTGCACAGAACGTGCAGTCTGATTTTGGATCTATATCGTCCGCTTGTTTGGTCAAGCCTATGAGACAAAAGCCCTTCTGAATCTTAGGGGATGCTATTTTCAGGCATCGAAAAGGATTGAGTTTATATATTTGGCGCCGAAAGACTTACGTAAGCGCCAATCAGCTTGCTCATGACAGATGCTTGCTGGGTAGATGTACATTTCAATGAAAATTCCTTCTCTCGGTCGCCTTATCTTTCACTTAACCCGTTTCCTGCTTAATAAGTTTAATGAAACTTTCAAGCCGATAGTAAAAACCCAAATAATGTTATTTCAAACTTATTTTTGGAGAAAAAATATCTCCTTATCGGACAGTGTAGATCAAAGATCAGACTGCACGTTCTGTGCAGTCTGATCTTGATTTACACTGTCCGCAAGAGGTCAATGAGTCGCTCTTAGCAGCTTAACAGTCAATACAGGCTGTTTTCTTACTTAAGGTGCTCACTAAGACGGGTTTTACTGTATTTGCATATCATTTGGGAAGATGAAACATTTTCGAACAAAAATACATGTTTTCAAAGAGTTTAATTATGACAAAAATAGACATCCACTTTACTATTTTAAATGAAAAAAGGAATAAATAAAAAAGGAATAAATAATACATCATAATTATGATGGTATATAAACACGTTATTGTTACTAATGTTAGTATAAATTCAAAGCATTATCATCACTCATCGACTATAATTTGCCCGCAATAATCGGGAATGCCAGAAAGCATGGTAGATCTCGCCTGGGTCAAGGCGGCAATAATCTTTTTTATTTCTTCGTATCACACACTCCTAATTGCGATTTTCTCATGATATTTAGCAGCTATCTTTGTATCGCTTCCGATAATATATAACGATTTTTGTGATTAAGTTATGTCCGAATATACGATATAAAAGGAAAAAAAATACTGGACTGGAACCAAGGCTAGGAATTATCCACATCATATAGGTAAGCATAATGCAATTAAATTATCCTAATTCAAATTATTATATCAGTTTATGATCAAATTTGACGCATGGAGACAACTGTATTCTTCTTCCAAACCGCTTACGAAAACATTGTAGCAAAAGGAGAATTGCTCGTTACAAGCAATTTCTCCTGTTGTCTCATGTTTTCGTGCTTTAATGTATATGGACCATGCTATGTGAAAAGGGGATTTAATGTATCTGCAAAAAAAGTATCGACGTAGGTCAGCCAGCGCAGTCCGCGTTTTTACATTTGGTCAATTTTTTTGACAGTCTACCTCATGATTCAGTCGGTTGATAGACAAACTGGATTTTATGGATCCACAATTATGCAATCACTTGCACGGTATATAATGCAAAGCGGGGCTGCATTAAACCCCTTTTCCAAGGGCATGGCTCGTATTTTTCTTTTATTCTTTAACAATTTATCGCTCATAAAGCCCTTCTTCAAAATGTTTAGGTGTATGAAATTTTACCTGGCAAATAATGGTTATGCTCTTGGGAAAAAAAAAAACTTAAACTACTAAATAAACGATCATTTGGATTGGAGCGAGAACGCTTATAGAGCACAAAGCGGGACTGAAACAAATCTTTGCCGAAAGATACCATGTTTAATGACCCTATGGAAGACAACAATGGACAACATCGTGGGAAAAAGACAAATATCTGATATTCGGTAAATTCTACTTTTTCCAAGAATGTTTTCTAATCTATTATAGACAAATCCCATCGTTTTAGCCGTATCTGTTTTGTCTGTTTGCAAAATTACTACCGAAAATTTTATTGTCTGTTTAAGAAAAATGAATTCAGCACGCTTGCATTACTTGAGGCGTGGCGCAACGGCATATCGTCAAGGGGCGGAGCTTAAACGATTCTGGCACGCGTCCCCAATAAAAGTTTATGTAAATAAATATCTCTCTCTTTTTTTTATTTTCATAAAAAAATCATTTTTATGTGAACTCACCGAGGTATGACTAGATAATTTAAAACCACGTCGGATCATAAATAAATGAACCTCAACCCTGTACCACACAATCCCGAGTTTTAACGACTCTGAATAATAGAACTTTTGAAAAACGTTGTGGGAAAAGGAGAAAACGCTGGTTACCAGCATTTTCTCCTTTTCCCACAATGTTTTTTACCCTTTCACGGACAAATTTCATCATTTGAGCCACGTTTAATCTGTCGTCTGCCGATGCTTTCAATTTGGACCAGTCTAAAATTTTGTGGTATGGTAAGGATTAATTTATTCAAAGGGAATAAGACAAACACTGAACATACGTGATATTACCCTTATTGCGTTGAATTAATAAATCGAGCCTTTTCAACTAGCAAAGAGAAAGCCGAATTTCTGTTTCAAGGTTGTTTCTACTTTCTTAACAAAGAAGCGTGCAGGTTAGATCTACCATCAGACTGCATGTTCTGTGCAGTCTAATCCTGTCCGCGAAAGCAATTTAGCTTTGATCTAGCGCATCGAGGGGTTAGCTATTTCAGCGCAAATATACTGTATTAACTTAGACTCGACCTGTTTCGACCACAGAAAGTATTATCTACTGAAACCAAGAGATATTTTTATTCAATGGTCTTGACTAAACAAGCTGACGGTATAGATCAAAGATCAGACTGCACGCTCTGTGCAGTCTGATCTTCATCTATGCCGTCCGCGATAGCCCCTTTTTCACCCGCAGTACTTAGCCTCTGTTTTTACCTATGGCGCCAAATATGTTGAATTTAAATATACCATCAGAAAACGACTGTTTTTATCTTGCTGAAATCTCGCTTAGAAACACTTTATCGAATAATATATCCGCTGATTGTTGTTTTGTCGATGGTTATATGGAAAGCTGCTAGTGGCTAGGGAAGAATAATGCTCGAAGTACAGTTAAGAAGAAACTCAGGAAAAGCACGGATAGGTACACTGGCAACTGCAATAAAACTAAAATAATGTTAAAAACGGCGTTAAACACCACACCACTCAACCAACCATTGAACAATTCCTGCATTGAATTTCGTCACTATGTATTTCTCAGTATTTATATGCTACACCTGTTTCAAATTGATAATCAGCATTTTACAAGAATTATTTCAAAGTCTTAGAACTGCTGCAAACTTGTTATATGAGGAAATGAGTCAAAAATGCCCGATCGGTTGCCTCTGGTCTTGCTCGCTATCTTACCGAATCGGTTAGTATTAGGCGAAAGGTACTTTTACAAACAGCATTCGATTTATATAAATCATTATGAAATGATAAAGCTCTCTATCAAGCAACAAAGTACCAGACTCGACCGAATTGAAAGCATTTGCAGACAAAAAATTAAAGTGTGGTGAAATAATTGGTTTTGTCTGTGAAAAGATAGAAAACGTAGTTGAAAAAGGAGAAAATGCTGGTAACCAGCATTTTCTCCTTATTCAACTATGTTTTCAGAAGCGTTTTCTTGGCCGTTGAGAAAAATGGTTATTTGTTACTTAAATGCGCTAAAATGTTTCTGAAACATTTCCTACAAAGGCGCCAGCAGGCAAAAAAAAACAGCTCTATCCCTGCTCAAATTAGTGATTTTCAATTATCGAAAAGGTTATTTTTTATCACAAGTGTTCATGCCTATAAAGGTATAAATCGCATATCTAAAGGTCAACTATTGTCCCATCGTCCTCGAAGTAAAATGGCAGCATATGGAATGAGTTTTTGCATGTATGTTTGGCGTTTACCGTTATTTTCAACATTATTTCAGTTCTATCGCAGCGACCAGTGTATCTATCCATGTTTTCCTGGAGCTTCTTTTATTAATACCTCGCACAACATTCCTTCCATAACTGGCTGCTATGATGAGCGACTATGACTGCTAACTGGTCGAGGAAACTGGTTGTCGGCAATGAAAAAGACTCGACCTTTTCAAGCCGAAATTTATATACAGGTACCTGACTAACACAAAACTAGCTTTCCTTTACTATATTGCAGCATTATTGGTATTATGTAACTGAAATAATTGTTAAAATAGTGGAGGATATGCCCCAAGATCCTACTGCATCATCTACCCGTATGTGCAGTCCGATCTTGGTATACAACTGCCGTATATATCATATATGCACGACAGGCTATGAGTTTTAAAAAAGAAATCACGTAATTGCTATTACCACAACGTGATGCAAATTTTGACTTCACGCTTCACAATATCAGCGAAAATTAAAATGACAGTTTATGTAAAATACGCCACGTGCCCGTATAACTTTCACCGCAGAAAATTATCCTCCGTTTACATACTGAAATTGCCTTATTTGGGCAAAATTTAGAATGCAGGTGTTTGAAGTCGTCGTCTCGTGGTCCGCCATTTTTTATATCTGTCGTTTTTTACTCATTCGGATGACTTTGTCTTCACCTGCAAGTAAATAAATATTCAAAAACGTAAATCAGTATATTTCGTCACTTGACAAATTTTAACTCTTAACTCTTTATAAAGAAAACAAAATTTTAGACTAGCCCAAATTGAAAGCAGATGCTGATGACGATTTCAATGTGGCCCATGTAAGATAACTCTTCACCAAACGACAAAAATGAAGACTTGTCCAAACTGAAAGCAATAGCAGATGACAAGTGAAATGTGACTATTATGATGATTTCTGCCTTTGATGGGGTAGAAAACATTGTGGGAAAAGGAGAAAATGCTGGTAACCAGCATTTTCTCCTTTTCCCACAATGTTTTCAAAAGGCTTCTTTCTCAGGGTCGTTAAAACCCGCGATTTTTGTGGTAAATTGTCTTTGAAAGGTTAGAAAACATTGTGTGAATAGGGGAAAATGCTGGTTTCTAGCATTTTCTCCTTTTCCTCACAATAATTTCAAAAGCTTTTTTCCTCAGGGTCATTAAAACACATCATTGTTTGACAAAGGGTTGATGGCAGAAAACCCAGGTTCGTATTCTTTTTTTTTTCTTCTAATGTTGGACCATATAGATCAAGACCAAACTGCACAGAAAGTGCAGTCTGAGGCCAGTTGTTCAGTCGGTAATGCAGAGCGAAACTGTGGGTTATGCGTTCGAATATCAGCTAGGTCGAATTGTTTTCGCGGATTGATTGTAGTCATTGCGAAAGGCTTCGTTCCTCTCTCAACGCTAGAGATTTTTTCGTCTTTGTTTATGTGGAAAAGCAGCCAGTGGCTTGGAAAGAGCGTTATGAGCAGTACTGGTAAAAGTAAGCACCGTGGATAGGTGCTCTGGTTCCCGCGATATATCACACATATTTACATATTGATTTTCCTAGAAATCCATGAAAAAGCTACAAATCACTTGAAAGAGAACTGTTCAGATCGTTGCTTTCAGACCAACGTTCAAAAATGTATTTTCACTGAACTGAACAAGAGCGTTTTACAAAGAAATTTCTTCCATGCATGGCTCAGCACCCGTTATATCTTTCTGCCGATTCTTTTGGTGATTATAAAAAGGGCTTTAACCCTTTACCTGCTGAAAAAAGTCAAATGAAGCTTTCAAGCCGATAGTAAAAACCCGAATTTTGCGATTTCAAACATATTGTTTGGAGAAAAATAAATCCTTACTTGGACAATGTAGATCCAAGATCAGACTGCACATTCTGTGCAGTCTGATCTTGGATCTACATTGTCTGCAAAAGGTGATTGACTCGCATAGCAGCCAAAGTGTTAACATTCACTCGCTCATGCCCGGATGAGATGTGCAACGTCTGATGTATGCCTTGTGTTTTTCTACCATTCTTTGTATCGTATCAGAACATTGCACAGACTGTATTTTCCTTTTAATTTTAGAACTTGCCTGTACCATAGATAAAAGGTGGTACAAAGTATGGTATAATAAAAGATAAATGGCCAAATTTAGCAGTAACCTTTCTAATTTTCAATGATGTTTTAGATTTCAAAGGAACGTAAATGGTTTCACCAATCAGAAACTGTGTCAATTATACATCAATACTAGTAACTAACAAATGCAATATAAAACGATGGATTGATAAGAAGTCTGAATTTCTTAGATAAATCGTACACACTGTGACGTACATGCAAGTTGAATGCCTCAGCTGACTGCGTAATAAAAAGGAGTAGTAATGCATTTTCCAAGGTGACATACCCGGTATAATATACCTAATGCACGCCTCGTTATGAATGAACAAATTACATATCATCACAATGAAATGAAGCTTAAAATAAGCAATGCTCTGTGAAAAAGAGGGTTTAATGCAGCTGCAAAAAGTATCGACCAAGTCCGCGCAGGCTGATATGGGTCGAACCTTTTTGCTATTTGTAATTTCCTGCAAACTATTCTACCTCATTTGCTCAGTTGTTAGACAAAGTGAATTTTATAGATCCATAATCATGTGAGGACTTACTTGGTACAACGAAACACGGATATGTATGAAACCCCTTTTGCCAGAGCATGGCACAGATGTATAACCCATCCACATGAACAGCTGATGAGTAGCTATACGGATCAAAGCCGACTAAATAATCTCATGGTGTAAGCATAGTTAACAAGAGGGCCATGATGGCCCTGTATCGCCTCTCTGGCTAATATGTACAAACGATAGACACCAAATATTAAAATTCTAGGCCAAATGGTTGCGAACAAGAAGACTTATAAAGTTTTCTCTTTAAACGACCATGTGAAGGTTGTGATCCCAGGGTGAGGCCATTTTTTGTCAATAGAGCTAAAATTGATAGAATCCTGGTAGAGGTCCACAAGATACAGATCTAGGCTGTATGGTTTAAAGGAAATCAAATTTTCCTACATATGAAACCCATGTAAAAGATGACAGGTGGGGCTTTTTCGATTCAAGGGCTAAACTTTGAACAAATGCAGAAATGATCCATTAGATGAAGCTATAAGCCGAATTTGGTAGCTATAGGCCTTACGGTAAGGAACGAGAAGATTATCTTAAGTTTTGACTATGTAAGTCCATGTAAAACTTGTGAATCCCCCTCCCCCCGGACGGCGTAAGTTTTGGGCCTTGGGCCATGATTTGAAGAATCTTAGTAGAGATCCATAAGGTGAAGCTACATGCCAAATTTGGTAGCCCTAGGCCATATGGCTTAAAACCAGAAGATTTTTGTAGTTTTCATTATATTAGCCCATGTAAAACTTGTGACTCCCGAGCCCAGACCAATTTTGGGTCCAGGATTACAATTTGAAGAACCCAAGTAGAAATCTATTACATGAACCCATATGTCAAATTTGGTAGCCCTAGGGTATATGTTTTAAAACCAGAAGACTTTTAAAGTTTTCACTATATAAACCTATGTAAAACTTGTGACCCCCTGGGCAGGGCCAATTTTTGAAGACGTCCATTAGATTAAGCTACACGCCAAATTTGTCAGTACTAGGCCCAACGGTTTTGGACAAAAAGATTTTTTTTTTTTTAAGATTTTCAATATTTTTAAGTTTTGTTACCATGGCATTCAGAGTTTTTACAGGAATCAAATTCTTTCAAGCAATTCTGAAGATGTCCACTGCAGAATCATTTCCGTGAAGTTTGGTCAAAAATTGGGTGCGTAGTTTCAGAGAAAAAGATGTTTGAAAAAAGTTAACGCACGGACAGACGGACGCACGACGGACACAGGGCCATCACATAAACTCGCTTGCATTCGGCCTGTGGAGCTAACTAGACGTCATTTACACATAAATGAATAAGTAGATAAACTAATGACTATAGTAAGGAAAAAAGTCACAGAACAACGGAACAGCATCAATGCTTTGGTAGTACAATAGAGAGAATACATCTGAGACATGATCTGTGAAAAGGGGGTTTAATGCATCTACAAAAAGTATCGACCCAGGTCAACCTGCACAGTCAGTGTAGGCTGACCTGGATCGAAACATTTTGCTATTGGTCAATTTCCTGCATGTATACGGACTATTCTACCTAATGATTCAGTCATTTGCTCAACAAACTTGATTTTATGGATCCATAGTTATGGAATAACTTGCTTGGTTACATGCATCACAGAGATGCATTAAACCCCCTTTTGCCAGGACGTGGCTCATTTCCAGATTAAGGAATCAAGTAATTTGTCTGCACGAGCAATTAGCAAGGCTATAGGCTGACATTTACAAAGTTTTAGACAATTTATTTTTTCACCGGAAGCAAAAAATGGTATTTAGGAGTGGTAAATAAGTTCGTTCGGCACCTCTACTCCCACAACTGTACCGAAACCTGTCATCGTGAAAGGTGAAATCTCTAAAACAAAAACCGTCTTTTATTTTTCATAGCATTCAGCTGGCGGAAATCAGGACGACTCCCTGGAGCCAGCGATAGACACGCTAAACTCTTTACCAAACGACAAAATTTTAGACTGGTCCTAATTGAAAGAAATTTGCAGACGACAAATTAAATGTAGTGCACATGATTTGAATTATCTTTGAAATGGTAGAAAACATTGTAGAAAAAGGAGAAAATGCTGGTTACCAGCATTTTCTCCTTTTCCCACAATGTTTTCAAATGGCCTTATTCAGAGTCGTTAAAACCTGGGTTTGTGTTCCAAAGAGTTAGAATTGTTGCACTTTTAAAAGGCTTTTGTCGGCTTTTAAACCCTGAAATAACAGAAATACCGGGACTCGGCCCCTCAAAAGTGCTGTGTTTTGTTCATTCCACCATAATGACACATGTTGTGAGATTTACTCTCCCTTTTCGAGGCTATATATAATGCCGAGGATTTTTCGGTCCGGAGTTCCGGTTAAACATGGTTGCAATAGCAGGCTGTTTACGAAATTAGTACACAAGGAAAAGAAGATACTAGGATATTAGAAAGTTTAAGAAGAGCCAACTCGCTGGACAAAGAGGTCAAATCTGCGGAGCTCTGCTTTCAGACACTGATTAACTGCCTCTTCTCTCTTTTTCACTTCTATTGTGTCAGTCTCTCTCTCTCTCTCTCTCTCTCTCTCTCTCTCTCTTGTTCGTTATATGTCTCTTTAAAAAAAAAATTATCGTCTGTTAAACGTAAGGATTTATAATAGAGTAAAGTCTCAACTGTTCGAACTTTGCTAGTTCGAAAATATTTAATGGAATATTTTGGGCTGAAATTGGTTGCCTTAAGGGAGTTATATGACATTTTTGCAACACGTAAAACTAGGACAAAAAATACAGAGATATTTCCTAAAATCGTGAATGAATGATCTCAGCATAAACTTTGTACTCACAAGCGATCAAATAATATTTTCAGACTACGCATACCTTCACGCCACAGGCGTTTGATTTTTGACATGCCTCGTTCTCTTTAACTTACAGTGTTAGGTTATAGAAGGCGAAGTTTGCAAAAATCCAAGTGCCTTTGCCCCACGCCTCGAGACCATAAAACTGAAGTCTTCGTCTAAATGGTCGTTTTGCATATAACAGATGTATAACAAAGATAATTGAGCGATGCTCTGTAAAAAAGGGGTTTTAACACATCAGAAAAAAAAGTACCGACCCAGGTCAGCCTGCGCAATCCGCGCAGGCTGACCTGGGTCGAAACTTTTTGCTTTTGGTAAATTTTCTGCATGTCCAAGGACTATTCTACCTCATGATTCAGCCGGTTGTAATATTAATAACATTTTATGGATCCACGATTATGTGATGACTTCCTTGGTATACTACATCACGGATATGCATTAAACCCCATTTTGCCAGAGCATGGCTCACGCAAATAAAGTACTCGATTACTTATGTTATTAAAATTTTGATTTATATGTCAAGCAGACCATATCAGTCTCAAATTATTTCTTTGGGCTTTACCCCATATGTAAGTCATTTCAGTTATTGACTGCTTAAAGCAAACAAACCCATGTTTAAATGAATATGAGGGAATAGAGCATTTGAAATCATCGTGGGTTAAAGGAGAAAACGCAGGTTACAGCATTTTTATTTGTTTCTCCAACAATATTGTTTACCTGTTCTAGAATAAATCGCGTCATTAAAGTTTGACCTATTACAAAAAAAATCCACACTTTTAACGACCACCGCGAAAGAAGGCTTTTGAAAACGTTGTGGGAGAAAGGAGAAAATGCTGGTAACCAGCATTTTCTCCTTTTCCCACAATATTTTCTACCCTTTTTCAAAACAAAATTCATTTTTTGAGTCGGGTCTATTTTGTCCTCTGCAAATGCTTTAAATTTGGACAAGTCTAAAAATTAATCGTTTGGTAAAGAATCAAATCATGGTTTTTTTTTTTTGGGGGGGGGGGATTACTTTCAATATGGACGGGTCTAAACTAATATTGTCTGGTCAAGAGTTAAACAGCTGGAGTCCGAATACCCATTTTTCTTAAATTTTTGTGAATCAGTCCACTACACTATATCCACAAATGCGTTTTGTATTGCTTACTCGTGACTCTAATTTATTTAAAAAAGACAGCGTACCCTAAAACTATGAAATAACTAATATATGTATTGGGGCTTGCTATAGGCTGAAAATGTACAAGTAAATGACGACTTTAAAGTTCTTGTTTGCAGAGAAATCTTACCTTATCGGACAGTATAGATCAAAGATCAGACTGCACATTCTCTGCAGTCTGATCTTGATATACACTGTCCGCAAAGGCGCAGTAAGCCGCATCCAGCAACATTTAGGTCAAACTTGCCTTATACTTCGAGAGAGTTTATTGGCGAACTAAGGGTCTGGCTATATAAAGTACAAGTACTTGTAATAAAAATCAATTATGCACAAAAA
Organism: Hippopus hippopus; assembly: GCA_946811185.2. Lineage (NCBI taxonomy): Eukaryota > Metazoa > Mollusca > Bivalvia > Cardiida > Cardiidae > Hippopus > Hippopus hippopus. The sequence goes on along the minus strand of OX328101.1, from coordinate 5,700,106 downwards.
TTGCTGACAGTTAAATATTCAATTATTACACTTAAAAACGAGAAAATGAAATTCAATACTTTTCAGTAGTCAACGTACCACAACCATATATGGTATAGTCATTTTTTTTATTATTATTATTTCTAAAAATCCTACCCTGAAATTTTAATCGTGAGAATGTTTTCGGGTTTCATTCAGAATTGGGTTCAGTAACAAGTCTCATAAGTCTGTCTACAGTTGCTCAATAGTAAGGCTTGCTTAAAGGGGGTTATTCTGAATTTGTATTTCAAACCAAACTTCAAAAATGTTTTGTCACTAAATGATTTTAATTAAGTAAGACAATGACTGACACATCGTCAACAAATAAGCAAGAGACGTGACAGGCAAATACTATATATGTTCTAATGATAATGGCGCTTCCTTAATAGGATACGTAGCCTCTTAAAGCGGCCTTTTTAAGACCTTTTTTATGTAAAAAAAAAAAATTTTTTTTTGTAAAACACTGAAAAATACAACAAAATATACGTTCCTTTGTAACCGGAAGGAATCTGGACCGTTATATTGAGCAAAAAGTGCAGTTTTTGCCTTTAAAGATGGGACGATCGTTATGCAATCGATAAATCTATTTCATGAGACCACATATGACCTCATCGTCCTTATTGGAATACGATCCCAGATATATGATCTATGCGTGTAATTGATCATGTGGTATTCCCCAATCGTGCCTTTACGAAAATGGCGTAAAATCTGAAAGTACTTTAATAGACTACGAATCCCCATTACAGTCATACGATTACGACTTTTTTTCATCAAAGTAACGTGATATCGTCCCTCGTAAAATGATTTCATCCCTCGGAAAATGATATCGTCACTGTAAAATGATATCGTTACAGAGAATGTTTTCTGCGCTGTAAAAATGAAATCGTCATGTTCAAAAATGATATCTTACTGTAAAAGTATGATATCGTCACTGTAAAAATTATATCGTCACGAAACAACGATATGGCCACTGTGATAATGATATCGTCACTGAAATAATGATATCTTCACTTTTAAAAATATGATAGTGTAACTGTAAAAATGACATTTTGCTGTTAGTATGGTATCGCCTCTTTAAGAATGATATCGTCACTCGTGAAAATACACTGAAGCTCAGGTACCTGCTGTTACTTTTATTAGACTATGATGTTTCATATCTAATTCATATCGCCTGGATCAAATTTCCTGCAAATATATTTAGCAAAAAATGCAGTACATGTATTACAAAGCGCGCCATTGTGCACGTTTAAGGATAGGAAAAATCAAGATCAGAATGCACAGAACCTCCAGTCTGATCTTTAATCTACACTCTCCTATTTAGTTAGAATTCTCCAGCAGAATGAAATTTGAGATTGCAAAGTTTAGGACTACTGGCTTGAAAATTTCATTTAAATTTATGAGCAGTTTAAAGGTCAGTTCTTGTATATTTCTTCCAATCGAAATAGAGATGGAGGCGGAATATTCATGTAGGAATGCAGGTCGTAAATTATGTCCATGTATGATTCATCGAAAATTTGGTCAGCATTTTTCATCCTGTCAGTCATTTCCTCCGAGTGATTTTTTTGATGTACAATTGATTTCGAAAACATTATGACAGATGTGAAATGCCCGAAACGAGTAATTAAACATTACCTAAAATTACTTTCTCTACATCTTTGTAATAATGTACTGGTTGTGCCCGTCTCGTCATTCTGTAGACATTTTGCAATAGTCCAATACTGCACACGGAGGGGTGGGTGAGAGTAGGTCAAGACTGGGCAGCACACTGTATAAAATCTTATGTTGAACCTTACTTATCAGTTTCTTTGTTTGATATTCTCGCCAGAGTAAATGTGAAACAGTACTAATATTGGTTTCCCATTTTAATGCTGGAAAATGAGCATTTTGTCAATTTGGCACGGTATAGCTTTATTGACCCAGTACTAAAATATCTGCCAAGTTTATCTGACCCTTGTGAAAGAGCTTTTGAAAACGCCATGAGGAATTTGTCATTTTCCAACTATGTTTTCTATACTGTCAGATACATATTTCATCATTTGGGCCAAATTCAATACGTCCTCTACAAAATGCTTTCAAAATGGACGAGTACAAAATTTTGTCGGCTGGTAAAGACTCGAGTATTTGTAAACATAAGTACATTTAAGGAATGAAGAGAATTTTATTTTTTTCATGGAGGTATGAAAAAAAAAACCTAATCACACTGTATGAAACCGCGAAGCGGTTTCATACAAAAGTGTGATTAGGTATTTTTTTTCATACCTCCATGAAAAAAATAAAATTCTCTTCATTCCTTATAATTTAATATTACAGACAACATACACCCACGGAAATAATTCAAACTGCATTCATTTTCTTTATTTTTAAATCTACCCTTGGAGTTTCTAAAGCCCCTTCCACACATATTTGTATGGCGCAAGAATACAATAGGGAAGCAGTTTTCAGATCCCCAATACTGAAAATTAACCAATAGAACGAATGTAAATGAACACAGCAGTGTGTAGGACCCGCAAAAGCAACTTTCAGCAAAAGCAGTTCCGGCACAACGTGATTTTTTTTCATGGAGCTATGAAAAAAAATTTTCAGCCAATCAGAATTTGCCAATGTTCATGAAAACAACTGATATTAAATTATACTGTCATAAAACTACAAATCTCCGAAGTTAAACGTAAGTATCATGCTGATTTTGACAGGTTTTTAATCTTTCTCCTGAATAAATCCTTCCCTCTGAGAGGAGAACCACTAGAAGCCTTTGTGTCTTCAGAGCTAAGGATCAGACTTTCTACAACGCGTTGGTCTGATCATGATCTACGCTACTTTACTCACAACGTTGACTAGAGTTTTTTTTTTTATACTTTAATTTGTTTAGAAGATGCTTTAAACCAATTCAATAGAATTTAAGTAAAATCACGGAGACAGTTCGCTTAAACATGTGTTTCCTGGTCTTTGCAAGTACATGTACTAGGCTTTCAGACTCTGCAGCCGCTGACTTAAGAACACATCGATGCAACCGGCGTTGCTAACTTGAATCGAACCAAGTACCTTTGGGTTACAAATCAAACCGCTTTACTTACATGTACTTAGCCACGGAGAATCCCGAAGTAAGGAAGAATTGGAGTTATCAACCAAAAAGGAAGTAAAAACGGGTAAAGGATTCAATCAGGGGTGCTAAATCTCCGTTCGGATTTCATTCAAAAGGAATCTGCGGTCACGGAGCGCATCCCGGACTAAAACGACCTCTCAAAATATATTTATTTTGAATGAGTTAAGAACTACTTTATCGGTCTAAGCTACTTCATTAAAGATATTCCTCCGCGTTGAAGAGCGGATATAGAGTCGTAATCTGGGTAGAAGAGCCATTCAGACCGCAATCGATATCTATTTATATCTTATTACGTCCACGGTGACGCGCGCCCCCTATCATTATTATCATTAGTTTTCGTGTGTTTCTAAAGTAGAATGGGTACCCATTATTCGGTTTTTGTCGATTTCAATTGCCTATACTGATATACTTGTCCGTTTAGAATGATCTAATAATTGATATTTTGCTGAATTTGAGCCGATAAAGAGATAAGTGCCCATCCAAAATCGTTAAGACAAGTGTGTGGACTGATAGTATGGATCACGCCACCAAATAATACCCTTTTCTCTTTAGTCACAAAAATATTTTTTCTTTAAATTTTACTCCTTTTTCGTGTGTTTAGTTTAAGTTTTTCTGCGTTTTCCTTATATTTGTCAAACTGTAGCTCGAAGTATTACCCTGTGGGTGCCTGTAAACCAAGTAGCTTTTTATGTCTAGAAAAAAGGTCTAAAATGAACACAATTTCAAAACTGTTTTTTGTCTAAAAAGTCTCAGGAAAGCGAATATTGTCGATCTAGTTCTGTGCAGTCTGATCATGATCTATGCTGGCTACAAAAAAAAAAGTCAGTCTTGAATGGCGCTCTTCAAAAGGACCTTTTCCTTTCCCAGCAGAACACTTTTGAAATTACCGTGGGAAAAGGAGACACATCCCGAGCAATTTCTCCTCTAGCCGCATTTTCACTACTATTTAACATTAAACCTTACTTCAGTATGCTTATCTATACTTAATTAGCCATTTCTCCGCGTGCCACAAAGTTTCCAGAAATGAGAACAACTTTGTGAAATGATAATCTTTGTATCTTTGTAATTTCTCTTTGTACATCGACGAAACGATGCTTATAGTTGTGATTGAGGAATAAATCCTGTCGCAATGACTACTACCAATCCTCGGAAAGAATTTAGCCGTGGTTTGAATCGAACCAGCGACCTCTTGGCTTCTACTCCTGTAACAACTGAACTACTGGGCTCAGCAGATGTCGATAAAGAAAAGCAAAATTGCCTCGCCGCGGCGGAGACATTTCTTATCAAGGTTAGTTCAATGCAACGCAGAATATTCAACCCCGTTGAACCCTGTACAAAAAAGTCTCGTATTTTAACCTCCCTGAGACATAAAGGTTATATCGTACAAATAGTGTTGGAAAAAGGGAGAGTGCTATACACTAGCATTTTCTACTTTTTCCCCCAATAATTTTACGCTTTGATAGACTAACCCTATTTATGGAGCCAAGTTCAGTATGCCATATGTAAATTGACATGAGCCATGTTCTGGCATAGAGAGTTAAATGCATCTCTATGATGCATTATACCAAGCAAGTCATCACATAATCATGGATCCACAAAAGCTATCTTTGTCTAACAGCCGAATCATGAGATAAAGTTGTCCTTGCACATTCAGAAAATTTACAAATAGCAAAAAGTTTCGACTCATGTCAGCCTGCGCGGACTGCGCAGGCTGACATGAGTCGATACTTTTTGCAGATGCCTCAACGGTTTTTAACGTGGACCCGCCTAAAGTTTTGTCGTCGAGTAAAAAATGAAATGCAAGCACGAACGTTCACCCCGATGTAATTCATTAAAAAGACGTTAATTAATCAATGGCAATAAGGAAGATTTCTCAATGCGCTTTTTATATCTTCTTAAATAAACCTGTTATATGTAGATTAATATCTTGACATGTCAGACACATTTTCTCTTTTCAGACATTTGTAAAGAAAGATAAACTTTTTAATGAGCAAATGACGCAAGGCGCGGGCGTCTTCAATGTATTTGTAATGTAGCGCAGACATCGAAACATTTTGAGATCGCTTGAGATATCATGTTTATAGCACCCGCGTGCAGCGCGAATTAAATTGTGATTTAGACTGTGCGCTTCTCAAAAGCACTGACAGGTTCCCAGTTTTTGGTTTCACGTCAGTAAAATTGATGGATTTAAAGCGGGGTCCCCGATGAATTAACACATTCATTGTCGGGTATAATCGGATTTTTCCGCTTCAGCGCCCGAAAGTGACTCGACGAAAATCTCGATTACAAAAAATATCGTCCCTGCTCGATTGTATTCATAACCCTTTGGTCGTTGTTTACAGTTAGTACAGAGTTTTGATTATGCTTATTCTTTTGATGCAAATTTAGCTTTTCTGATATGTCATAAATAAACTTTACTTTTGCATTTAAAGCAGAGCTTGTGAACAACTTGTACATATTTTCTTTGAGGGTATCTTTCTTCAAACACTATACAGTATCTACAAAGTTAGTGCGTATAAACCATAAACAGGGGATTTAAAAGTGACGAAATTACGTTATATCCAATTATGCAAATTACCACAAGTTTAATTGATATGGCTTGCAATGGGAGTCAATTCATCTCTTTTATTAATAACTGCATTAGTGAAATATGTGTTCATATCGATGGCAGTCCATTCTGTGATTATTCTAGGCCTTTATCAAACATTTCAGTGTCTTACGACCCCTATGAAGACAGATCTTGAAAATATGGTGAGGAAAAGAGAAACTGCTGATAATCACAAATTTATCCTTTTACAAAATATTTTCTACCATTTCAAAAATGAAATAGATATGTTTATTTCATGCTTTCCGGTAGGATATCGAGAAATAGCTGTGAAAATATTTTTCGATATTACACAGGTACGACCAGTGAAAATACCGATTTTCATGTTCTTGTTGCCTAGGTAAATTGCGCGTGCCTCACAACCAGACAGAAATATGACGTCATTTACCTTACATTTCTCGCGCTTGACGTAATATTGTAATGCGTTGCTATGCGGGAGGGGTACGCCACGGGGAATAACGGAAAAGAACTGTACTAGATTTTGATAAAGCTCCCCCCAGAAAGGGTTAAAAGCATGAAATAAATAGAATATTTGTTTTTTTCGGTGAAAGATCGAAATTTATTTCATCTCGTGAACACCATCGGTAATATTTTCACTCGTGGCTGCGCCACTCGTGAAAATATTACCGATGATGTTCACTCGATGAAATAAATTTCGATCTTTCACCGAAAAAAACAAATATCCTTTATATATTCATGTACATTCTAGCAAATGCTTTCACCCAGCATCTGTATATATATGGCAACAGCTTGACTTCTAGACGCCTAGAGTAATGATATGATATTTTTGCATTTGAATGAAATGGACTGACCAAAAGAATGACAGAATCCCATCACATCACCGAATTTGGTCCTTTGACATGCAGAAGTATGACCAATATGACCAATAAAAAAAACGTTTGGACTCAGGTCAGCCTGTGCTTACTGCACAAACCGACCGGACTCGATACTTTTTGCAGATGCAATAAAAACCCTTTTTGACAGAGCATTGCTCACATCAATTTGATTGGGAGCTGATACCATTGGCCTTTCTAGCGCCATATGCAAAACAGAGGCTTGTGAAGACGGCACTGATCAAGATCAGACTGCACAGAACCTGCAGTCTGATCTTAGATCGATACCGTTCGCTCGTTTCGTCAAACCTGTAAGATACGATTGTATCTGTCTGCGTTTCATGGAGTTGTACTTTCAGCCGTCCAAATAGGTCGAGTTCATGTAATTTGCTGTTTGCGTTAACTTCCTGTTTTAATTACATTTTAATGTCGAGCACGACCTAAAAGCGATTTTTTTTAAAGTTAATGTTGACCAAGATCAGACTGTATTGAACTCGGATTTGTATTGTCCTATATCTTTTCAACGGATATAAACTTGCGAGCACGGCAACATCTGCAATATGCTTGTCTTTTTTATGGATAGAAAGTATCCGTTCCATTTATTTATTGTTGTAATTATGGTTTAACTCTTTACCAAAGGACAAAATTTTAGACTTGTCCAAATTGGAAGCATTTGCAGAGGACAAATTCAGTATTACTCAAACCATGAAATTTGTCTCTTATACAATAGAAAACATTGTGGAAAAAGGAGAAAATGCTGTTTACCAGCATTTTCTCCTTTTCCCACAATGTTTTAAAAAAGCCTCTTTTCTTAGAGTAATTAAAAGTAGGGATTGTGTGGTAAAGGATTAAACTTTAGCAAACAAACCTCTATCTTAACGATCCTGCGTGAGAAGGTTTTTGAAAAAGTATTCCGGAAAGGAGAAATTGCTGTCAACCAGCATTTTCACTTTTTCCCCATAACCTTTTTAAAAAATCCCCTTCAAAGACAAATATCTTTATCTTGAGTCACATTTAATTTGTTGTCTGCAAAAGCTTTCAAATTGGACGAGTCTATATTTTTTTTGTGTGATAAAAAAGTAAAATCGCAAATTAAATCAAATTACAACCGCTCTTTACATTTTTCTGCAACTGTGCATCTATAAATCAATGCATATTTGAACACTTCACTTGACGACACAATTTTTAGTTTTTTTTTTTTCTTCATACTGAAAGCATTCCAGACGACAAATGAAATCAAGCTTAAAGTAGGATTTGTCTTTGGGTGATCAGGAGACAGTGTGGGTTGGTTATCAGCATTTTTCCTCTTCCCTCAATATTTTTCATTTTTTTGGTAAAGCCTTCTTCAGCAGTAGAAAAGAGTCGTTCAGTATAGAAGTTTTACCCTTTACCAAATAATCTGGGTTAGTATTTACCAACAATTCTTAAAAATATTGCTGTCCTAATTCACAATGATTTTCTAGATTTGAAAGTAATAGAACCTCTGATTGGCTAAACCAAATCGTTTAGCCAATCAGAAGTTGTGTTTATTTCAAATTTAGAAAATTCTTCAGCTGAAGACTAACATTTTTCTTAAGGACTGTTGGTGGGTATCGACTCTGGAGGTCTAATGACCCCGTGAGAGAGGTCTTTTGAAAAAAATCGTTGGAAAAAGAGAAAATGCAGGGAACCTGCATTTTCTCCTTTTTCCAACGATGTTTTCCTACTCTAATCGATAGAAATCACATCATGTGTGGCATATTTAATTTGTCGTCTGCAAATGCTTTCAACTTGGACTAGTATATTTTTTTTTGTTTGATAAAGAGTTAAAAGGGAAAATAGAGCCTTTGAAATCAGTAGGAAATTTAAGCCTATATTATCACATAACATGCAAATTAGCTGTTGAATAGATCAAGAGATAGGCCTACCTTCTCCAATTTCTACATCTTTTATTCCTTTACTACACAAGCCCGAGTTTTAAGGACCCTGAGAAGTAGGCCTTTTGAAAACATTGTGGGAAAAGGAGAAAATGCTGGTAACCAGCATTTTCTCCTTTTCCCACAACGTTTTCTAGGCTACTATCTGATTCAAACCCCATCATTTTGTGCCACATTAATTTTGTCGTCTGCAAGTGCTTTCAAATTAGAAAATTTGATCCGTCTAAAATATTGTCGTTTGAGAAAGAGTTAATCCTTTTTCAGCCCCCTTTACATGTTTGCAGAGCCTCGCTTGCCCAGAGTTAACCCTTTACTTCACAATCCGGAGTTTTAAACGACAAGCGACCCTCAGCGAGAGAGAGTCAGAGAGACAGAGAGAGACAGAGAGACAGAGAGAGAGAGAGTTGTCGTCTGCAAAAGCTTTCAATTTGGACAAGTCTAATATTGTGTCGTTTGGTAATAGTTTAAGCACGGAGCAAATACATAGATCTGGAGGTGTGAGTTTGAGCTCCCAGCTGAAACAAACAACTGTCGGAACATTGATGAAAATCATTGCCACAGAATTTGTTTAACTCTTTGCCAAACGACAAAATTTTAGACTTTTTCAAAAATTACTTTATAAATTGACATCCTGTTTCAAAGTCATATTTGCGGGTTTCAATTTCAACGAAATGATATTATGGTTGCAACTTGTATGTACATGTATCTAATCTTTATCAGACGATGACAAGCGTGCCTCAAACGAAGAAGTTTGTGCTTGAAAGGGTAAAACCCTGTAGGAAAAGGAGGAAATGCTCGTAACCTGTATTTTCATCTTTTTCCACAACGTTTTCAAAAGTTTTCTTCCTCACGATTGAAGTAACACGGAAGCGATTTTGAATGTTTGAACACCATGAAACAATTTATATTTTTTTTACCTTTATTGCTATGCCTCTGGTTTGTTCGATCCGACTAGAACCAGCTCGCAAAGTCCAGCAAATCTTCTTCATCCATGCTTAAACCATCGAAAGACGAATCTGACAAGCCACTGGTTTCCGTCGGTGATTTCTGCGGTGTACTGTGCGGGGTACTGGTCGCTGAAATACATGTCCCGGAAGTGACGAGCGAATCGACGGCGTCCATGTTTAAACTGTCATCCAAAACAGCGTTTACAGCATCATGGTCATCCACGAGATCTTGAAGGTACCGGATGTAGTTTATGGCTGCTTTCAGTGTATCGACCTTGCTCATTTTCTTGCTTTTAGTATTTTGAGGTTCAAACGGTAAATGTTCTCTAAGCGTAGCAAAAGTCATGTTTATCAATTTGACTCGATTTCGCTCGCGCTCGTTTCTCCTGGCAACGGACATCTGGGGAGCGTGTTTTATATCATAAAAAACATTTTCAGTTTGATTACTAAAGTCTAGCCTCCTACGGCAGTTTGTTAGTTGAGAGCTGTCTTTTGCGATATGAAAACGATAGAACTTTGTTCTAGCCACATTTGCAGACATATGCCCAGTTGGCAACTGTTGCTGGAACATACACGAAGGCATTGTTTGTATATTATTAGCCTGCCATTTTGGGTTGAGCTCCTGTTTAATTTTAGCCATTTTTATGTATTTTTCATCAAATCTAGAATCCATTTACGACCAAAGGTAAAAACATTTATACCACTCACAAACAATATCTACAAAAAAAAGTCAGAATGGAACTCTTTCCGTTCTGAAAGTCAGTTCCAAAGTAGTTCTGCTTAATTTTGGCCGCTCCCTAAATCTTAAGAACTGCGCATAGAGTCGCGTGCCAGGCGCGTGCAAATTTGTTGACAGCCTCGTTTTGAATGCACTTTAACCACTTTTAAATGTAAATAATAAAAAAGAGTGTCTTGCATTTTAAGTGTCTGTTGTCTGGTATTATCCGAATTCATGCAGAATACGCCCCGCCCCTTTTGGTGATTTAACCGTCTTAATCTTTCTTTCTCATCTGGACATGTTTTCCACGAATCCCTAACTAAATGCTGACCCTTAAAGACGAACTCTGGACTCTGGATTTTTTATATTACCAGTAAATTGCAAAATATTACTGTTCATGTTCCTTATATAAGAAATGAATTAATTAGTGAAGTTTCAGGGTTTGAATTTTGACTTGTAACATTGAAGAGGTCCTAAAAAAGGGCCCGTCATTCGGGATAAGGGCTGAAGCGTTAGTTGATAAACACTTGGGGTTTACGAACACCTGACGGACTGGGAATCCTCATAACCGAGTCCGTTTTAGCAATGAAATTAAATTAAAAGAAATGTACAGTATTGAAAAAACTTTAAAATTTTGCAAAGAAAAGTTAATTAGTCTTCATCGGAAATCTTTTGCATGCGTTCGCTTTATCCCTAGGCTACTAAGCGCTATTCACTGGTCTTTTGCGGACAGTGTAGATCAAGATCAGACTGCACAGAACGTGCAGTCTGATCTTGGATCTACACTGCCCGATGAGGAGATGTCTTACGAAGAAAAATACGATTGAAATAGCAAAATTTGGGTTTTACTGTCGGCTTGAAAGTTTCATTTGAAGTTATTTAACAAGATGAAGGCTAACTTAATATCAAACGGTAAAATTTTATGCTCATTTAAATTCAAAACATTTCCAGAAGGCAAGTTAAATTCGACCTAAATGATGGGATTTGCTTTTTAAAGGGTAAAAAACATAGTGGATAAGGAGAAAATGCTTGTTACCAAGCATCTATTCCTTTTTTAACAATGTTTCCAAACGCTTTCCTCGCCAGGCTTCATAAAATTCGGGACCGTTTGATAACATTACCAGACCACAGAATTTCCAGACCAGGTCTTGCAGGGCTCCTGGGTGGCTCAGTGGTTAAGTGTAGGACCCGTGACGTGGAGGTCCCCGGGTTCGAGCCTCACTGGATCCACTGGGCTTTTTGTGGGAAAGTCCTTTGGCAAGACACTTCAGAGCCCTGGTGGAACCCAGGAAATGCATTATTATGTGAGCTATCGCCGTGGTATAACTGAAATAGTGTTGAAAGCGACGTGAAATACCATTCAATCAATTTTACAATCAACCAGGTCTTGTTAAAGCCTTCGAGACAGTTTAATGCGACTCAAACGAGTGGATTTGTCTTGGAAAGGCTAGAAAACATTGTACGAAACAAATTGAGTACCTGCAGATTTTTCGATCCCTCCTTCCGCCACAATGATTTTGTACAGTTTTCTTCTTTGGAGATCTTTTTGTAAAGGTTTAACCCTTTACCGCACTATCCCGAGTTTTAACCCTTTCCCAAACGGCAAATTTTGGACCAGACCAAATTGAAAGCATTTTGCAGATGACAAATTAACAGTTGCTAAAAAGATGATTTTTCTATATGATAGGGTAGAAAACATTGTGGGGAAAAGGAGAAAATGCTGGTTACCAGCATTTTCTCCTTTTCCCACAATGTTTTCAGAAGGTTTCTATCCCTGACCCGTAAAAACCAGGGATTGTTTGGGAAAGGGTTAAAGGCCCTGAGCAAGAATGCTTTTGTAAACATTATGGGGAAAGGAGAAAATACATTTGCAGTCGACAGATGAAACATTGCTCAAATGGCGAATGTGTCATTGAAAGGGTAGAAAGTACTGTGGGTGAAACGAAAACACTGTTCAGTATGTTTTCCTTTTCTCACTATGTTTTCAAAGGCCTTCCTCCCTCGCGTCTTAATACTCGAATCAGTTCGGTAAAAGGCTAAGCATTTGTCGTCAGTATCGTTATTATCAAATCGACAATTTTCCATCTACCAAAATGTTTCTAAGAAGATCGGTATGTACATTTCCCCGCCCCCACGGCCCCGAAATTTCGGTTGCTTTCCAAGAATTCAAAAAAGCGTAAAGTAAAAATTCCTTGTTACGAAAAAGAGAAAACGTGACCATGATGAGCTTCCTATCGAACAATGATGGCTGGAAATGGGCGAAAAATTTCGATTATTTAGATATACGGGTGACACAGAGGTAATCACTGATAATTCAATGATAATTCACTGATAAACTGTTGATAACTGAGATAATAATGACAATTTCATGGAACGAAACGTGAAACTTTGTCATGTAACCAATCACGAAATTCATACCTCTTTGCCTGTAACCGAAAAATCCTATTTTAACGACCCTTGAGAATAAATATTTCACAAACATTGTGGGAAAAGGAAAAAATGCTGTTTACCCAGCATTTTCTCCTTTTTTCTTAATGTTTTCTTCTCTTTCCTGGATAGATTACATCATTTAAGCCACATTAAATTTGTCGTCTGCAAATGCTTTCAATTTGGACATTTCCAAAATTTTATCGTTTGTGTCTTTTATTATTCTTTGCTGAATTTCTGTTATTTTTTGTAACTGGCGAAATGTATTTTTTGTACATACCTGCAAATACACAAAATGGAATTTATATATGAGCCATGCTCTGAAAATAGAGGGTTTAACCAAGGAAGTTATCATCTGACTTTAGATCCATAAAATCCATCTGACAACAGGTTGAATCATAAGGAAGAATGGTCCTTGGACATGTAGAAAATTGACCAAAAGCAAAAAGGATCGACCCTTGTCAGTCTGCGCTTTGCATTAAGTCCTGGCTCGTATAACACTGATGTCCTTAAAGTAATAGAAAACGTTATTGCCTCTAAAAGCACAAGGTTTGAACCTTTAGCAGAAGACTCCGTGTTTTAGCAACTCTGACGAGGAAGGATTTTGATAACATTGTGGGAAATGGACAAAATACTGGTCATAACAATATTTTCTAACCTTTGAAACTCAAATCCACAGGATCATCGCATTCCATTTGTCGTCTGCAAATACTTTCAAGATGGACGTATGAACCATCAATCAAACAATCCTGAGTTTTACCGACCCTGAAGAAGAAAGCTTCATGTATTGAAAACATCGTGGGAAAAGGAGAAAATGCTGGTAACCAGCATTTTGTCCGTTTCCAACAATGTTTTCTACCTTATCAAAGATAGAAATCATCATTTGAGCTACATTGATTCGAGTCTGCAAATGCTTCCAAATTTTACATCTAGTAAAGAGTTTATCGTCAGGTTAGGCCTAAAAATGCTGAGCGGATCAGGTAGCTCAATGGCAAGGCTCGTAAAGCACGGGTTGTGAGTTCAAATCTTGATCCAGAAAAATACTCTCTCCGAGACCTGGTGAACATCACACAGTTATGAGTCCTTCTTCTCTAGCATATTGCCTGATACATGGGAAAGTAGCCAGTAGCTAGGAAGAGTGTTGTGTGTAGCGTTGGCAACATACAGCCAAGGAACACATGAATAGGTGCCCTGGTCGCTGTGACGGTCTACATGTAAACATAGAAGGGACAGTCCATCTATGGAGGAGAATGACATCTTATACTGTTTTCTTATTCGTTGTAAAAGACTGAACCGCTAGGATATCTATATTCAATTTTTTTGCCGAGCACCGGTAGCGCAGTCGGTAGCGTGCAGGATTTGGGACCAGGGTGGTGCTTGTTCGAATCCCCAGCTCTGCAAGTTTGTTTCCGAGGATGGATGAAAGTCATTGCGATAGGATTCACTCCTCTGTCATATCTGATCATTGTTTCGACGATGTTTCTTTAGGTTCTGTGGGAAAGTAGCCTGCAGCTTTAGAAAAATATTTTGCGGAGTACTGCTGTGAAGAACCTGCAGGAAAGCATGAATAGATACACGGTCTGCCGCGATATAACTAAAATACTGTTGAGAACGGCTTATGACACCATACAATCAATCAATCATTGAAATTTTCAGTTGAAAAAATAGAGTCCAAACCGATGGCACATTTGGTAACTTATATAGGGTGTGAAACCAAGGTCTTGCGTGTTCGAATCTTAAACCCGGCCATCTTCTTTGCGACACGCTTCTTGCCTCTCTAATCGCTGATTACTGTTTCGACGCTCATTATGTGCCAGTCCCTCGGGAAAAAAATCGTGCGAGGTACTGGTAAAAAAATCATATGGACAGAAAGGCATGAATATGTGCACCGACCGCCTCGAAATAGTAAAACATTCTTGAAAACATCATACAAGCATATAAATCGACCAATTTAGAAAATGTGCTGTAATTGTTAACCAAAGGGTAAACAACCGAAAGTGAACGGGGGCAATTTTAGCCCCGTTTAGGGAGAACTTTTGCATCTTTCGCCGCGGCTTGTTTGCATACAATACTCGCAGTTGAATACAATCGAAAAACTGTTTTAACCCTTCGGCTGTTAAGCGTGACTCAATACTCTTTTGCGGACAGTATAGATCAAGATCAGACTGCACAGAACGTGCAGTCTGATCTTGATCTACACTGTCCGATCTAATGGCATGAATCCAGCGACGGAAACTTTGAAATCAAAATGATTAGGCTTTCAAGAATCAGCTGAAGATTAACATTTTTTTTTCAGTTGAAGGGTTAAACGAGCTCTCGAGGGGCTGTTTATTCTCCAGTTGTGCATAATTTATGCAAATTAGCTTGGGGTCGCAAGGTCATGCTTTAATTTGCATGCCAACCTCAATGAATCCCCGTTTATTATATAACAAATTGGTTTCTGAATACTACTGGATTACTACGGTTTACAAAAAATGGGGTTATGCAATCCTTTTCCGTATGCAAATGGTATATTGAGACCCTATGAAAATACACAAACTTGTTAAAAAACAGTGTAAGAACACTTCGAATAGCTCGCGCGTGCCACGTACCGTCTGTCGATTATGTTATCGTCTTACACAATGAAAATAAGTTTTAATCTTCATTTTAATAAGTTCATTGTGATATTTCCATGAGTTGAACATTCTTGTTGCACTGGTCAACGCTTTATCGTAGGGAAAAGAACAAAGCTTTCCGAACAATACATAAAAAGAAATGTTTTATCCTTTCCTCGCTAAAAGCATTTGCGGACAGTGTAGATCAAGATCAGACTGCACAATGTGCAGTCTGGTCTTGAATCTACACTGTCCCACATTTCATGGTATACTTTTAACAATAAATTCTTGAAATTAGTACAAGTTCGTTTTTACAAGGTGTACCTTGCTCTTTTCACTTCTTTTGGGGCCGAAAGGGTTTGAGTCCAAATGAGAGTCACTAATTCTGAAATATTCCTAACTAATGGGTGGAAAATTGAAATGAAATGAATAGGGACCTCCAATGAATTGTAAAGAAACAGAAATCTTGCAAATAATAAACGGATATCCCCCCTTTTTTTCGGATTTTAATTTACGTTTATTTTTTGCAGATTTGCAATGTTACGCACGCGAGCATGAAAGTATTAAATTAACCATTGACGTTTTAGCAGACGGCAAAATTTTAGACTTGTTTAAATTCAAAGCACTTGAAGGCAGCAAATGAAACATTGGTAAAGAAATGGAATTTGTTTTTATCTGGGTAGAAAACATTGTTGGAAAAGTAGAAAATGCTGGTTACCAGCATTTTCTCCTTTTCCCACAATGTTTTCAAAAGGCTTCTTCCTCTGGGTCGATTAAACATGGAAATGTGTGGTGAAGTGTTATACAACCTAATGAACAAAAGTACAATGCCATTGCCAGTAGAAAAAAAAAACGCATTTAATATACAATATTTGACAGGATGTAATTCAGATCAGACTGCATAACTACTACAGACTGATCTTGTTCTACAACATCCACGACAGCGATTAAATCCTTTTCAGCCTTCGTAGGTACAAAATACCGACTGATTCTACAATTCTTTGTTACACTCTGATTAGCCAAAGAAACCAAATAAAAATCTTCCAGCTTATAGCAAAAAAAAATTTTTATTATTCTTATTTATTTTTCTATTGCTATTTTTGCCGTAGAAGTTCTACAATATTATGCAGCGTAGATCTAAGACCAGGCTGTATATTCTAACAATATTCTGTGCAGTCTGATCTTGACCTTCACTGTCCGCAAAAAGTGCAACGAGTCGCCCTAAGCAGGCCAAGGGTCTATCATGCCTAATTATACGTAGTACAGCTTATAAGAGAGGTAGTTTTCTTATATTTGGCAATGGCGCCAATAAGTTTTGTGCGCAATGGGCATAGAATTTGATCAGCTGGTGCGTTGGTCGGCTGATTGTTGGGGTTTTTCAATGATATTTGAGCCATGCTCTGTGGAATGGCAATTGCAAAAAGTATCGATTCAGGTCAGCCTGCGCTGTCCGCGCAGGCTGACCTGAGTCGATACCTTTTTTTCTGTTGGTCTAGTTTCTGTATATCAAAGAACCATTGTACCTCATGATTTTGTTGGTTGTTAGACAGAATTTTATGGATCTATGGTTATATATTGACTTGTTTGGTACAATGTAACGTTATCACGGAGATGCATAGATTCCTCTTCCCTTTACATGACGGCGGCACGTCCCTCCATCCTTGTTGTAATAGACATTCCTTGTCATACTAGTCACTATAATATTTTATAGCTATCAGCAGCTTTCCCACAGAAAGTGATCCTCTGATCCACACGTATAGAGTTTCTTATTTTAAAGAGATTTGTTCCATTTATTTTGCATACAATTTAGATTAAGACCCGAAGTCCTCCCTAACACACTTCGCAAAGAACTTTATTTGTGATTCACAAGAACTTGGTGCGAGGGGCAAGTGTGTGTCCTGGGCCTGTAATCACCAATCATTCTTAAGAAAATTCTTAGTCTTATTCTCAAGAATTTTCTACTTTTGAAAGTAACACAACTTCTGATTGGCAAGAGAAAATGGTTAAGCCAATCAGAAGTCGGCTTACTTTCTAAATCTATAATTAGTTAAGCCAATCAGAAGTCGACTTACTTTCTAAATCTATAAGTAGACCTAGAAAGATAAGAATAACTGGTGAAATCAGACCTTGATTCAAACAACTTTGTTCCATTTGTTTTGTTTACAATTTAGAATAAGACCCGATGTCCTCTGTATCCCAAGCTCAGTGCTCAAGGAACTTGATTTGTGAATCACAGGTTCTGGGTGCGAGGGGCCAGTGTGGGTCCTGGTGGCATGAAGCACGGCACAGCCCGTGTCTAGTTGTTGGTCAAAACCTGTAGCCCCGGTCCAGTATTGCCTGTATCACTCTTTACTGCTGTCTCTTTAAGTCTTTACCAAACGACAAAATTTTGGGCTGTACCTAGTTGAAAGCATTTGCTGATGACATACTAGATAAAACTCAAATGACGATTTTTTGTCCAGTTTCTTTATGGTGCAAAAAAGGAACATCTTAAGTGGTATCTATTATAGTGTTTCTCACGAAGCTTTAAATCATTGCTAAAAATTTGACTAGGCTCCTTTAAGCGTGTTGACTGTCAGCATGAATCATACGGCAATTAAGCTGCATTCATCTTTAAAACCAGGCCAAGTTATTGTACCGTTTCAGTTTGAATATTGCATTTTTCATTTTCTTTGCATTTTCTTTCGAATCTTCCGCGACCCTACCATGTTGCCACGGCTGACATAGAATATTCCTTACCCTCTTTTACAACAAAAATTATAAGTGAATATAGGCTACCCTAATGAAAGCTCAGATTATACTGAATGAACGAAAGGTTTTAATTTGATAAATTACGGAAAGGATTCTCGTATTTATCCCTTTGCTTCACAGATGCATACCATCACATACCTACGGTAGATAGCTTAAGAAAATACTGAGGAAATAAGGAGAAGTTGCTTCTCTTACTCCATGGTTACCGGCAATGTATCAAAATTAATATGTCTAAATGCTTTCAATTGGTCCTACTTTTAATAAAAAAAAAACTAGTTTTCATTCACTTGTAACTCTTTCACTTGCGACTTGTATACCTTGGGCGGACAGTGTACGTCAGGAACAGACTCCTAGAAGGTGCAGTCTGATTTTGAGTCTACACGGTCTGCTACCAGACACTACATGATGACCAAAATCAGCAAAAGTTCCGTTAATAAACTACAGTGTTGGACGCCAAAAAGAACGTCAAATCTGTTTAACTGGCGGTGAAAGAGTACACCCTATCAAACGATATCTTTAGACACGTGAAAGTCGACCGGATTTGCAGACAAATTGTACGCTTCTCAAATGGTTGGATTTGTCTTTGAAGTTAGAAAACTTTGTGGGAAGGAGAAAATACTGGTTAACGGCATTTTCTCCTTATTTCTTATAATAATTTCAAAAGCACTTTTCCTCCAGGACGTTGAAACCAGGGATTGTTTGACAAAGTGTTAACTCTTTCGTTACTGTAGACGACACCAGAAGCTTTTCTGGACAGCGTAGATCAAGGTCAGTCTGCATAGAACATGTAGTCTGATATATGATCTACACTGTCCACTACTTCATTTTAGATTAAGGCAAAACTGTCTCTACGTCTTGAAGTGGAACTATATTTATAGCCAATGAAAAAGTGTAATTCATTTACTAGGTAGTGAAAGAGTTAAAATAAGCCTGTAATGTAATGGATCGATTCAGTATCTTTTTGTGAAAGATGGGGCAAGCTCCTTCGATTTACATAAAAAGGTGGTTAAACGCAAAACATTTGTATTGTTGAAGTAATGTGACGCATTATTATGTAATCAGGCGTCACATCATTCTGTACGCGCTGATTGCTGTGTCCCATTGTAACTGTTGCAAATTGCAAAAAACCTCCGAGACACCGTCGTCGTAAAGGGGGCCGTTTGGCGATAGTTCTTTCTTTATCTGACTGCCTACGATTTTAGTAGTTTTCAATCATGTTTTATTCTTTAATCGTATATTTTTGCAGCTGTTTTTGATGATAATATTGATGATGTGTATGCTGAAGATAACAATGATAGTGATGATGATAATGATAAATAATTTTTTTTTTTTTTCATTTATTCATGTTTTTGTAGTTCTTTTTGATAAATGATAATAGTAATAATACTAATAGTAATAATAATAATAGTAATAATAATAGTAATAATATTTATGCTGAAGGTGATGATAATGATGGTGGTGATGATAATAATAATAACTGAATAAAACTAGCAACCTTTGAAAACTTTCTGAGTAAGGGAGAACTTATATGCATGTAACGAACGTTTTCTTCTTCTGTCATATTATTTTACACGAATGTCTTCAGAGATTTGTTCCGGTTAATACTGAGGTACCCTTTGTGTTACATCTCATTCTTTCTTACTGAAACTGTTTTATTTGAGCAATCCTCTGTGAAAGGCGGGTTTAATGCATCTGTTGAAAGTATCGACCCAAGTCAGCCTGCAGAGCCCACGCAGGCTGACATGGGTTGAAACAGTTTGTTATTTGTCAATTTTCTGCATATCAAATGACTACTCATCCTTATGGTTCAGTCGGTTGTTAGACAAAATAGATTTTATGGATTCACAATTATGTGATGACTTGCTTGTCATTATGCATTACAGCAATGCATTGACCCCCCTTTGCCAGAGTATGGCACTTATTTCATACTTCATGGGTATCTTTGCTCTTCAAGCTTCAGATGCTTTTAGATACTAGGTACATGTATGTTCTTACAAAAATAGATATGTTAAGTCCGTAAAAACACTCAGTTATTGTACATCTAAGTGCTGTTTTAATAAGAATGTCTCTCTGAACCTCTGATACCGCAGAATCAAGATCAGATAGCAGAAAACTTCTGATCGACGCTGTCCGTATAAAAATCTATGTCTTCGCTCGTTAGTTTACGGGTATATATGCCACCCACTTATATAGGTATCGTGTCATTCCGTCCATTCACCTGACGTAGATCACAAGGAGTCGATTGATTTGTCTATTCGCCCGTCCGTCGGTGTGGCAGTCATGTTAACCCATACCGTAAAATAAACCCCAAAGATAATATCAAGCTAGAAATATGACCCAAATAAACACAATTTCAAGGTCGCTCCTGTCCAAAGTGTTTCAGCGTAGCGGACAGAGTAGATCAAAGATCAGGCTGCACGTTTTGTGCAGCCTAATCTTGATCTACATTGGCCGCAAAGACAGCAATAGGTGTGAAAGACAGTTTAAGGGTTACGAAAAAATAAAAAAAAAGAAGATTTACGGATTTTCATTTTACCATTCTTTTCACTTAATGCATTACTCGTCAAACTAGGATCTTTAGTAACGGACGCTCTTGTCATGCCGCCCGAAAGTCTTGAAAAGTTAAATACACGTTATATTTTCCATCTGCACGTGCACACAAATGATGTAAAATGTCACTTATAGCCATTGTTGTGGCGTGGTTATTCCTTTGCTTCGTAAATTTTATCCCTGTTTCAAAATGGACCCTTCCATTTCCAGAAATTCGATCCGTATATTATTATGCAGACTGCAGTATATTCTTTCACCAAACGGTCCCGGGTTTAAATGACCCCAGGTAAAAGGGCTTTTGAAACCGTTGTTGGAAAAGTAGAAAATGCTTGTAACCAGCATTATCTCCTTTTCTCCATTCTTCTTTTCTCCTTTTTCCCCACAATATTTTATACCCTTTCATAATTCTTTTAAGACGCATTTAATGTGTCATCTGCAAAAGCTTTCAAGTTCGGCAAGTCTAATTTTGTCGTCTGGTAAAGAGTTAAAGTAAACATCTTGTCTATGAGACCATTTTGCATTTTGACATTTGGAACGTAAAGCCAGAGAGATTACTTTGTCTGAAAGTTGATGCGCGTCAGTTGGCTAGGAAGCGGGATATGAAAGCTTGCCAGAATATGAAATTTGTAATTAGAACATGGTATTTACAGGTTGTGTTTTTTTCAACTCTTTAGCACGCAATCCTAAGTTATAACGACCGTGAGAAAGAAGCCTTTTGAAAATATTGTGGAAAAAAGGAGAAAATGCTGGTAAGCAGCATTTTCTCCTTGTCCCACAGTGTTTTCTACCATTACAAATACGAATTCCATTATTTGAAACACATTTCAATTGTTGTTTGCAAGTGCTTTGAATTTTGACAACTGTACATTTTTGTCGCGTGGCATAGGGTTAAGGGAAAAAAGCGGGAACTTGGCAGAGCCAAAAGAAACAATACAAAAGACCTGCCCTCGGAGGACGGCTGCAGGTCACACAAGACAGAAAACATCAATATAGATGCAATTAAACTATCGTTTTCATCTAATTTGTCCATGACGAGAATTCAGAATATGCCTTCATACTCTTCGGAAAAAAATCTCTTAGGAATAATGGGAAACTGATAATTTTTGTACAAAAACCCGTATTCTCCAGTCATTCGTAAGAACGTTCTTAATCTTATTCTCTTGAGTTTTCTAAATTTGAAAGTAAGACAACTTCTGATTGGCTAAACCATTTAGTTTTGCCAATCAGAAGTTGTGTTACTTTCAAATTCAGAAAACTGTGGAGACTCAGACTGAGAGTGGTCTTAAGAATGGTTGAAGAATACGGAGTCTGGTTTTGTCTAGTTTTTTTTTTTGCAGATGAAAATTAAGAAATGCTATAGAGTACTTTACCCTCTGTCTGTCTGTCTGTCTGTCTGTTCGTGCATCCATGAACCCATCCACCCACACCAACGCCTATCTACCTACCTACCTACCTACTTGTCTCTCTACCTACTTATCTTACTAACACATACACACACACACACCAGGTCTGCCTTTGGATATCTTTTCATTAGTTATTAATCTCTGTATCTGTCTCTGTCTCTGTCTGTCTGTCTGTCTGTCTGTCTCTCTCTCTCTCTCTCTCTGCCATATTATATCATTATGTTATGCGATTTTTTCACCCTCTTTTAAACGCATTAGATCCTGAAACATATTTTTAGCAGAAGACTTCTACAAGAACATTTACTAACAGTCTTATACGTACATATCTACGTGCTAAAGCAACCATTTACAGAATCGTTAGATAGGGTTAAATCTTAAGCAAAGTCACGATTATCCATATGAGGGCGATAGAGAATTTGGCTATAGTAAGTGTGTTATACATATCCATACACTTTGCATTCGTTCGCCGGAAGTAGGCCGATTTAGTTCTCGTAAAATAAGCTTCCACAAAAAGAAATAAAACATGAGTCGTAACTTTCTGTCTTTTGAACAAAATTGGTAAAAAATCTAGATTATTGAATTATCTTGAGATCGACACCTTCGAATGACTGCGACAAAATATGCTTTTGACTTTAGCTTTTACAGATCTCAAGGATAGAACAACAGAGTAAACAATCCCCGAGAAAATTTGTAGGATGACGCCATGTTTGTCATCATGCGACAAGAAAGTAGTTCCAGTGGTAAACTGCTGGGCACGGTCGAGGCTGGATGAAGTTACGGAAACCGCCGAATTGTGACGATTGGACTTAAATAATGGCGTTCAACACTATTCAAACATAAACAAACCTCGGGTGAACCTCGAGGACGATGTCCGACTACAATAAACGTTTAAAAGTGAGAAGAGGCTTGTTTACTCTTCGCCAGACAACAAAATCTTCAAAGCGTCCATACTGAAAACGTTTTCAAACGACAAATTAAATGTGATTTAAACAACTGAATTTGTCTTTGATTGGGTAAAAAACATTGTGGGAAAAGGAGAAAATGCTGGTTACCAGCATTTTCTCCTTTTCCCATAATGTTTTCAAAAACCTGTTTCCTCCAGGTCATTAAATCATGAGGTTGTTCGGTAAAGGTTTGAAGTGAGAAGAGGTTGTTCAAATGTTGTTGAAGAGTTTACGTTTTTAATAGTCAAATATTGACCATGAAGATTACTCGGTAATGAGTTTATTTTTCAACAGAGCGGTCAGTTCAGCTGAGTGGACACTGAATGACCATTCTGAATGGACTGAACATCAATTGGGATTAGCCTTGAAGTGTCCTCGAAGTTTCACCCTAAACGTCGTCATTGTACTGACCATTTCTGGCCCCTTTACCTGCAAAACAAATGAATGAAAAATTCTGGCATGTAGTCGAAACTGAAAACCGAAATATTGCCATGTAAAAGCTCTTTTCTTTAGAAAAGTGTACATTTTAGATAAATGCATATTGCTTTGTACAGCCTGGTCTTGAAGTTTAAATTTGAAAGTCTGATAAAATCTGACGAGAACAATACCATTTTGAATAAATGTACGTGTAAGCTTGCATTCTATAAATGGAACGTTTACCAAAATTAAGAGCAGAAAGTACAGCTCTAAGATCAGATTGCACTTGTTTTACTGTCTGATCTGACTCTCTACTGATCCTGCACAAGCAAATAAAGTTCAAAAGGTACCATGGGGGGTTAAATTGTAATTCTTTTTTGTTACATTTTCCTATAAGTACCTTATGATATAAATCTAGTCTCTATTCCAGTCATATCATGGCGACAGCTCACATACCGTTGTATAAAGGGTTGATACATGGGTACGTGGATATATGTGAAAACTTGGCAGCAAAAGGAGAATTCTCTTTTTTACGAAAAACTTCTCCTCGTGAGACAACGTTTTTCAAAAGTTGTCTGCTTGGGTTCATTAGAAAAGACATAATCGCATGTCAATGTATTTTATGTTGAATGATACAAATTTTGGATTGAAACGTTTCATTTTCGATACTATGGAGGACATCGTGGAAAAATGAGCAATCAAATGTAACAAATAATCGCTTCTTTTACTACACTACAACACGTCTTCACGCCACTTTTGTAAAAAAAAAAAAATATTTTTTTTTTCAAATTTTACAACAAAAAAAATTCAAATTTATCGAAATATAACCCAGATTAGATTTTCCATAATAACTTGAAATATAAAAAAAGACCTAACTTTTTATTTATAGCCTATCGTATTAAGTAAATATGTTTTGTTAACAGTGATACGATTAACCTTCTATCAAACGATTCCGAGTTTTAACGACCCCAAAAAAGAAGGCTTTTGAAAACATTGTGGGAAAAGGAGACAATGCTGGTAACCACAATGTTTTCTACTTGTTCAAAGAAAGAAATCATCATTTGGACTATTTCTAATTTATCGTCTGCAAATGCTTTCAATTTTGACAGGTCTAGACTTTTGTCGTTTGGTAAAGAGTTAAAGCATCAAAATCCTGGAAAAATCCCAAAACCGATGTAAATTTTTAACCCCTTGTCTACGACATAAGCTGAGGGTCTTTTGCGGACGGTATAGAAGAAGATCAGACTGCACAGAATGTGCAGTCTGATCTTGAATCTCTAACGACCGCTTGTTAAGGTCTACAGCCCCTAACTCTCATATTAAAAGACGGAAGCTGCCGAGATTGGCCGAATAGCCTTTACGAAAATGCCGATGTTACACAATATTTACCGATGATTTAGTGAGTCTACGGCCCCTAACTCTCATATTAAAAGACGGAAGCTGCCGAGATTGACCGAATAGCCTTTACGAAAACGTCGATGTTTACCAATGAGTAAGGGGACGTAGACCTTAAGTCTTGCTTTTATATCATAAAAAACATTTCTGAATTTCAGTGGACTATATTTTGAGCCATCGAAAGCGGTCAAGTTTATGCACTTGAAAGTGCTAAACGTTCCACAACATTCGTAAACAACCCAGAAATTCCTCTCGACGGGAGTTAAGAGTTTTTACAAAACAAATACCTATGGCACGGGTCGGAGCCACTTTATGTCGCGTGCATGACGTCACTTAAGTGTCCAATCAATCAAACGAGGACAAATAAATTGTACATTTCAGGAGAGGTGGGGGGATTCTACACAATACGCTCTACCGCATTTCGGCGCCTTGTTAGGTATAAAATACGATACTTAAGGTCTGAAGAGCCCTTACCTGGGCTTAAATTATAAAGATAATAGTGAAAAGATAATCTTCGGGTATCGGGTGACAGGGATTGCGGGTACTATACTAGTGGGGGAGAGAGAGTAATTAAAACGGACGTAAAAAAGCGGGAATGCGTACCTGAGAAAATAAGATTCGTGTCAGCAGAAAATTTGATATGCTACTTTTAACTCTTTGCAGACCAATTTTATGTTGAAGGATACAATAATTGGTTAGAAACGTTTTATTTTTCGATACTATGAAAAAAAAAAAACTTTGGGGAAAATGAGCCTTTAACTGTAACAAATAAATGCTTCTGTTACTACACTGATTTCCAACACGTCCTCAGACCGCTTTTAGAGGGGAGGTCGTATGCTTGGGTTACTTAGTAAAGACATACTCTTAACTACATGTACATGTATTTTATGTTGAAGGATACGGAAAGTGAATAGAAACGTTTCATTTTTCGATGCTATGGAAACTTTGGGGGAAAATGAGCCTTTAATTGTAAAAAGTCCTTTAATTGTGACCAAACGACCCTGAAGAACAGTGCTTTTGAAAACATTGTGTAAAAACGAAACAAGATGCTGGTTACCATCATCTTCTCTTTTTTTTATTAAAAAAAAAAAGTTTTCTTCCGTTTCAAACACAACTTCCACCAATAGAACTAACTTAATTGTGGTTACATATCATTTAAGCCGCACTCTGTGAAAAGGGGGCTTAATGCATCTCCGTGATGCGTGATTTCAAGCAAGCCATCACATAAGTATGGATCCATAATAGCCACTTTTTTAAACAACCGACTTAATAATTAGGTACACCGATCCTTTCACATACAGCAAATTGACCCATAGCGAAAAGTTTCAGCCCAGGTCAGCAGGCTGCGCAGGCTGACCTGAGTCGATACTTTTCGCAGATGCATTAAGCCCCCTTTTCACAGAGCATGGCGCACTTGCTTTGTGCAGTCTGATCGATGAGAAAGTAACTTGGGTTCTGTGTGACAGATTGTGTGTTAACATGCCAACTAGTGTAAAGGTCGTAAGTTCGAATCCGTGCTCGTTTTGAGGATTGACGATTGTAATTTCAACAGGGTTCAATCTTCCATCATAGCTGAACGTTGTTTCTACGATGTTAGAGTGGGATAGCAGCCAGTGGCTAAATTTGAGAAATTATTGTGCAAAGTAGTGATAAATGTTACTCTAGAATTGATTGATTGATTGATTAATTGATTGATTGATCGATCGATCGATCAATCGATCGATTGGTGTTTTATCATCAACATTATTTCAGTCATATTACGGCGACAGCTCCGATAGCTCACATATTCATGTATTTCCTAGGTTATACCAGTACTAGATGAGGGCTCTGAAGTGTCTTGCCCAAGGACACTCCCTCGAAAAGCCCAGGATACTCTAGGAACGCATTGGTAGGTGTACTTGCAGCCAAAATTTGACAGAAATACATGTATTGTTTTAAAACACTGTTGAACACAAAACTAACGAACGAAACAAATCTACGACCAAAGGATCAAACACGTTTTGTCTATGAAGGAAACAGTAAAACAGATATACCTAAGATAGCCTATGAAACCGTAAAAGAATTATTAAATTTAAGAGGTTTTTTACATTGTAATTAACGGTAAGAGGTCCACGCCCCTTTAAAATTTTTACCACATAACAAACTTTTTTTCCGACAAGTCGATGTTGAGATCATTTCAGACTAACAAATAAACTCTGGCTTATATGATGGAATTTGTCTTTGGGATAATAGAAAACTTTGTGGGAAAAGGAGAAAATGCTGGTTTCCAGCATTTTCTCCTTTTTCCACAACGTTTTCAAAAGCCTACTTCTTCAGAGTCGCAAAAAAATAAATTGTTTGGTAAAGGGTAAATAGTAGACAGGAAATTTTGGGAGGAGTGGAGGTTAGCCTTTTTTTGTCCCGTTTACTTTACGGTGTCATTCCTCTCAATTATTACCTTGCTAAATAAGTGAAATGAAAGATTCAAAACCGATAGTGAAAAACCAAAATTTTGCTATTTCAAAGGTATTTTTCGTGAAATGATTATCTCCTTATCGGACAGTGTAGATCCAAGATCAGAATGCACCTTCTGTGCAGTTTGATCTTGATCTACACTGTCAGCAAAAAGTCCTTGAGTCGTGCTAAGCATTCTGATGGTTAAGTAGAGCGAAATGACAATTATTCGAATTTCCTGTTATTCGAACATATTTTTATTCTCTTATTCGATTAATTCGATGTATATACAGGAGCGATGATTATTTTGCAAAAAAAAAAATAGCGTAGAGGCTGTGACGAATGTCCCAAAAAGCTTTTGCAAAATTCCGATGCGACATTTATAAATTTTAAGGAGATTACGTATACCTAACAGCGTTTACCATGAAAAGTTTACTACACTTTTCTTTCTTATTCATTGATTGCCTTACTTTATTCAATTATTGAGGATCTTAAGTTTGGTTCGATAATGAAAAACGAAACAGTCCCCTTTAAAGGGAGCAATTCAGACTTTCGTCATTTTGCTAAGCTTCAATAATGGTGTATCACCGATTAATGTAAGGTGATGGCTGGCAAATTATCAGTAAACAGGAAAGACAAAAAAAAAAACAGATTTGTTCTTAATGGCATTTCCTCAATGGGTTACGTGGCCTCTTCATGTATTTTTAGATTTCGTGTCAGAGTTTCGCAAAGACTTGTGGGAGTGTCACATGATTAATAATACGCTTCAATTACGACGGTTCGTATTCAAATCAGTATGATGACGTCATATCTGATGTAATAAGAATAGACGGAGTCACAGGTTGCAAAATCCTTTATGCCAACGTAATGCCAAAACTTTTTATTGACAGTGACTATAAAGTTTATACGATTGCAATAAACGAGAAAAAACAAAAAAAGATATGTAATATCTGTATCGGTATTTCATAAGAAATTTTTTATTAATGGAATAAAAACTAAAGAGGCCCTTTAAGCCCACATGACAAATATTGTGTCATTCTGAACTTCTTTCACAGAATGATGCAAAAAAAAAAGGAAAATATTCTATAAAATCAATCATACAAAACTAGACAGCCAGAATGTGAACAAGGAAATTTTAAGAAGCAAACGAAAAAAATGTCAACACGACAGTAGTGGGTGGGAGAAATAACAATTAGGGATATCCCAAGCAAAAAGATCTAGGTTTTAATTACTTTTTACGGTTAATTGTTAGCTTTATGATCATTACGTTCTGTAATTACAGCATAGTTTTTACTACAGTTTTTGTCTATTGAATCTCTCTTGCTTTTTTGCTGTTCAGATGGTGAAATAGTATAGTATGAATGAGCAAGTTAATGTTTAAGTCTTCACCAAAGGTCTGGATTTAAAATACATGTAGTCCAAATTAAATGCATTCGCAGACGACAATTCACGTGTGGTAAAATGATGAAATTTGGCTTCTTTTCCCACGATGTTTTCCATAGTCATCCCGCAGGGTCGTTGAAACTCGTGAGTGTGTGGTACAGGGCATAAGCAAATTAATGTTTAAGTCTTCACCAAACGACGAAATTGAAGACTAGTCCAAATTGAATGCATTCGTAGACGACAAATTCAGTGTGACCAAAATGATGTAATTTGTCTTGTAAAAAGGTAGCAAACATCGTGGCAAAAGCAGCAAATGCTCATGGTCGTTAAACTCGGGATTGTGTGGTAAGGGGTTAACTTTTCAACAAACGACAAATATTTAAATATGTCCATCTTTAAAGCACTTGCTTATGACATATTAAGATGGTACGCAAAATGATGGAATACTTCTTTAGAAGAGTAGAAAACAGCGTGGGAAAAAGAGAAGAAAAATGTTGGTTATCAGGATTTTCTTCTTTTCTCTCAATGTATTCTAAAGTTTTCTTCGCTAGGGCCAAGCCCTAATAGCTCAGTCGATGCAGGATTTAAGATCAGCTTGTTCGAATCTTCAGCTCGGCCAGTTTCTTTTCTAGAATGGATGATAGTCATTACCACAGGACTCGTTCCTTTGATCATTGTTTTGACAATGATTATGTGTGAAATCAGGCAGTGCCTTGGGAAGAATAATGTGCAAAGTACTGTTAAAAAGAAATTCGAGTAATGCATGGATAGGTGCACCTGCCGCTGCGATATAACTGAAACGATGTTGAAAACGGTGCTAAACAACATACAACCATACAATCGATTTGCCAGGGGCGTTATAGCAAGGGATTGTTTGATAAAGGCGTAACTCATTGGTGCCTGTTTTCTGTGAAACTGGATAATGGAAAAAAGTGTAGACCTAAATCAGATGCGATCAAAAACAACATCAAGACAATTTTGTCCGTCTGATAGGACACGACTTTCGAAAAGGCTGCAGCTATATAGAAATTGCTCGTAGTGATGGATTTCTCCCGCTTTTTGACTGTCCTTTTTGTCGCATTGTTTTCACGTGTTATCACAGGTTTTGATCTGAATACCAATTGATTGATTCATTGATTGATAAGTATTCTATGCTGCTTTCAACACTATTTCAGTCATATCACGGCGACAGCTCACATATTCATGTATGTCCTGGGTTTCAGCAGTACCAGGCTACGGCTCTGAAGTGTCTTCCTCAGGACTAGACTGATCGTCCATACTCTAAAAGGGTGTTTTTAACTGTTAACCGGACGAGAAAATTTGCAGTTATCCAAACTGAAAGCACTCGCAGACGACAAACAAAATTATGGCTCAAGTAATGAAACTTGTCTTTTAAATAGTGCAAAACAATGTGAGAAAAGGAGAAAATGTTGATAACCAGCATTTTCTTCTTTCCCCACAATGTTTTCAAAAGCCTTCTTATCCAGGGTCGCTAGAATACGGGCAGTTTTAATAATTGCTTATATAGGTAAACATGCAACACGCACCATTTTTATTTTTCATGTATTCCTTGCAAACAAATACAAATTGGACAGCGAAAAAAGTAATGAGCTATGCTCTTTGAAAAAGGGGCTTAATGCATTTGCAAAAAGGACTCCACCCATGTCAGCCTGTGCAGTCCGCGCAGGCTGACATGGGTAGAAACTTTTTGCTATTTGTGAATTTTCTGCATGTCCGAGGACCATACAATATCTGATTCCGGTCTGTTGCCGGACAAAATGGATTTTATCACATTAAACCTCCTTCGGCAGTGTATTAAACCCATGACTTATTTTTGATAATACACTAGTGTATTATAGTTTTTTGGGTCCCGGTTCTGATCAGTTTTCGGTCACAAGTGCGTGAAGCTTGAGAAACCAACCACAGTTTGTGCGGGAATTTGTACTGTTACGCCGTTTCGGAGAAAAATGACGTATACGCGTGGAAAGTTTTTGATTTTCACGTTTAATAAAAACCAAGAAATGTAGCGAAAGTCTCTTAAAATCAATATTATTGAGGAAATAAGAGGACTTAACCCCTCTATAAACTATTTCACTCTTTTTTCGGTGTAAATGTCAAGGAACTATCTACTTGTGTATGTACACATTTGAAACCAAACTACAACTGTAAATATGGACCCGTGAACGGTATATAGAGGCTAAAGGTGATGATGCAGGATATTTTTCTGTCTCTCATTTTATGTGATAAATAGAAACTCACATTCGTGTTTATGTATTATCATTTTTATCAAAATCGTTGACTAAAATGTAATTGACGCTCGCAGAGGCTCGCGTCATACAATTTTAGTCAACTCGTTTGATAAAAATGATAATACATAAACACTCATGTAAGATCCTCTATGTAAACATCCATAATTGTATAATTGTATAATGATTTGCTTGCTATACTGCATCTCGGAGATGCATTAAGCCCCCTTTTGCTAGAGCAGGACTCATATGTACCAGATTTGTTGAGATATAAAGATGTCGCAAAAAAAAAACAATTTCATGTCAAATTGAAATAATACTTCAATTTCACACATAAAAGGTCTGAGTTTTTTTTTTTGTTTGGTTTGTCTGCCCATTTTTTTCCTTCAGTTTTTGTTTTAAACCTATACCACACGGATCCCGAGTTTTAATGACCCTATATAAGAAGAATTTGAAAGACATGGCGAAAAAAAGGAGAAAATGCTGGTAACCAGCATTTTCACCTTCTTCCACAATGTTTTCTACTCTTCAAAGACCGATTTTGAAAATTTTAAGTCACATTTATTTTGTCGACTGCAAATGCTTTCAACTTGACGAAGAATAAAATTTTTGTCAATCGGTAAAAATTAAAACGTATACTGCTAAATGAAATAAATAAAAAACTCCAGTCGAAAGTAAAAAACGCAAAATATTGCAATTTCAATCTTCCGTATACAACGGGAAAAAATCTCACCAACTAAGACAGCATAGATCAAGGATCAGACTGCACGTTCTGTGCAGTCTGATCATTGATCTACGCTGTCGGCAAAATCGCACTGAGTCGCTCATAATAGCTTAAGTATTAGATATAATCCCTTCGACACATAATACATAAATGTGTCTCTACAGCACCTATCAGTACAAACTGAAAAGACAGTCTTTAACATAGGCATGGGTTAGAAGCATGTAGCTGACGGTGTAGATTTAGGATCAGACTGCACTTTCTGTGCAGTCTGATTTTAGATCTACGCTACAGCATAAGTCGATAATGTCGAATATAGTGGCCAAAGGGATAAATCATAATTATATGATATAATTTTTTAATTATGTTTTTTGACATGCACTCGTTCATAATTTATGATGAATGAATCACCAGTCGTAAAACGTTAATTTCTCATTTACCTTTTTCCCAGAGAACAGATTTAAGACTCGCCCAAATCGAAAGCATTTACAGAAAACAAACTGAATATGGCTTAGAGTGTATTATTTGTCTTTGAATTGGTTTTTTTGCTTATACGGTGTTTAACGCCGTTCTTAACATTATTTTAGCTATATCGAGGTAGGCATTGCTCCTATCCAGGCCAACCTTGAATTTCCTTTACCAATACTTCACATAATATTCTTTCCAAGCCACTGGCAGCTTTTTCACACACCAATGGTCGAAACAACGATCAGCGGAGAGAGGAATGAATCCTGTCGCAATGACTCTCATCAATCCCCGTAAAGAAATTCGCCGCTTTGGGGATTCGAACCAGCAACCTACTGGTTTCTTGTCGTGCACGCTACCGACTGTGCTACCGAGCTCAACACGTGACATTGAGAGCAAAGCATACATTGTGGAAGGAAGGGCAAAATACTGATTTCTGAGTTTAACTCGTTACATGACGACAAAATTTCAGATTCGTCCATTTTAAAAACATTTCTAGAGGACAAGTTGAAAGCGGTTGAAATGATGGGATTTGCTTTTCAAAAAGAGAGCAAACATTGTGGAAAAAAAGAGAAAATACTGGTTACCATTATTTTCTTCTCTAACCACAACGTTTTTAAAAGCTTTCCTCTTTGGGTCGTTTGGCTGTAATATCCACTGTTCGTATTTGAAGTCTAACGTCATGACCAGAGATCTCAAAAGCTAGAGAACTGGATGTGACGCATTCGGCATCTTTAAGAAAAGCTGCCGTAGCTTCTACGCATATACACGTATGTCAAAATACGATAACGCTGTCTATAGCTCAACTTTCTGAACCCAAAACGTTTAACACTGGTGCACCGAACTTGAAGACGAAATAGCTTTGAGGGGATATCAAAAAGTCTAGAGCCTCACGTAGAAAAAGCAAGTTATTCAAATTCAAAGCGCTTCATTGTTCAACTCTACAAACTTGATCCATCTTGTTTGCCAGTCATTGATACCCGATCTGATGAAACCATCCTGGTCCCCTGGCCAGCCGTCCATAGCAGCAGTCAGCTCATCATCGTCATCCTGACTTTGGGTCATCTTCTATGATCTCTCTGCCAAGCTGGAATTTCTCTTTTGTTCATGGTTGCAAAAGAAGGGGAAGACTCCCTAAATCAATACATAACGCGTTCATAGACATCTGGTGTGAACTTGTGTACTCTGATTAGAAAGTTTGTCTGGAGTTTTTCAAGACTTCTTGATATCAGAAATTGCAACGTTTGAAAACGAAAGACAAAGTAACACCAGAGGACAACAAACTTAACACACGAACAAGAAAAACACTATAGGCACAACCAGAGACTGACGACTGATAAATTTCAACTATGAAATGGCTTAGCAAGAAATTGTGCATAAAATCCAAGCCCGTATTCTGTAAGAATTCTGAAAAAAAACATTGTTAGGTTTTTTCTCTTAAAAATTTCTAAATTTGAAAGTAACACAATTTGGTTTAGCCAATCAGAAATTGCGTTACTTTCTCATATTGATTATATGTTTTACAAAGGAATTCTCTAAAACTGTCTGCTTCAGACTTGATTCAGGAGGTAATTGAATGAAAAAAGATCGTTTTTGACGAACGGCAAGAACCCTTGATGTCAAGGACGTTTGGTCGTTCTTTTTTCTTAACCTTTAGACTGCTAAGAGCGACTTAAGGACCTTTTGCGGACAGTATAGGTCAAGATCAGACTGCACAGAACGTGCAGTCTGATCTTTGATCTACACTGTCCGATAAGGAGATATTCTCCCCCAAAGATAGATTTAAAATAGCAATATTTGGGTTTGAACTTATGGCTTGAAAGTTTCATTTCACTAATTTAGCAGGTTACGGGTTAATGTACCTTTTGATATCATCGTCTTCAGGAAAAAAATACTGGCGAGTTTTTCTAGCAACTCTGCAAAACTATAGATGTCATTTTAACGCATCCCTCTTGCTGCAGTCTCTCCAGTTTCATATAATGTATAGTTTGATTCTTTTGTTTTCAAAATTTTAGAATAGTACAATTTGAAGGCATTTGCAAACGGCAAATTGGTCGTCTGAAATTGCTTTCAGAACGGCCTAGTCTAATTTGGCCGTTTTTTTTTTTTTGTCGCCTGGTCGAGAGCTTAAAACTTACGATATTGGATATAAAGAATTTCTGGAAATTTAATAACTAGATCTAGATTAGATCTATATTCAGTTAATCACACGATATTGTTTACAATCGCCACGTATTGTAAACCTGTCACGTGGCGTCGGTATCAGGATTTGAAATGTTCGGTGTAAAATTGAATACTTGGTAGATCAAATTGTCATATCATAAACGTATTATAACGGTGGTCCGGTGTTATAAATTCCACTAAATCTAATATTACACTGTTATTACAGAAATCTTTGGTAATTTATCAACATACCCCACCCCGTCTTTATTTCATGAACGCTTAAATTCAACTTCTTCTATGATGCAGGAGTTGGTTCGTGTATAGATGTCTATAGACGAACATTATTCGGCGTGGCTAAATGCACTAGCTTTTGACCTATTTTTTGGTACTGATTAAAAAAAGAATAAATAGAAATTTGTGATTGGTCAAAAATGTAGACACGTTTATTTTAAGGGGCCCTTCCTATTTTCAGGCAAATTTACGCCGTCTGTTTTTTTTAAAGATATTTCTTGTTTTTCAATTTAACTCTTGTCAAACAATCCCTAATTTTAAGGACCTCTAGAAAGACGGCTTTTGAAAACATTGTGGGAAAAGGAGAAAATGCTGGTACCAGCATTTTCTCCTTTTCCATCAATATTTTTACCCTTTCAAAAAAAAAAAAAAAAACAAAAATGCTTGGATCATGTTTAATTTGTCGTCTGCAAATGCTATCAATATGGAAGTCTAATATTTTGTCGTCTGGTAAGGGGTTAAAACTGTTGCTAACGTTCTATATCTACACGATTATAATGGTAACTACGTGCAGAGTGGCATAACTATTGTTGTCGATTAGAAATATCAGGGCTGCCTGTTTTTCAAAAAACTGCGTAGATTAACACAAATTATTTAGGATTGTATTATACATACATACGATCCCTGCTTTACCCAAAGGTTTGAGCTGGCGTAAAGCTTTTCAACTATTTACTTACATCGTAAAATAATGCAGTTTAGTGAAACTTGTTTTCAGACTTGATGCTTGCTTACCTAAACTACGTACGCAAATTTCGTGCTTACGCAGTTTAGTGAAAGACAACCAAGATTAAGTGCGAAATTCTGCGAGACAACCGGAGTAGGATTAAACAGTGCATTGCATGTAATTATACAGCACCAGTATTTTTTTTTACCAAATTAACTTGGGAATTGCAGTACCTTATTGTAACGGACTATGATGTGCTGGCTGATCTTGGTTTACACTCTCTGCAAGATTCATCATTTAATGATCGCGTAGGAAACGATAATAGCGAGAATGGGTTTTCTTTCAAATGTTCCTCAAACGATAAATGACTTGTGCAGAAATAAGTGACATGACTGTCTAACATTGTCGCACAAGTAACTGTGCCAAGCCCCGGTAGCGCAGTCGGTAGCATAAAGGACTTGAGAACAGGGGATAGCTGGTTCGATGCCCGGCTAGGCCAATTTCTTTCCGAGGATTGATGATATTTATTGCGACAGGATTCATTCGTCTCTCACCGCTGAGCATTGTTTCGACGATGGTTATGTGGGAAAGCAGCCAATGGCTTCGAAACAATATTGTGCGTAGTACTGATAATAGAAAATCCAGGAAAGCATGAATAGGTGTACAGGCCGCCGCGATATAACTGAAATAATTTGAAAACGGCGTTAAACACCATACAATCAATCAATCAATCAGCTGAGGAAGTGTATTAACCCTTTACCTGATATGCCAATTTGAGGCTCTTCCATTTCAGCAGCAAATAAAGATATGATGTCAAAAATATGGACAAATGAGGATACAAATATCTGTTTGAGTGGAAAACATTGTGGGAAAAGGAGAAATTGCTCGTTAGAAGCAATTTCTCCTTTTCCCACAATGTTTTCAAAAGCTGTCTGTTGTTGATACGTCAAAATGAGTATCTATGGAGTAAAGGGTTAATAAGGAATATATCAAACCATTGTCTATTCATTTGATTAGAACAGAACAAAACAGAACAAATTTTATTTTGCGACAAGTACACAGTTGTACATAGTCAATGAAAATACAAAAATAATAAAAATGAAAAATCACCAGATACAAGGCGAGCATGACGGTAAAAATGACACACTAGTACATATTAGTAGTACGTATTTAGTGCTATCGGCAAAGCCTTAAATACGTCTCACATGTAATAAAGTTTATCCGTCAGCACCAAAATATATACTTGCCTACTGGCTAGAAAAATGCCGATAGAAAAGTGTCGAACATGCAGACATTGTGTGAAGTACCGGACAAATACGCTGGACTCCCTCAATCAAGCAAACAGCCATGACTGAAAGACTACACCCTATCCATTCAGCGCTCCACTTGATAACGGAACGGAGAAAAAAACATTTAATGGAAATGACCAAGAAAATTATATACAAGTTTTGGGAAAATACCAAGAAAATTATATACTAGCTTTTAGCATGAGTGTGAGCCCTTGAAGCTCCAAACCTATTAAACGCTGTTCCTGCATACCCTATGGTAAACTAATGACCAAGACATTGCGAATTTCATTGTTTACACTATACTAGCATTTTATCCATATCTTCTAAAACAGGTGCCACCGACTTACAATAGCTATTTTCATTAATAGCCCAACTAACGTAGATATCACTTCTGATAAGGAAGATTTTATACTTATTAAAGGCTTTTTGGAAACATATAAATTGTCATGTAAATTTGTACGACAAACGAAATTCGTGAACCCTAAAAATTCAACGAAAGATGTTTCTTTTTTTTTGCAATGAGACTTCCGCTGTTCCGCTAAAGAGGTAAGTCCCCTAGGTAAAGAGACGTTGCGGTTACTAAATTCTTTGCGCAAAGGTCGGGTCAAAAGAGGCTTGGACCTACGATGGCTCCCTGCAGAGATATGTCATTTTACACTCGAGGCTCTGACCGAAGACATCTTATCCCAGAGACAAGCCATCCTACACTATAACTATCGTGGCTTGGACCCACGACGTCTTGATATGGTGACAAGCTATTATATATCACCACCATCGAAGCTCACCACATACCGTTCCAAAAACAAACCCTGTAATATAGTGGCCATCCAGACTTGAACCAATGCCGTCTGGCTTCAGAGACAAGCTCAAACGTATTTATACAGAGACAAGCTCTCGTATATCAAGATCATCAGGGTTTTGCCTTAAGACGTATCACGGCCATCGTGGCTTGAACCCATGTCATCTCGTGTCAGAGACATGCTCTCTTATTTCACGACCATCGAGGCCTGGACGATCCATTTTAGAGACAATGCATGACCATAGACACTTCGACCCACGACGTTTTTGCTCTAGAGACAAGAACTCCCATATCACGACCAGCGAGGTTTAGGCGATCTGCTTCAGAGACAGGCCCGATTACAGTAAATAAGGCCCGCAGAAAGATATTCGATGTTGTCTGACGTCAGTGACAGCATATTTCTAACAGAAACATGGAATATAACTGTACGATACCGTCCAACGTAGTAACGATTAAGGAAATCCACAAGAAATCCAATGTATTTTTAGGATTTAAATCTTTATCAAACGACAAAATTCATGACTGGTCCAAATTGAAAGCTTTTGCAGACGACAAAATAAAGGCCTATATCATTGTCCTTGATACGGTAGAAAACATTGTGGGAAAATGAGAAAATGCTGGTTACCAGCATTTTCTCCTTTTCCCATAATGTTTTCCACAGGCTTTCTCCTCAGGGTCGTTGAAACTCGGGATTGTGTGGTAAAGAGATACATGTAGACGCATACTTTTATTTCACGACACTTGTTAAACAAACTGTCGATAAATCTGCTGTCAAATCCATCAAAAGTTGATTATTAGCCGGATAAATTATTTTTCGGGTAGTAAATCAAACACGCGACACCGATAACGATAATCATCCTTAGGGCGAGCAGGGATTATCCGGATTAAGGGCGGATTTTGCTATCATGATAGTTGTTTAATAGCCTGAATACTCCCAGGTAAGTGTGGGCATTCAATTTTAACCCTTAGGCTGTTAAAAGCGACTCACTGGCCTTTTGTGGAGAGTGTAGATCAAGATCAGACTGCACGGAACGTGCAGTCTGATCTTGCATCTACACTGTCCGATAAGGAGATATCTTTCCCCAAAAATACCTTTGAAATAGCAAAACTTGGGTTTTTACAGCAGGCTTGAAAGTTTTATTTAAATTTATTTAGCAGGAATAGGGTTAAAGCTCTGTGATTATTGACGGGTGGGATAAGAATTGTTTTGTACATCGGTAGTGATGAAGGTAAATTTTTATCCTGCCATTATCGTGCGTCAAAACTTTCGACTGTTTCATTACGAAGTATGTCGCAAAAAAGTAAAAATCGCACGATTTTTCCGAGGATGCAATCTTTGCACATGCGCTTCATGATCTGTGATATTCCCTGAATAAAAACACCTGTTCGATAGTCGTATGACAAAATCGTACGACCACTGAAAAAAAACGATTGTCTAGTTATAAACCGGTTTTATAAAGACAAAAAAAAATAATAAAAATGAAATGAGCCGTACTCTGACAAAAGGGGGCTTAATGCATCTCCGTGATGCAGGATACCAAGCAAGTCATCACATGATCATGGATCCGTAAAATCCATTTTGTCTAACAATCAACTGAATCATGAGGTAGACTGGTCCTTTGACATACAGAAAATTGACCAATAGCGAAAAGTTTCTGCCTAGGTCAGCCTGCGCGGACTGCGCGGGCTGATCTGGGTTGATACTTTTCGCAGATGCATTAAGCCCCCTTTTTACAGAGAATCGTTCAAAGGTAATCACTGACGTGCGTAAGACCATCCTTGAATGAAAGTTTTTAGAAACAAGCGGTATTTTTACATATAAAATGCATCAATTACTTTCGTATTTACCATATTTTAGCAACAGAAAGAAAAAAAAAACAAATTAGCCATGTTCTGTGAAAAGGCGGTTTAATGAATCTGCAGACAGTATCGACCAAGGTCAGCCTGTGCAATCCGGGTAGCCTGACCTGGTTCGAAACTTTTTGATATCGGTCATTTTTTTCATGTCAGAGGACCAGTTTACCTCATGGTTCATTTGGTTGTTAGACTAACTGGATTTTTTTGATCCATAATAATGTGATGATTTGCTTTGAAAGACAAGACAAAAATTAAAATGTAATCACTGACGTGCGCAAGACCATCCTTGAATGAAAGTTTTTTTACAAACAAGCGGTATTTTTACATATAAAATGCATCAATTACTTTCGTATTTACCATATTACAGCAAAGAAAGAAAAAAAAAAAAAATAGCCATGTTCCGTGAAAAGGGGGCTTAATGAATCTGCAGAGAAGTATCGACCAAGGTCAGCCTGTGCAATCCGGGTAGGCTGACCTGGTTCGAAACTTTTTGATATCGGTCATTTTTTTTTTTCCATGTCAGAGGACCAGTTTACCTCATGATGCAGTTGGTTGTTAGGCTAACTGGATTTTTTGTATCCATAATAATGTGAAAATTTGCTTTGTAAAATGCATCACGAAGATGCATTAAACACCTTTTGCCAGATTGCCGCTGATATTATTAGCCATGCTCTGTGAAAATGGGGCTTAATGCACCTGCGAAAAATATCGACCCAGGTCAGCCTGCGCAGTCCGCGCAGGCGGACCTGGGCCGAAACTTTTCACTATTGGTCAATTTCCTGTATGTCCAAGGACCAGTCTACCGCATAATTAAGTTCGTTCTTAAAGAAGTGACTATTATGGATCGATAATTATGTGATGACTTGTACGGTTTCATGTATCACGGAGATACATTAAGCCCCCCTTTGCCAGAGCATGGCTGTGGTAAGGTATTTATCCTTACGAAGAAGATGTAAAGATGTATAAACTGTCGGGTCACATGACTTTATAAGTGTGTGTTGCAACCCCTTTATCAAACGGCAAAAATTTCAGATCTTTCCAAATTGAAAGCATTTGCAGATAACAAAATAAATGTGACTCAAAAATTGAAATTTGTTTTATGGAAAGGTATAAAATATTGTGGAAAAAAGGAGAAAATGCTGGTTACCATCATTTTCTCCTTTTTCCACAATGTTTTCAAAAGGCTTCTTGTTTATGTTCTTTAGAACTCGGGATTTTTGGGTATAAGTATAACCCATAACATTATAGCTGGTACTGCCCTGAATTCATTGTATATTTCATTTCTGATTTCATAGCTTAGGGAATAATGAACTATCGCTAAATTATCTCAACTATATGACAGGGTAAACCTCGGTTTCATGGAATAGCCAATCACCTGTTAGGCTTAGTGGCTCCTTTTTCCTCAGAGTTCCTGCATAAAAGCTCATTAAAGAATCGAAAATAGCTAGATATCTATGATAGAAAAGTTGGACAGCTGTATGCAAATTTGGAATCTATTAATAGGTTCACTTTTTTTTTAAACAGGCGTCTGTATTCAACATGTCTTTTCTGATATGCACAATATAATGTGACGTGTCACGGTAAAAATGTTTTTTTCCCAAATATGATTTAGTATAGTTTAAATATACTGTTTGTTTGTTTGCATGATGATAACGCCGTTTTCAATATTTGTTTCAGTTATATCGCGGCCGCCACTTGACATATCCACGCTTTCCGTTAGTTTCGTTTACCAGTAACTTTGCACAATATTCTTCTCAAGCCTCTGGCTGCTTTACCCTACAAATATCGTTGACAAAATGATCAGCGAAGAGAAAGGACTAAATCCTGTCGCAATGACAGTTATTTTTCCTCGGAAAGAAATTGGTCGAGCCGGTGATCGAACCAGCGACTATCTGATTTCAAGCCCTTTACTTTATCTACTGAGCTACCGGGCGCGATATGTATTTCATATTTAAAGTAAAAATTAGTTTGGCCAGCTTAGACTCCGAACTTCCGCGCCATAATATCAAAATGCATATTTACATAACGGCAAAACTGCATGAAAAACATTACCAGCAAGGACAAGTCATTGCGACAGGATTCATTCTTCTCTCACGGCTCGATGGGTGTTTATATGGAAAAGCAGCCAGTGACTGTGCAGGTAAGATTCATAACACTTTTTTCAGCTTACAGCTTTAGAAAACATTCTTGGACCAGAAGCAAGTGC
Source organism: Hippopus hippopus (assembly GCA_946811185.2). Lineage (NCBI taxonomy): Eukaryota > Metazoa > Mollusca > Bivalvia > Cardiida > Cardiidae > Hippopus > Hippopus hippopus. The sequence goes on along the minus strand of OX328101.1, from coordinate 5,658,971 downwards.
TTGAGAAAAGCACTTGTTATTTTGTTTTCAGTGTTTATCGAATACTACTGTTAACCCTTTACCGTACAAACCCGAGTTTTAACGATCTTGAGGAAGAAGCCTTTAGAAAACATTATGGGAAAAGGAGAAAATGCTGGTAAACAGCATTTCCTTCTTTTCCCACAATGTTCTTTACTCTTTCAAAGTCAAGTAGCAGAATTCCAGCTACATTTAATCTGTCTTCTGCATATACTTTCAGTTTGGACGACCCCACTTTCTTTTCGTTTGGTAAAGTGTAAATTAAAACACTCTTTTCAGAGTAAAGCTTTAGAAAACATTCTAGAAACAGAAGTATATTAATTGCTTCAGAAAAGCACTTGCTATTTTGCCTTCAATGTTTATCGAATACTACTGTTAAAAGACTTCACTTATTTCCTTTTTCTTGTAATGTTTGTATGTTGTCTTATTTTCAGTATAGTAAGTTTAGAAATACCCTGTTCAATAAATGACAAGAGTATCTCAGTTTTACGTTTTTTTTTTGTTTATTTTGTTTCGATTTAATCTGTCAAATGAGTTCATTTAGTCTGATTTTTATGTGTTTTCGTAACAACCTACGTTGCTCTCTAAACAACTTTTTATTAGTGTACTTTGAAATATCTAATAATCGAATGATGTAAAAAAACAAATCAATTCAACTGATGAATCCTTTACCAAAAAAAAAAAAATCCATGCTTTGGACAGGTTTTGAAAACATTGTAGAATAAGGAGAAAATGCTGTTAGCCAGCATTTTCTCCTTATTCCACAATGTTTTCTACCCTATCAAAGAAATCCAGCTTCTTACGACCTATCGTCTAAATAATTATATGCTTTCAGTATAGACAAATGTAAAATTTTGTGTTTTGGGAAGAAGCTGATTTGAGGTAACTGGTTGAATGGAGAAGCAGCACCGAAGCAGTGTGAATTCTGATTCTGATTGCCCAAGGAAACAGTTGGTTGGTTTGTTGGTTTGTTGGTTGGTTGGTTGGTTGGTTAATTATGCGGGTGGGTGGCTGGGTGAGTGGGTGGCTGGGTGAGTAGGTAGGTAGGTAAGGTAGGTAGGTAGGTAGGTAGGTAGGCAGGCAGGCAGGCAGGCAGGTAGGTAGGTAGGCAGGTAGGCAGGCAGGCAGGCAGGCAAGTAGGTAGGTAGGTAGGTAGGTAGGCAGGCAGGCAGGTAGGTTGGTAGGTAGGTAGGTAGGTAGGTAGGTAGGCAGGCAGGCAGGTAGGTTGGTAGGTAGGTAGGTAGGTAGGCAGGTAGGTAGGCAAGTAGGCAGCTAGGTAGGATTTGTTTAATAGTGACAGTTGTTATATATTAATTAATATGATGATTTAGGTAGAAACATAAAAGTAATATTTACATCCGGGCCCATGCGCCTATAAATCACCTTAGCTTAATATAAAACATTCTAGAGACACAATATTCTTTTTTAAAACAAAATTTTTGTGGAATATGGTGTGCTAAACAATTTTTTCAAGTTGTCATGGAAATAAACCTTACTTAAAAGTCCACCAGCGGCCAAAAGTAAACTTTTTGTAAGTCAGTATGCATGCAAATTTAGTTGGTACCACTATTTACCAACCTTCCAGCGACTGGGACTTTGACAGCCTGAGATGTAAATCAAAAAAGGAGTATTCTTATACTTAATGTTTCCTTGTTAGCCAATTTCAATGTTTAAGGCGTTACTAGCGAATTTCGTTGTTTTACAACCCTCCTCGAGAAGGCCTTTGAAACATCGTTAGAAAAAGAGAAAATACTGAGAAAGGATCGTTTTCTTCTTTTTTCTCATTGTTTTCTGCCGATTCATAGAAAAATTGAAACGTTTAACTGTTAACCGAAGATTTGAATTTAAATTTAGACATGTCCAAAACCAACGCATTTCCAAACGACACCTTAAAGCTGGCTCCAATGACAAAAATCGACTTTGAAAAAGTAAAAATCGTTGTGGGAAAAGGAGAAAATGCTGGTTACCAGCATTTTTTCCTTTCTTTCCTACAATGTTTTCAAAAGCTTGCATCTTAAAGGTTGTTAACACAGGGGTTTGTACAGCAAATGGTTAGATATATTAAGCCGTGTATAGAGCACCAGATAAGAGGGAGTGATGGTATTCCAAAGTCATTATTTCTCTTTGAAACCCTATGTTGTGGGTACTTATTAGAATCGTCTCGATGAGACGATTCTAATGAGTACCCACAACATAGGGTTTAGTGGAGAATGATTAATATTGTCAATTTTGAAATCAAAATCACTTCCTCTATCTGGAGCTCTGTTGTAGTTAAGTCAGTATATAAAACACAGGGGGTCAAAATTCCAGGGGTATTTTGTTGAAATCCCAGGTTGACCAACTCCTATCGGGAATCGGAGGTTGTTATTGCCACAGGTGTTATTCCTCTTTTAGCGCTTAATAATCATTTGACTATAAAGTTGTGGGAAAGCAGACAGTGGCTTGTAAAGAGTATGATGCAATGTGCTAGTCAAAAAAATTTCAGGTCTGCAAAGATAGGTGCACTGTCAATGGTCAAGCACAAACACAGGCGCCGATGTCTGCTAATTGATTTAACTATCCCTCCATCCCAAGTTTTAACGACCCATGGTGAAAATAAATTGCTTTGGAAAACATTGTGGGAAAAGATAAAAATGTTGTTAACCAGCATTTTCTCCTTTTCCCACAACGCCTTCTTCCATTCCAATGGCAAATTCTATCATATGAGCCACATTTAATTTGTCGTCTGCACATACTTTGAATTTTGACGAGTATAAAATTTTGTCTTCTGGTGAGAGGTAAAATCAACATTTTGTTGCTGATGAAGATTATTTCAACAGCAAAAAAGGTCCCCATTCCTCATAAGATCGACATGTGTGCTTTCAGTTTATTTATATTTTTTTCTTTATCAAAACCAGATACTGTAAAAATCATGCCATGTTTTTTTTTTTATTGTAAACTATTTAAAAAAAAATAATAATAAAAAAAAAAAAACGTCAGAGCTATTAGAACTAGAATCAAACTTCACGTATTGTGCAGTTTGAATGTAATCTACGCTTTTCGCAAAGCAACCATGGTTGTTCTGGGTTTTTTTTTTTAATGCTAATTCCCAACTGCATAAAATCACTGCTGTTCAATGGAATTGAATATCTTTATTTTCTGTCAATATCAATTTGCTATTCAATTCAAAAGAATATAAAAGTGATCTAAGAGGTAATGAATATTAAGCGTCTGAGTGAGGCACCTGGAATTAGAAGCTTAATCAGCCTCACAAAAGCGCATGACAATGCATTGTTGCATCTTGCATCCATAATGCGGTTCGTTTCGGTTTTTTTATTTGGTCTGTCAATGAATTCTAAGAGCTTGGCGACTTTTTTTCATGCCATTGACAAATGTTCTTCTGGTCATACTTGCGTTGAAATTAGAATCTATAAAAGATAAAAATAACAAATTTATAGAAAGTTCTTGGGTGTCAAAAGGAAATGATAACAAAATTCACATACGCCATTTAGCAAATTGGTACCAGGACCTTTTCCAGGAAAAAAAGTCAAGATGCCTGTTGGTGAGACAATTTCACCTCCAATTCAAGACTGCGAAGTGTTGTTTCGAAAAAACGAAAAGTGACGCATCGTAAAAAATAAATGCCAAATTCAGTGTCAACAGAATCCTGAAAACAATCGCAACATCTTGATACTCGTTTTTGATTCTAGGGATCAAAGAGAGCATTCAGTTCTTTTTAATGACAAAAATGAAGTTTTCCTCCCTCCTATCACAAGAGAAAGTGCAAACATGTGCATATTTCAGATAATATTCTTTGTGTATCGGGTTCAGTGTGTTGTGTGGCCCAACATGGCGGTCATGGAACAGGCGTTCGTTTTTTGACAAACTTAGCATCTATATAATGTAATATCAAATACTTTTTTATCACCTAACCTTTCTTACTTTTAGTGTAATATAACCACTACGAATTTTCTTATCTTACACACGTCTGGTGTAAAATTTTGTGACGTCACAGGCACGCTTTGAGACGTCATTCATTTAAATCATTGTAGTCTGACCCATTATTTCTAAAAACAACATTAGACACAAAATTCCGGGCAACTCAGCTGTGAAATTGATGATTAGGTTAAGCTAAAGTTTGAAGTTTGAATAATTTTAGTATTAAGCAATTACATGTCAGCTTCTTTAGAACTATATTCAGCTCCGAACATACATTTATGTTAAAACAGTGAGTTAGTTTCATTCAGTCTGAAAATGTTGGTCTCTCATACAGACCCAGTGATTTTCAAAATAATTCTTGAGACACTGTCATGTTATTAAAAAAGAAAACCTGACATTCGTATGAATTTGAGATAAAACATTATTAAACTCGTCCAAAAAAAAATGTTATTAAGCTCGCCAAAGGCTCGCTTAATAACAGTTTTCTAGGCTCGTTTAATGAAAGTTTATTGTAAGATTCTATTATGTATAACATTATATGGCGAAGTTTGTCACAACATGAAGGTCTGTGAGTAGGGGTGGTGGATTCACGTAATCTGGACGTCCCAGGCTCGATCCTCATACTAGGCGCTTGTTTTTTCTTGAATGTCATTCAGCAAGACGCTTCAGAGCCCAGGCCAAGTTCATGCGAAACTCAAAACACTCAGGAACAAGCGAGCTGTTGCCGTAATATGACTTAGCTAATATTGAAAGCGGAGTAATACACCATAGAATCAATCAATATATCAAAATCGATCAATCAGTCGATCGGTTTGTTACATATTTGTTTGTTTCACACCGCTTTCAACAGTTTTCGGTCATAAACATACTGTCCAAGAGCTTGCGTAAAATCTGCCGGGTGTGACGGCGTAAGCTCATCAGTTTACTAGTACGTTTTATGAGCTCGTACCTGGGTCCGTTTTTACCATTCTTACGAACAGTCTTATTCTCAATAGATTTCTAAACGACTCTTTACTCGTTTGGTAAAGAGATAGATATCAAAACGACAAAATAGAAGGTCTGAGTCGGTACAGGATAACTCTCTTTTTCTTTGTAGTTTAACTCTTTGACAAACGACAAAAATTTAGACTTGATCAAAGTTGACAGTATTAACGTACGACAAATAACATGCTGTGGAAATGATGAGTTATGCCAGTGAAAACTATGTGGAAAAGGAGACAAAATGCTGTTTACCAGCATTTTCCTATGATGTTTTCAAAGGCCTTTTTCTGTAGGGTCATATTAAAACAAGATTGTTTGGTACAGTGTTAAAGGCTACTGTGCAATAAAAGATATAAGCGAGAAGTAAAAGACAGTGCAGATCAAACGAAAGGAATTTCGAAACGTCAAAATTTGGCTATTTCGTATTTATGGTGGCATATTTCTGCCACGAGATACGAGATAGCTATCATGATAATTTTGGTAAATTATCGCGATAAATTAAAAGTTTCCTGGAAATCTTATCAAGATCGTGAAAAGTTTCATGATAAAAATATCACGATAAACTTAATATTTTATCGCAAAATTTCTCCACCGTGCTCGGAGCTGACATGCGAGATAAAATTATTGTGATAGTTTTATCCGTTTCTCGATATCTATAAATAGAAAATTCATCATTTGGATGAACTCGGTAGTTTTGACTTAAAGGGCAACTACAGCCAAAATCTCTTTTTTGGATATATGAATCCTTAAATGAAAACCATCTTAAAATAGAAAAAGCGCATTTCAATGTCTATCGTAGAAAGAGAGTTTTAAGCGAAGATGTGGTTTGCACACCTGTGCGAGTTTGTGAAATGTTCGATAAACCGGATGTGATGCCACTCTTATTCCGGCTTCTGTGTACTTTTTTTTTCTCAGCCTTATCCTCCCTCATGTCAGGAGACGACTTTTTTCGTCACAAAAATCCCTATCGTATGCCGGGTGCCGAGTTTAAGCCCTATTTCGAGCCAGGAGATGACTATTTATTTGTCAGTCTGCTGTCTGTCTGTCTGTCTGAACTAAATGACATGGCTTAATATCAGATCTACCATTAATCCTCAAAAGGTTAAATAAACCTTCATGCCGATTGCAAAATTTTGAATAGTGCTAGTTTTTGGAGAAACAAAAATAGATGTTTCCGCATTGGACACTGTACATAAGATCAGTCTGATCTTAATATACACTGTTCGCAAAAGGTCATTGAGTCGCGCTCAGCAGCCTTGGGGCCCCACAGAAATTTAAATGAGGCAAGCAATAAATGGTAAATTCACTGTTGATTATCCATCTCTTTCATGAGAAAGAGAGAGAGAGAGAGAGAGAGAGAGAGAGAGAGAGAGAGAGTAGTTAGAAAAGAAATTCGACAAGCAGATTATGCGTTTTTTTTTTTAATTTAAGATCGTATGAAGGAGGAAAATACAAAAGTTATGACGTTCGACTTACCCATTTAACCTGTGTAAAATTCCAAATTCCATTTACATTATTTACGAAAAAGGGTTCAATATGGTCGTGAAAACAAAAGAGTAACTTTGTACATGACATGTTTATGACAAGTGCTTGTTAACCTCAAGCTGCAAGCCGGGTAAAAAAAAAATATGTCAGACCACAACGGTGCGATATCATCTCAAAAGAGGCACCAAATTAACCCTTTGTCCTTGTACATGGATGGAACACACAATTCTTTTCTCAAAATAAAAGGTTGGCGCACTAAAATTTTGTGTAAAGTTTGTACGCAGTCATAAATTTTTAATCTACGCTGCATTTTCATGGTCAGCATCTCTTATCTCGTATATGATTACAGGGAGAAACACGGGAGAAGACAGTTAAACAATTTTTGTCCACGTTGGTATTTCCTTTTAAATTGTACGCCTTACATGTCTCAGTATTTAGGAAATGGACTGACCCTGTATTTTGCAGACCTTCAAAAATGTTTACTGCATGATATGGAGGACAGGAAGGCAGGAGGCAATTCAGACAATCTTTTAACGTTGTTGTTGATGAAAGAAACAAATTTGAGATTATGAAAAAAAGGCACGTAGGAAAATAAATGAAGATCGAGTGAAAAAATTTTTTTTTAACTTTAACAGCAAATTCAGGATGTGTGCTGGATTTAATGTTGTTCGTGAATGTTAAAGAGAGGATAAGATTTCTAAGGCAGATCAAGGCTTTTAATTCTTTCCAAGCTGAAGGAGACATGTAAAATGCTGACACTGATGGTGTAGATTCAGATCAGACTGCGCAGGATTTGTAGATCGTTAAATGATCGACGGTGTCCTATATTTGGTAGAAACAGCCTTAGAAATTAACTCGAATGGTTTCCTTTTCACATTGCAACGTTCCTTCTTCCTTCTACGACCTAGTAGAAGAGAATTTTGGCATGATTCAATTATCTTGATTTATTATTTCTTTTTTTATATTTATCTATTACAACTCGTTGATTAGGTAGTGGTACAATTGAAATAACATCAAGAAATAAATTTCAAAATATTTATGTTCGTTACCAGAAGAATAACTATTCACTTTTTTATAAGTACTTTCTCCACTAAGCTAATTCATTCAAAATTTCTTTCCTATGATTGTAGACGTAAGAGCGATATACCCCCCTCACGCCAAACTCGTTCTCACCCTCTTCCGAATTTTTTTGCTGATCGGACTGAAACTGTCTTCAGACGAAGTGGGCGTATTAGTATCCTTTTACGAAGGGTGCTTCAGAACTTTGAGCCTGCTCAAAATTTTTTGCCATCCATCCCGTCCTGTGATTAGACGGAGTAACAACGTACTTAAAGCGAGATGGACGTACTACGAACGGAACTGCTGTACTTCGATCCTATTAGAGACGCAGTGCGGTCGGGCAATAACCTGCAGTGCGTTTGCATTTTACCGACCGAAATTACATGTCCTATCCCAGCCAGTTTTTCGATTTTGTTGACCGGGTTAAGACTTTCTGGGAATAGGTTTGGTGAGATAGGGGCTTCAGCCGTTATCAGGCCAAAATTATACGTTCATCCCCGACCGTAACCCGTTTTCCGATTATGTCAGGACGGGTTAAGACGTTGTAAGACCTAGTTTGGTGTGACGGGTCTATAGAGATTGAAACTCTGCAGTACACAAGTGATTGAAACGTGAAATAGCGATTTATATCTTTATAAATATCATGCAGTTTTCTCAATTTTCTGTGTTAGTTCATATATAGCGACTATAATTATCTTCTCACGCTTCTGAGATTACGGCAAACTACCGGAAGTCACGGTTTTTTCAATTAGCGACTTTCACACAGGTGAAAATCCGAAAGTTTAAACCTCAATATCTCGTGGAGTAAACATCACAGAACGCTAACAAGATTTTTGTTAACATACTCTAGTGTCGTTTTATCCGATTTTGAAATGAAAATTTTGGTGTGGAGTTACCCTTTAATAAGATTGCAATCAGTAAAATTTCGATTCATTAATTAACAATTGTAGCTTAACTGGTAAATTTTGACAGTGCCCGAATGACAGAGGTCTGTAAAATCACAAAGACGACTCGAAATGCCTCCTACGAACAACTTTGAAACCGTACAGGGGAAAGGAGAATTATAAGGTTGTATACGAAGGTATTCCGAAACCGTATCTAATTATAGATATCATGAATGTCAGTTGTGGGCACGAAAGCAAAAAAAATCATGATAAGAGTTAGCATTATTGCGATATTTTTATCGTGAATTTTTTTGTTTTATCACGATAATTCTCTTGAATTATCATGATAGCTATCTCGTATCTCGCGGCAGAAATATGCCACCATACGTATTGGCTGGAAATTTTTCCCATAATTCATTTAGCAGTTACGCTCTTTGCAAAAATAAACCTCGTCATTAACGACCCCAAGGGAAAAGGCTGTCGCAATCATTGCGGGAATAAGAGAAAATGCTTGTAATCACCATTTTCTGCCATTTTTCCCCTCAATATTTTTGATACTCTCAAAAGATAAATTCCAACATTTCTGCAACTTTTGATTTCTCGTCTGCAAATGCTTTCAATTTGGACAAGTCTAAGAATGTGTCGTCTGGTAAAACGTTCACGGATTAATAACCATTAAACGAGTACTTAGATGTTTTAAAGCGTAGCATCATTTCATAGCAATAAATTTTAAACAGATTGACTCTCTGATATAACATCATCCTTCAACTGATATAACATCACCCTTCAAGAGCCTTTCACAATTTTAACCCTTAGGCTGCTAAGCGCGACTCGCTGACCTTTTGCGGACAGTGTAGATCAAGATCAGACTGCACAGAACGTGCAGTCTGATCTTGGATCTACAGTGTCCGATGTGGAGATGATATTCCCCAAAGCATAGCTTCAAAGTAGCAATAGTTAGGTTTTTACTATCGACTTGAAAATTTCATTTTAATTATTTAGCAGGATTAGGGTTAACCCTTCAGGAGCCTTTCACAACTTTAAGCTCGGTACACACAGTAGGATTAAAGTAACAATAAAGGCCAAATGTAAACAAAGCGGTGTTTAAATGCAATTGAATTTATATTATAGCATTTAAAAGTATGGAAATTATTGTGAAGATGACAATCTGTCATTGTACAGTCGGTCCAAGTGTTAGTCGCTGACAGAGAAATTAATTTCAAAACTAGGTTAAAACCTGCCAGGTAGCTGTGTCTTTTGTTTACTTTTTGCCTGATTTTAAAATTCTTTTTTTTTTTCTGCCAGCGACTAACAAATGGCCCGACCACACGATAACAGACTGTCATCTCCACAATATTTTCCATACTTTTAAATGGTATGATTTAAATTTAAATGTATTATGACACCTACCTTGATATTTTGGCCTTTACTGGGCCTTTAAACTCAGAGATTTTTGTATATGCGACAAATCTTACTGTCTGTACATTCCTAATACATGTACTGTAAGATTTTCTGGAGTTTCGTGAAACTGTATTAGGTGTAGAACAATGCCCTATTTCTTAAGATTTATATCAAAGTATTAGCGAATCACAGCTTAGAATTTCCTGGAAGGTGAGTTACCTGTAGATTTGTTGATGATGTGAAGTGTATATACATTGAGTAAGCCATTTTCCTGATACACAAAAATGGAAGACAATGTATTTTCCACGAACTGGTCCAACATCTTCACACCAGGAATGGTCCGTCCAAGTTTTCCAACGCGGCTAATAGCAATAATTATCATGCATAATGCCTTAATCACCTCATCTTGCTCATTGGAGAGGTCATCAGACCTCTCCAACAGTGGTGAGTTTAAAAGGCAGACTGCCACATAATTTGCAGTGTAAATCCATTTTTCTTGCGAAATTGTTCTGATACACAGTCTGTTTCGTCATGATTTGTAAATAAAGCGAAATCAAAAAACCGAAACAGGAAATAGACGTGGTTTATTTTTTATATAACGAATTTCAGAAAAGATTTGTTATATTAATTTGCCATGGTTGCAAATGACTTCTCAGATAATTGTAATTTTTCATTAAGCAAATAATTAAATCTAAACAGAAGAAAAAGTAAGAAGAATTTCGATAAAAAAAGAGAAAGAAGACCACTGGACAAGATCATGCGACTTGAAAACGCGGAAAGAAGGTCAAATGACCGTCATGTAAAGCATAAGAGGTTTCTACGCGGCGGCTTTTTCACTTGTTTGTTTACATGTACCAAAATATGTTGAAATTAAAAGCTAATAAACTATTTGAAAACATGGATGCTGACCTCTCCTGGCTTCTTTTGTAAAGAAGCCAACTTGTTTTGATACTAGATCTACACATTTATAATTCTGGCGGAAAAACCCGACAGGTAAGAAGAGTATCATAAGAGTTGTATTTGTCTGTGAACAGTAGTGTATTATGATACAAAATCTCTGAGATTAATTTCACGAGACAAGTCTATTTGTGTGTACCGCCTTGTCGTTGCACATGACGGGATTGTCCTTTCGCAATCGGGAACTAAGTCTATTTTTATGAGACCAGGACCAGCATTCTCCAACCATTCTTAAGAACTTTATTAGCCTTATTCTCCAAGATTTTGTATATTTGAAATTAACACAACTTCTGATTGGCTAAACCAAATGCTTTAGCCAATTAGAAGATATGTTACTTTCAAATATAGAAAATTCTGGAGAATAAGACAAAGAACGTTTACAATGGTTAGTAAAATGAGCTCTGAACTTTTTACCTTCTGAAAACAACTTTCTGTTTTCATGCAGCAGACTGGAGCCCAAGACCATCGTCATTGGTCACAGGCTGAACACGGCTCAATAAAAGACTCATGTAAAACAGCCAGCAACTAGATGTCGAGCTTCAATTTAGGCATCCGACTCCTCCGCGGCGTCCGACATTCCATTCATAAAACTTAAAGCCTAAACGTAAAGCCACTGATTAATATGTCACAAGCTTTAAAGTAAACTGTCGACTTTGTATGGTACAAAGTGACAGTCATCATTTTGTTCTCTTTCTGTCTCTTTCTCTCTCTGTCTCTGTCTCTCTCCCTCCCTCACTCCCTCCCTCTGTCTGTGTGTGTGTGTGTGTGTGTGTGTGTGTGTGTGTCTCTCTCTCTCTCTCTTTCTTTCTCTCTCTCTCTAATTGCATAGTTAGTAAATGATATTTAGATATTTATTTTCTGCTTGTAAACTTGTTAACCGCTTTGTCAATGAAATATAGAAAAGTATTGATCGCTATACTATTACAGAGAGAAGAAGCGAGAACCATTACAGAGATAGTCAATTTTTCTTGAACATTTACGTCGAAATCATGGGGGAAATTTATAAGTTTACAAACTCTAATTTTACATACAAAAAATTCAAAACGTTAAAGAAAAGTATATCAAAGGGGTGTCATATACGATTGAGCCTCGCCGTGGCAAAAGGGGTTTAAAGGCTCAGTAAAGGCCAAAATATCAAAGCAGGTGTCATAATATATTTAAATTTAAATCATATCATTTAAAAGTATGGAAAATATTGTGGAGATGACAGTCTGTTATCGTGTGGTCGGGCCATTTGTTAGTGGCTGGCAGAAAAAAGAATTTTAAGATCAGGCAAAACTTGAGTAAACAAAAGACACAGCTACCTGGCAGGTTTTAACCTAATTTTGAAATTAATTTCTCTGTCAGCGACTAACACTTGGACCGACCGCATAATGACAGATTGACATCTTCACAATAATTCCATACTTTTAAATGGTACGATATAAATTCAAATGCAGTTAAACACCCGCTTTGTTTATATTTGGCCTTTATTGTTACTTTAATGCAACTCCGTTATCCACAATACCTAGCAAGTAATCACATAATTATGGATACATAAAATCTATTGTGTCAAACAATTGACTGAATCACTATAAGGAAAACCAGTCATTTGACGTACAGAAAATTTACAGATAACAAAAAGTTTCAACCCATATCAGACTGCGCGGAATGCACAGGCTGACATACGTCGATACTTTTCGCACAATCATTAAGCCACTTTTTCACAGAGTATGGCCCCAAATTTTTACCCACCGAAGCATGTAACTTATATATCGGGTGCATTTTACCCCTAGTGTGTTTAATGAATGAATTGAAAAGCCCCTTTTTTTAGGATAAAAAAGACCCAAATAATTGCATTTGTAGGGCCACACTATCCCAAAATACATGTATATAGGAAGCTATAGATTCAAGATCGGACTGCACGTTTTGTGCAGTTTGATCTAAATTTTAGATCTATAACAACACAAAGAGTCGCCGCGCATATGTTTTGCATGGGGTAACGCAAGAAACCAACTTCATTCATACATTTACAAGTTTAAAGTGTAAACGCTAGAGCGAATGATAAAATTACATTTTATCCCACCTTTGAGCTACCAAGTACGATTTCTACCCTTTAAGCGGACAGTGTAGATCAAGATCAGACTGCACGTTCTGTGCAGTCTGATCTTAATCTTCACTGTCCGATAGGGTGTTGGTTTTTTTTTTGCAAACAATATGTTGATATAGCAATATTTAGCTCCTCCTATTATAATTCAATCAGCGGTTTAACTCTTTACCAGATGACAACATTTCAGATTTGTCAAAATCGAAAGCATAAATTTACAGATGATGTATGTGGCTTGGAAGATTGGGTTAGTCTTTCATTAGATATAGGAAAAAGAGAAAATTACTACCAGCTTGCCCCTTTTTCACGAGAGTAAATGGATGATGCAGCGAAACTGCTCTCTCTCTCTCTCTAATCTATTTCTCTCTCTCTCTCTCTCTCTCTCTCTCTCTAATCTATTTCTCTGTCTCTCTGTCTCTGTCTCTCTCTCTCTCTCTAATTTCTTTCTCTCGCTCTTTCTTCTCTCTCTCTTCCTTCTTCTCCCTCTCTCTCTCTCTTTCTCTCTCTCTCTCTCTCTCTCTGTCTCTCTCTGTGTCTTTCCTTCTCTCTCTCTTTCTCTCTCTCTTTCTCTCTTTCTCTGACGCAAAGATGCAAAAACAAGTTTATTTTTATTGGCTATATTCAGGTGTACAAATAAAAAAAAAAGTCTGCCTATAACTTGCTTGCTTTGCTGAATAAAACCGTTTCAAATTCCCGGATGTGTTCAAGGATGGTTGACATTTTGTCATTGCATATTATTGTCAGTGCATGATGGTGCAAATTCAAGATACCGCCGGGTTCCTAAATGGAACAGTGGTGAACGTGATCGATGTGTAAAATCGGAGATCATTGTTCAATGCCCGTTTGTAGTGATTGGCGGTCGTGCGTGTTTGCCCTTGAGCAAGGTACTGCACAACCAAATTCTGGTATTGATTAAATGTATGAAAGACTTGACTCGTGGAGCCTGTTCTAACTCTTTGCCAAACAGTCCAAATTTTAACGACCCTGGAAAAGAACGATTTCAAAAAATAGAAACAATGTCTCAAAAGCAGAAAATCTTCGTAACTAATTTTTTCTCTATTTTCCACAATGACGCCTGTCCTTCAAAGGGCAAATACAATTATTGGAACCGCATCTATTTTTTTTGCGCAAATGCTTTCAGTTTGAACAAATCTAAAATTCTGTCGTCACGTAAAGAGTTTAAATTATCTCAGTTATATTACAACGACAGCTACCTTAATTAGTCTTTGCACAACGACAAAATTTTGGACTCGATCGAAGTCAAAGCATTTACAGAGGACAAATCAAATATTGATAAAGGTTTGAATTTGACATTCAAAGGTTTGAATCCCATTAGGGTGCCCTGTCCTTAAGACCAGCTTTGTTTACCTCTGGCAGCTATTGTCACTTTAATTCAGAGGTAAATCTTTTTTTTTTTTAGTTTGGTGAGATTATAAAAATCTGAATGGCTTCCTTAAAGTTGTCTATGATGATATGAGGTTTTCTTTGCGGTCTGAAAATGTTATTTCTGTGCACAATGTAATTTTTAATTGGGATAATTTTGGGATGGTGGGGAAAGAATTTGCATATGACTAAACAGGTAAATGAAATTTATATTCAGCTTTTCTGACAATCATTAACCCATAGGTTGCTAAGCGCGACTCAAGGACCTTAAGTGGACGGTGTAGATCAAAATCAGACTGCACGGAACGTGCAGTCTGATCTTGGATCTACACTGTCCGATATGGAGATATATTTCCCCCCAAAATACCTTTGCAATAGCTGAATTTGGTTTTTGATTACCTGCTTTAAAGTTTCATTTCCCTTATTTACCAGGATAAGGATGAGGATAACATTGTCAATTGTTTAGCAGACGACAAAATTCGACGCATTTACAGACGATGCAGACGAGAAATCGGATGGGTCTCAAATGATTGCTGTAATCTTTCAGATGGTGCAAATGTGGAAAGAGAAGAAAATTGTGTTATACAGTATTTTATCCTTTTTTTGCATGATGTTTTCAAAAGACTTTCCTCCTAAGGGTCGTTAAAACAAGGAATTGACTGGTAAAGGTGAACAGACTGATTTATGAGTCAAAAAAATATGTTATGATGCTATTATACATAATATACATTCTCATGTATATGTCGTGTCACTATTTTAAAATACGTTTAATTCAATTAACGAATTCGTTTTCAATTCGCTTTCAACATTATTTTCAGTCATATCAGGGCAACAGTTCAATAATTGACGTTTTTCATGAATGTCGCCTGTATACGATTGGGTTCTGAGGTGTCTTGGCAAAGGACACTCCGAAGTTGGGTGATGATCGAACAAAGAACCCCAGGCGCACTAACCTCATAACCTCATAGCCTAACCACAGGGCCAAGCAGGACACTGTATTGACGACCAGCCCGCATAGGACTTGTAAACATCAGGTCTCGGATCACTTGAGGCTGTGGGTTCGAGCCCAACGGTTGGCCATCTAAAATTACTAATAGTCTTTCGGGTCAAAGGTTAAACCGAGATCCCGTGTGACGGTGCTACACTTCGAGCACATTAAAGAACCAGGCGTAACTTAGGATTGGTTTCGTCCTGTAAAGATCTTGCAGTATCGAAAATAAACATAACTAACAGCCTACAGGCGGCGTCACCCATATGGGCAACCGGTGGTGGAGATAAATAAGAGCAAATTCAATCAATCACTGTATTGATTCAGACCGGACCCTGGTAGATCGGTGGAAACGTACACATATGGGGTTGATAATCAAGGTCAAACTGCAAAGTAAATTAAACTGAAATTTCTAACCAACGGTAAGCCTGGGTCCCAGTCCGATCATCCTTTTTTGTACCGCTATACGGAGTGATGAAAAATTATGAGCCGTGCTCTGGCAAACGGGGTATTAACGCATCACTGTAATGCATTGTACCAAGAAAGTCATTACATAATTACGGATCCGTAAAATCCACTTTGTCTAACAACCGATTGAATCCTAAGGTAGAATGGTCCTTGGACATGAAAATTTACAAATAGCAAAATGTTTCGACCCATGTCAGCCTGCACGGACTCCGCAGGCTGACATGGGTCGATACTTTTTGCTGATGCATTAAGCCCCTTTTTCACAGAGCATGGTTTTTACATATTACCTCCTTGACCCAGGCTACTCAACGGTACAAATTAAACGTTACTATGGTTTGTTTCATTAGAAAGTTATCACCATATCGGACAGTCAACCCCCGGTTACTCAGTCAGTATCGTATAGGACTTGAGAACAAGGGGTCGTTGGTTCGATCCCTGGCTCGGCCAATTTCTTTCCGAGGACTGATGATAGCCATTGCGACAGGATTCATCCCTCTCTCACTATTGTTTCGACGCTTGTTTTGTAGGAAAGCAGCCAGTGGTTTGGAAAGAATGTTGTGCGGAGTACTAGTAAAAGAAACCCCAGGAAAGCATAGATAGGTGCACTGGCTGCTGCGATTTAACTGAAATAATGTTAAAAACGGCATTAAACACCATACAGTCAATCAATAAATCATATCGGATAGTGTGAATCAAATATAATTATACATATTAAAGTACTGTGCAGTTTCTATCCTGTCCTCAAAATCATTTGCAAACTTTGATTCTCATTATCTTTTATCTAAATTTTACAAGGATGTTACAAGGATATTTTCCAAGTGGCCTGCCGCATTTGATTTATTCTCTGGCAAGTGGTGGGGGAGGAGGGGCCCTTAAAGCATCTCTGTAATGCCGCGACTATACCAAGCTTGTCTGTGGATCCATAAAACCGATTTAGTCTAACGATAGATTGATTTTTGAGGAATAGTGATCCTTGGACAAGCAGAAAATTGACAAATAGTAAAAAGTTTTGACCCATGTCAGCCGGCGCGGAATGCGCAGGCTTACATGAGTCGATAATCATTGCCGACGCATAAGCCCCTCTTCACAGAGCATGGCTTATTGGTTGATTGATTGTATGGTGTTTAACGCCGTTTTCAACATTATTTCAGTTATATCACGGCGGCCAGAAAACCTACTTTGGAAGACAAATTTAACCTTTCACTAAATGACAAAATTTTGTACTCAACCAACTTGAAGGCATATGCAGATGAAAAATTGAATTTAGCTCAGATGATGATTTCTGTCTATAATGAGGCAAAAAACATCGTGGGAAAGCGAGAAAAAACATTGTGGGAAAAGGAGAAAATACTGCTTACCAGCATTTTCTCCTTTTCACACAATGTTTTCAAAAGCCTTCTTCTCCAGGGTCCTTAAAACCCGGGATTGTGAGGCAAAGTGTTAATTAATTGGATATGAAATAAATGACGCTAATCGTCCTCCAAAGATTAGAAAAGGTTGAAAACATTGTCGAAAAACGAGAAAATGCTGGTAATCAGCATTCTTTTCTTTTCCTGCAATGTTTTCGACTCGCTTCTTCTTCAGCATCGTGAAACCACGTGACTATTTCTAAAAGGGCTAAATCATTGCGTAACGATACAAAGGTTAAAAACGAAAGTTTGACTGTGAAGGAAAAGAAAACTGAGTTGAAATAAAATTGGAGAGGCAGACGACAGTATTTCAAATTTATTCATTCGACGTTGTCTGTTTTAAATATCTATATTTAGTAACTCCAACCCACGCGCCAGTCTCATGGAGGTCGTGTGGCGTTAGTTGTCGTCTGCGGTTTGAGGTGATTATTTCCCTTCTATTGGTTGTAAATATTGTTAGTTTAACCCTTTATCAGACGACCAAAAATTGTAGAATCGTCTGCATCGAAAGCAGTTGCAGGAGACAAGTTAAATAACACTAAAATTATGAGATAAATCGTTGAAAGGTTAGAAAACATTGTGGGAAAAGGAGAAAATGCTGGTTAACAGCATTTTCTCCTTCTCCCACAATGTTTTCAAAAGCCGTTTATCTCTGGGTCGTTAAAACTCTGGATTGTGTGGTAAAGGATTATCCCTGTGCTTCACAATCTACCGTTTTTACCATACTTTGAAAAGAAAGGCAAACATTGCTGGTAACCAGCATTTTCTCTCTTTTCCCCACAATGTTTTTCTCCTCCGCCCACAATTTTGTTTCTATCCTTTGAAAGTGAAATCTCATCATCGGAGCCACTTTTGACTTGTCGTCTCGAACCGTCGTCAATTTGGTTAAGTCTAAAACTGTCTGATAAAGGGTGAAAAATTCTTTGGTAAAATATTTCAGAATTCAAGTTTCTGCATTATTGACAAGTTCATCATCAGGCTGAAGGTCTTACAATCCGTTCATTCGTTCTTTCGTTCGTTCGTTCGTTCATTCATTCATTCATTCATTCATCGTTCTGTTTGTTCATTCAGACCTCACTCCAGTAGTTCACATTAATTCCATTATTCATATTCCTTAGAATGTTTTACTAGTATATGCTACTAAGCTGATATGTATAGAACCTTTTGACCGGGTTTTCAAATAATTACTACTATCATTTAATTTTTTTTTTTTGTATTTTCATATTACCGTATAATACATTTCACTTGAAATTTAAACTTGTTTACTTAAAAAATAATTCTGCAAATGATATAGCTGGAAAGTAATTTCTCCTTTTGCTGCATTTATTTACAAATTTATCCATGTATTACTAATAATTTATGTTGATTTTTGTTACTTAGTAAAAAAGTTTAAAAATTCATCTACTGCAGACTTGTTTCAGAAAGTGAACAGTTTTGCAAAAAAATGAATCAAACTTACTGATATCTGGGATGTTTTGATAGAACTTTCTATTTGTCAAGAGCTCGTAAAAGAAACTCCAGAAAAGTTTGGATAGGCGCACTGGCCGCCGCAATATAAATGAAATAATGTTGAAAACGGCGTTAAACATCATACAATCAATCTATCAATCAATCAATCTACAATTTAGTCGCTTGGTAAAGAGTTAAACACATGATTGCTTAGTAAATGCTTAAAACCGTTTCAACATTATTTTGTTTATATCACGGTTGCTCGTGAACCTATCTGTGTGTTTCTGGAGCTTCCGTACCAGTGCTTCGAAAAACACTCTTTCGAAGCTACTTGCTGCTTTCCTACGTGAACATCTACAAAATTGCGACTAAGGCATCTCAAATATTCACAAAGAATTTTAATTTGGTTTATCAGCATCAATCGACCTTGATTTCACACATCTACATTTATACAGTTTAACATTTGATTTGATATATAAATAAATATATGTACCAATATCATCTGATATGTAAGAAAAGTCATTTTTCAATACAGAAAGCTTTTTGAAAATGAAATGTAGTCATTTAGATTGCGAGCAATCGAGAGTAAAATCAACGTTATGGTATTTAGCACCCTTGTATCACCTCCACCCCCTAGTTTAGCCAAGTTAACTCTTAACCACCCCAAAATTTAGCTGAATGTGGTGGCCTTTTGACCTACTTTTTGTTTTGGTACTGATCAGAGATGGATAAATAGAAATTTGTGATTGGTCAAAAATGTAGAAATGTTTATTCAAAGAGCCCCTGTCTAATTGCTGGCAACTTTAAGCCGTTTAAAGATATCTTTTTATATAAAGATATTTCTTGTTTACTGGTACAAGTGGAAAGCATCTGTAGAGGAAAATTTAGGATGGCTTGAATAGTGGAATTCGTCTTTCATATGGTAGAAAACATTGTGGGCAAAGGAGAAAATGCTGGATATCCAGTATTTTCTCCTTTTGCTAACTATGTTTTCCAGTCAAAATCCCTAAGATAACTAAAATAGTGGATTCTTTGGTAGAGAAATCAAAATCAAATACATGTACATATATATGACTTACATATTTTTCAACACTCTTTACTATGGAAATACTTTTCTCGCCTCTGCAACTGACAGCTTAGCAATATATTGTGACAAAACGTGGCAAACGCTTTGTTCCATAAGATATCTGTTTGGCGAATACATGGATAAGGAACAAGCCAACGTAACTTTAATAAGTTTGAATTTAGATTCAGTTTTGAGATGGTGGCCATAACCTTATGCGTTTAATTCGGACAAGTTCTGAATGTTGTCCAAATCTAAAAAAAATATCCGAAATCAATTAGACTCGGCATCGCAGTTTGTTTCCTACAACTCCTCCTTTTCCCCCAAAGAATTTTTCCTAACGCATTCAGTTAAAAAAAAAAAAACGATATGTTCCTGCTTATTTTCATTTCTCAATTGTGAAGTAGTAGTAGTGTATGGCAGGTCTGAAAAGTCATCATTTATCTTTTTTTCTTACTGCAGCCATGACATAAGTATTGATAGTATGTAATGCTTTTTAAACATTATTTCTTCATATTACATCAACAACACACATACCGGTACGTTGCCTGGGTTTCACAGGCCGGAATACCGCAATGCCATGCCCAAGGACACTCCGATGTGACCAGATTTACACGTGAAGATCATATCGGAAGTTTCTGCTTTCAATTCTAAGCCTTATCTATACAAAAGCCTTCTTTCTCAACAAGTTTTAACGGTTTTGACAAAAAAAGGCTAAAACAGTCTGGCGTATAATTTGTCGTAAACAACGTTTAAGAAACTAGAAAAGCATAACGAATGCATTTTAACCATTCTCTGGTTAAAGGGATTTTAATGCTACTCCTTGATGCATGATACCCAGAAAGTCATCACATCACATTACATTATTAGAGATCCATAAAATCCATTTTGTATAGCAACCGTCTCACTCATGAGGTAGAATGATCCTTTTCAAGGCAGAAAATTTAAAGGTTGCAAAAAGTTTCGTCCCATGTCAGCCTGCGCGGACTGCGCAGGCTGACATGGGTCGATACTTTTTGCAGATGCATTAAACCCCATTTTCGTAGAGCATGGGTCATTTACCATTTTACGATTTGACAGTCATTTAAAAAAGATGAGCAAGATAAGACAGTGGCACTTGTTACGACAATTTTACGCCAATTAGGCAGGTAAACGCAAAACACGTTAGTTGCATTTTTTTCTAATCGTTTGCCTGCTTACTCGTACAGCGATTCTATGCCCTAACGCGGACTGTGTTGATTCGGATCAGACTGCAGAGAACGTAGGTATACAGCCTGATAAAGAACTTTCACCGTCCAATATGTTAAGATATTTTCCTGCAAAAACCATCTTTGAAATCGTGAAAATTAGGCTTGTACCATTAACTGGAACTTATCATTGAAATTAATTTAAGCTGTTTAACATCTTTATCGGACGACAAAATTTCAGACTTGTCCAAATTGAAATCATTTGCAGACGACATCGTCAATGAGAATCAATTATTGGGATTTGCCTCGAAATGGGATAAAAAGAAACACTGTGGGAGAAGGAGAAAAAACTGGTCTTCTGTCCCCGAAGAACACCCAATTCTGTAATAAAAGCTCAAGGTAGAATCAGGGTAAACAATGCTTCGTCACCCTTGCACACCTTTGTCAGTAAAATGTTGCATTTAAAGGTAGATCCCAATCGCATTTGTAATGCAAAATTGACGTTACATAACAGCCAACATTGTAACCAACCTGGCACGTGCATTTTTGTTTTATTGAAATAAACATCTGTGCAATTCCAGTCCCGTTGAGGAATTCCATTCGCAACTTCTTGGTTTCGTATCGGATGAGTTACAAAAAATAGATAAAAGTGTCCACCTGTCAATGTGGCCCTGACCTTTCGTTGCTAAACGGTTTCCTTCTCTTTATCAGACAACAAAATTTTGTACTCGTCGTTATTGAAAGCAGCTGAGCCCCGGTATCTCTGTCGGTAGCGTACAGGACTTGAGAATAGAGGGTCGCAAGTTCGATCTCCAGCTCGGTCAATTTCTTTCTGAGGATTGATGATAGTCATTGCGACAGGATTCATTCCTCTGTCACCGCTGACCGTTGATTCGTTCTCACCGCTGACCATTGATTCGACGATGGTTATGTGGGAAAGCAGCCAGTGGCTTGGAAAGAATACTGTGCGTAGTATTGGTAAAAGAAACTCCAGGAAAGCATGGATAGGTGCATTGGCCGCCTGGATATAACTGAAATAATGTTGAAAACGGCGTTAAGCACCATACAATCAGTCAATTAATATTGACAGCAATGGCAGACGACAAATATCATGCGGCTTGATGGACTTGGCTCTTGAGATTGTAGACACTGAAGGCAAAGCGTACAAATCGGTTAGGTACCATCATTTTCTCTTTTTCCTAAAATGTTTTGATAAACTTTCTTGCATAGGGTATTATAGCTATTCCAGGATACGGTAAAAAACAGAGAGTGGAAGGGTAGGGAGACATTTTTTTTTTTTTTAAATATGAAAACATTGTGGGAAAAGGATCAATACCCATGAGCATGTCAAGTTTTCAAAATCTGTCTGTAACAGGGTTTTCAAGATAGTAATATTATCGTTTACTCAATCAATCAATCAATCAATCAATCAGTCAATCAATCGATCGATCACAATCAATCAATCAATCAATCAATCAATCAATCAATCAATCAAATTACTAATAGACTTAACCTTTGAAAGATAACGGTATATTTAAACAAAGTGCTTCTGGTTAATGTCGGAGAAAATTGAACTCTATGAGAGAAATGAGCCATGCTTTGGTAGAAAGGGAATTTTTCGCACCTCCTAGATGCATTATACTAAGCAAGTCATTACATAATAAGAGATCCAAAAAATACTTTTTGTCTAAGAAACGACTAAATTATAAGGTAGAATGTTCCTTGAACATGAAAAAAAAAACCACATGAATAGCAAAAAGTATCGGCCATGCTAGCCTGCGCAGATTCCAAATCGCAAAATCAGCAATCTTATTGGCCCAGGCAGGATGCATCAGCTAATTAAAATGATCATCTTTGGAATTTACGATAAAGTACAATACAGTGGATAGTAGATCAGATTGCGCATTCTAGTGTGCTGTCTTATCTTACAGTATTCCGAGTCCAAAGAACATATTTTCTATCAATTTTGATAATAAATTAATAAATTGATAATCAAAATGCATTCAACATAACCATCAAATGAAGTGGAAATTTCAATTAAGACTGCGCCATCCATATAAAAATCCAATATCGGAAAAAAGACTGTTTAACAGATTCCAAGAAAACGGGTCTGCAGCGACTGTTCTAAGAGAGGAAATTGCAACTGGATTTAGAATATTGGAATTGTTTCCCTTCGTCTGCAAACCGTTTGTTTTTGGCATTGGAATGTTGAAAAGTAACCCATAGGCTTGCTAAGAGTGACTAAAGGACCTTTTGCGGACAGTGTAGATCAAGATCAGACTGCACAGAACGTGCAGTCTGATCTTGGATCTACATTGTCCGATGAAATTGGGATGTTCATGTCGTGGAAAAGGGACTCCAATGATAAAATTTCAAAGTTTTCTTCTGAAAACACAGGGTCATTTTCAACAGTCACTAGTACTGACTCGATTGCCAAATATTCAAGTCTTCTTTGGCAGGCCATCCAAGTACCTCAGTCGGCATGGTGCAGGAGTTAAAACCAGAGGTCGCGGGTTCGAATCCCCAGCTTGGACAATTTCTTTCCGATAATTGATAGTAGTCATTGCGACAGGATTCATTCCTCTCTCACTGCTGATCGTTGTTTCCAAGATGGTTAAATGGGAGCACAGCCAGTGACCTATGAAGAATATTGTGTGAAGCACTGGTTAAAAAAAACTCCAGGATAAAAAAAAAACCCGAAATTATGTTGAAAGCAGCGTTAAACACCTCGCAGCCAACCAACAAAGTTCTCAAACGAAACTATCTCAAAACAGTATGGCACAGTGTGAATCTAAGATCAAACTGCACGAACTGAATAATGGGAAAATCTTAATTTGCACATTACAAAATACACCGTCAATTAAACATATGATATCCCGTAACTCTTTACCAAACAAACCGGAATTTTAACACCCCAGAGGAAGAAGTCTTTTGAAAGCATTGTGGGAAAAGGAGAAAATGCTGGTGACCAGCATTTTCTTCTTTTCCCACAATGTATTCTACTCTATAAAATGCAAAAATCATCATTTGAGCTATATCTAATTTATCGTCTGCAAATACCATCAATTTGGTTCGATCCAAATTTTTGTCGTTTGGTAAAAAGTTGACTCTTTACCAGGCGACAAAATTTTTAAATTGTCCAAATTGGAAGCATATACAGACAACAAAGTCAATACCGACTCAAACGATTAGTCTTTGCAAGGTTAGAGTATATTTTGGGAAAAGGAGAAAATGCTGGTAGCCAGCATTTTCTCCTTTTTTCATTATGTTCTCAAAAGCTCTCTCTCTCAGGGTAGTTAACACTTCGGCTGCCAGAACGTGCAGTCTAATCTTGATTCTACACTGTCCGAATCGCTGAAATCTCTCCGAAGAGCAAAATTCTTAAATTGTGAACTATGGTATTTCACTACTAGTTGGAAATTTCTAGTTTGAGTTATATAGCAGCTTAGCCGTGGTCACACCTTACTAGCCGTGGTCACACCTTACGTAGTTGACCGTAGTGGGGAATGACCGTAGATGGCCGTAGTTGAACGTATTAAACGTAGTTGAACATTGTTAAACGTAGATAAACGTACTTCAACGTAGTAATGAACGTAGTCTGAACTTATAATTTGCCTGTAGAAAGCGCATGTTTAACATGTTATAATATTTGTTACGGTTGTGTGATGATGGCTATAGGTTAAAGCTGCGGATTGTGTGGTAAAAGGACAATGATATTTTCCAGTACTAAACATCGTGACAAACAGGTTTCGCATCACAGTTTCCAATCCGCCGTTATGGCAAAACTCCATGCTGAAGAACTTTCAATTGAAATACGACTTTTGATTATTGCATAGCCGAATTATTTTGAAACGACTTGCTTTTAAACCCCCCTACTCCCAGAGCGCCGCTCATATATGACTTGCAACACGCGAAAAGGCGCATTCGGACGTTTGCTTAAAGTGTCGTCCCGGATTAGCCTGCGCGGACTAATCCGAAACGACACTTTCCGTTTTTATGTAATTTTCTGTTTTGCGCTAGTCTACTGTAGCACAAAATCTAATGTAGTCGTAAAGTGTCGTCTCGGATTAGCCTGCGCGGACTGCGCAGGCTGATCCGAGACGACACTTTACGCAAATATCCGAATGCCCCTTTTCGCGTGTTGCAGGCCATATCAGCCATACTCTGGCAAAAGGGAGTTTAATGCATCTCCATGATGCAATTCATCACGTGATCATGGAGCCATAAGTTCTATTTTGTCTAACAACCGACTGGATCATGAAGTAAACTAGTTCGTGGATATGCAAAAAATTGACCAAAAGTAAAAGGTTTCGGCCCAGGTCAGCCTGCGCGGACTGCAGATGCTTTAAGCCCCGTTTTCACAGAGCATGGAAATACAGGCAATATAGAAAGGTAGCATGTACCACGGGCTTATTTTTTCGTGCAAGGGTGCTTTAGCATTGATTTCAAATCGAGCTTGAAATTCGCGTAGATGTTTTATTTGCTCTTAAAATTAACGTGGCTAAATATCGTCCATTAGAAAATAGATTAATAAGCGCTATAGTGGTTGGTCCCCGCCTTTATTTAAATTTACAATAGAACACGAGTGTTGTCTCATTTAAACTGAAAAGATAAGTCAATAAAAAATCTGCTCTCAATGATTAAACCATTTCAATAGCATTTTTGAAGTGCTTTTGTCGTATGTCATACATTTTGCCACGAGCACACACCTCTTTGTGTCTGTCTGTCTGTCTGTCTGTCTGTCTGTCTTTGTCTAACCTGCTCTCTCTGTCTGTTTGTCTCTCTGTTAATCTCTCTGTCTCTCTCTGTCTCTCTGTCTCTGTCTTTCTCTTTGTCTCCTCTCTCTCTCTCTCTCTCTCTCTCTCTCTCTCTTTCCCTCTCTGTCCGTCCGTCCGTCTTTCCGTCCGTCCGTCTGTCTGTTTTGACCTCTCTGTTCTCCTCTCTCTCTATCTCTCTGTTCATATCCCTCTCTCTCTCTCTCTCTCTCTCTCTCTCTCTCTCTCTCTGTACAAAGTTAAATTAAGCTATATCTACAGAACATTAATAAGCAAATTTTTCATATTTTGACATGTCAATTTCAAATGATGTGTGGTTGGTTATGTTTTAGATAGAAATCTTGATATGGTAAAAATAGTAGTCAATACCCTTAGTTAAGGCGTGAAATGGTGATTAAACCTTTACCACACGATCCCGAGTTTTAAAGACGAAGACGGACATGCCTATTGAAAACATAGTGGAAAAAAAAAAGGAGAAAATGCTGGTAACCAGCATTTTCTCCTTTTTTTACACTATGTTTTCTACCATTCTATCGAAAAATTAAATCAATGAATTCACATCTTCCGCAAATCACTTCAGTTCTGACAAGTCTGATTTTTTTTTGTCACTGGGTCAAAAGTAGAACCGTTGCGTTTGTTCACACTTGTTTCATCTGCTGATTAATTAATGGCATCTAGGCCCATCGGAGCTTTTGGAATACTTAGATCGGACCTTTGGAGGGAAAGTACAAGATTATGGACCATTTGAGAGAAAGTATCGGAGCATGGACCTTTGTAGAGCAAGTGTCGTGGTAAAGACTTTTAAAGTGAAAGAATCGGAGTATCGACCTATAGAGAGAAAGTATCGGAGTAAGGAATTTTACAGAGAAAGTAATGGAGTATGGACCTTTGGAGAGATAGTATCGAAGTATGGACAGTGGGAGAGAAAGAATCGGAGTATGAAACTTTGGAGAGAAAGTATCGAAGTATGAACCTTTGGATTGACAGTATCGGAGTGTAGACCTTTGTAGAGGAAGCATCGGAGTATGGACCTTGTAGAGAAAGAATCGGAGTATCGACCTATAGAGAGAAAGTATCGGAGTAAGGAATTTTACAGAGAAAGTAATGGAGTATGGACCTTTGGAGAGATAGTATCGAAGTATGGACAGTGGGAGAGAAAGAATCGGAGTATGAAACTTTGGAGAGAAAGTATCGAAGTATGAACCTTTGGATTGACAGTATCGGAGTGTGGACCTTTGTAGAGAAAGCATCCGAGTATGGACCTTGTAGAGAAAGAATCGGAGTATCGACCTATAGAGAGAAAGTATCGGTGTAAGGACCTGTGGGGAGAAAGTATAGGAGTACGTACCTTTGGAGAGAAAGTATCGGGGTATGGACCTTTGTAGAGAAAGAATCGGAGTATGGACCTTTGGAGAGAAAGTACCGGAGTAAAGACCTTTGGAGAGAAAGTATCGGAGTATGGACCTTTGTAGGGAAGTATCGGGGTATGGACCTTTGGAGCGAAAGTATCGGAGTATGGACCTTTGTAGGGAAGTATCGGGGTATGGACCTTTGGGGAGAAAGTATCGGAGTATGCACCTTTGTAGAGAAAGTATCGGAGTATGGACCTTTGGAGCGAAAGTATCGGAGTATGGACCTTTGTAGAGAAAGTATCGGAGTATGGATCTCTGTAGAGAAAGTATCGGAGTATGGATCTTTGGGGAGAAAGTATCGGAGTATGCAGCTTTGTAGAGAAAGTATCGGAGTATGGACCTTTGGAGCGAAAGTATCGGTGTATGGACCTTTGTAGAGAAAGTATCAGAGTATGGATCTCTGTAGAGAAAGTATCGGAGTATGGATCTTTGTAGAAAAAGTATCGGAGTATGGACCTTTGTAGGGAAGTATCGGAGTATGAACTTTGTAGAGAAAGTATCGGTGTAAGGAGCTGTGGAGAGAAAGTATAGGAGTATGTACGTTTGGAGAGAAAGTATCGGAGTATGGACTTTTGGAGTGAAAGAATCGGAGTATGGACCTTTGGAGAGAAAGTATCGGAGTATGGACATTTGGAGAGAAACTATAGGAGTATGCACGTTTGGACAGAAAGTATCGGAGGATGGACCTTTCGAGAGAAATTATCGAAGTATGGACAGTGGGAGAGAAAGAATCGGAGTATGAAACTTTGAAGAGAAAGTATCGAAGTATGAACCTTTGGATTGATAGTATCGGAGTGTGGACCTTTGGAGAGAAAGTATCGGAGTATGGACTGTTGGAGAGAAAGTTTCAAAGTGTAGACGTTTGGAGTGAAAGTATCTGAGTGTAGACCTTTGGAGAGATAGTATCGGATTATGGACCTTTGTAGAGAAAGTATCGGAGTATGGACCTTCGGAGCGAAAGTATCGGAGTATGGACGTTTGTAGAGAAAGTATCGGAGTATGGACCTTCGGAGCGAAAGTATCGGAGTATGAACGTTTGTAGAGAAAGTATCGGAGTAAGGACCTTTGTAGAGAAAGTATCGGAGTATGGACCTTCGGACCGAAAGTATCGGAGTATGGACGTTTGTAGAGAAAGTATCGGAGTAAGGACCTTTGTAGAGAAAGTATCGGAGTATGAACGTTTGTAGAGAAAGTATCGGAGTATGGACCTTTGGAGAGAAAGTATCGGAGTATGAACGTTTGTAGAGAAAGTATCGGAGTAAGGACCTTTGTAGAGAAAGTATCGCAGTATGGACCTTTGGAGAGAAAGTATCGGAGTATGGACGTTTGTAGAGAAAGTATCGGAGTAAGGACCTTTGTAGAGAAAGTATCGGAGTTTGAACGTTTGTAGAGAAAGTATCGGAGTATGGACCTTTGGAGAGAAAGTATCGGAGTATGGACCTTTGTAGAGAAAGTATCGGAGTATGAACGTTTGTAGAGAAAGTATCGCAGTATGGACCTTTGGAGAGAAAGTATCGGAGTATGGACCTTTGTAGAGAAAGTATCGGAGTGTGGACCTTTAGAGAGAAAGTATCGGAGTATGAACTTTGTAGAGAAAGTATCGGAGTGTAGACCTTTGTAGAGAAAGTATCGGAGTATGGACCTTTGTAGAGAAAGTATCGGAGTATGAACTTTGTAGAGAAAGTATCGGAGTGTGGACCTTTAGAGAGAAAGTATCGTAATATGGACCTTTGAAGCGAGAGTATCGAAGTATGGACCTTTGGAGCGAAAGTATTGACAGAACGTGCAATATGATCTTTGATCTTAACTGTCCGATAAGAATTTCCCTCAAAAATTACGTTTGAAATAGCAAAATTTGGGTTTTGACTACCGGCTTAAAAGTTCTGTTTCACTTATTTAGCAGGATAAAAGTTAAAATGTAACAAAATTTTAGACCAGTCCATATTGAAAGCATTAATTTATAGATGACAACTTATATGTGGCTCAAATGATGAAATTTAAATTTGACGGTGTAGAAAACATTGTAGAAAGCTTTGTTTCGCACGGTCGTTAAAACATGGGATTTGTTCGGTAAAGAAACTAAAATAATCGGTATAATATGAAAATTAAAAAATGTTCAGTTGTTTGACTGATATTATGTGATGTTTAAGGTTTATCATTAGACACGAATATTGATTTCTGACATGATTTTATACAAAGAGTTTTTTTTTTTTTCGTTATGATAAAAAGAACCAACTGTTACAACTTTTAACCGAACTACAAATTGAATAACTTTCGGTCTAAATTAGGTATTATTACGTTTTCACCCAGTTCACTCTGACATTGAAATTTTTAATTTACGCAAGTTTAGAAGTTTTTGCGCACTGGGTCAGAAAAAGGGCAATTTGAACAATACGTTTATTCCTGATTTGCCGATGGCAGTGTATTTTTCATGAATATTAAGTAGCTTAATGCCTCACCGATCACGTGCTATAGTCACGTGCTGCAAACATGTCAACTTTTACTATCGATGTCATCTTTCCTTTCATTCATTTACCATTTTTTTGCTGGTTATTTTATAAGTTATTACTATTATTATTATTACTGTTGTTGTTGTTGCTGTTGTTGTTTTATTGTTGTTGTTGTTATTATTATCATTATTATTATTATTATTATTATTATCATCATTACTAAAAACCGAATTGTAAATACATAGTAAATAAATCACACTAAAATAGTCATTTCTAAATCACTTCAACTGGTTAAACCATACTTACTGCACATTTGTTTTTTTTTTTCAATCTGACATTTTTGAAAGTTTAAAAGTATTGTTAAAAAATGAGAAAATGTTCCTAACGAACAATTTTTCCTTTCCTAAAACATTTAGTTGTTTAACTGAAAATGCTTTCAAAGACATGCCCACGTATTTTCACCAGCCTTAGGATAAAGAGCTTTGAAAATATTTTAATTGGGGCATGCATACTTTTCTACAGAAAAAAAATGGGCTGGAGAATAGGGCCAAGAGAGACAGATGGACGGACAGACAGACAGACGGACAGACGAACAGACAATACAAAAACAATGTTCCCCGACTTCGATGGGAATGAAAAATATAAAACGACTACCATGAACTTAAATGCGAAAGTAAAATGGAACGATACCAACAAATTAGACATTGTATCACTTGGTGTATTATTGGCTGATGGTCTTTGTAACCAGAATGAAGCATCGGACATATACCTATAGCCATACTTTATAAATATAAACGAATTCGCCAATTCTCTCACGAGGACGATTTTGTCCCTATATTTTCCCACGGCTCAGTTGTGATAGTGATTTTTCGATGTGAATAACCCTTTGAAAGGGAACTGTTTCTTCAGAACGCAAAATGTCCATATCTGTAAAATCCGGCAAATTGATTAAATTACATTTTTACCAAACGACAAAATTTTTAAATGCGATGAAATACGAAGCATTTAAAGGGGACAAATTGAATTTTCCCAAAGAAATACAAATTTGTCCATGGAGTAGAAAAAAACGTTGAGGGAGAAGGAGAAAATACTTAGAAGATGACAACCTCGACGACGACGATAATGACGACAATGATGATGATGATGATGCTGATGATGATAATGAAATTAGGTTGACTTCGACGACAACTTCGACGACGACGACGACGGTAATGACGACAATGATGATGATGGTGATGATGAAATTAGGCTTTTGATAAAAACTGACTTTGTAATAAGCTTCAAATGCTGTTCTCATGTTTTGTACTTGGTCGTAAAAAAGGAAACTCACTTAGGCGATATTTGTTATTGTTATCATTTGGTGCAAACGACAGCCTCGTGGCGTTTTACCGCCCCTCCTTTTTTACCATTTTAACCTTTTTTTTCTGTTGGCCTAAACCTTTATTTACTCACACGACAATTTTCCATTTTGCAGTTTCACTTTGGAAAACAATGTGGCAAAAGGAGAAATTGCTCGTATCGAGCAATTTCTCCTTTTGCCACAATGTTTTCAAATGTATGTGTAAATGCACTTATAACCCTTGTTCAAAATAAGTTTTTCGCCATTTGCAAAGATGTTCTCAAAATCGTCTTGGAGAGGAAGAAATACCATCTCAACTAATAACTATGTATATTCCGCTAAAACAACTGATAATGTATGGTAGCAACTATAGACAGGGATCAGTTTGCACGCATGTGCAGGCTGGTCATGTTCTTCTCTATTGAAGCCGTGGTCACACCTTACGTAGTTGATCGTAGTGGGGAATGACCGTAGATTGGCCGTAGTTGAACGTATTAAACGTAGTTGAACGTAGTTACACGCAGATAGCCGTGGTTCAACGTGGTAATGAACGTAGCTTGAACTTACGATTTGCCCAAAGTAAGTGCATAATTTTTGAACATGTTCAAAAATTTGTCACGGTTAACTACGATGTTGTGACCCTACTGTGACCGTAATTTGAACGTATTTGACCGTAGTTAATCGTAATTGATCCTACTTAACCGTAGTGTGTTTGATACGTTCAACTACGTCCAACTACGGTAATTTCCCACTACAGTCAACTACGTAAGATGTGACAGCAGTTAAAGTACAATGACTGCAGCTTACCCGTACTGAGCAGGCACAACCACACTTTTTTACCGTAGCTTAATGCAGTTGACCTTAATTTACCGTAGTTGTGCATACTTAGGACATAGTTTATACGTACTTCAACGTAATTAATCGTAGTTAGACGTAGTAATACCCTGGTTAAAACCCTTGTCACTTTGCACGCAGGTGAATGTAGTTAACCGTATTTACACGTAGTTCAAACTACTTAGACTTTCTACATCGCCAAGTTTGAACCTAATTTGAACGTACTTCAACGTAGTTGACCGTAGTAGCACTACGGCAGACTACGTTTGAAATTAACTACCGACAACTACGTGCATGACCGTAAATGTGACCATGGCTTTAGACTTTCTATTTTTCTCTTATTGCCAATTTTGAACCTACTTCGAACGTATTTCAACCTACTGCAGACTACGTTTGAAATAAACTACGGACAACTACGTGCATGACCGTAAATGTGGCCATGTTTTTACATAGGAAATCTCAGGTTGCAATTTTAGGGGTATGGGTAAATCCTCAGGGTATATACTCTTATGTATTCCTGTATGGAGCTTTTCGGTAAGAAAACCCAAATGAGGATTTCCCCTTTCAACTTTAGTTCAGTCATATCATAAACTTCTCCATCGAGTCCTTTGTTGAAACAGTACTAGACTAGGACTCTGAGGTGTCTTGCCAAAGGACACTTCAAAAACAAAACCAAGTGCCTCCAGTGAGAATTGAACGGGGTCTCCTACTCCTTCACAAATGAGCCAAGCAGGAATACTAGCTCCCCTACCAGATAAAGATGAACTTTTATCTCTGTAATGTCTTGCAAAGAAATGAAATATTTCCTTTTGCTTTCCTTTCTGTCAACGTCTTAACAGTTATGTATGAATTCGTAACAGGTGTAGAGATCGCAATAGAGTAATTTGTTAACCAAGAGAAGGAAAAAAACATCGTGTCGAGTTGATAACCTGATCATTTTAAATAGCGCACGTTGTCATGGCGTTTCACGACTCGTCATTGTACGAAAGTGTGACAAAATGAGAATGACATGTTTAAATCTATTCTTCGAAAAGAAAATGACTAAGACCCTGGGCAGTGCACGTGCATTCTTTAATAGAAATGAAATAAAACTGACAGGAAATTTCATTGAATTTCTTAACTTTAACCCTTTGCCATGAAATCCCTATCTTTATCGACCCTCATGAAAGACGGCATTTGAAAACATTGTGGGAAAAGGAGAAAATGCTGGTAACCAGCATTTTCTCCTTTTCCCACAATGTTTTCCTACCCTTCCTAAAGTGAATATCCTTTTTTCAGCTACTGCTATCTTTTCGTCTGCAAAATCTTTCAATTGTGGAAAGTCTGAAATTTTGTCAGTGTGTGGTAAAGAGAGCTAGATTAGTAAAAAAGACATTTTCCGTCAATGAAGAAAAAGCCTTAAAAACAGCAATTTCATGGCTCCCCCCCCCTCCCAATAAAGTTTCAAAGCTTTCTTACATGGAAGTTCTGTGCAGTCTGATCCTGATCTATTCTAGCAAGCTTTGTCGCCATGAACGCTCTGACTGCGAATGTACAAGCAATTTGATGGAATAAATAAGGTACAAATTTAAGATATCTTTCAAACACTTTTAAAAACAAGGAGGACGCAAAAAACTTTTAGCAAGCAAAATGATATCACACAGAGGGCGCCTTGATGCTGGATGGACAACGAAAGACGCACACAAGAATATGTTGTTTAAAGGCAATTTATCAATAAACTGTCCAGAGAGAGACAGAGACACAGAGAGAGAGCAAGAGAGAGAGACACACAGTGAGAGAGAGAGAGAGAGAGAGAGAGAGAGAAAGCGACAGACAGACAGACAGAGACAGACAGACAAAGAGAGAGAGAGAGAGAGAGAGATAGAGAGACAGAGAGTGAGACAGAGACAGACAGACAGACAGACAGAGAAATCAATTTTTTTTTTATGTTGCAGAGACTAGTTAATTTTAGCAGTTCTGATAGTATATATATTTTGGTCGAACATAACAAGGGCTATAAGGTTTTCCATAAGGACATGATACCTGTTACTGTGTAAACATAACAGCACTTGTCTGATGAAAAAAGATGTGATTAATCTTTTACCACACAATTCCGAGTTTTAATGACCCTGGTAACAAAGATATTCGATAACATTGTGGAAAAAGGAGAGAATGCTTATAACCAGCATTTTCTCCTTACCCCAAAATGTTTTGTACCATATCAAAGACAGTTTGCATCATTTGAGTCACACTGAATTTGTCGTCTGCAAATGCTTTCAGTTTGGACATGTCGAAATTTTTGTCCTTTGGTAGATTTAAACAAACTTTGACGGTATCACATGTAAACGAAATGAGAAAAATGAAAGGAAAAAAAAAAAAACGTCATAAAGGGCACCTGGATTTGGCAAAATCAAACCCTGAAGTAGGCATACTAAACACTACCTAAGCAAGCCTTATAAAAGTTTATGACGTGGAAAAGTGGGGCTGTAAATTCATCATTATAACAACGGTCGTGTGTTCAACCCTTTAACAAACAATGACTGTGTTACAAGTACCATGAGAAAAAGAAACCCTTTAAAAACATTGTCGGAAAAGGAGAAAATGCTGAAAACCAGCATTTTCTCCTTTTCCCACAATGTTTTCTACCCTATGACGGACAGATTTCATGTTTTGAGTAACTTTTAATTTGTCGTTTGCAATTGCTTTCAATTAGGACAAGACTAAATTTTTGTCGTCTGGTAAAGGGTTAAGTGTGACGGTGCACACGCCTAGATGGCGGTGGAGCTTAAAGCAGTTCAGTATTTTGTCTTCTTTCAGTGCTACAGCTGGGTAGTACCATAGTTTCTGGGCTTTGCCATTCTGGAGTTTAGCAGTTGTTGCTCGGGACATTATGAAATTAACAATCAGAGAGCTATTTTAAAGGAATGGTCATTTTTAGTCTGGAAATATGCTTATCTTTTAACCCTGTACCACATGGCATATTCTAAACTTGTCGAATTAGACGCATTTACAGAATTACATACTAGTATTCAGTGTGGCTCAAACATTCACATTTGTCTTTGAAAGGCTAGAAAACATTGTTGGTTACCAACAATCTCTCCTTTTCCCGTAATGTTTTCAAACGCCTTCCTCTTCGAGGTCTTCAAAACTCGGGATTGTTTTGTAAAGGGTTCTGGCCAAAACGTGTAGTTGTTTTTACTGGTATCTTTTTTGTCATGTCTTGATATGACATTTAGTTATTAATACTCACTCATCATGTAAAATGACCTATTAAATTGTTACATGAATGTGTATGATGCGAAATTTATTTGAATGTATAAGTAGTGAATGAAATGTATCTATCTATTTATCTGAAGATAATGGACCGTAAGATTCACCGTCAAACAAGTCAAATGCGTTGAAAACGGCATTGAACTCGAAGCAAATTCCAACCATATATCTTCATGGGGTGGTATTCCCGCCAACAAAAAAACATTTTGTGTGTTTTCCCTTATCACACATGTTTTATTGATGAAAGCAATAAAACGGTATAAGTTTTCGATGTGGCAATACAGTAAACCGTATTAAATGTAACTGTTCGACAGCATTTTATCCGTATTTAATTTACCATATCATGATAAATGTTTGCACCGTATCTTGTCCTTTGGAAAACTATTCTGAATGAAAATAACATTCTAGTGGTCATATTTGCCAATTCAAATTCAGTTCTAGTATTAAATACCATGAGAGGTCCTCCATGGTGCAATGGCTAACTCTACCAGACGAGAACATTCATGGTGTGTCCTTCGGCAAGGCGCCACCAAACGTTTTACCTAGGAAAGACATGGAAAATGAGCAGTCTCATCTTGATCTATAGTGTCCCCAACTACAACTTATTTAGTCTTCTGAGCAGATATGGTTGAAACATTGGTATATAAAGAGTACAACAGAAAGCAACAAAAGAGTATGACCCAAAATTCCGGGGCCGCCATACTCGAGTTGGCTGCTTCTAAAACAATGTAAGATAAGTATCAGTTGCTCGTCACAATCAATTTTTTCTATTTCTACCGCGGTTTCCACGTCATTTATAAATAGTGTAATTCCTTCTTTTGTCACTGATACCAATGCTTGCAAGTCTAAGTCTGTCCGTGTGACATGCGCGAAGGATACATGATTCCAGTTTATACCAGCTTGCTTAACCTTATCCCAAACGACAAAATTTAGACTCTCCCAAACTTAAAGCATCTGGAGACGACAGATCTGAAAATGGTACAAGTAAATTGAAGTTCTTTGGCAGGATAGAACACAATGAGGGAAAAGAAGAAAATGCTGGTTACCAGCATTTTCTCCTTTCCCTCAACGTTTTCAATAGGCCTTTACTTCAGGGCTGTAAGTGCGGGTTATTTTGGTACAGGGCTACCAAACGACAACTTTCCAGATTATAAGTATTTGCAGACGATAAATGAAAAGCAGCCCATTTTGAATCATGTATATCTACAGAGCAAAATTTAATTCTTCACGTCTAAAAACGCCTGAAAAAAAAAACAGCTTTTTAATCCATTTCAGTAATAATACAGCTAGGCAGAATGCTCTCTTCCCGAGAACCGTTAGGGACCGGAACCAGTTACCCAGGACATCCGGTCAGCAGGTTCAGCTGATGTCTTCAAGGCTCGACTAATCACACACCATTTGTAATTTATGTCTTCAACTTTTAACCCTTTACCACACAATCCCGATTTTAACGACTCAAAGAATGAAGCCTTTTGGAAGCATCGTAATAAAAGGAGAAAATGCTGGCAATCAGTTTTTTCCCTTTTCCAAGAATAGTTTGTACTTTATCAAAGACAGATTCCCCATTTCAGTCACATTTAAATTGTTGTCTGTAAATGCTTTCAATTGAACAAGTCAACATTTTTAGTCGTGTGGGAAAGAATGAACTTTCACTGTATAGTCACTCACACTTTTTATTTTTTTTTCTATCGCACAACCCCTTAGGTCATCGCACAACAGCTTAGGTCATATCATGGCGGTCAGTGACGCACCCATGTGTTTCCTGGCTTTCTCACACC
Organism: Hippopus hippopus; assembly: GCA_946811185.2. NCBI lineage: Eukaryota > Metazoa > Mollusca > Bivalvia > Cardiida > Cardiidae > Hippopus > Hippopus hippopus. The sequence continues at coordinate 5,622,398 of OX328101.1, read as the reverse complement.
AGTACTGACACAACTTTCTTTCCAAAGCCACTGACTATTTTCTCACATGCATCAGAAGTGAGAGGCGAAAAATCGCCGGAAAGAAAGTTCGCTGCAACCGGGTATCGAACCCGACACCTCCAGGTCACGAGTTAGTTCCCTAACCACTGAGCTACCCGGCCGGGAAGAAGATATCTTTGGCAAGGAATAGCATGTCTTTAGTAGCCTGGGTTCCAGTCCGATCGTTTTTTTTTTTTTGTTTTGTTTTTTTCTGTTATATATTCGGATGTTACTTTGTCAGTTGCGACAAAGTAACGTCGAAATATATAAAAGTTAAAAACGATCGAACTGGAAATCAGGCCAAGTCTTTAACGGCTTCAAGATGAAAGGGTAAGAGAGCCACGTAAACTATTAAAAGATTTTACAAGATGACATAACTTTGGGCTTGTGAAAAGTGAAAGCATTTGCTACCGAAAATCCGAACGAGGCCTAAATGATGGAATGCGTATGTGAAAGGGTAAAAAACATCATGGGATGAAGAGAAAATAGTGGTTACCCTTAAGGTTGTTAAAACAAGTTATGGTTTTGTACAGGGTTTCAGTTCGACCACACATGTGGCCGCCATGTTTTACTCACCGAAAATGTCATTACAATCAAAATAAAATCAGTGATATAAATAATACTTTATGTATATTTCAAGTCTTCCGGTAAATACTGGTATCATATACATTATGATCTTTATAATTTCTCTCCTATGCCTAGCTCTTTCAGCACGAAATTATTGTTAAGGTGTGTGTGCACATCGTGTACAGTTTGCAATGGTCAAACCGTATTTCTTATATTGAAGGACATACCATAACACTACGTAAAAATGGTGACTAACTTGGGACAGATCTCTTTCTCTCTTCTTCCTTTGTGCTTGATGACAAAACACTGAGGAGATGCAGACAATTCTCTCTCCAAGCCACCAGCTGCTTTCGAGCACAAACAAATGAGCTGTGCTCTGGCAAAAGCTAGGGTTTACTGCATCCCTGTGATGCACTGTACCAAGCAAGTCATCATATAATTATGGATCCATAAGATCTGCTATGTCTAACAACTGACTGAATCATGAGGTAGTCTAGTCCTTGGACATACAGACAACTGGCCAATAGCAAAAGGTTTCGACCCAAGTCAGCCTGTGCGGACTGCGTAGGCCGATCTGGGTTGATACTCTTTGCAGATCTATCAACCTCCACCTTTTCGCAGAGTAGAGTTCATATCAATGTTAAAGAGCGATGCGAGAGGAATGAATGATGTTGCATAAACTTTCGTAAGTCCCCTGGGCCCGAAAAAAGTCCCGGGGGTCCGTATTTACCAACTGTTCTTAAGAACTTTCTCAGCCTTATTCTGCAAAATTTTTAAAACTTTAAGTTTCACAACTTCTGATTGGCTAAACCATTTGGTTTAGCCAATCAGAAGTTGTGTTACTTTCAAATTTTGAAAATCTTGGAGAATAAGACAAAGAATGTTCATAAGAATGATTTGTGAATAAAGGCCGCGGCTGAACAAGGACTGATGCCCGTATCCCTTGGGTTACCGGCCCGGGCCGATACCACAGTGTACTACCGGCGTTCGGACTATCTCAAAAGAACCTTTAATTATGTTTAATTTAGTTCTTCAATGTCTCAAATTTAAAGAACTTCCTGTCAGTTTATAGTTTCCTACATGCAAAAATCAAGACTATTAACTACAAAAACATGCACATTAATATCGGGTTTATAGGGGTATCTTTTACAAAAGTCTTTGAACTGAACCCTTAGCATGCGAGATGCGACTTGCCAGACATCCACTGGGCTCGATAGCTCCGTCGGTAAAGTACAGGGCTTGAAATCAGGGGGTCGTTGGTTCGAATCCCCAGTTCGACCAATTTCTTTCCAACGACTGATGATAGTTATTGCCACAGAAATCATTCCTCTCTCAACGCTGACTACTGATTTGACAATGGTTATGTGGAAAACAGCCAGTGGCCTAAGAATATTGTGCAAACTCCTGGTATTGAAGGAAAGTATAAAAGTATAGATATGTGTACTGGCCAACGCGACATACTTAAGAGCTAATGACACAAAGCGCAAGCCAAGGTTTTTCAGTATGGTGTTTAACTCTTTGACAAACGACAGAGTTTTAGACTCTTCTATAGTGAAAGTATTTGTAGATGATAAATCAATTGTTTCTCAGATAATAGGATTTGTCTTATTAAGCCGACAGAAAATAATGTGGGAAAAAGAGAAATGCTTTTTACCAGTAAATTCATCTTCAGGGTCGGGAGTGTGTGGTATAGGGTTAATGGCGTTTTAATCCTTATTTCAGTTGTAGCACGGCGGCCAGTGCACCAATCCATTCTTTTCTAGAGTTTCTTTGTACCAGAGCTTCGCAGTAACATTCTTCCCAAGCCACTGGCTGCTTTCCAACATGCCCATAGGCAAGACGATGATCAGACGTAGGATAGGAATGAATCCTATCATCAGTCATCGGAAAGAATTTGGTCGAGCTTGGGATTTGAACCAGCGACACCCTGGTCTCAGCTCCTGTATGCTAGTGACTGAGGGACCAGGCTAGGCAAATCTTATTATGAAGAAATGGGTATGGAGGAAACGCGGGTTTCAAATTTCTCCTAATGGCCCTATTGGTTTCTCGTGACGGGATTTAATTACACTTCCATTCATTTGTACTGATGACAGGCTATGAACTGACTATCAAATGATAATGCTTGTTTATAGCTGGACCACGTGAGTTGTTTTCCACAATTATAATTATGAGCCCTGCTCTGGCAAAAGGGGGCTTAATGCATCTCCGTGATGCATTATACCAAGCAAGTCATCACATAATTTTTGAATCCATTGTATCCATTTTCTCCAGCAAATGACTCAATCCCGAGATAGAATGGTCCTTGCACATGCAGAAAAGTCATCAAAAGCAAAAAGTTTCGACCCAGGTCAGCCTGCGCGGACTGCGCAGGCTGACCTGAGTCGATACTTTTTGCAGTTGCATTAAAACCCCTTTTTCACAGAGCACGGCCTAAGGTTATGGGCTATGGGTTATGATACCCATCACACTGCACAGAACGTGCATTCTGATGTTGAATCTACACTGTCCGACACTGTTTTTTTTTCCCCTAAAAATACCTTTGAAATAGTAATATTTGGGTCTATACTATCGACTTGAAGGTTTTATTTTTGTTAAAAAACAGGTTAAGGGTTAAGATGAAAAAGAAATATTAATAACAAAAAAAAAAAAATCCGGCTGGATGTATTACATTATCTTGTCTTGATATACATCATGGGTACCTTTCACTAAATGGCGTAGATTTACGCATTTTTTTTTTAATTAAATATACACGCGTACTATCCCTACTTTACCCAAAGATTTGAATTGACGTAAACTTAAGCAAATATTCACTCAAATTGTAAAGTTACGCATTTCAGTGAATTTTGCTTTCAGACTTGGTGCTTGCTTACAAAAACTGCGTACGCAAATTTCGTGCGTACGCAGTTCAGTGAAAGGTACCCGTGATATTCCCAATTTGTTCTAGTACCACGATCAAGGGTTTAAGGATTGGGGCAATTGAAATAATTAGTATCTGTATTCTAAAATCCTGCAATTGATCTCGAGGATGAATATTTCTACATCGTTTGGAGGATTGGTGGAATCATTTAGAATCATGTAAAACTATGCTGCTGATGGCAAAAAAAAAAAAACTTTGTAATCACGTCAACAAATAACTACGTATTCCGTCTTCTGATGTTCATTGCGACAAGATATATTCCTTTTTCAACTTTAAACATTGTTTCGACGATGAGCTGCCACTTGCTTGTAAAGGGCGTTGTGCGAGGTACTGGTTCCCTTTGATCTATTACTAGTATTTAAATCTTTACAATACGGCAAAATTTTAGACTTGTCCAAATTGAAAGCACTACAGACGACAAATTAAAGGAGGCTCAAATAACGAAATTCGTCCCAGATAGGGTAGAAAACATTTTTGGGCAAAGGAGAAAATGCTGGTTACCAGCATTTTCTCCTCTTCCCACAATGTTTCCAAAAATTTTCCTCCTTTTCAAACAATGAAAATGACTATTTTATACTTTAAAAAGACTTATTCCTGATGGTCTTTAAAAACGTGAAACCATCTTGATGGTTGAGATATGTTACCAATCTATGAAAGGAAACGGAATTTCGCAAGTCTATCTTGAGTACCACACGGATTTTCTGTTTGACTCTCTAACTCTCTCTGTCTTTTTCTTTGAAAGGGCAGTACAAATTGCTGAGAAAAAGTGAACATAAAACCCCGATATAACGCGCAGATGCGCGCACCATAAATTGACTAAATAAAGACTCGGGCGACAGCTCCTTTTATTCTCTGTCAGATAGACGATTGTTTTATTTCCTGAATATTATCTGTATCTCTAAATTGTTTATAAATATTAAATGAGCTAATTTCCGTCTTCGACGATTTTTTACCCGTCTTTCTACCATCGACAGGAAGCTATGACGTCACATCAGTCACGTGACAAAGCCGATAGCTATAAAACAAAACCCGTTTAATGTTGAGGTTAATTGAAGGCGATGGAGACGTGAGAATCTCTCTGAAATTTTTCAACGAGGAAAAAGTTTGTAAATTATCATACTCTGTGTAGTATAAAATAATGTTCTACTAGGTATAAACCTCAACAAAACATTATATTTGTTGCATTCCTGTAGCGTATCGCTAAAAGCGGAAGTAAGAAATGACGTCATTCAGTAAAGAAGCAAATATCACGTTCAGGAGATCTCGCGAGGGTCATATGGTGAGACGGAAACTCAAGAAGGCTCAGAAATCTTCCTATAAGCACGTGCCACACAGTGAGAAGCCCCCGCATGTCGTTGCCAAGAGGAACGCACGTGAACGAAGACGGGTTGAGACTGTAAACAACGCGTTTCTAAGGCTGCGGAGGCACGTGCCGCTTGACACCAAACACAAAAGATTATCGAAAGTAAAGACGCTACGACTCGCCATAGATTATATAAAACGTCTGACAGAAGTTATAAATCGGCATGATAAGCAGTTTGGCGCTCCATGTTGCAGTTTTGGGCGCCCGGTTGCCATAGACACGATATGTTCACAGCCCAGCCTACAAGGGATACCATATCGTACCCGTGAGTTTACCATAGAAACTGAAACCCAATTTGGAGCTTGGATTCACCCGTTTCTATGAGTCACGATATATGTACGAAGAGTAAAAGACTGGTGTTCGTGTTATTCCAGTGCAGTTTTGTGGAGAGATTTATACAAGCCAAGATCCATGACAAATGGTTTACACGCACGAACGTAAAAAATGTGAAATTTATTCTTGTTATCAGTTCTATAATTTGTTATTTATTTGAACCATGCCTTGGAAAAAGGGAGTTTAATGAATCTCCGTGATGCATTATACCGAGCAAGTCATCACATAGATCTAATTATGGATCCATAAAATCTCTTTGTCTAAAGGTCAACTGACTGAGGTAGAATGGACTTTTACCTGCAGAAAATTGACCAACAGCAAAAAAATTCGACTCGGGTCAGCCACTGCAGACTGCGCTGGCTGACGTGAGTTGATACATTTGAGCCGTACTCTGGCAAAAGGGGGCTTAATGCATGTGAGAAAAGTATCGGCTCAGGTCAGCCTGCGCAATCCGCGCAGGCTGACCTGGGCCAAAACTTTTCACTATTGGTCATCTTTCTGTATGTCTATGGACCAGTTTACTTCAAGGTTAAGTCGGATGTTAAAAAAGAAAGTGGCTATTATGCATTAATAAGTATGTGATGCCTTGCTTGGTATAATGCATCACAGATACATTAAGCCCCCTTTTTTCCAGAGCACGGCTCATTTACAGATAGATTTAACCCTGTCGAGCATGAGCATGCCTCATTTCTTTTTATCACATAAAGCCTCCTCCGGCAGTCTGTTAAACCCATGACTTATTTTTGATAATACACTAATTTATTATCATTTTTTGGGTCCCGGTTCTGATCAATTTTCAGTCATGAGCGCGTGAGGCCAGAGAAACCTACCACAGCATGCGCGGAAATTAGTACTTCTACGCCGTTTCATGGAAAAATGACGTCATTGTTGCCAAGGCGTGGAAAGTTTTTGAATTTCATGTTTGATAAAAACCAAGAAATGCAGCGAAAATCTTTAAAATTCAGTATTATTACGGAAATAGGTGGACTTAACCCATCTATGAACTATTTCATTCTTCTTTCGGTGTAAATGTTTACTTGTGTATATACACAAATGAAACCAAACTACAACTGTAAACATGGATCCGTGAATGGTGTAGAGGCTACAGGTGATGATGCAGGATATTTTTCTGTCTGTCATTCATTTTATGTGATAAATAGAATCTCACATTCGAGTTTATGTATTATCATTTTTATCTAACTCGTTGACTAAAATGTATTTGACAATACAAGGTTCGCGTCATACATTTTTAGTCAACGAGTTTGATAAAAATGATAATACATAAACACTCATGTAAGATCCTCTATTTATCATTAATGCTTTCAGATTTGTTTGTTCAATATATGGCCTGCAACACGCGAAAAGGGGCATTCGGACATTTGCGTAAAGTGTCATCCCGGATCAGCCTGCGCATTCCGCGCAGACTAATCCGAAATGACACTTACCGTTCTTATATAATTTTCTGTTTTGTGCAAGTCTATTGTAGGACAAAATCCAATGAAGTCGTAAAGTGCCGTCTCGGATTAGCCTGCGCGGACTGCGCAGGCTGATCCGAGACGACACTTTACGCAAATGTCCGAATGCCCCTTTTCGTGTTTTGCAGGCCATATTGCCTCCGGCAAAAGACGGTTTTTACTTTGCAGCCCATCGCTTTTAAAAACATTGTGACGCAAGAAGAAATTGCTTGTAACGAGCAAATTCTGCTGTCGTCACAATTTTTTAAACAATGATTCTTTCATTACTTATACTTAAATCATATCGATTATTCGAGCTTACCAAGTTTGTAATTTCAGTGTCTCCGCTGCAAATTTGTTTCGGGATGTAATGTAAATTTATCAATCCAATTGATTATCTGCATTTATTTTTTGCATGCAAATGCCTTCTGCGGAATCTTGCTACCACCATCGACATATAGCCCCAAAAAATAATTAAACCCGTTTCTTTTCAGGCTACCGCAGACTTAGTAAATAAATTAAAAATTATTCAAACTTTCACAAGAAATATTAAAAAAAAAACGTAACTCTTTAACGACTAGACAAAAACTAAATGAAACTTTCCAGATAACAGTAGAAGCCCCAAAAGTTGTGATATCGGCTTTCCATCGGGAAAATCCCACCGTATCGAACAGTAAAAAATTGAACTGAAAGATTGCATTACCAGTGTATTAAAAAAGGTTATCACCGAAGGTTTACGTGAAAGCTATGTACATCTCCATTTTAACTCTTAGAATGCTAAGCGCGACTCAATGATCTTTTGCGGACAGTGTATATCAAGATGAGACTGCACAGAACGTGCAATCTGGTCTTGAATATATACAGTGTCCGATCTGAAGATTTATTCCCTCAAAAAATACCTTTGAAATAGCAAAGTCTGGGCTTTTACTAAAGACTTGAAATTTTCCTTTCACCTATTCAGCAAGCTAGAGGTTAACAATTTCCCATCATATTTGTTGCATTGATTTGATGAATTGTCCTTTTTCTTTGTCGTTCTGTTTTGATAATTGTCATTATATCAGTTATAATATTTTAAATATACTGGCCTCTTCACTGTTTTCTATTAGGTAAATGTACCGTGAAGCAATGCTTTACGTCTGCTATATTTTTAACGAATCGAATGATTGTTTGCCATAACATTCCATTAAAGAATTCCAAAAATGGGAATTACATTAACAAAATAAGTAGTCATGATAAATTAAAAAATATTATGCCTTGTAATGAATTCGCCATAAAACATTTTCCAAACATAAATCTAAATTAGCTGAAAGAGATGGGCGTTATTTTTCAAAGAATATACGATTAAATCAGTTTGATAACAATCTAAGATCTGTTGAATGAATTATATAAGCCATTTAATTCTTTCGTCGTCATACAAATCTGGTCGTCTTTCATAGATAAAAGAAAATTCAGACTCACTCTACATGTATACATGCACAGTATATATGGAGATATTTTGTTCATGTTTTTTTGGACCAGTAAAAGATTTGGTGGATACATAGAGGATATTTGTTTATGTCTTCAATTGAAGAGCTAGAAAATAAAATCGATATTTTTCACTGGTCGTAACCATGAAATATCGAAAAAAATAGTTCACCATTATTTCTCGATAAACTACAGGAAAGCATAAAATAAAGCATTATATGATATGGTACATATCCAAGTTCTTGGTCTACGCCATCCACAAAGTCCCCGTTTTTGCCCTTGGCTCTGAAACGGTTAAGACAACGAATGCTTAACCTTTTAGGATGCCAAGAGCGACTCAAGGACCTTTTGCGGACAATGTAGTTCAAGATCAGACTGCACAGAACGTGCAGTCTGATCTTGAATCTGCACTATCCGACGAGGAGATACCTTTCTCCAAAAAATACCCATTGAGACAGCAATCTTAAGGACTTTTACTATTGGCTCGAAAGTTTCATTTCACTTATGTAGCAGGATCAGGTTTAATATGAAGGTTCCTTTGTCTACTCAGTACAAATATGCGTAAAAGCATTCGTAATTAATTGATTGAATGAATGGTATTTTATGCCGCTTTCAACATTATTTCAGTGGTAGCCTATCTGTGGTTGTAAGGTAGAGCGTCGGCTTCGTAACCGTAAGGTCTCGAGTTCGATACCCGTGAGCGAGTGTCAATTTTGGGATTGTTCCTTGACCCACACATTCGGCGGGAGTACTGGTGTAGTTTCCAGGAAGCAGAATCTCGAGAGGAGTACAAAGTGTAAGAACTTCTTTATTCAACTGATGAAAAATAAATATGTTTAAACAAAAAAAAAAGAAGAAGAAAACCATTATTTCAGCAATATCACAGCGACAGCTTACATATTCATGTATGTCCTTGGCTTCACCAGTTCTAGGCTGGGGCTCTGAAGTATTTTGCTCAAGGCTTCCAGTGAGGCCCGAACCCGGGGCCTCTAGGTTACGAGTCGTACTCTTTGCCACTGAGACAGGCAGGACCCCTCAAAAGCATTTGTGGACATTGAAGATTGAGTAGACCATCATAGATTATGCAGCTTGCTTTTAATGTTACAATGACCAGTATGCTGTTATTGTTTAGATATTCCTTGTTAGCCAAGGTGTGATTTGAAATAAGCTGGTTTTCATTTTCTTAGTGAAAGAAAATTGCTATTGCAAGGTATTTAGTCCAAAAGCTCTCTCTTGTTACTGCTAGGGGATTCCAGAAAATCCTATGGGATCTATTATATATCTTAAAGGCATAGTAGTGGTCAAATATAAAGAAAATGGGGTTAGAGTTGTGATAAATCATTTTTAATTAGCTGTGATTTTGTCAATTATGAGGCATGACCTCCTATGTCACACTGTTTTATATCATCAAGGGCCACAATAGAAATAAGAGATTTATAACCCCTTATTATAATCCCTTTTTTTGTGCCATTCCTTGTATTTAAATATAGTTTGGCATAATTTCATTATCATGTCCATTTTATCTCGTGTATAGTGCTTTTATGTTGTCATATTTTTTATACAGAAATCTATCTATCTATCTATCTATCTATCTATCGATCTAAAATGCATTTAGATTTAAATGATACCATTTAAAATATTGGAAATTATTGTGAAGATGACAATCTGTTATTATACAGTCGGTACAGTTGTTAGTCGCTGGCACAGAAATGAATTTCAAAACTAAGTTAAAGGTTGCTTGGTCGCTGTATCTTGCGTTTACTTTTTGCCTGACTTTAATTTTTTCAGTTATGTCGGAGGTCGTTTATGGAAATAACGGGCAAAAATATCTTTTATTTCATGTTTTTCGGTAATTTATCCGGAAATAATGGTGGATTAGAAGGTTTGATAATTCATGGTTACGACCAGTGAAATTAACCGTAAATATTTCCGTAACTCTTCAATTGAAGGCGGAAACAGAAGTTCCCACGCACTAGTCACCTAGGTAAACAGTGCGTGCATCCAACTAGAGGGAAATATGACGTAATTTATGCGCATTTGCCCTACATTTCTCGCGCTTTATGTAATATTGTAATGCGTTCTTATGTGAATGGAAGTACCCCGCGTGGAATTACTGAAAACAATTGTGTGGATTTGATGAAAGTCAAAAAAAAAAAAAGGGGGGGGGTTTAGAAGCATGAAATAAATAGATTTTTTTCGGTGAATATATTTCATCTCATGAACATCATCGGCAATATTTTCTCTCATTACCTACGATGTACACTTGATGTAATAAATGCTGATCTTTCACCGAACCCCCCCCCCCCCCCCAAAAAAAAAAAATATTGTGTGTTTTAACATATGACGTCACGTAATACTCGTACATGACGTCACAAAACCTTATCTCAAACGTGCGCAAGATAAGAAAATTAGTAATGACTATATTACACTGAAAACAAGGCAGATTATGTGTAAAAAACTTTTCTGGGTTTCGATGATTGTGTTTTTTTTTTCAGCCGTCAGGTTTCGGGGATCGGGTTTCTGTATTTGCCGCTGAAAAAGTTAACAAAAGACCCGAGACTCTTCCGTTTAAATGTAGAACCATTAGTAAATTGTTGAATGAAGACTATTATTCTTTTCGTTAAATGTCTTCTATAATGTTAATGGTAACATAGTATTTAAAGTTGTAAATTTTTAATTCTCGAGGAAAACGCCTCAATGTAACGATATATCTGAACGATATTAACCATTAAAAGGTGAATTATTGCGTGAATAAACCATATATCGTGTAAGGTGGCTTGATCTTTCATAGATAAAATATCAATTATTTGTACTACGTAAGTTTTTAACGCATTTTGCGTATTATCCAGAATTGCAACGAAGTCAGTTTCTTCTCCATTGCACACCTATTTTAGCCATGCTTTGTGAAAAGAGGAGATAAAGCATCTACAAAAAAGTATCGACCCAGGTCAGCCTGCGCAGTCTGCGCAGGCTGATCTGGGTCGAGACTTTTTTGCTATTGGTTAGTTTTCTGCATACCAAAAGACCAGGATACCTAGTGATTTAGTCGGTTGTGAAACAAAATTGTTTTTATGGATCAATAATTGTTCAATGACTTGCTTGGTATAATGCATCACTGAGATGCGTAAAACTCCCTTTTGCCTTTGGCTCATTTTAATTCAGCTTTCAGATCAGAGATTTTGCCTTTCATATAGGCTGCCACATCGGACATCACAATACCCTTACTTACAAGGCTGTTAGAAGCAGTCCATACTTCTCTGTCTCTTTTGAAACAATCGTTGCTAATGTTTGCTCAGTGTTTAAAGGCCCAGTGATAGCCATTAGTAAACAATGCGGGTGTTACATTGCATTTAAACTTAATTTTCTCCTTTTTTTCCACAGAGTTCTCTATCTTTTCAAAAGGAAATCTATCGTATGAGGCTCATTTAAATTGATGTCAGCAAATGCTTTCATCTCGGACACAACGATTTCTGCAATGCTAAATGCTAAAGCGTAGGACTCGTAGCCTTGAGGCCCGAGCACAAACCTTACTGGAAGCCCTGGACTTCCCGTAGGGTGTCCTCGGGCAAGACTGAACCCTAGCCAAGTAATGGTGTAACCAAAGACATGCATGATTACGTGAGCTGTTGCCGTTTTATGACTGATATAATGCTTAAAGCGACGTAAAATATCATTCAATTAATTCATTTCGGACAAGTTTAAAGTTTTGTCATTTGGAGAAGAGCTAACACTGATATATATTCTAAAGGTATTGGTGAACAGTATAGGCCAGGATCAGACTTCCCGGATGCGATGGCTGAGGCTCGCTCTCCTCTCTTCGAAAAGACTATTACAGGTCTAAAATAGGAGTGTTGTGGGTTAGGCAATGAACTGAAAGAAAGAAAAAAAAAAAAAGAATAGTAAGAATATTAAGATTGCTATCAAAGATTTTGCTTTCATAACCATGACAATGTCTGTCGGAACTTTTTCAAAAAAAAAAAAGCGATCGTATTATCATTTTTTCAACCCTTTACAGACCCAAAGAAGACCCTTGATGTATTTTGTGGGTCGTATGGATCACACCAAGACTTCACATTCGTGCAGTCTGATCTTGATTTATACCCATCATTACTTTAGCATATTAATGTTCATATTATACATGTACCTTTTAGATTTCAATTTGTATCTCAACAAAATCTTTCTTTATAAAAGCCGGTAATATAAAACCCTTTACTACACAATCCCGACTTTCAACGACCCTGAAAAAGAAGTCTTTTGAAAACATTTTGGGAAATGGAGAAAATGCTGGTAACCAGCATTTTCTGCTTTTCCCGAAATGTTTTGTACGCTTCCCAAATACAATTTTCAATTTTTCAGTAATATTTATTTTGTCGTCTGCAAATGCTTTCAATTTTGTCGTTTGGCAAAGAGAAGTTGGGGATAAAGTGCTTTCTTGGGGCTTTTTCTTTTAGATATTCTGGTGCAAAATGGTTTTTGATAAGGTCCATTGGTTTGAAAATTGAATTTTTAATGTATTCATTGTAAACTTCCATTAATCTACGATCTTGATAACAAACATTAAGTCACTTCGCTCGCCTAAAACTTCATCGGAGCATTTCAGATTTTGAACCTATTAATCATAAGATACTGATGAAGGAGTTCTCTACACTCATTTCCTTATTTGATAGATAAATCAGTCTATCAATTAATCGATCGATCGATCAGTCTGTTAATCAATCGATTGATCGATCAATCAGTCAGTCAATAAATCAAAGAATCAATCAATCGATCAAGAGATCAATCAACCGACTGACCGACCGACCGATCGATCGATCAATCAATGCAAGTCAAGGTGAAACGAGAGCAAAAATAATCCTAAGGTTGGAAAATGGGCTGCTCTGTGAAATGGGGGTTTAATATATCTCCGTGATCCATTCCACCAGGCTAGTCATCACATAATTATGGATCCATTAAATCCCCATTTGTCTAACAATTAACTGAATTATGAGGTAAACTGATGTTTTGAAGAACGTTTACCAAAAGCAAAGAGTGTCACCTAGGTTAGCCTGCTCAGACTGCGCTGGCTGACCTGAGTCGATACTTTTTGCAGATACACTAAGCCCCCTTTGGACAGAGTATGGCCCAAAGGTATTTGTTTAATTATAGGCCTACGGAAAACCTTCCTAGAAAAGGAACTGTTTCTTGTCACAAACAATTACTCTTTTCTCGAAATGTTTTCAAAACTTGCTAATTAATGCAGTTGATATTATGATTGTTAGAAATAAATGCCCTTTTTACCCTAGTGCTTTTAAAGAATGTAGACCTATTACAAAAGAGCAAACAGTCAGGGTTATTTTCGTCGGAAGAGGGAATGGAATCAACACATTTTATCGCGTTGTAGATTATCGGAACATTTATTTGACTAGGAGACGACATGGCGAAGGGTTTGACATTAATATTACAAAAAGAGATTCTTTTTTTGGCTTTATCTCTAAAACTTTCAATGATAACCCTTACAATACTGAATAAATTCAACAAATGATTTTGGCCATTTGGCGAGCCCAGTGTTTCCAATTTCCAGGGTGCATTTTGTAAAATATTACGCATATATTTAGGAGAGATAGATTGAAGATCACACTGTTGATTTTGTGTTTTATGATCATGATCTACATTGTTTTTAACTTTCAGACAAGTCGTATTAAAAGCACTTGCAGGGACAAATTAAATGTACCTAAATATGCCGAGATCATTCTTTGAAGAGGTAGAAAACATTTTGGGAAATGGAGAAAATGCTGGTAACCAGCATTTTCTCCTTTTTCTTGTAATGTTTTCAAAAAACTTTTTCCTCAGTGTAGTTTTGCATGGGATTTTTTTTAGGGTTATAGCACACTTTAACACGGGTGTAGTGTCCTAAGTGTTAAGAGTTTTCATAAACGAAGGACCATTATCTCCGTGGTATTGAATGGTAAATTTTTAGATTTCATCACTGAATATGATGGTTCATTTTTTTTTGGGGGGGGGGGAATAGCAAATAAAGATATAAAGATATAGAAAAGATATTTTGTTTCGACATTATTTATGTTGCAGGTGTCTGCTGTGACATATGAGGGGTTGCTTTTCGAAACGTTGTAACAGATGGACTTTAGAGTTTAACCCTGTACCAGACGACAAAAATAAAGGCTTGTCCGTTATGAAAGCATATGCAAACGACAAGTCAACTATGGCTTTAAAAAAAAATGTCTATGAAAGGATAGCACACATTTAGGGGAAAACGGATATTGCTGGTTATCTGCATCTTTTCCTTTACCCACCATTTTCCCCTACTGAGCCTCGTGGGGCGGGTGAGAACACGGAATCGATCGGCAAAGTGGTAAAAATTTTCGTCAGCTATGTCATGCATAAACAAGTTACCCCATTTGCCATAATAATATACACGATAATATACAATTGCTATATTGTTCGTAAATCTAGTCATTATTTATGCGTTTTCTTTTCGTTTTGCTTCGATTGAGAATTAAATCTCTCTCTCTCTCTTTCTTTCTCTCTCTCTCTCTCTCTCTCTCTCTATGAAAAGTAGATTTAAAAAAGTAGATTTCAATGAAGCGGTAAATAAGTGCAGAACAAGGGAGGAAATTCTGTATATCTGGCCGTGTTTTTTCTCTCTAAACAGAATCTACTTTAGCTCGAAAAAAATGCCGTTCTTACTGTTTATTTTAAGGTAAATTATCTATGAGACATTAATGTTAATGGAAACAGTGTGAAAGATGTTGATATTCCACCACTCCAAGAACTGGTTCACTCGATGGAAGAGGAAAGCCTACAGCCGCGAGTAACTTTTTACTGAAGATGTTGATGAGTCTGGTTTGCGGCTTCGCGGCTCCGGTGTAGAAGAAACGGATGCAAACCAGACTTTCTACACAAAATGATTTTTTTTTAGGTTTTTACAGCAGTATTCTCTGTATCGTTTCAAGTAAATCAAATGAGACGAACTTGTATTGTTAGCATCGTGAGGCTTTCGAATTTTACCTAAAACACAAGTCTTTCAAGGACAAACAAATCACAACCAGACTGCACGGAACGTGCAGTCTCATCTTGAATCTACAATATACGATTGTATGTGAAATAATGTGACAAGTCAATCCTGAATTTGCACTTTGTTGATCCCTTTTCTAGACTCGAGATGTCGATTTCTTTTTTTTTTTTTGGTCCTCTCATGGTCAATAGTTTAAGATATAGTCCATTGGGAGCGTTTCTCGTTACGAATTTCTTTTTCTATCCTAACAATACATCTTTCGAACAAACGAAAACCTGTTATTTGTAATGATAGGATAAATTAGCGCTACGTGTTACTGTTCTGTAACAGTTTTCACCAAAACTGTCAAACATCCTGTCAAATTTAGTCGTCTGTCCTACTCTACCCTTTTCACCAATCTCTTTGAAGTACATAGTGACAATATAATGTTTCAGAATGATATAATCACCATTTGCAGTTTTTTAATGTGTATGTTTGTGTCTATCAATGTCTTTTCTTTTTAAAAAAATTAATATTAACATGTATACATACATGTTTAGTTGAATAATGCAAGGTGCTTACATAATACAGGCGAAAGTTCTGATCCGTAAACAAAAATAAGGATGAATATGACAGACGTTTTCGATCATATGTCTCATTTAACAATATCAAAAAACGGTAAGGTGCAAATAGTATCGGAGCTGGATAAAGTGGGGCGCGCTATAATTGGAAAAGAAAATAATTTCTAGATTCAATTATCACCCGTTTTTGCGTCTTCCTGTAATCTGCTCAGCGTTAGCGTATAGACGTGAAAATTATCTGTTAATCGTGTTGTTTTCACCCTTGTACTTCCACAATATCTGAAAAGTATTTCTGGAAGATATTAATAAATGGAGAAAATGCACAAATAGAGCATTTTTCGCTTGTTACAAACGTTTTATAAAACTGGCGGGTTTTTTTTTATGTAGATTGGTTTGCCTTTGCTCCTGATCACACATAGTCGAAGTTAGATTTCAAAATTTCAGGGGTTCAACAAAAACCCTTTCAGTGATATCAATGAACAATAGCTCACCACAACTAGGAAAATATTAATGGTCACATGCTGGTAATTACAAGACCTTGCTTGACCATAAGTGCCAGTTTCACTTGCCGATTGTAATTAGGCAAGATATCTATCTGGCATCACGCAGTCATGACGTACGAAAACAACCAAGACGGAAACCTTATGCCCGTTGCCACACGTTGACCAATTTCATTTTTTTTTTAAGGTACGTATTTCTAGCCGAGTAATCTTACTGTCAAATTACTTTACGACATGTAAACCCGCTCCCCGCATGCACAGTGCTCCTTCATGGCCACTGGTTGCTTTTGTGCGTAAACATCCTCGACACAATATTCAGCCACGAGAGAGGAATAAATCCTGTTGCAACGCAATCGTCCCTTGGAAGGAATGATGGCAAGGTAGAGATTCAAACTCATTACTCCAGAAGTACTAGCCACGTGAGTAACCAAGCACATGTTCAGCATACAGTTTCATTTTCATCTGTTTCACGTTAAGGCATCTGACCTTGATGGCAAGTGGCAAACGTACCATTTATATTTTATGTTCAAAATTCAAAGGGTATACCACGAACTCTTGGTTTACTCCGTAAGAAAGATAATTTCACTCATTCTTATCCAAATAATTTAATTTTTAAGGCCGCTAGTTATTCATTTTTTTTTTTTTTTTTTCAATGGTAGTTTTGAAGCTGTTTCTTTCATCTTAAATTGTCAAAATTGGTGCACTATTTGAGAAAACGAATCCTGTTGTGGTATACATTTTCGACGCCCGTGTAATCGCCCAGATAAGATTCTATTTTGATATTTGAAAGACTTAATTTCTGTTAAACTATCAATTACTTCACCTTTTTTCTTTAACTATTCAAACAAAACTACGTTATCGTTTCGCCTTACATGTAATTGATAATTAAATAATTATGAAAATATAAATTTCACTAAACAAATGATATTCGCCTATCATATTCCTTTATACGTTATTCCATTGACTAATTATGAATTTCCGCTCCCTATAGCCTCTTTACTAGCGAAATATTTTTATGTCCGTTTTGGAACCATTGCAGACGACAAATTGAATGTAGCTTGAATAAAGATATTTGTTTTTGAAAGGTTAGGAAATGTTACAGAAGAAGGAGAAATTTTTAATTATCGGCATAATTTTCTTTTAGTGCGATATCTTATTTTTTTTACAGGGTCTTTAAAACAAGTCTTCAACTCGGAGAAAAAAATGTGTTCAAAGGATATAGGAGTAAATTTTACGTTATTTAAACCCTGAGGCTAAGCATGACTAAAGGGCCTTTTGCAGACAGTGTAGATCAAGATCAGACTGCACAGAACGTGCAGTCTGAACTTGGATCTACACTGTCCGATAGGGAGACAATTTTCCCAAAAAGTGTAACTTTGAAATAACAATATTTTGTGTTTTTACTATCGGCTTGAAGGTATCTCTTAACTTATTCTGCAGTATACGGGTTAGATAAGCTGTCTAAACAAGTTATTTTAGAAAAAAAAAAAAGTAGCGGGCAGTGTAGATCGGAGAGCAGAATACATGTTCTGTGCATTCTGTGGAAGGTCGTAGTTTCAAACCCCCGCCTCGGTCATATCTAAGAAAAAATAAGGGTACTGCGTGTATTTTTGATCAGCCAGATGACCTCCACAGCACGTTGGTTATTCGAGTGCTAATTCAAAGTAGCCATTGAAGGAAAAAAACAGCTAGAAAAGCAAAAAAAGAATAAATAGAAATTTGAAAAAGGAAAAACGAACGAGGAAAAACGACTATAATAATCACGCAATTGGTGAATTTCTAACCACAATATTACGCCATTGAAATCTGTTCTTCAACCGCCAAACCTTGAACATGAATACTTTAAGCCAAAATATAGATGAAGATGTTCACTTCAGTCCTTTTAGCGCCATAGGTGAAAGTAGGTGCTTTTGCGGACCGCATAGATCAAGATCAGACTGCACAGAATGTGCAGTCTGATTTTGATTCTATATCGACCTCTTCTTATGTCAAGTCTGTAAGTTGAAACCTGTCTGAGTTTTAGTGAATTGTATTTTCTGCCACCCAAAAAGGTCGAGTTAATACATTTGGCGCTGATTGATTTAAAGGGTCTGTTTTTGGTCGGAGTTTCATTTCAAAATTTAATAATGGACAGTTTTTTATCTAACATCAGATGTGCATAAATTATGCAGTCTGAACTTGATCCAAACTGTATGTCAAGGCAACTAAGTTTGCCCCCAGAATGTAATAATCTTTTAATCGCTCCTTATCACAGTCTCCACAGATCTGTGGCAAAACTGTTGATCGATTCCGTAAACAGTACCGTCATTTTTTCAGAGTATAACGTCTTAATAATAATAAAAGGAAAAAATGAACTGACTTAAACCCATGCTTCTCAAGCGCCGAATGGATAAAATGAAAATTGTAATTGCAAATACGTGCAGTCTTGAACACGATGTTCACTTCCATGATTGTATTCGTACCGATTTATGCATTTATTTGATTTGGTGTTTGCTATTTGAACTTACACGACAAGAAAGAAAGATTAAATAATTTCAGAATTTCAGGAGATTGTCTTGTAAAATATTGCTGAAAAAGTAATATGTGCTAGGCGGGGGCAATTTTTCTTTGTTCCACGATCCTTTCAACATCTCTTGGATCTTAATGCATCATAATTATATTTTCATATTTTATAACATTTTTACAAAGTTGCCTGCAGTTATTTTGCTCTCCGGACAAAAAAAAAATAATAATAATTTGAGCCATACTCTGTAAAAAGGGGGCTTAATGCATCTGCGAAAAGTATCGACCAGGTCAGCCTGCGCAGTCCGCGCAGGCTGACCTTGGCCGAAACTTTTCGTCATCGGTCAGTTTTCTATATGTCCAAGGACCAGTCTACTTCATCATTAACTCGGTTGTTAAAAAAAATGTGGCTTGTATGGATCCATAATAATGTGATTGCTTGCGTGATATAATGCATCGCGGAGTTGCATTAAACCCCCTTTTGCCAGAGCATGGCTCATTTATAAATGAGGTAGAAAAAAAAAAAGTCAAATTATCATGAGCTATGCTCTGTGGATTATCTACTTAGATCAGCCTGCGCAGGCTCACAGGGGCAAAAACACTTTGCTATTGATAAATTCTCCGTATGTCATGGAATCATTCTACCGCATGGTTCAGTCGGTTGTTGGACAAAATGAATTTTATGGATCTATGATAATATGATGGCTTTTGGATGGTATAATGCATCATAGAGATGCATTATACCCTCTTTTTTTTTCAGAGCGCGGCCCTTATATTTTTTGTGGTCCTTGTGACCGACACGGTGGAATTGAACCGCTAACTATTGACGTTTTATCTGCCTGAAGTCAAAATCTTTACCTGACTGAAAAAATTCACACTCGTCCGAATCGAAAGCATTTGTAGGCATCAACTTAAATGTGACCATATAGAGTAAATTTGTCTGTAAAAGGATAAAAAATATTGATGGAAAAGGAGGGGATACTGGTTACCAGCATTTTCTCCCTTTCCTTCGATGTTTTCAAAAGCCCCTTTTCTCTTAAAGGACGTTAAAACTCAAGATTGTTAAGTTAATGGTTTGCGACGCTTTCAACAATTTTTGAATGAAATCACGACAGCAACTCGCTGAGTCGTGTCTTGCCTGAAGTTAGCCTTTAAAGGACTGGGGATCTTCGATACTATAGCCATGAGCATTCTCACCTGACCAAATCTACCAGCGAGGATTGAATCAGCTTTTCCTGTTTACAATTGTTCGTGATAGTGTCCTTAGGCAAGTCACTTCAGAGCCCTTGCCTATTAGTGTTGAAACACATGACATACTTGAATACGTGAGCTGGTGCAGTGATAATAATGTTGAAAATGTTGTAAAACACCATTCAATCAAATCATTCAATCTTCATTATACATCCAACGCCTTAGGCACAGAGCCATCCTCTGCCTCAATCCATATTCGGTGAATTCGTTTTTTTTTTCCCTTTTTTCACCAGATATTTTACACTTTTATTAACAGTGCGACCTTCAAATTAAGTGTAGAATTTCAGTAAAAATGGACGACCCTAGGATAACGCATGCCGTGTATGATGATCTCTTTACATAAACGACAAAATTTTTAGACTTATCCAAATTAAAAGCATTTGCAGACAACAAATAAAATGTGGCTCAAAGCATGGATTCTTTTTAAGGGTAGAAAACGTTGTGTGAAAAGGAGAAAATGCTGGTTACCAGCATTTTCCCCTTTTCCCACAGTGTTTTTTTAAAAGTCTCTTTCCGTAAGGTCGTTTAAAGTCGGTAATTGTTTGGTAAAGGGATTTATGACAACCGAAAGCTGAAATCCAATATGGCTTCACCACTCCCTTAGATGCGCATAATAAACTTCCGCTGTGTCACGCCTGTAAGCCAAGCGTCTAAGCGAACACTGATCGTGTTGCATTTGACAGCAACTGAGACTTGTTCACGCGTCATTCCAGGCTCGTCATTTTAATTCATTGCATATCACTTTTTTTTAAACGCTTTACAACACGAGATCAGTTCAGATTGCTCTATATAAGCTTTGTAACAATTGAAACGTTGCTCAAATGACGAGATTTGTCATTTTAAGGAAAGGAAACATTGAGGCCGAAAAAGGAGAAAATTATGTTCCCCAGCAATTTGTCTTTTTCTCACAATGTTTTTAAAAGCCGTTTTTCTCAAGGCTGAAAAAAAGCACGGTGTATTCTTTGGTAAAAAAGGCTTTAACGAACGTGCACGTATGGAACACATTAAGGACCACTACCTGCCAATGTGACAATTTGGAGATCAAAATGTAGACAAAATTAACTCGTACCATTTAAGAGTATGGAATATTTTAAGATTCTGTCAATATGTTTCAGTACAATATGTCAAAGTTCCGATCGCTGGCAAAAAAAAATGTATTGTATAACTAGAACAAAAGTTGCAAACTTTTGTTCTAGTTATACAATACATTTTTCTGCCAGCGACTGGAACGTTAACAAGTTCCACTGTCATACATTATCATGCTCATAATAATATCCATACCTTTAAATGGTATGAATTAAATTTGTCTGAATTTTGACCTACAAATTTTTTTACTTTTGGCCGCTAGAGGGCGTTTAAGGGGCATCAAAAATAGAGTGTGTTTTGTACCACGTGTCCAGAGTCCCTAATTACCAACCCTACCTGCATTCTTCTTCTTCAGAATTCAAAAATTTCAAAGTAACACTACTTATGACTAGCTTTATCATCTAGTTCAGCCATCTCTCTCCTTTTAAACATCGTGATAAGACTAAAAAAATCACACTTTAGAATATGTAGTTGGTGAATACTAGTTCTGTCAGCCAATTGAGCTTTGGCATTTTACACTGGTCTTCGTTCTAGATCCTGCCTTGCCCCAGTAGCCCAAAGGTAACGCCACGAGGTTGTATACCTAGGATGTGATTTTGAATCCATACCCGACAAAAGCTCCTGAGTATTGATGACAGTCCTCAGTACAGATTTCATTCTTTTCCGACTGCTTCCCATTCCATGATATTTTTATGTGGAGAAAGCAGCCTTGAGTGGCGAAGCAACGGGAACGTATCAACTTTGGACTTTAGTGAATGAAAAAAAGAAAACAACCCGTCTCACATGAGCACAATTATATTTTCCTACGGGCTGATACATGAGCAAACAATTTTTCGTCGTGTTATTGTAACCATTCAACGCACGAAAAAATAAGTAGATATTTTTCATGATCCAATGTGCTTCTCAAGATCTTTTTATCGTTCTTCTAAATGTACTCCAAGTGTATAACATTATATTTACGACATAAATCACGTGATGCCATTTCGCAAAAATATTCCAAAATCTATTATATTACAAACAGGCATAAAACTACAGGAGCACTGAGTCAAGAACTGTGAAGTTGTGAGGTTCTAATTTACTTAGAATTCGCCACAAAGTTAAAAGATAATCAAATAATATGGTGTCTCTACATACCTTCCGTAGCAAGTCGTCAGATTCCAGAAGCTGTCAAACATTTTCTAAAGCTAATCTACCGTTATTGTACTCTGTAATAGGGAAATACTGACAAATATATGAAAGTGTCACGATATCAACACGTGTCGCTGCACCGTTGACAGGTTCCTGCGGTGCAACATCCCTGACATAAAGGTACTGTACCATCCCGTGAAATATGTTTGGATCTCTTCTAGACTTTCGATGTCTGAAGGATGGAGAGAAGGGGATTTTGGGCCATTACTTCGACACTGTAAATGCACCCTTTCAAAAGTATTTCAGTTATACCAAGACCATAATGCATTGATGTCTTTTCTTAGTTTCACCAGTACGGGGCTGTTACTTTGCAGAGCCTTTTACGCGAATCAAATGACACTTTCGGGTTTTATGCTTGTTTTTCTTATTCCTACTTTTATGTCAGGGTCAAAGGTCAGGGTGTACAAGTACAATTAGAGTCAAACAGATGATTAATAATTCTCCAAAGTACTGTGTTACTGTAATCCATTTCTGCTCAAAATGCAATGTTTTACTTGACACATAATAACTTCTTTAAAAGATTATTGGAAAAAGATCAATTGCCTCTAACAAAGAATTCCTCCTTTTCAAGCAGTAATTTCAATAACATTGAAAAATATATACATATCGATATTCTAGTACTGGTATTTCATCCCGCTCCCCCCTTTTTTTTGGGGGGGAGGGGGGGGTCTTCTGTTTGATTTTAATAATTTCAGGGTGATCTGAAGTAACCCTGTATTGTAAAGGTTTAACCACTGACATTTCTAGCGTTAGAAGGAACTAATAAAGAGATCTAGCACCATATGCAGCCACAATTATAAAAGAGCCATGCTCTGGCAAAAGGGGGTTTAATGCATCTCAGTGATACATCATATATGTACCAAGCACGTCAACATGTAATTATGGATTCGTAAAATCCATTTTGTCTGACAACCGATAAAATCATGAAGTAGACTAGTCTACAAACAGCAAATTGTTTCGACCCATGTCAGCCTGCGCGGCTTGCGCAGGCTGAAATGGGTCGATACGTTTTGCAGCTGCGTTAACTCCCCCCCCCCCCCTTTTCACTTAGCATGACACAAATTTAATACCAATCCAAAATTCTGAGTCTACGCACCTTATTGGCAGAGACAGTATATTGGAAATCAGACGGCTCCGCTAGAAACTCAGAATTCTAGAATAGTTGGTAAAGACAGCCCTTGTCTCGCTGCCAGTAGGCAGGTACATCTAATAATTAATTGGACCTCATCGCTTGACAGAAGTTGTCTAGATGTGTGGCTGGCTAGTGGCCTACCGATTTGCCCGTCTCTTTATTGGTTGATGGTTGTAAGTCTTCCTGACATTGAATTTGGCTCTTTCTGTGTGTGTGTTTTTTTTTTCATCCGTCTGTCTGGCTGACTGGGTAATTAACTAGTTGGGTGACCTATTGGTATATTGGTAGGCCCGCTGACTTGATGGTTTGCTTAATACCGACTCCTCTTTCGTTATTTCAACAGTATTTTTCATATCATGGTCCCTCTGCGTCTTCCAGGTGCTCTCCTGGTGCCGATGTAATTTTTTTTTTTGCGCACAAGACTCTTTTTAAGCCATTGTCTACAGTTCTTACAGATATAAGGTAACGTTTTTAGGGATATGAAGGGGGAAGTTTGTTCTCCTATTGCTTTCAATAATTTAATCAAAATCTTTTACCATGTGCTTCAAACAAGTTGAGTATAACTTGACTGTATAATTCTTAACCCTTTACCACTCAATCCCGACTTTTAACGATCAAGAGAGAGAAAGCTTTTGAAAATATTGTGGGAAAAGGAGAAAATGCTGTTTACCAGCATTTTCTACTTTTCCCACAATGTTTACTATCCCTTCCGAAAATAGATTTCACTTTTTGAATCTCATTTGTTGTCTTAAAATGCTTTCAAATCGGACCAGTCTAGAATGTTGACGTTTAGCAAAGAGTTAAATGAAAACATTATTCATTCTGTTCTATTCAGTAAATAGCTAACAAGGCTCTGATGAAAATAATAAAACAGAAACTAGATCCGTCTGCAAGGTAATGTCAAAAGAAAAAATACTATGCAATAGATTAAATTTTGTGAAAAGAATTTTTTTCAAAAAAAAAAATTAGAATGTCTGCTAACAAAAACGGATGGAATTCAATATTCTTTTATGATAATAAAACCTGAAACCTTGGTATTAAGAGCATTAACGTTATATTTAAATTAATTTCAAGTTCCGTTATCTAATATAAGTTTTATCTGATGGCAAAAAAATAGCTGCCAACATACAGAGCTGTCAGCAGACCTTAAAGTAACAATAAAGCCCAAAAGTAAACAAAGCGGGTGTTTAAATGCATTTGAATTTATATCATACCATTCAAAAGTATGGAAATTATTGTGAAGATGACAATCTGTCATTGTAAGGTCGGTTCAAGTGTTAGTTACTGACAGAGAAATTAATTTCAAAACTAGGTTAAAACCTGCCGACTAACATATGGCCCGACCACACGATAACAGACTCATCTACACAATATTTTTCATACTTTTAATTGGCATGATTTGAATTTAAATGTATTTTGACACCTGCTTTGATATTTTGGCCTTTACTGGGCCTTTAAATCTCAATCCCTTTCCAAACAATCCAAGGCGTAAAAAAAAATCTGAGGGCTTTCAAAAACATTGTTGGAAAAGGAGAAAATGCCGATTATCGGCATTTTCTTCTTATCCCACAATGTTTTCTACCATATCAAAGACAAGTTATAAAATTTTAGATACATTTTATGTATAGTCTGCAAATCCTTCTAGATTGGATGTGAGTCAAGCCCCGGTAGCGCAGTCGGTTTTTTTTTGTTGTTGTTGTTTATGGTGGCATATTTCTGCCGCGAGATACGAGATAGCTATTGCGATAATTTAGGAGAACTATCGTGATAAACGAAAGTTTCCTGGAAATATTATCTAGATAATAGAAATTTTCACGATAAAAATATCGCGATAATTCTAACTGTTATCATGATTTTTTTTGCTTTCGTGCCCACAACTGACATTCACGGTATCTATAATTAGATACGGTTTCGGAACATCTTCGTCTACAACGTTATAAATTTGCCTTTTCCCTCAATGGTTTTAAAGTTGTTCGTAGGAGGCATTTCGAGTCGTCTTTGTGATTTTACAGACTTCTGTTTATTTCGGGTCTTGTCGAAATTTACCAATTAATCTACAGCTGATAATAATTCGAATTTCTACTTACTGAAATCTTGTGAAGTCAAAAACTACCGAGCTCATCCAAATGGTGAATTTTCTATTTATAGATATCGAGAAACGGATAGAACTATCACGATAATTTTATCTCGAATGTCAGCTTCGTGCACCATTGAGAAATTTTGAGTTAAAATGTTAGGTTTATCGTGATATTTTTTTCAGGAAACTTTTCACTATCTCGATAAAATTTCCAGGAAACTTTAAGTTATCGCGATAGTTTTGTAAAACTATCTTAATAGCTATCTCGTATCTCGTGGCAGAAATATGCCACCATAGTTGTTCGCCTGCAATTGCTTTTAATTTGGACAAGTCTAAAGATTCATTGTGTGATAAAGATTTAAATTCCGTTAACTGATAAGAAAGGATGTTGAAAATATTCCTTCGTCACAAAATATTTTATAAAAAAGTCCAGAAATGCAATTATGGAAATTATAATAACCTTTCTTCTGCTAAATAAGTGGAATAAAACTTTCAAGTCGATGGAAAAAAAACCCAAATTATGCAATTTCAAAGATATCTTTTGGGGGAAAGATATCTCCTTATCGGACAGTGTAGATCCAAAATCAGACTGCACGTTCTGTGCAGTCTGATCTTGGATCTACACTGTCCGCACAAGGTCCTTGAGTCACGCTTAGCAGCCTAAGTGTTTGAGTATATCTATTATCCGTTTCTCTATAGCCTGTAATTTATCATTATAAATTCTCCGTTTTTTGTGTATTCATCCCGTAAGAAGTAAGGAAAAAGTTATCTACGCAATTTATCACGTTTTTTTTTTTAGAGAAGTCATTTGAAAAAAAATGATGAATTTGTATCATCTAATACCGTTATTTTTAACATATTTTATTGAATGAGCCTTGTTCCGTGTAAAAGGGGGTTTCATACATCTATTAAAAGTATCTACCAAGTCAGCCTGCATGAGCAGTCCGCTCAGGACGACCTGGGTCGAAACTCTTTTGCTATGGGTCAATTTTCTTCAAGTCAAAGGACCAGTCGTCTTCATGACTTAGTCGGTTGTGAGACAAAATTGATTCTATGGGTCCATAATAATGTGATGCTTTGCTTGGTGTTATGCATTAAAAACTCCTTTTGCCAGAGCACAGCTTATTTGTTTTCTTCACAATTTTACGTCTTGCAGATATCTTCTTCGTCTGGTAGACTACGTGCCGAGCCCCGGTAGCTCAGTCGGTAGCGTGCAGGACTTGAGAACACGGGGTCCAGGGTTCGATCCCTGGCTACGACCCTTAGCTCGGCCAATTTCTTTCCGAGGATTGATGATAGTCACTGCGACAGGATTCATTCATCTCCCACCGCTGACCATTGTTTCGACGATAATTATGTGGGAAAACAGCCAGTGGCTTGGAAAGAAAATTGTGCGAAGTACTGGTAAAAGAGACTCCAGGAACGCATGGATAGGTGCACTGGCCGCTGCGATATAACTGAAATAATGTTGAAAACGGCGTTAAACACCATACAGTCATAATCAATGGTAGACTACGTGTATTTTCTCTGGAGTGGAGACACATTATGAAAAAAGGACAAGTGGTCACAACCATAATTTTCTCATTTTTTTTTTTCACATTTTCTCATTTTATCACAACTTTGGCTCTCGGGAGGTACATAAACAAAGAGAAAGGTATGCTTATTTATCTGAAAAGGTGTTCAAACGCCAATTTCAACAAAATATCAGCCAAATTACGGCTACAGTTTATATTGCACTACGGTGACAACTAATTCTGCTAAGGCTTACTAGACTTATGTCCAGTGCAGTATAGAAATTACCTTATTCCACAAAAGAAGTTATAGACCTACTTTTGCTTGGCAGAGAAAACTTTCTTGGCGGTAAATGGGTGAGTACTTCCGGTTGAAAACTAACGAAAGTAGGCTAAATATAGGCTTAGGAGAGATAAAATAAACAACGTACAAGTTGGTTTGCTTATGAAGCCACAATTCAACAGTATTTCAGACGTATCACGGCGTGACACTACTATTCATGGCTTTCCAGAGTTTAATCTTTATTTGGTTTGGGCTGTGCACTGCCTTGCCGTACCGGGACACTTCCTTGTAACTAACGACACCCCATTGAAGCGAACTGGCAATTTCTGTTTACAAACCGAAATACTTCATCACTTCCAGTGCTAAATATATAAATTCGACCTCTTTCTACGGCTGTAAATACAATCCACTGAAACGCAAAAGATATGAGCCATACTCTGTGAAAAAGGGGCTTAATGCATCTGCAAAAAGTATCGACCCGTGTCAGCCTGCGCAGTCCGCGCAGGCTGACCTGGGCCGAAACTTTTCGCTATTGGTCAATTTTCTGTATGTCCAAGGACCAGTCTAACTCAGGATTATGTCGGTTGTTAAAAAGGTGGCTATTATGGATCCATAAGTATATGATGGCTTGCTTGCTACCATGGATCACGGAGATGCATTTAGCCCCCTTTTCACAGAGCATAGCTAATATTTATTTCGTAGGCTTGACTAAACAAGTGGATGACATAGATCAAGATCAGACTGCACGTTCTGTGCAGTCTGATCTTGATCAGTGCCGTCTACAAAAAGAGCTCCTGTAGTCGCCTTTAAAACTGAAAAGGTTTATCACCTTTGACTCTGACCAAGACCACACGGAAGTAAAGCTGGCACACACTTTTTTACCACTTTAGATTAAGCAAATACCTGCCTGACACGCAACACGGATTTCCAATTATTTTACACGTGTAATATTATATTTGTAGATATCAAATTTTAAGGAAAATGGGGGAATACTTAAAGCCTAATTAAACAGATTTATCCGTATATAGAATACAGCACAGTGATTTATTTTGTGCTGTCATAGAAAAAAATACTCTTTATTTACATTTTATCCGGGAGCTCATATTCCATATTCTCGCTGAACACCTTGGACACTTTTTTGGAGTAGTTTTGTTTGGATTTTTTTTTTTTTGTGGTATTCATCGGTATTTCTGTTAAATCAGGCTGACCTGGGTCGATACTTTTCGCAGATGATTTAAGCCCCCTTTTGCAGAGCATGGCTGAAAAGTTAGTAATCCTTGTTTAAAACAGGACTTTTTTTAAAAAATCGTCTAGACCTCATAATAATTTTACTCAAGAGGCAATAAGTTAAGTAGTTTATGAAGTGCAATAGATACGATATAGATAATTATATATGTGACTACTTTGAAGTCAGTTTATAAGTTACAGATATTAATCATAAAAGGACGAGTCTATAGACATCAGATACATACATTATCTCCCTAAATACCGTGAAAAAATCACTGCCTATCGGCGACGAATCGTGTGCAGCGAAAAGTCAACCTACGCCTGCAGCGCTGCATTGAACGACGCACGGTACGGGATAAAAAACCTTGTCAGATGGTAAAATTTTAGACTGCAAACTTGAGCTTGTTTTAGATTGTTTGAAGTGTTTCTTTTTCAGTAAAATCTGTCCGTCCGTCCGTCTATCTCTCTATCTGTTATCTATCTATCTATCTATCTATCTATCTATCTGTTATCTATCTGTCTATCTATATATCTATCTATCTATCTATCTATCTATCTACTACCTACCTACCTACCGACCTACCTACCTACCAACCAACCTACCTACCTACGTACCTACCTTAATACTATGATGGTCCTTTGAAATACAGAAAATTGGCTACTAGCAAAACGGTTCGACCTGGTTCAGCCTAATTACAAACACTGTTTATTGTTACCTCAATATCACATAAAGTTAGTGTGAAGAGAGGATTGATAAAACATGTAACTTGATGGTAGGTTAGGTCCCCTGACTTGGTGACGATCCTGTCAACTATCTGAACAATGATAAAGCATACGAAATATAATACAAGTGTACCCCATGGCGACAGACTATTTTTATCAAAATTATTGATTCTAAAACGAAATGAAACGAGCGGCGAAAGTTAGCCGATGTCCCCTCCAGGCTGATTATAGAAACAAACAAAGGAATACAAATTAGTTTCGGGTGAACACATTGGGACAAACGATAATGCTCTCGAAATTCAATTGGACGAAACTAATCGCCTTTATCTTTCAATATGTATGGCGGAATTTTGACAGAGTTTGAGCCGATCTCCGGCAAGGTTCCATATCCTTGGAAAAGCAGAGAAAAAAAAAATTGGCATTTCAGTCTTAAAAGTCTAAATACTGTTTTAACACTGCTATACTGTTTATGTGTGTGTGTTTTTTTTTCTTTACAGACTGTTTCCCCGTAAACAGTATGCCATTACCTATCGCCTTCTAGCAGCCAACCCCCTATACAACAATTTCGGTTTTAACCTTCTCACGCACGATCCAGACTTTTAGCAACCCTGAGAAAGAAATCTTTTCAAAATATTGTGGCGAAGGAGAAAAGACTGGAAAGTAAAGAGCGTTTGCTCCTTTTCCCTCAATGTTTTCTACCTTCCCAGATCAAATTTCGATTTTTTTGAGTCACCTTCTTTTTGTCGTCTGCAATTGCTTTCAATCTGGACTAGTCTCAAACTTTGTAGTCTGGTAAAGAGGTAAAAACCCTTCACGAAACTGATTTTTTTTTAGAAAGAAAGACCTAAATATTACATTTTCACTGCCACCCCCTTCCCAATATCTGACAAAAAATCACGGACTGTGTAGATCCATGATTAGACTGCATATTCAGATCTTATTCTACACTATCCACAAAAAAAAAAACTACACATGAGACACGCTCTGACAAAAGGGGGTTGAATGCATCTCCATGACGCGTAATACCAAAAAAGTCATCACATATGGCCTGCAACACGTGAAAAGGGGCATTCGGACATTTGCGTAAAGTATCGTCTCGGATCAGCCTGCGCAGTCCGCGCAAGCTGATTCGAGACGACACTTTTCGATCGTGTGTGATTTTCTGTTTCGCGCAAGTCTACTGTAGGAAAAATCTAATGTTGACGTAAAGTGCCGTCTCGGATTAGCCTGCGCGGACTGTGCAGGATGATTCGAGACGACACCTTACGCAAATGTCCGAAAGCCCCTTTTCGCATGTTGCAAGCCATATAATCATCAATCAATTAAATCCATTTTGTCTGGCAACCGACTGAATTATGATTTAGAATGGTCCTTGGACATGAAGAAAATACATGTATACCAAAAGCAAATAGCTCCGACCCAGATCAGCCTGCACGGACTGCACAGGCTAATCTGGGTCGGTAATTTTCAGTGCAGATGCACAAAATCCCCTTATCACAGAGCATGGATCAGGTAAGATATTCGAATATTGTGGCATAATTCCAATGGCTTTGTTAACCTACCTAGTTTTATATTATTGTTTTCTCCATCAGTGCGTTCAAAGCTTTATTGTAACTTAAAAGTGACTATTTCTAAAAGCATTGTGACAAAAGGAAAAATTACTCAGTATGAGCAATTTCTCCTTAGCCACAATATTTCAAATGTATTAGAATATCTCACCTGATCTACATGTAATAGTAATTGTACATGGTTGTTGCGGTAGTGAGTTAATTAAAGACTTGTTACCGTAGTCTTTAGAGCTGTACATTAAAGGCGTTTTATAGGTTTGAAAACTTATTATTATTGGTTTGAAAGATCGTAGCTTAGTTATTAGTATTTTCTTCTCTTCCCACATTGTTTCGGAACATTCCTTTTCGAGGTCATAAAATCGTGAGTTTTAAAAATAAGACTAAGATCAAAATCGTCAAGAGAAAAAACAACTTTTCAACAGTACAGAAAGTACGATGGAAAAATAGTGAATATTGCTGTTTACCAGATATCGCTCCTGTTCCTGCAACGTTTTCCAAAGCGGTCGAATGATAGTTGTAAAGAGTTGTATTTGCGCTGTAATGTATTAACCCATTACTAAGCTGGCTGTCTTATGCTGTTTTCAACACTACGTCATCAGCTGCCAGTTTACCCATGGATGCGTTCTGTAGATGTGTTTACCCGAAGTTAACCAGTTCAACACACAATTGTCTTTCCCAGCAAATGGCTTTTTTCCCAGATAAACATCGTCGAACCAATTTTCAGCGGTGAGCGAGGGATGAATCTCACAACAGTTACTATTATCAATTTAGGAAAAGAGTGCGGCCAAGCTCGGTTTCAAACCAACACTCCATGGGTTTCTAGCCCTGTGCGTTACCTAAACTTGCCTCGGCGAAAACCACGTGACTTTATGAGGGAGGGTACTTAACTGCGACTAAAATCGACCGACAAAGTAAGTCGGGAAAATATTAAATACTTAATTATCTGATAAATGACCTAGATAAGGGCAGGACTGGTCAATATAATGACCACTAAACTGTGCTAATTCCATTAAAAACAAACGGAACCCTTCTCAACCCCTTTACAACCCTAGACGATATCCTTTTATCCCACGGTCATAATATATAGAGGATATTTGTGTTTTTCGGTGAAAGATCGAAATTTATTTCATCTCGTGAACATCATCGATAATATTTTCACGAGTGGTGCAGCCACTCGTGAAAATATAACTGATGATGTTCACGAGATGAAATATAATTATTTCGATCTTTTACAGAAAAAAAATTGTATTTATTTCATGCTTCTAGCCCTTTTTTGAGGGGACTTAAATCAAAATCCAGTACTTTTTTCCGATAATTCCCCGTGGCGTACCCCCTCCACATACGCATTACAATATTACGTAAAGCGCGAGAAATATAGGATAAATTACTTCATATTTCCATCTGATTGGGTGGCAGGCGCATTTTACCTAGGTAACTGGTGCACGGGAACTACTGTTTCCACCTTCAACTGAAGAGTTAGAAAATAAAATCGGTATTTTTCACTGGTCGTAACCATGAAATATCGAAAAATATTTCACCGTTATTTTACCGGAAAGCATGAAATTACTGAAAGAGTTTTGACTCAGAATCGATCAAAACTCCATCAATATACGTTAAAAGATAAAAACATAATTATGCATGTATGTAGTATTTATATGGATACTGACATACTTCCATCCACAGACGCATTAAGCCTTGCAGCAGACTGAATTAAAAACAATGTGGCAGAAGAAAATTTTCTCGTAAGCAGTCACTGCTTTTAATTTCCGTTTGATGCATGTTGCAAATCTTTCTTGACTTCGAAAAATTCATATCTCATATTTAGTAAATTATTTTGTGTATATGATGATAATTTTGATAACAATATAAGTCTGTACAGAAAAGAACGAAGATTTAGTAACAAATAATAATTATGGTAAAATATGAGCTATGCACTCAAGGGAGATTTAATGCGGCTGCAAAAAGCACCGACGCAGGTCAGCCTGCGAAAACCGCGCAGGCTGACCTGCGTCGAAACTTTTTGCATCTTGTCAATTTTTTCCATATCGCAGGACCTTTCTATCTCAAGATTCCGCTTATTTTTAGACAAATTGGATTTTATGCATCCATAATTATGTGACGACTTGCATGGCACAATGCATCAAGGAGATGCGTTAAACCCCCTTTTGCCAGAGCTCATACTACACACTTTTTTTCCTATGTTACAGTTCTTCATAGACATACGTTCACCCGTACTTCGTAAGATTTTTTCTCAAAGTCACGAATTGCATTCACACATAATCAAGGTCGAAACTTATGTTAAGCGGTGAGAAATGAACCTAGCTTGTCCACTGGGTTTATCGCGGGAGTGTCCTTGGGCAAGACACTTCAGAGCCCTAGCCTAGTTCTGGTGAAACCAAGGAAATACATGAATATGTGTGCTGTCGCCGTGATATGACTGAAACAATGTTGAAAGCGGCGTAAAACACCATTCAGTCAATCAACTAAAATTGTCGCAACTTGACCATTACCAACCCTCGAAATGAGCATTTGACACAGCCGGTTTTCGAACTCGTACCACCTAAACCCTGTGAGAGCGCTAGGCACAAACTAGCAAATAATGAATATCATGTTCAATAATGCTTAAAGATACTATCGAGTCACAGTGGTGCGAAACCCCAAGGCTGTTTCCGCGATCGCTTTACAGAAACGAGTATCAAACATTTGACTTTTGACGGGGACGGAAACCCCAAAATAACCCAAAACAAACGCCCAAATGGCCCCAACAAAAATCCCGCTCGGACAGAGTCAATATATCACCTAATTTCAATATTTGTTCCGAATTAATAAAGGTAAACAGACATTATGCCCTAGTATTCTAACTCTTTACCAGATGACAACATTTCAAACTTGTCCAGATTAAAAGCAATTGTAGATAACAAATTAAAGCTGGCTTAATGACGGAAGTTGTATTTAAAATGATAGAAAACATTGTGGGAAAAGGAGAAAATGCTGGTTACCAGCATTTTCTCCTTTTCCCACAATTTTTTCAAAAGCCTTTTTACTCAGAATCGTAAAAATTCAGGGATGTTTTGTAAAGAGTTAAGTCAAAACCATACGTTTCAAAAAAAGTCAAATGGTCGTTTTTATAAAGAAAGGCCCTTAAGCCAATCTAAACATTAAACTATTAAACTGAAGCCCTATTCACATAAAGTACTTTATATAAATTTTAGTTTCTCTTTGAAATTTATATGGACCCAGCAATTAACCCATTAGTCATGTCAACTCGTTTTTCGAGTCGTGCCAGGGACCTGTTTTGAAATCATTGCGGCAAAAGGAGCAATTGTTCTCAATAAGCAATTTCTCTTTTTGTCACAATGTTTTCACTTATTCCTATGTAACAACCCTTTATTTCTGTTATTCAACCCTATCGTCCTGGAAGATTTTAAGATTTGTGTTCTGTAAATATAGCGACGTGTAGGAGACAGCATGTGCTTTTCTGGACGTTTTAGATCAAGATCAGACTGCACAGAAAGTGCACTCTGATATTGGATCAATACCGTCCGCTTGTTAAGTCAATCCTTCACAATAATTCTTTTTAAGAGTTTTGGATGATTGTATTTTAAATCATCGAAAAAATATCGAAGTTATAATTGAGCCATGCTCTGTGAAAAAGGGGCTTAATGCATTTGCAAAACGCACCGACACAGGTCAGCCTGCGCAGTCCGCGCAGGCTGACCTGTGTCGAAGCGTTTTGCTTCGGTGAATTTTCTGCATGCCCAAGGACCATTCTACCTCATGATTTAATCGGTTGTCAGACGAAATGGATAGTGTGGATCCATAATTATGTAATGACTTGCTTGGTTTAATGCGACAAGGAGATGCATCAAACCGCCTGTTGTTAGACCATGGCTTAATCATTTAGTACTATTGTTGGAAAAGGAAGAGATCCTGGCTACCAACACATTTTTCCTTTCTACTTTCTTTTTTTTTTCAAAACTTTTCTCATGTAAAAACACTGGATTGAGGAAAGGAAGACTTGGAAGCGGAGTACATGTAAAGCTTTCATGTACCTATCAATTAATCATGAAAATCATCTTTTTTTTACAAAGATAATTTCGGAAATTGTCCTCTGGAAGTTTGTAAAAGGAGACATTTATTAATACAAAACCTAATGGGCGACCTGGAGTTAAAAAATGCATACAGAGGGGTTTTTTAATCTAGAAATATAGAAATTCTTTCATCTGTCGGAATGTTTAGAGCCGTTGACCACCCATCGACAATTTATGATCGCCTTGTCAAAGTCGACAAAGGCCACGAGTGGTGTTAAATTTAGGAACAAACATCAAATTAAACTTTTTTTGTATGCATGTGTCTAATGAGAGCATATCTCGATCAAATGCTCTTTGATTCCGAGACCCTTAGCATAATGTGGTAGACCTACTTTGTTGCGGACAGTGTGAATCAAAGATCAGACTGCACGGAACGTGCAGTCTGATCTTTGATCCACATTGTCCGATGATTCGTCATACATACTGTCCAGAACTGTTACGAAAATCGCAAGATTATGGCTTTGTTGGTTTGTTTTTACCGCTTGAAAAAATTCCCCGTTTTAAATCATCAGTTCAGGGCTTCATATAGATGACAAAAATCCTTTTTCCCCAGCCCAGGCTCTTCTTCACCCATGGTCCCGTTGAAACTGAAACCCACATGGACTAATCTGTGTGCGAAAGCAATTTTACGGCATCAAATACGTCGCAAACGTAATTGCATATCAGTAATGTGTACCGTAGGTTATAGTATCTTCAGGAAATTTGAACTTTTTACTTTTCTGTTTCTATTCTAGCCTGGAATATTTCTTTTCTCGCAATGATGCATTCTTAACTTCATAGTGCTATGACGGTCAGAGAATCTATCAAAATTCTTAGCAAATGTAGAAATAGTTTGTTCTCTCTTTTTTTAAGGACAGAAAACATCGTGGGAAGAAGAGAAAATGCAGATAACAAGCATTTCCAACACTGTTTTCAAAAGCCTTCTTATTCAGGGTCGTTGAAACACTTTTTTTTTTTAAAATAAAGGATTTTTAATTGCATTGATATCAAATGATATCAAACGCTTTAATCAAAATTTGATATTAT
Organism: Hippopus hippopus; assembly: GCA_946811185.2. Classification (NCBI taxonomy): domain Eukaryota; kingdom Metazoa; phylum Mollusca; class Bivalvia; order Cardiida; family Cardiidae; genus Hippopus; species Hippopus hippopus. The sequence continues at coordinate 5,586,524 of OX328101.1, read as the reverse complement.
AGATCTGTCGCGAGAAATCATCCTATAGATCTCGGCTAACGAAAGGAAGCTGGGTCATATCGGGTCTCCATGTCCCTTTTGATCAGACCCTTAATACAAAGCGACCCCGTATACAGGGCAATAAAAACATCATGGTAAAAGGAGAGAAAATTGGACAATTTTTAACCATTTTCTTTTCTAAAAATTTTTTTTTTTTTGCTTGTAAAGATAAATTCCAACATTTGAACCACATTTGACTTCCTGTCTGCAAATGTTTTCAATATGAATACGTCTAAAACTTTGTCGTATGGTTAAGAGTTAAACACACTGTCTCGTGCAGACGATTTTTGTCTTCTTGTGCGTGACTATATTCGAAGACAATGTGGCAAAAGGAGAAATTGCTCGTCACGAGCAATTTCTCCTTTTGCCGCATTGTTTTCGAATGTATTCATGTATTTAACATTAATTTATGATTGATAATCTCATAGTTTGCTTACAGAATAGTCTGCTGAAATTTTGTTTCGGAAGGTAGTGTGTTAAACGAACAGCTATACGTTTTTTATTGCGGGTCATTCAAAATATCATCGGACAAATTGGCACCCCTTTGTGAAGTCCTCTGTGATTGCTGAAATTGTGCCCTGGGGCTGTTGATGAACCCTTGTGTGGGTTTGTAGATGGAAATCAGGGTGTAGGAAAAGGTCGGAGAGAGAGAGAGAGAAGAGGGAGAAAGAGAAGAGAGAGGGAGAAGAGGGAGAAAGAGAAGAGGGAGAGAGAGAAAAGGAGAGAGAGAAGAGGGAGAAAGAGAAGAGGGAGAGAGAGAAGAGGGAGAGAGAGAAGAGAGAGAGAGAGAAGAGGGAGAGAGAGAGAGAAGAGGGAGAGAGAGAGAAGAAGGAGAGAGAGAAAAGAGAGAGAGAGAAGAGAGAGAAAGAGAAGAGGGAGAGAGAGAAAAGCGAGAGAGAGAGAGAGAGGGGGGAGAGACAGACAGACAGAGGGGGGAGGAAGGCAGGGATGGGGGAAGATGTGTGAGAGACACACACAATAACGAGAGAGTGCGAGAGAGAGACAGAGAGAGAGAGAGAAGACAGACAAAGTGCTGGCTGGCTGACTCAAAAATTGGCCGAGCATGGGATTCGAACTGGCGACCCACCTTTGTTTCAAGTCCTATCACTGAACTACGGATTCGACGTAGACAGATCCACGTGTATAGATAGGCATTTTCTATTCACATGTGATTTTATCGTTCCGTCCCTTCTAATGCACTAATCCTCTAATGCACATCTATACATATTTCATTTTAAATCTTTAAAGAACAATCCTGTATTTTAGCAACCCCAAAGTATACGGATTTTTAAAACTTTGTGAAAAGGAGAAAATGCTGGTAACCAGCATTTTCTCCTTTTCCCACAAAGTTTTCTGCCCTTTCGCAAACTATTTCCATGGCCGAAGCCTTAATCAGTTTTCAGTCTGCAAATGCTTTCAATTTTTGGCGAAGCTGAAAATTTTGTCATCTGGTAATGCTGGGTTAATGACCCTGAAGCCATAGCGTATTCTGGGAGGTTGCATCATAAATCGCCATGTAAATTTGTTATGCTCTGGTAAAAAATGGGTTTAATGTATCAAAGTGATGCATTATACTAACCAACTAATCATATTATTATGGATTCATAAAATCCATTTTCCATAACGACCGGCTGAATTATCAGGTAGACTGGTCCTTTGACATGCAGAACATTGACCGATAGCAAAACGTTCCGACTCAGGTCAGCAAGCGCGGACTGCGCAGGCTTACCTGGGTCGATACCTTTCGCATATACTTTAAACCCCTTTTTCACAACGCATGGCCTATATGTTTAATTCAAGTGCGTGAAAAATGATTGCTACACGCAATGACAGGGGGTTAGGAAAAAATACATTTCACAAAAAAAAAATAGATGAAAAAAAAAACGCTTCACGCTTGGATCATCATAGAACATCCATACTGGTGGAAAGCGGCAGCTGTATGTGAAATCATTACCATTTTTACCCCACCATAACACATCTTTTCAAATTGGAGCCCTGAACTTAACAACCCGGGGGGAAGGGGGGTGCTTATACATGTACATATATAAGCCACAATTGGCAAAAGGAGGCTAAATTTGTATGTGTGAAACATTATAGCGAGCAAGTCATCACATAATTATGGATCCAAAAAATCCACTTTGTCTAACAACCGGCTGAATTCTGGAGAAGAACTGTCCTTTGACATGCAGAAAATTAAAAAAAAATAGCAAATAGTTTCGACCCATGTCAGCCTGCGCGGACTGACAACCGACTGAATCCTGGGGAAGAATGGTCCTTGGACATACAGAAAATTTACCAAAAGCAAAAAGTTTCGACCCATGTCAGCCTGCGCGGACTGCGCAGGCTGACATGGGTCGGTACATTTTGCAGATGTATTAAACCTTCCTTTTTCACAGAGCTTGGCTCATATATATTGATCAACCATTCTAGTTTGCATTCTGTTTCTATTTCTCAAGAATTTTCTAAATCTTGATGATAGGAACTCAATTTCTAATTGGCAAATCCAAACAGTTAAGCCAATGAGAAACTATATTACTTTTCAGCTTCAGAATTAGAATTAAGAATGAATGGTTAGTGGGTAAGACACACAATATTCCGTTTGCAGACTTAAAGAGGGTATTCAGATTTCTGTAATCTTACCAAAAGTAAAAAAAAAACCTATTCATCACTGAACTTAGTAGGGCGATAGCTGGCAAACAACTAGTAAAGAAAAAGAAAAAAAAAACATAAGAAAAAATATTTTAGTGGTATTTCCTTAACTGGCTGCGTAGTTTCGTAAAGATATTTTTAGATTTCACGCAAGAATTTCCTAAAGATTTGTGGGAATGTCATGTGATCAATAACATGTGTCGATTACGTGGGGCTGTATTTAAATAAGTGCGATGACGTCATGTGTGATCTCATGAAAATAGACAGAGGTATCGATTGCAAAGACTATATATGTACGAGTATTTACCAAAATAAAAATACAAAAAAAGTACTAGTCAGTTTCTTGCACCCTGCTGCATACCATTTTGAAGCCATAGAGGGAAAATGAGAACATGTTTTTAATAACTACGTTTTCATGTGATACTGTCCATAAATTACACCTTCATTTGTTTTGGAAATCAATTAGTCTGCTGTTAGTTTTTTTTTAGAGAGGTAATGGGTCGACAAAGAAGGTGTAAAAACGTATCACGGTTGCCTATCGACTTGTAGTTGGTAGTATAGCCCCAGTTCCACACCCCAATCCCCTCCGCTCCCACCGAAAGCAACGTGAGCTGATCAAGCGACCGAGCAACAGACATATGTTTTGGTACGCTTTGGAGGTGATTGATTGATTGATTGATTGATTGATTGATGTTTAACGCCGTTTTGAACATTATTTCAGTTGTATTGCGGCGGCCAGTGCACCTATCCATGTCTTCCTGGGGTTTCCGTTGCCAGTACTCCGCACTGCTATTCCACATAACCATTGTCGAGCTTTGGAGAAGAAAGCGTATTGAGATTGTACTCTTGCGGAACATTCCCAAGGCTATTCAAAGGCCAAAATACCGCCATATTTGAGCAGAACTTTGCATGGAACCCGCACGTGCTTCGTACTCTTGCAGGGCGGAACCGTCCGCGGCTGAATAGCCTGCACGGCAACTGCGCGATATTCGTACGATCTCGGTTAACCCTTGACCAAACAGTCTGGGTTTTGAGGTTCCTTTTGAAAACATAGAGGATAAAAGAGACAATGATGGTAACCAGCGTTTTCTCCTTTTCCCACCGTGCTTTCTACAACCTTAAAGATAAGTTTCGTTGTTTGAGTCTCATTCAATTTGTCGTTTGCAACTGCTTTCAATTTGGACAAATAGGAAGTTTTGTTGCCGGAGTTTGGTATAGAACTGAGACCCTTTCGCCTCAGCTTTCATCAGACAGTGAAAATGGTCAAGGCGGAGTTGCTAAAAATTTGCTGCTTTCCACGTGGACGTCAAAAAAAAAAAAAAAGATTTAGCCTAAGAGTTTGACCGACATGCAAATAACAACTTGTCACCTCGTTTTCGATGGCCATGTTAAATGTTTTTTTCAACCCGAATGCTTTAACGTATATGCAGCTTTAAACGACTCAGTGCGCTTTTGCTAAATGTTCATATTAAGATCTACACTGTCCGTTCTATCTGCATGTTTCCGGTGAAAAGATACTTTAAAATTTCAATATCTTTGTTTTTTCCTCTGCCTTGAAATGAAAAGCCCAGTAGCAGCAAAAAAAAAAAAAAATGCGGGTTTTAAATAGAGAATCTTACATGAGTGTTTATGTATCATCATTTTTATCAAACGAGTTGACTAAAATTATAGGACGGGAGCTTTGGCGAGCGTCATATTCCAGTACATTTTCTTCAACGAGTTTGATGAAAATGATAACACATAAACAGGAATGTGAAATTCTGTTTATACAAATTACTAGTAGTATCTTGCTTCATCACCTTCAACCTATACACCGTTTACGGGTCCATTTTTACAGATGTTCTGCTATCTGAAATGTGTACATACATGCACAAGAAGATAGTTCTGTGACATGCACATAGAAAGTAGAATGAAACAGTTTATAGAGGGAGTAAATCGAATTATTCACAATTTTGATGACTTTTAAAAACTTCTGCTGTATTTTTTGTTGTTATTAAACATGAAAATCGTAACATTTTCCACTCTTATACATCTTAGCGACAACAACGTCATTTTCCCTCGAAATGGCACAATAGTCCAAATTTCGTCAAGTGCTTTGGTTGGTTTCACCTTAACACATCGTACAATAACAGATTGAAGCGGTTTCATACAAAAGTGTGATTAGGTTTTTTTTTCATACCTCCATGAAAACAAAAAAAAGTTCTCTTCATTCCATAAATGAAACTTTCAGGTATTCGCCACTGTTTCAGTGGACTTGATAATATCAGTACGAGTTACTTCCCTTGTCGCGAGCGAATCTAGGATTAAATATGCGAAGACATTCAGTCGCCTATACCTGTCAAACTGCTTTAGCAAAATCGAATATATCTTTTTTGTCTGTTTAACGCATTAACATATTTTATTTCGCCCCTGCAAGGTGCAACTTTTAAAAACATTGAGGAAAAAAAAGGCCATTTGATTGCAAGGAGAAAGTGCTCCATTGTCAAATATATCCTGTTTGGAAACGGATTCGACGCCCACAAAATAAATGAGCCGTACTCTGTGAAAAGGGGGCTTAATGCATCTGCAAAAAGGTATCGACCCAGGTCAGCCTGCGCAGTCCGCGCAGGCTGACCTGGGCCGAAACTTTTCGCTATTGGTCAATTTTCTGTATGTCCAAGGACCAGTCTACCTCATGATTAAGTCGGTTATTCAAAAAAGTGGCTCCTACGAATCCATAATTATGTGATAACTTGGGCCGATATCATGTATCACGGTGATGCATTAAGCCCCCTTTTGCCAGAGCATGGCTCAAATTTAATTTCTATTTGATACTTTAGCTCATAAAACACATGAATCAGCCATACGCTAATAAAAAGGATCTTGATACATCTGCAAAAAAGGATCGATCCATATCCGCCTGCGCAGTTCGTCCAGGCTGACCTGAGTCGAAGCTTTTTGCTATTAGTCAATCTTCTGCATGTCAAAGGACCAATATACCTCATGATTCGGTGGTTTGTTATGCAAAACGGATTTTATGGATCCATAATTATGTGATAACTTACTTGGTATCATGCATCACGGAGATCCATTAAGCCCCCTTTTGCCACAGCATGGTTCATTTTTTTTTTATACGAAACTAAATGCAGCCGTTCACAATATCGTCAGAGCGCTCGGAGACCGCACGGTGTTTATTGCAATTTATCTGATATGGCTTGTCAACTCGCACCATCTCGGACAAAAGCCGGCCCTCAGAGTCGCAACCTGTGTTTCACAGATTATCGGAATGACGGGAATTAAGTGAATGCCTGTAAATTATCGATAATCTGCGACGTTTTTGTTCGCCAATTAACGGCAGAAGTCATATATTACGATTTTGTATCCAATAAAAATCTGTTGTGTACGTGTTCTCTCCCCAATCCAGCTTGCTTTTTGAAACCAATAGATGATACTCACGTCCGAGCACTCACGTCCGAGCACTCACGTCCGAGCACTGTTCCCTAGTCTTTAGAACAAGATGATCATCCACGAGCCGTTTCTCTAACCATTCTTTGTTGCATTCTTAGTCTATTTTCTATAAAATTCTGAATTTAAAGGTAACACAATTTCTGATTGGTTTAGCCAATCAGAAATCGTGTTACTCTCGAAAAAATAATCTAAAAGTAGTTGCGAGCTCAATTTCCGACCCGGCCAACTAAATAAAAAGAAAATAATAAATAAATAAATAAATAAATAAATAAATAAATAAATAAATAAATGACAACAACAACACAGAAAGAATTGCCTAAATTATCTAAAGACCAAATTTCATGCTTACGTTAGGTCCTAGAAAAACGGTCTACTATTTTGGTCCCCAGAAAATAATAAGCAATCTATAGAATTCTTCCGTCGCCATAGATCACTAGTTTAATCTACATTATCTAATAATTTATTATCAGACGATAAAATCTTGGATTTTTTCATATTGACAGCATTTGTAGACGACAGATTCAATGCAGCCTTAAAGATTTTTTCTGTCATAAAAAGGATAGAAAACATTGTAGAAAAAGGAGAAAATGCTGGTTGCCAGCATTTTCTCCTTTTTCCACAATGTTTTCTACAGCCTTCTGTTTCAGCGTCGTTAAAATATGAGTTTATTTGGTAAAGGGCGAATCTAACAAATGAAATTAGAAATGCAGGTTCTGTTATAACTAACAAATTTCGAGGACAGTGTTGATCACAATCAGTTCCACACAGACCCTGTAGTCCGATCTAAAATCTAAGCAATCCGACCAGTTGTAAGGAATTCTTTTAAAAAGGACCCTAACCCTCAAACTGCTATAGGTTTTTATAATAAATTATTCTAGCCTATGATAAAATCCCAAATATTACAAATTCAAATCTGCCTTCAACAAAAAAAAAACCAACTCTTGATTTAGGATAGTATAGGAATGTGTACTCTATGTACAGTCTAATCTTGGTCTCCACTGTCGCTTTCACATGGCGATTATGAGATAGAAATAACGATAAAATTTTGTCTTATCTGCTGACATATTAAATAATAATCGATCTAATTTATTCAGCATTTTTAGGACCATGTCGTCAATTTATTTTTCTATTTTTAGCATAAACTCTTGGGGGCTCTTTTTTATTTAATCCCGGTAGAACTATTTTCTACGCGCGTACGTGTATAAATTTCCACGACTCGAAATGAAACCGAAAATTGCGCGCTATTTTCAGGACGATACTAGGAGCAACAAAGGAGAGATGAATGATTAAATTCGTTGATGAAGAGAGAGAAATTATGACCTCGAATTTAATGAATCCGTGCAAAGAATGCTGTCTCCTCAAAATGTTGAAATCTTACCCTTTACCAAATTATCCGTCGTTTTTATGTATCTGAAGAAAAAGACTGTCTAAAAACATTGTTTGAAAAGGAGAAAATGCTGGATAACCAGCATTTTCTCCTTTTCAAACAATGTTTTCTACCATTTTAGAGACACGTCCCATAATTCGGGTCGTATTCATATTGTCGTCTGTATTATACTTCCAGTGTGGATGAGTTTAAAATTTTGTCGTCTGGTTAAGAATTCAAAAGTTGAAATTCAAAACGCTAAAGGCGCTCTGATACATCATCTATGCGGCACGCGCCAGGGAGCATATACTACACAATACAAAAAATAAGACGGATAAAGATAGACGACATTTGGAAATCAAGGCGGAGCTTAAAGCACAGGTGCGCGTGGCGTCACGCTCGGGCGCTCACCCATAGCTCTATGACCTACTGCCGGCGTCGCCCGAAGTAGCACGCGCGGTAAGATTGAGTGACGGGTTACAAGATTAGGGCGGAGCTTAATCTTCGAGTGTCGCGTGTGAACCCATGATTGACAGGTAATTGTGGGTTGGGGACACCTTCCCCCCCACACCTGAGAGGGAGAAGTTTAACAGTGGATGGTAGATTTCGTTTGGGGTCACAAATATCCGAACTGCTATCAGAGACACTAATACTCCACACTTCTGCCACACGACTGTCGCGCGAATTTCGATGCAATACATAGGTATTTTAGAGAAGCGAAAGGATTCGGATTTCTGAAATTATCGAATCTGATTTATTTTCTGAGACATAAAAAGGACTATAGTTTTTTCTAGAAACATGGCAGCGACAACTCTAGGATTTATTCCACTACAGTTGATACCGACAAATGCTTTAAATCAGTACAACTTCGACAAAGGATTTCCAGCCAATGGAACTTATGTTGTCGTTAAAACGCCAACAGTCGCTCAGCAGTTGCAACTAACGAAGTCTTTGAAAGATATCCAGAGCGGCAAAGAAATAAACAACAACAACATCAACAATAAACCGGTTATCTTGAGATGCAAGAGGCGCGTGGACTTTACTGGTCTCGGCTGTAAACTGGTCGATTCCCAGAATCCATCGGTGTCTCGGAGAAATGAGCGGGAAAGAAAAAGGGTCAAGATGGTGAACCTGGGGTTCGAGACTTTGCGACAACATGTACCTAGTGGACGGAAAAACAAGAAAATGAGCAAAGTTGAGACACTGAGATCGGCTGTACAGTACATAAAACAGTTGCAGGACATGTTGAATGCGAGCGACACGGACGTTGGTGACTTTGCCGACAGTGTAGACATGGATGAGCTCGAGAGTAAAGTGACAGAGATTATTAAAAACAGCAGCATGATCAACAACAACTCATTAGACTTAGACAACGGAAATATCAGTGCTTCTTGTGACACTACAGTAAACAGTGTAAACTATCATCATCATCATCATCAACAGCATCAACAACAATCAACAGATCTACAGCAGCAACAACACCAACAATTACAGAATCTTCACCAGCAACAACATCAATTTCAACAACAAAGTCCAGAGCCATCACCAGGTCTTCCAAATTCTCCAGTGACAAGTCAGGAACATTTTTTCGCTACATATCATCAGAACTCACACATTTTTGCAACAAGCCAATTCGATCCTACATCTATGTATGCACAGGGCTCGCCCGTCGACTCCTTACACTCGCCAACCAGTAGCGTGGTCTCGGACTCGAGTAATGAGTCCATCGGTGACAACGTTAACCAGGATGACGAGGACGATATCTTGTCCGGAATTTCAAACTGGTTCTGAACAAGAAACATGGTCACAAGAGGAAAACATCAGAAAATGATCCGTAAGTTATTCTTGTTCATTCAAGCTCATTTTGACTTTTAAAGCGTTTAACTCATTGCTATACGACAACATTTTACACTTGCCCAAAGTGAGATCATTTGCAGACGACAAAATCAATGTGATTCAAAAATTGATTTTCTATCATTATTATTTTTTTTATCTTTTATGGGTAGAAAACATAGTGGGAAAAGGAGAATATGCTGGTTACCACCATTTTCTCCTTTTCCCTCAATGTTATCAAATGCTATCTTTCTCCTTGGTTGTTAAAACTAGGGACCATTTCGTACAGAAGTATATTATCAGCAAGTGTAATATGATGATAATTTAACAATAATGATGTTTTAAAAATAATCGGCAAGTGTAAAATCAAAGATCAGATTGCTCATTCCGTGCAGTCCGATCTTGATCTTCACTATCCGATAAAGCATCTTAAATTAGAAGTGGCGTCGTAAGTATGATCTGCGTTCCACTTTTGATTACTTAAAATGCATGCAAGCTTGCATCTAAAATCTTCTTTCTTTTTCTCTTCTCCTAGACTTTTTTTCTGTAAACTTATTTAAGAAAAACCCAAAATCTCTCGTTTATGCAAGGAGCTGCTTTTTCCGAGAAATACGACGTTAACACTTGAAATTTCCTTTTCTTTTTTGTTAACGATTATTTAGAAAATAAGTTTAGATTAAAATAAAACTTAAAAACGTGAAACTCGTACGACGGTAAAAGTTTAAACATTTACTGTATAATTATTTTTGTGTGAACTTAGTTTTCTATCACTCGATACGACGCCGTATTGTTCCATCGAAAAGGGCTATTTATCAAGTGTGAAGTATTTTTGTAAACTTACGGGGAATCTAATACTTTTCTTACAAAATATTCTCCTTGTCCATATAACTACATCTGTACTGAAATAAAAAATAGTCGATGAAAATGAAAGAGAGATCAATATAATTGAACAATAGAGTTTTCAAAATATGCTTATTATTTCGTTCGATGGTTCACCGGTAAATTAAAAACGCATGTTTGAGGTTGAAAGCTACCGAAGTGGTTTTAACTTTTTCACTACCAATGTCAGTTATCTGTTGCGGCCAGCCTAGACCAAGATCAGACTGCATAGAACGTGCAGTCTGATCTTTGATCTACGTCGTCCACTGCCTGATGCAAAACTTTGACCAATATCAGATTCAATTCGCTGTAGAAAGTTTCTTTTATACATCGAGAAATAGTTAAATTCGTTGAATTGGAAGCGGAAGATTTAACGTGAAAATAAACAGTAAAACTAGGACAAACTATTTAGCTCTTAACCTGCTATGTAACTAAAATCAAACTTTCAAGTCGATATTAAAAACTCAAGTATTGTTATATCAAATTCACTTTGGAGGGGTGGAGGTGGGGGCGGATATCTATTCATCGGATAGTGTAGATCCAAGATCAGACAGCACGTTCTGTGCAGTCTGATCTTTGATCTACACTATCCGCAAAAGGTCCTTGAGTCGGGCTAACCTGCCTAAGGGTTATATAGTGGTGTATAACAGAAATTTGACTGTCGCAGTTGAGAAATTTTCACTCGAAGTAAAGAAAGTCAAAATTGTTTCGTACGGTGTGTAGGCAAGTAACGTTAGATATGGTTCGGTGTAGCAAGACTAAACAAATACTCTATCACACGACAAAATGTTTAACCTTATCCAAATTGAAAGCGTTTGCAGACGACAATTAAAATGTGGCTGAGTTGATCAAAGTTTTTTTTTTTTTTGCATGGGGTACGAACCATCGTGAGAAAAGGAGAAAATGCCGGTTACCTGGGTTTTCTCCTTTTCGCACGATGTTTTCAAAAGCTTTCTTATGTAGGATCATAAAACACGGGCTTGTTGTTAGGAATCTGGCGTTGTTACTTGTCGCCTAGAAAGTATGATTGACTTGTTTTAAATTGGAAAACTATCTTTTAAGGCTTTTTAAAACTTAGGCTGCTAAGAGCGACTTTGTGGGCTTTTACGGACAGTGTAGATCAAGATCAGACTGCACAGAACGTGCAGTCTGATCTTGGATCTACACTGTCCGATACGGTGAGATATCTCCGACGAGCAAGATTTTTTGTACTTTAAACTATAGGGTTTCAGTATTGGCTCGAAATCTTGATATATTTGGCAACTTATGGTTTAATATAATAGCATATAACTTGCTTTTATGTTACTACTTTCTTGCAAACTTATGCAAGCTAGTTTTATCTACTGTTTGTCGTATGGTTTTCTCGTTTTCACTGATTTACGTTAATTTTGTTTGAAATCATTACTTGAATTTTGATATATTCTGGTCAGACAACCACCTTTAAAGTTTATCGCATTGTGACAAAAGGCAACGTTCAAAATAAACAATCATTCCACTGTTCATAATGTTTTTCTTTTATTCTGTTAAATTGCATAATTATTTATTTGACGTATTTCATTGATTTTTTATAGAGTGTGTGCGCGATTTTTCTTTTATTCAGACTTATTTCAAACTTTTTAGAGTATTGAAAAAAAAGAGTTCAAACTAACCCATCATGGCAAAAAAAAAGTTCATACACTTCTGGCTCGTACGTTTGAATACGAGACAAGAAGTACCAAGAATACAAAGACAAATTTCAAAATACAGTCATAATGTGAAATAATGTTGAAACAAATTGCAGTAAAATGCAGAAATTGCTCATTTCTAGCATTTTCTCCGTTTGTCACAATGTTTTCAAAAGTTAAGCACTGAAAACGCGATCCATTTGCATAGCTATGAAGGACGGGAGTTTTGTTTAAGACGTCGTAAATAGCTGGCCTGAGAAACTGAACAGATGTCGTTGCGATTTGATTTTAACTCACTAAAATGCATTCATTTCCACCCTTCAAAACCCTGAACGCGTTAAGCAAGCCTTTAGTTGCTTATACAGTCAATGTAGACAGAAGATCAGACAGCACAAAATATGCAGTCTAATCTTAGATCTACAATGTCGGTTTTATTGAGTTTGGTAGAATCCAATGCAATACTTGTAAATGCACCGTTTGGGTGTTTATTTCCTAACCGCAAGTGTTCATTTCACTTATTCGGGACTTAACCATAAGGCTGCTAAGCGCGACTCACTGACCATTTGCGGACAGCGTAGATCAAGATCACAATGCACAGAACGTGCAGTCTGAACTTTAATCTACACCGTCCGTTAAGGAGATACATTTCCTACAAAAATACCTTTTCAAACAGTAATATTTGGGTTTAATCTATCGACTTGAAAGTTTTAATTTCTTTTATTTGACAGGATAAGGGTAAAGGGGTTTACCCATTGCCATACGTGCAAGTTTAAGAGAATACACTCGACCCTTTTCCAAACTATCTTGTATTTTGCGACCCGGAAGAAGAAACCATTTGAAAACATTGTGGAAAAAAGTAGAAAATGCTGCAAAGCAGCATTTTCTACTTTTTCCCACAAAGTTTTCTTCCATGCCTTTCAATGACAGATTATGCCATTTGAGCCGGAGTTAATACTGTTAAAACAGACTTGCCGAAAAGTTTGACTCCTAGTAAAAACTTTAACCACTAGAAATGACATAGAGAAAAAAGAAACATTTGAAAGAGTGGAAAACGTCTTTATCGAACTCCAACGAATGACATGGAATTATTGTGAAAAACGGAACAATTACTAGTAACCTAGCAAACGCTTCTTTCCAACACAATAGTTTAAAACAAGTCGACATAAGGGACACATCAGATTATCAGGATTGAAAAGTCTCAAGCTGTGAAATCATCTTTCCTTTCAATACCGGGTCGAGATAAAAAAAAAACTTTTATCCTTTGCGTTTTCTTTTTTTTATTCTCCTGTCTTTAAAGGGAGATATTTAGTTTTTAGGCCTTAAAAAAAAACTAATGAAACTATATATATTTTTACTATGCAAATATATAGAAACTCTGCTGTTGCACTCGGTAAAAAGGTGCAATTTTGGGCGTTAAAACAGCGGATGCTCGTCTAGCAATGGGTAACTCCTTCTATTTTTGTTACATCAGATATGACGTCATTTGAACACGAATTCCAATAATAGACGCATGTTATTGATCATGTGACATTCCCAGAAGTCTTTGCAAAACTCTGGCGCAAAAAGCTAAAAATACCCTAAGAGGCTATCGAGCCCATTAAGGAAATACCACTGAAAAATCTATTTCTAATTCTTTTGGCTTTCCTCCGACTTACTGATTTGCCTGCTATCGCCTTACTTAAATTCAGTGATATATCAATTTTGAAATTTGGTAAGATTATAGAAATCTGAGCAGTTCCCTTTATGCATTGCGAAATAGAATAAAGAAATAGTCGGGTACTCATGTTTGTAGTTTTATCCGCTGATACAAATATAGTGCTTCGTTTAGAAATGTTCGTGATTTCTAGTATTTAGAATAATAGAACAAAGATAAAAATAGATAGGAGATAAATACGAGACAGGAGAGACAGACAGACAGACAGACAGAGACAGAGAGATGATCTTGGATATACACTGTCCATTCAATCGCCTATCGTTGACCCGGACATTCTAAATATGGATAAATCAAATGGTTTAAATATTTAAGTCGTTGTCCCTTTCAACCACACTCAAGTTGACTGCTCAAATCTATAAGTAGTGTACGCGTATAATCACACAAACGATAAATAAAAAAATATAGCAGTTTAAAACACATATACAAGTGAAAATATCGTGGCAGAAGAAGAAATTGCTCGTTACGAGCAATTTCTTCTTTTGCAACGATATTTTCAAAAAAGTTTTCTGGTGCAAGATAGAAAAGGTAGTTTGCAGGTGGTAGCGAGTTTAATCCGCAGAACATATTCAGGATAACAAATGGAACAAAACACTACCCAGTTAGGCGAACAGCATGAGCAAAGTACTTAATATATTGCCTTATCACGACTTTTAATGTTGCGCTGGGCGGGCATCATAAATAAGCAAGTACTTAACTTCAAAGGGGAAATATTTTGTAAAAATGACAAATTTTTTGTATGGGGTCCTATTTTAATAACATCCATTAAAAGCTTAAAAGGGTGCAAAAAGGGACAATGGGACGCAATGGTCGCTGGTCAAATGTAATGATACGACACTGCAGGCCTTTGAAACCTGTGGCCCTTCTTAATGGGTTTCGACTTTATTTTAGGCATTTGAAATGATTTTTTTTTTTGTATGGGAGAAAGGGTCCTGACCGTATCAACATTAAGTATATTTTTAAACGTATTGATACTTTGGCCCTTGCACATAAAGGTTTTTTTTTTTTTCCTCTTGCGGTTGAAAATACAATTCACCGAAACTTAGAAAGATGTCTATCTGATGACTTGACTGAAAAAGCGGTCGGTATTGATTCAAAATCAGACTGCACGTTCAATGCAGTCTGATCTTGATCTATGCCATCTACAAAAGCAAAAGCCCCAGTTTTCGTTTAGAGGCTAATTCGGCAGTTTTTTTTTTTTTAAATTCAAGCTCGATTGAATGTAGAAAACTCATGAAAACAAAATTATCTATGCTTATCGACTGTAGAAAATAGTCATTTGGATAAGTTTACTGCACGGTCAACCTGAAATTGTTGAACTTTTTTCGTCTGGTTTGACGTCTGTATTGAAATTGACTTATGTTACATGTGAAATTTGAGACAGAGAGAGTGAGAGAGAGAGAGAAAGGGAGGGAGAGAGAGAGAGAGAGAGAGAGAGAGAGAGAGAGGGAGAGAGAAAGAGAGAGAGAGAGAGAGAGAGAGAGAGAGGGAGGGGGAGGGAGAGAGAGAGAGAGAGAGAGAGAGGCAGGGAGGGAGGGAGGGAGGGAGGGAGAGAGAGAGAGAGAGAGAGAGAGAGAGAGAGAGAGAGTTATCTCTAACCTCTGGGACTGCAAAAGACAGAGAGAGAAACAGAGATACAGAGAGACAGAGCGATACAGAGAGAAATACAGACAGACATAGTATAGAGGGCGTCTGAGCATTTAAGTTACAATCCTAAACATTTAAACGATGAAAACTTTTAACACAAAATTAATCTTATTTATTCAGAGTCGTTTATATAACAAAATCTCCTATTTATTTAACTTAACAATACAAATTCCGGCCCCTTTAAACACCCCTAAATAGACCCCTAAAATCTTCAAACATTCCCCGCACTTTTGCCTAGGCCCAGCATAACACCGGAATTCCCATTTTGTTACAAGACGCCGCGGTCCCTTTTAAGAAAATTTTGAAGGAAATTGACTTCTCCGATAAATATTGACTATATTAATCCCAAGATAAACCAAGATAAACTAGGTTAAGACTTTTGCCCTTCTAAAACGAAATGAAAACGAGTCACGCTTTGTGAAAAGGGGGCTTAATGCGTGATGCATGATACCAGGCGAGTCATCACATAATTATGGATCCTTGAAACCCGTTTAGTCAGACTAAATAATGGGGTAGACTGGTCCTTGGACATGCAGAAAATTTACCAATATCAAAAAGTATTGACCCAGGTCAGCCTGCGCAGATTGCGCAGGCTGACCTGGGTCGATACTTTTTTGCAGATGCATTAAACCCCCTTTTCCTAGAGCACGGTTAAAAGATTTGGGGAAGAAAGTTAGCTGACATTCAGCGACCCCTGTTGTCTTATACTACGCGGGTAGATCAAGATCAGCCCACGTGTCTTCGTTGTCTGACCTTAACATGCTCTCCACAATTTTCATTCATTATTTAAGCTTCACAATGAGCCAGTTTTACCATTTACCTCGCAGTCCCTAGTTTTAATGATACATTGTGAGTGAAGGAGAAATGTTTTTTACCCATTCAAAGCCAAATTCAATCGTCTAAAACATCCTCAATTTGAAAAAAAAAAAAAGCAAAAAAAAAGTGTTCAATTTGAGCAAGTCCAGTACTGTTTTTGTTTGGCACAGGATTAATCATCTCAAGAAAGAATATAAAATTACCAAAAGAGAGGCGAGGAATGCGGTAAATTTTCAAGATTGGCCCAGGTTATTTTCGTACCCAAACGTATCAAATTAACTTACACTTTCGTTAAAAAGAATGACAATGTAATCTCAAGGACGTCATTTTTTTGTGTGTGCATATTTCTTATCCAGTATAACTTTTATGTGTTAGAGTAGTTGATTAATAATAACGTTATACTAATGCGATTTTTCGTAGAGCAGAAAGCTTCAGCACGGACTCATAGTTTATGAAGAAATTTCAACTGAAGTTGATGTTAAAATATTACATAGGAAACTTTTTTTTTTTTTTTGGGGGGGGGGGGGGGGGGAGGGGGAGGATCTAGAGATTTTAACACTACCCGAATACAGAGACAAACATATATCTGAAGCATGGCAAAGAGATTTTTACGAAAATAATGATATTTTTTTTTATATGAAATCAAAGCAGTGCAATATCATTACAGAGCGTACTTTACGGTATGTGTAGATAAAACGGCGCGTGCCTTCCACGCGGTGCAACCTCACCGTTGCGTAGCGATAATATAATGGCGGCAAAGAAAAGTTGTAAAATTCACCAGGTTGCGGTTTTCTGTATGTAATCAAAAGCGTCGCATATCATTAACTCTTTCATCGCAAAATTTTCTTAACCCTTTAACAATCAATCCTGTTTTCTAACGACTTTGTGGAAAATGCGTTTTGAAAACATCGTTGGAAATTGAGATTTGCTGGAAACCAGCAATTTCTCCATTTTCCACAATATTTTCTACTGTATTAAAGACAAACACAATCATTTGACCAACATTTAATTTGTCGTCTGCACATGCTTTCAATTCTTACAAGTCTTAACTTTTGTCGTTTGGTGGAAAATTAACTTGACCTGTTTCCACAGCTTCAAGAACAGTTCACTGAAAATTAAGAATTTATTTTATATGTTTGACTCAGCAAGCGGATGGTATAGATCTAAGATCAGACTGCACGTTCTGTGCAGTATAATCTTGATCTATGCCGTCCGCAAAAGCCACAGTTTTCGCCAATGGCGCTGGAAGGGTTTACCAGAACAGAACAGAACAGATCTTTTATTTTCACCCAGGTATAACAAATACCGGTGTACTATATATAGCATTTTTCTGCTGTAAAAATTACCTCTCTTTCTCACAAATGTGCAAGAATATTGTACAAATCTTGCTAAATTTTAAGATTGAAATAATCTAACCCAATGGGCATCATCTAGCTGTTGAAATATTGGTTTTGGCAATATACTATAAATCTTAGTAATACTGTCGAAAGTTTTGGGCCCTTTAACTCTTTACCAAAGAGTCCCATATTTCAAAGAAAAAGGCTTTTGAAAACATTGTTGGAAAAGGAGAAAACGCCGGTAACTAGCATTTCTCACCTTTTCCTGCGATGTTTTCTATCATTAAAAGGACGAATCCCATCGTTTGAATCATATCTAGAATACTGCCTGCAAATGCTTTGAAATTTGGCATGTCTAAAATTTTGCCGTTTGGTTAAGAGTTATGACC
The DNA here is from genome assembly GCA_946811185.2 of Hippopus hippopus. Classification (NCBI taxonomy): domain Eukaryota; kingdom Metazoa; phylum Mollusca; class Bivalvia; order Cardiida; family Cardiidae; genus Hippopus; species Hippopus hippopus. Next base: position 5,568,747 of record OX328101.1, on the reverse strand, counting down.
TGTAGCTGGCGGATTTCATCACATCATGGCAACAGACAAAAATTGATTTTAACTTGTTTTTTTTAAGAAAGTGTTGATTTATTAAACTTTATTTCATGTTCATTAAACATATTTCGTAAAGATGTTTGCAAAGTTGTCTCCCGCGTTTTTAGGGAAGGTAAGAGTTATCGGACTTCGTTGAATTATAAGAACAAGCAAAATGAGATAGACGGTGTAAGAGGTACTGGAAAAGGAGCCGTTGCTTCTAAAGTTGATGTGTCTAGAAATACATGTAGACATACTGTAACGGGTAATAGGATAATGCTTAAAAATACTAAATTACCAGTAAAAACAAGGAAAGAATTATCCCCCTATCATATTCATTTGTTATGGTGAAATTAAGCACCACGATGTTTCGAGTAGCGGTAGCAATGCTTATGATTGATGGCATAAACTTGTCCGCAAATTGGCCTGCAGGGCCTGCAGAATACACATGTCCATATTTTTGACCAGTCACAAATGAGTATTTATTCATTGGAGTATATTAATACCAAGAAGTAGGTCAAAAGCCGGCAAATTCAGCTACGCCGAAAAAAGGGGTGACAAAGCTTGAGGGGCGGGGACGAATCCCTCTTTATCAACATCTTATTCAAAACTTTTATGCAAATGCACATAATTATATATTCTTTCACTAAAATTAAATAAAAGAAGGGAGAAAGTAGGTTTTTGGATTGACAAAAAAGTGGGGAGAAATTTTAGCTTGAGTAATTTTGAATACTGTCAGTTCAGGGGACGCCCAGTGCACCAATGCTTCATCTGTCAACAAATATTAAGGTTGGATAATGGATTATCGTGGCTTAAGCCGTTATGTATAGAAATTGCCGCGATTTTTTTTGTTAATCGAATCATTTCTAAATAAAAAAGTGCCCTTTCTTAAGTACTTAAGCACGTATCCTTATCTTCATTCTTTTCACTGCCAGTGGCAGTTGGAATAACTTTTGCGGACGGCGTAGATTAAGATCAGAGTGCACAAAACGTTAAGTCTTGATCTTTAATATACATTGTCTGTTACCATATCATAACCTGTTACTAAAATGATCTTCAAATGCAATGGAAATATATTTTTAGACATCGAAAATAGTCAAATATATTTAACCAGCAGCGAAGGGGTCCTTCGCGGCTCAGCGGTAAAGAGTAAGACTTGTAACCTTGAGGCCCCGGGTTCGAAGCTCGTTAGAAGTATTGGGTCTCTTCTGGGAGTGTCCTTGGGCAAGACACTTCAGACCCCTAGCCTAGTCCTGGTGAAACTGGCTCGGGACATACATGCATACAATACATGTTGCGAGCTGTTGCCGTGAAATGACTTAAATAATATTGAAAGCAGCGTATAACATCATTCAATTAATTAACAAGCAGCGAAAGTATTAAATTCTGAAATGCATGTATATCTGGTTATCGAAACTCCTGGAGTTTTTTTGTTCTAAGAAGATGAGGGAGGGAAGAAGGGGGAGACACGAAAATATTTTAGACATGCTCTGGCAAAAGGAGGCTTAATGCATTTGCGAAAAGTATCGACCCAGGTCAGCCTGCGCAGTCCGTGCAGGCTGACCTTGGCCGAACTTGACTTTCACTATTGGTCAATTTTCCGTATGTCCAAGGATCAGTATACCTCGTGATTAAGTCGGTTGTTAAAAAAGTGGCAATATTATGGATCCATAATTATGTGATGGTTTACTTGGTATAATGTATCACAGAGGTGCATTAAGCCTCCTTTTGCCAGAGCATGGCTCATTTGCATTCTGCAGAAAACGGCTGGGCCAAAAGGCAAATATTGTAAGCCTTGTTTATAGCGTATGCGAAACATTGTAACTGGTAACTAGCATTTACCCTTTTCCCACAATGTTTTCAACCCAATCAAAGATAAAAATCATTTTTAAGCTACACTCAAGTTTTCGTCTTCAATTGCTTTCAATATGTTCAAATAACAACATTTTGTCGTTTGGTCAAGAGAGAGCAGAAATGAAAATACTTTCTTGAATAGTATGGCAAACATTGGTTGAAAAGGAGAAAAGCAGGAAAAATCACGTGCCCTGTTTTTCACGTAATATTCTCATAATCCTGCAACAGCAAGAAAACTAAAAAAAAAAAAAATTGTGCACAGTAACAGGTTAAAAATTCGTAAGTCCATAAAAAAGCATAAGAGCTGCCATATGTGACTTCGAAACCATGGGTGGCATGGCTTTACGAGTTTTTATTTTATTTTATATGAAAAAAGAAAGAATAGTTTACCGGACAGAGTTACTCTATTTAATATGCACTCGACTACCTGCCATAGAAATTCTGTTTGAATTATTTATTAAGACCCTGTTTTTCATAACGTATTAACTTATTTCAGGTGGAGCGCTGGAGCGAAAATGACAGTCTTCAAACCACTGGCTACGATAATATCCGTGACGAAAGAAGCGTAACCTGAAAGGGGAAAGGCGTGCTCCGTGAAATCCAAGGCTCCCGAATATTGCGTTTGCAGCAGACGAACGTACGCCATTAAAAAATGAACATTTTAGAAGATGAAGATCGTTGCCAAGACGACAGGGTTTGACAACCAGGACACTTCACTGCCATGTTTATTTCTTCCACATTTGTGTTCAAAATATACAAGATTTTTTCCCTTCTTTTTATGGCTACAAAGTATAATTATTATTTAATTATTTTTCTTTTTCATTGTAAAATGATTTGTGTTCATATGAATGTATACAATAGATATAGGTATTTATTCATAGATTATTTGTGAGAGTAAATAATGACATTTTTGGCGTGTACATAACATTATTATTGCCATGACAAAATGCAGATTTATAACCTAGTGAAACTTACAATAGATCTACCCTTAACAAAACAGCACAGTATTTCTGGAAACCCTAAGGAAATCGGGCTGTTGGAAACACCGTGGGATAAGGAAAAAATGCTGGTAATCAGTCTTTTTAAATTTTCCTACAATGTTTTCTTCCCTTGCGTATGTAAATTCCCTCATTTTAGCAAAATTTAAATTGTCGTCTATTAATTCCTAAAATATGGATGGGCGTGAAATTTCGTTGTCTGTCAAAAAGTTATTGTTTTTCTTCCTATGCATAAAACTTGTTTAACCCTGTACCACACAGTCCCGAGTTTTAGCGACTCCGAGACAGATGCCTTTTAAAAACATTGTGGGAAAAGGAGAAAATGCTGGTAACCAGCATTTTCTCCTTTTTCCCCCGCAATGTTTTCTTCTTTTTTTACATACACATTTATTTACCTGAGTCACTGTCATTACAATTTGTCGTCTGCAAATGATTTCCATAATGAATGAGTCTAACATCTAATCTTGTAAAGACTTCACTGTTTTCGAAACTACAAAAACTTAAGACTGGTCCAAAACGAAAGCATTTGCAGACAAAAAACATAATGTTGCAATAAAAAAAAAATCCGGTCATTGACAGAGTAGAAAACATTGTGGCAAAAGAAGAAAATGCTGGTTACCAGCATTTTCTTCTTTTTCCACAATGTTTTCAAAAGCTGTATTACTCAAGGTCTTTAAAACACGGGACTGTTTGGTGAAAGGTTAAGCCATGTGGATCGTTAATAGGTCACATATCACCATTCATCATTTCTTTTTTTTTCCTTTCGGTGTTCAATACATTAAAAAAGACTGATTTAGTCCATAGTAAAACATCAAATTGTCACACTTCTTGGTCCTTCGTGGCCTGATTGTGTCACGTAAAATCGGACAGTATAGATATAAGATTTCACGGCACTTTTTCAGCGTTCTGATCTGGATCTATACTTTCTCTAAAATCACAGAGAATGATAAGTACTCAAAAGGTGTCAGGAATATACTATATTGAACTGTAAAGCTTCCCTAAATCACGTGAAAAATCAAACTGCGTTGCTCAAAATTACTGCATCATACGAAAATATTTTAAATATTCATTCATTCATTCGTTCATTCGTTCATTCGTTCATTCATTCATTCGTTTATTCATTCACCCACTTACTTACCCATTCATTCTTTCATTCATCCATTCATTCATTCTTTAATTCATTCATTCTTTCATTCATCCATCCATTCATTCATTCATTCATTCATTCATTCATATGAAATATCCATCGCTTTCATTTGATCAATTATTTCCTAATAATTTTACAAGCAATCACAATATCAGTGTGCCTTCCAAATGTACTAAATGATGGTCAAAATGTGTGCCTTTACATACTGGAGCTTGAACAATTGTTAATATGTGCCTTTTGATTTTTCCCAATTTTTTTTCCTCGTTAAAATTTGTTTGTTGAAGAGTTCTGAACAAAACAACGTTAAGTTTTGATATAATTGTTGTCGATGAAGTTTACTTTTTTATATTGAATGCTGCCTACAACAGATAGTTGATGAAATAACTCCGTGCTTCCATAAACCATTTTGCCGCAAACGTCCTTGCAAGACAGACATGTACGAACATAATCAAAGTAATTACAGGATACATATATGAAAAAGCGTGAAAGTATTGAAGTTTTAGGAGAGGCTACTCGTTACTTGCATTTTTTCCTTTTGCTACAATGTTTTCAATAGCGGTTTGGTGCAAGGAGAGTGAAGATTTCTACAGGTGAGGTAATTAATGATTTGGGTGGAAAAAAAGGTAATCCTCCACTGGCATTCCCTTTTTTTTTTTTTTATCCATTTATGCCCTGTTTTAAAATATGACAACAAACGGTTTGAAAAACAGAACATAATTATATATGTAGTGGAAATCTGCTGACTGAAAGTGATGATCCTGTAGTGAAAATAGATGATGGACTCACGCCAAACCACAACACTCAGTGTCATTTGCCAAAAATAGCTCATTAATTCAAAGCACCGAAGCGACTGAAATTCAAAATGGGAACAAGTTATTTCGATAGGGACTTTTATCATGTTCTAATATTTTGACACATTATTCACGTATTGAATGCATTGACGTGCAGTAGGATCTTAATCTGGGCTCTTAACGTTTGGTTTAGCTGAGGTTCACCAATTTTAAAATCAGTGGATTCTACGCTGTACAAAAGATTCCGTTAGTCATTCGCTATGCATTTTAATTGAGCTGTTGTAAACAGCTGTTTGTATTTTGTAACAATGATAACATATCATCAGTGCATAACTCGTACTTCTTAAACATTCCAAGGCATTGTATTTACATTGCATTCTGCTTATAAAGGAATTTTTAAATACAGAGAGCAATTGCCTTTTTTTCCGTACATTTTAATTTTTTTACCTTTTTTTTTTTCACCCTCTTCTTTTTTTAATACAAAACAACTTCATTTATGATAGAAGAAATTTAACATTTGTTTTATAGATGTTCCATTTCATCATTGCTTGTGGAGAAATATATGTTCATTGAACAAACATATAGTCATTTTGTAATATTATACATATCAATTAGTAAAACGTGCAATTTTTCATATCAGAAGAACAAATGTTGCCTGGTTGAGTAATTCTCATGCAAACTTAGTACTAGTGATTGTCACAACTCCATTTTTGATGAATTGTGACGTCGATTGCGTAATCACAACTAGATTCATATTTGTCTTACATGTCACAAAGAACAAAACTCACACACTACAAACGAGCTTTTGTCGAGTGATTGAATACGATAATCAAAAGTAGAAAAAAAAAATATAATAATGAAAATAGACAAGCAAGCACCATTGCCGTGTGACTTTCTTGAGAATCGAAAATGAGTGTTAAATGACTGCTTGTTGGTTTGACTGATTAAAAAGACTTAGCCAGAGTTTCAACATTTCGTCAAAAAGATATCCACCCAATGTGTTCAAAATGTTTAGTCATTTCATATACTGTACTTACATATCATTAGTAATCTTGTTAAATTCTTTTACTCGTACTTCTTACCAACATAATCAAATTTTATCTATTTGAAACGGATTTTTTTTTTTTATGTCACTCAGTCTTTGTGATTTAGAGGATTCTTTAAACTACAAACGTTTAAACAGATATACATGTACATGTATCTGATTTTGATAGTCGACAGTTATCATGGTGCTGCCAATGGGACAAAGTAATCTGATTTATTGTTTTTAATGAACCAAAGCATGTATTTCTTTTTCAATTTGAAGCCAAAATCGAATTAGCGAAGGAGAAAAAGATTGTTCTTGTATCAAATTGTTTAAAAGTATTGCTCATTGTCGCTTTCTACAAATATGTCGTAAACATTCCTTTTTTTACTTTTAGTTCCTTTTCTTTTGGGCAGCAGTATCATTATTTACAATAGTCAAAACATTTCTTTAATTAATTATCAATTGTTCGTATCACCACAGATATCAGTTTCTGCAGATTTTTCTGTAAGATACGACTATGCCAACATGTTTACAATGTTTTACACAAAGAGTAAATTATATGTCATATAATGAGTAGAAAAATATCCTCCTATGTTGATAGCATTCAAATGTTTAATCGACAGATGTGTCAGTAGAACAGGTGTCAGTTATTTTAGAGATAAATAATTTAGATGAAAATTCAGTCTTTCTCACGTGGCGATATAACAGCAATTTAAAACGGATACAGATGAGCCATGCTCGAGCAAAAAGGGCGTTAAGTGCATCGAACCAAGTAATTCATCATATAATTATGGATCCATAAAATCGATTTTGTCTAAGAACCGATTTAATTATGAAGTAGATTGGTCCTTTGAAATGCAGAAAATTTAACGAAAGCAAAAGGTTTCGACCGAGGTCAGACTGCGTGGACTGCGCAGGCTGACTTGGGTCGATACTATTTGCAAATATATTAAACCCTTTTTTCACAGAGCATGGCTCAAATTATCTATGTGCCTTTTTCTACCATTGCTAGGAGATTAACGACCATTTTGCCGGTTGTAGATATGCAACTATTTTTCTATAAATCATAGTGCTTCCAAAATTCAAATATCATGTGACTGTACATATTTTTCAAATCATATGAGACATAATTTTTATGTCGTACTTTTTTATCTTAGAAAATTTACAAGATGTTTTTGTACATAGTTTCCCATATGTATAGTTTTTTAATGAATCTGTTTGCCATACAATTATGTTTATAACTATATTTCAAATATGAAAAATAAAATCATTAATATACAAAAATGTGTCCTGTACTTCATCTTTATACTTATTATTCTGTGTCAAGAATTATTATTATTAGTATTATTATCATTTGATCTACTTACATCAGTTGATTATTTGCCAAAGAAAACATATGATGAAAGCTCCACCACTCGAATCCTGGAAAAAAACTAGTGGTCAAAGACTAGAAGCCTGTATGTACCATCCAATTGAAATTCATCAATACCCTTAAGGAGAATATTAATGAATTGGATGGATAACTACACGCACATGTGCCGTATATTTGTATTCAGTAGTGTTCATGCAAATAAAAATGGTGATGGTTTTGCAAAAGTTGCAGTAGCACTTCTTGGTTGCTGGCATACACTTTCGCAAAAAGTTTGCCTTACATTTACAGTTTTATGTGAAAACGTACATGTATATGGGTTTATCTTTAAACTGCAAGGTTACTATATATATGTATTTTCTTAACAAATCATATTTAGAACAAACAAATACTTACCATTATGAATAATTATAAGTCAGCATTGTCTTTTTTGTCATCCCGCTTAATATCCCTACGATTACAGTCCCAAAGTGTCCTTCTTGTCGTCCCGCTTAATATCCCTACGATTACAGTCCTAAAGTTTCCTTCTTGTCATCCCGCTTAATATCCCTACAATCAAAGTCACAAAGTTTCTTTCTTGTCGTCCCGCTTAATATCCCAACGATTACAGTCCTAAAGTTTCATTCTTGACATCCCGCTTAATATCCCTACAATCAAAGTCCCAAAGTTTCCATCTTGTTGTCCCGCTTAATATCCCTACGATTACAGTCCCAAAGTTACCGACTTGTCGTCCCACTTAATATCCCTACGATTACAGTCCTAAAGTTTCATTCTTGACATCCCGCTTAATATCCCTACAATCAAAGTCCCAAAGTTTCCATCTTGTAGTCCCGCTTAATATCCCCACGATTACAGTCCTAAAGTTTCATTCTTGACATCCCGCTTAATATCCCTACAATCAAAGTCCCAAAGTTTCCATCTTGTCGTCCCGCTTAATATCCCTACGATTACAGTCCCAAAGTTACCGACTTGTCGTCCTGCTTAATATCCCTACGATTACAGTCCCAAAGTTACCAACTTGTCATCCCGCTTAATATCCCTATGATTAAAGTCCCAAAGTTTCTGTCTTGTCGTCCCGCTTTATATCCCTACGATTACATGTCCCAAAGTTTCTTTCTTGTCGTCCCACATAATATCCCTATGATTACAGTCCCAAATTTACCTACTTGTCATCCCGCTTAATATCCCTACAATCAAAGTCACAAAGTTTCCTTCTTGTCATCCCACTTAATATCCCTACGATTACAGTCCCAAAGTTTCTTTCTTGTCGCCCCGCTTAATATCCCTACGATTACAGTCCCAAAGTTTCCATCTTTTTCGTCACGCTTAATATCCCTACGATTACAGTCCCAAAGTTTCCTTTTTGTCATCCCACTTAATATCCCTACGATTACAGTCCCAAGGTTTCTTTCTTGTCGCCCCGCTTAATATCCCTACGATTACAGTCCCAAAGTTTCCATCTTTTTCGTCCCGCTTAATATCCCTACGATTACAGTCCCAAAGTTTCCTTCTTGTCATCCCGCTTAATATCCCTACGATTACAGTCCTAAACTTTAACGAAACAGTTAGACAGGAGATATTCCGATTCCTGTTCTGTTTTAATCCTTAGGCTGCTAAGCGTGACTCACTGATCTTTTACGAACAGTGTAGATCAAGATCAGACTGCACAAAACGTGCAGTCTGATCTTGGATCTACACTGTCCGATACGAAGATATTTTTCCTAAAACATACCTTTGAAATAGCAACATTTGGGGTTTTACTATCGATATGAAAGTTTCATTTCGGTCATTTAGCAGGATAAGGGTTATTCTGTTTGAAACCACAACTCAACTTTCTTTTGCTGATAATTAAGACAAAAATGACACTTCTCACAAAATTTACTTGTGTTTTCAATTAAGGAATGAAGAGAATTTTTTTTTTGTTTTCATGGAGGTATGAAAAAAAAACCTAAACACACTTTTTGTATGAAACCGCTTCGTGATCAGGTTTTTTTTTCATACCTCCATGAAAACAAAAAATAATATTCTATTCATTCCTTATAATTCAATATCACAGACAACAAATATGCACTTAAATAATTCTAACTGCTCTTTTTTTGTAAATACAACATGCGTATTTATTTACTGTCCTTTTCATTGATATTTCATAGCGCGGTAAAACTGCTCCTTCATGACGTAAAATGACGTAATTCATGACGTCATTATAGTATTGAACATTTGCAGATTGAGTGGATTTATTATTAGAAGTTAAATACGCTAGAATTAAGTTGAAAATAAGATTGTTTAAAACCAGCAGAGTAACAATGAGTTTTCAGATCTCTCTTTGAATTTACTGTTGCATTTTTTTTTAGAATTCAGAAAAAATAAATTCAGCTAGCAATTTGAACTTCGGACTCGATATGAAATCAGAACGAAAAACATTATGAAATCTCGTATACATGTCTGTTTACATTAGTTTGACTGCAAAAGTAGTTCCGGCACTGCTGATTTTTTTTTCATGGAGCTATGAAAAAAAAATTTCAGCCAATCAGAACTCGCCAGTGTTCATGAAAAAAACTAATATTGAATTATATAACAGTAAATTACCACACAATCCCGAGTTTAAACGACCTTGAGGAAGGAAGCTTTGAAAACACTGGAAAAAATAGAAAATGCTGATAATCAGTATTTTCTCATTTCCTAACAAAGTTTTCTACCTTTTTCAAAAGAAATCCTATCATTTGAGCCACATCTGGTAAATTTTTTGTTGCTTGCAAGCCTTTTCAACTTGGACGAGTCTAAATTTTTTGTTATCTAGTAAAGAGTATGTCACTAGAAGTCGCTGCACAGTGCACCAAATTAAAGACAGCATTCGCCACAAATCGGCAAATTCCGTAACTATATCTAGCCTCATCCTTATCAAGGAGGTTTCCATATGCTGTCAGTCAGTCAAATGATGTTGAACATGGCGGAGCATATATTTAATTGATTATCAACGACACCAACAACCGCAGTGAAGTTAATCACATCTATCAGCCTGTCGCTGAAAACTACCAACGGAATCAAAAGACCACGTTAAAAATTAAATTTATAAGCTGCTTGTCAACAGAATTGTATTTAGAAAGATTTCGATAGAAAATTGTGACTCACGTTTTCTTTTTCTAAGAGGAGCTTTAATTTTAAGAACGGTAAAACGGCATACAGTCTGTATTTCCGGCGAAGAAATGTACTGTGTCGGTGCATATTAATCTACGTGATGCAGTCGAGAGACCTGATCCATGGATCACCCGCGGTTTGCCGAATGATAATTCATCGTAATCATGGCGGCCAAAGTAGTTCATCAACGGATCACCCGAGATTTACCGAATGATCATCCATTGTAATACAGCCAAGGAATTTGATCAACGGATCACCCGAGGTTTACCGAACATAAATATAAACAGTCGTCGAATCCAGTGCTACGTTTACAGTATTACAATGCTCGGTCTTCCACAATGCAGCAACTGGTTTCCAGACAAGGCTTCATTCTATTATTTTGGAGAGTATAGGGAAAAAGAGACGGCATGCAATCTCTGCTTCAACACAAGTGGTTTCAGTTATACTTGCGGAGGTTAACAACATAACTCTATACCAGGCAACAAAATTATGGCTTCGACTCATCCGTTTTCATCCATATTCAAAGCATTTGGCTCAAATTATGGGATTTGTCTGCAAAAAAGATAGAAAACATAGTGGGGAAAAGGAGAAAATGATGGTTACCAGCATTTTCTCCTTTTCCCACAATTTGTTTTCAAAAGCCCTTTCTGTCAGAGTCGTTAAAACGAGGGGTTGATTGGTAAAGAATTGAAATGAACAGGTGGATGAATAAATGTAATAAATATGCAGTTGCATCCATATTCCAACGTTCTGACTCAAATTCTATTTTAAGTATTCTATCGCGTGTCGCTCGGGTTGTCAGATCATTTAACAGTTTAACAGATCTTCTTATCACCCATTTAGGCTTGTAATATCAGATTCTGTGATATCGCTGACACGGGTGAAATATTTGGTCATGATCCAAGTCTCTGTACCTGGCTTACTTTCGCTCGTTCCTTTGATATCTACGGAATTACGCAACATCAGGGACAATGCATGAACGTTATCAGTTTCAATTGAGATAAGCAATACCTTCAAGGATGATAATTTGGAACATGTGACCATCAGAAATAGTTTTAATTTTAACCCAGGCTTCCGCAATCATCAGTGATATTATGTTGAGTGCTTTTTTTTTTTCTTCTAAATTGTCGACATTCTACTTTTAAGTATGAACGTACTGCAAACAGCGAAATATCGGTGTAGAAAAATATTCGTTACACTGTGCATATGTTCTACATGCAAGCCGAATTTGAGGGTGGTAATACTTATACATGTATTTCATGTTAAATGTGAAAATAACCGGGTTTAAATCCTTCACGTTATACCTGACGACTTTGTGCCAGCTTACTCAGTTTAACCTTTAAGGCCGACCGGGTAGCTCAGTGGTTGCGGGTTCGATACTCGGTTGCGGCGAGCTTTCTTTCCGGCGATTTTTCGCCTCTCATCTCTGATGCATGTGAGAAAAAGTAGTCAGTGGCTTTGGAAAGAAAGTTGTATCAGTACTGGTGTGAGAAAGCCAGGAAACACATGGGTGCTTCACTGACCGCCATGATATGACCTAAGCTGTTAAAATGGCGTTAAACTCCAATTTATACCAAACCAAACCAATTAACTTTTTAAAGACTAGACGACCAAGTTTTATACTCGTCCAATTTTAGATTTGCAGACGTCCAATCGAATTTGGCTCAAATGATAGAACTTGTCTGTTACAGGATAGAAAACGTTGTGGGAAAAGGAAAAAATGCTGGTCACCAGCATTTTCTCCTTTTTCCACAAAGTTTTCAAAAGCCTTATTTTTCAAGGTCGGCCAAAGTTGGAATTGTGTGGTAAAGGGTTCAAATAAGCTGTTGTTAAAGGCGAAAGTATTCGTGACTGGCCAAAATCTTTTCCTATTTCTTTTATATACGTGCCATTCTCTGTGAAAGAGGGTTAATGCATCTACAAAAAATATCGACGCATGTCAGCCTGAGCAATACGGGCAGGCTGGTATGGGACCTAAAGTTTTTGCTATCTTTAAAATTTCTGCATGTCCAAGGACCATTCTACCGTATGCTTCAGTCGGTTGTGAAACGAAATGGACTTTTATGGATCCATAATGATGTTACGACTTACTTGGTACTATGCATCACGAAAGTGCATTAAGTGCCTTTTGCCAGAACATGGCACATACTTATAGTATTTTGCTGATTATTCATCATCATGTACATGTGCAAAGATAGTCTTGAACACGTCCGTATTAATTTAAGCCATGCACTGTGAAAAGGGGGCTTAATGCATTTGTAAAAAGTATCAACCAAGGTCAGCCGGCGCAGTCTGCGAGTCAAAGGACCAGTGTACCTTATCATTTAATCTGTCGCTATACAGAATGGATTTTTACGGATCTATATGCATTGATGAGTTGCTTGGTATCATGCATCACGGAGATGCATTAAACCCCCTTTTCACAGAGCATGGCGAATTTGTTTTTGGGAGGTAAAAATTATGAAACTCTACGTATGTCTCTTTATTGGTGTGTGTCCAGGACGTGCAGTCTGATATTAGATCTACACTGTCCGATATGGAGAAATTTTTCCCCAAATTTACCTTTGACATAGCAACATCTTGGATTTTTGCTATCGGCTTGAACATTTAAATTTATTTATTTAGCAGGTTAATTTGTTTTCGGGTGGTAAAAACTACGATACCATAATGTATGTTTCTCTATTGGTGTATGTCTTTTAATCAGATGTACGATTTTCATTTTCCTCCTCTGTTTTAATTTACCTTCGATAGGACAAATAACAGAACTGATTCAAAGCATAAAAGCCACCAAGTCTTAACCTTTGGGCTGCTAAGCGCGACTCACTGACCTTTTGCGAACAGCGTAGATCAAGATCAGACTGCACAGAACGTGCAGTCTGATCTTGGACCTACACTGTCCGATAAAGAGATATCTTTTTTCCAAAAATACCTTTCAAGCAGCAATATTTAGGTGTTTACTATCGGCTTGAAAGTTTCATTTCTTTTATTTAGCAGTAAAGGTTAAAATAAGGCCAAACTACATGTATCCACATTTTGATTTCAAAACAGGCGAAAGTTTAACATTTCTAAGAGGGAGGAGGGTCTGGTTTCTTATTAGGGAAAGGGCCCAGTCGAAACAGAAAGCGACACAAAAGATCAGTGAAATTTAATAGTCAATATCGAAAGTCGAGAAAGAATTACCCAAAAAAAGATGAAAAAGTAATGACAAACTGATCCGATATTTATTGTGCGACCCTCGACAGATGTGATGATAATATATCCATCGTGATAAAAACAAATAGGTACCGAGGAACATTTTCACCACCCCTCTCACAAAGCCGGGGTTCCCGTGGGTCGAAGTTGGGTTTCTAAAAAAGTCATTACCGGGTAATCTGTGGGTTTATAATGTAAACTAAGTATGTTGTGTCTTTAATTAAAACTCGTGTGGACTATTTTGTTGTCGGGCAATATTTTATCGAAATGAGCTCATTTATCTGTATCAGTGCGCGTCGATGACAACAGTATAAAATAGTTCAATTCTTATTTTGCTTGTCGATTTCTTTATTTTTCTTTACTTTTACTAGTCCAAAAATCGTGTTTGAGAGATCAGAATTTCTGTCTGACTTTTGGGGAAGGTGCGTCGATTAAAAAGAATAATATTTAATACATGTTTACACTGTATTATTTGTTTACCGTCAAAATCCTTCATCTATTTCAGGCAACTTGACATTTTTTAACCCAAGATGATCTTTTTTGTCGAAAATTAGTGAGAAATGGGTTTAGAACGCTCATACATTATTCCTTTAACACAGTATCCCGAATTTTAACGACCCAGAGGATGAAGGCATTTCAAAACATTGTGGGAAAAGGAGAAAATGCTGGTTACCAGCATTTTCTCCTTTTATTCCATAATGTTTTCTACCCATTCACAGACATATCTTATCATTTAAGGCATTTTATTTTACTGTCATGTTGGTCACCAGCATTTTCTCCATTTTCCCATAATGTTTTCTACCCATTCACAGATAGATCCCACCATTTGAGGCACATTTTTTCTTTCGACTGCAGAGCCTATCAGTTTGGAAAATCTAAAATTTTCTTGGTTAGCCCATATCCTGCTAAATAACTAAATTGAAATTTGCAATTCGATAGTAAAAACCCAAATATTGCTATTTCAAAGTTATGTTTTGGGGAATAATATCTCCATATCGGATAGTGTAGATTCGAGATCAGACTGCACGTTCTGTGCAGTCTGATCTTGATCTACACAGTCCGCTAAAGGTCATTGAGTCACGCTTAGCAGCCTAAGGGTTAAAAAGTTGAAATATGTTTTACCCATATACAGAATAAATACGACTCTTTTTCCCGTGCAGGGGATTGCTTTAACAATGCAATGAAAGAAAAATGTTTTCAAAAGACTTTTCCTCCAGGGTTCGTTGAAACTCGGGATCGTGTGGTAATAGGTTAAAGCCCTGGGGAGAAAGTAAAGCGTAAAAATGATTTATTTTGTTTTGATGTAATGGCCACATATAGTTATATAGTACGGACACCTAGAATCATCATTAATCATCGGAAAACTCTCAATACAAATGAATATAACCCTAAAGCTGCTGAGCGCGACTCGAGGCGCTTTTGCGGCCAGTGTAGATCAAGATCAGACTGCACAGAACGAGCAGTCTGATCTTGGATCTACACTGTCCGATAAGGAAATACTTTCCCCAATAAAAAGTAACTTTGGAAATGCAATGTTTGGGTTTTTTCCAATGGCTGGAAAGTTTCATATAACTTTTTAGCAGGTTTAGGGTTATGGGGTTATCAAGCTGACTATTGCCTATTTAACACGGACATTTTCAGCGTTGTTGTTGTTGTTGCTGCTGCTGTTACTGCTGCTGCTGGCGTCGTCGTTGTTCTTGTTGTTGTTGACTTTAGAATTCACACAAAATATCGATCAGCCAACAAAATTAGACTGCACGTTCTGTGTAGCCTAACCTGAATCTACATACATGTATCTTGAACGGTACATACCTTATGGTTTTCTTGTCGATTGAAGAAAGTGTATTTCAAGCGATCTCCAAAAATAAATTAGTAAACGCCATTCTATGCAAGACAATTTAACTCTTTTCCAAACAAGAAAACGTTTTACCTCTCAAACTTTAAAGCTTTCGAAGGCGACGAACTAAACATGTCCAAAATGATGAAACTGAACTTTGAAAGGTAGAAAACATTGTGGGAAATGCATTTTCTCCTTTTTGTACAATGTTTTTAAAATGCATCTTTTCTCAGGGTCGTAAAACTCGGGGTCGTTTGGAAAAGAGCCAAAAGGAATCGAAAAAGTTGGGAAAGTAGGTCCAAAACACAGTCGTATCCCAATTTGTATCCCAATTTGGCTCTTTGGCTAAGAGTGTGGTGTAACAGAAAGGAAATCATGATTGTTCACAGATGGCTTTGTGCTGAGAATGTCGTCACTCGTAAAAATCCGCTGGAGAACTGCAGAAGGAATATACATGCACTGTATTATATAACTTTTTTTTTTGTCAGTGAAATTTTCACGTTGAGCAACAGACACGTATAGTTGAATCTTTGTACAAATTGTATGGAATATTCCTTAAATATTTTGGACGAAATCGAGGAAGAATTTCATGATCCTTTAATATGTTATATTGAAGAGTATAAAGAGAATAAAGTCTGAATTCATTTACATATACCCCGGTTGCAAATACAACCTGTACTAGATTTGTATCCTGCCTTTTATCAATTCATTAATAAATGCATATATTATAGTTCATGTGTTTATTTTTAGAAATGTTATGGGTAAAGAAATGTCGTAATTTAAGCTGGGGGGGGGAATTATTTCCCCGTCACAGTGAATATTTTCCTCCTGCCGAAAATCTGGATCTACTTTTTTAAGTTTTTTAAGTTTTTAAGTTTTAAAAGTGGCATTCGTTGACAAAATAATCAGAGGAAATATAATATATAATTTATTTCATCAGCTTGTGGTTAATATGGGGAAATATTTGCCTCAAAAGGGAAAGGTCCGCGAAAATAACTCGTGCCTTACGGCACTCGTTATTTTCGCACACCTTTCCCTTTTTCGGCAAATATTTCCCCATATTAACCACAAGCTGATGAAATGAACTCTATGTATTTACCCCTATTGTTGTTGTGTCGTCGTTGCTGTTGTAAGTGTTGGTGCTGGTCTTGTTAAGGATAAGATGGAGATAATAAATTTAGAACAAATATGAGAAAGTAAAATGTAAGCTTTTAAAAGGACTAAAGACTTTGCCTTGTACATTCTTTTACTCAAACTTAATTTGTCCTCTGAAACAGCTTTCTAGACCTCTAAAAAGCTATACAAAGGCAATATATATTCACTTGAATAACTGAGTCACACTCTGGAAAAAGAGGATTTAATGCGTTTTCTTAATGCATGATACGAAACATATCTTCGCATAGTATGGATTAAATAATTATGTCTAAAAGCCAGTAGAATCATGGGAATGGCCCTTTGACATGCAGAAAATTTACCAATACCAAAAAGTTTTGACGCAGGCTGACCTGGGTCGATACTTTTCGCAAATGCAGTAAACCACCTTTTTACAGTTGGTGACTCAATTATTATTGTTTTAGCATAACAGGTGGCTTTTTGTAGAACTATTTTATGACGCGCATTCATACAGCGTTATAAGAATTCAGAATTCTCTGACATCACAACAAAAGAACACACAAAGAGGGACATTATCAACACTTGTGGCTGTTTATTGTATAAAAAAGAGGAAGGAAAAATAAAAACATGATCAGGTTTTAAAGAACTATCGCACGCGTCCGCCCATTGTGAATATTGGAATTTACTCTTAACTTTTGATGGGCTCAAAAATTTAAATGGAGTTTTTCAGAAGCACACACGCAGAAAAAGAAAGAAACACAAGTTTTGCGTTTTCAAGGTGCTTTTAGCCAGAATATTACAGAAAATCATCGGGGGCGTTCTTGGCAGTCTGATCTTAATCTACAGACTCCGCAAAGATCAACAAAACTTATACAAAATAATTGAAAGGTAAGGTTCCAGAAGAGGCCGGCTCTCAACATTAAAATGACGAAATGCTAATTTTCACTTTACCCTCCAGTACCGTCGCATTCTGATGGTAGCGCAGCGTTCCAGGTCATGCAAAATACACATAAGTACACACTTACTTATATAAAACGAATAGGTGATATCATATGCTAATTATTGACATTCAGCGAGACAAGCAACGATTTTCTGTTACAGTATATTGAAGGAATTTTGTTTTTGTGAACTTTTTTTTTCCAATTTCAGAAAGGGAACGCCATAGTACGGCGTCAGATGTTTTTATTGGATATCGGCTATTTTTACGTTCTGTCGCACTACACTAACTGATAGCCTTATTGGAGAGTTGGTCTTTTATTGGATCCGATTTCATGGGATCAGATTTTATGTTTGAGCATACAATATGACTTTGAAATTGTATTACTTAACACCGTTCCATTGTACAAGTTGTTGATACAAATTCTTTGCCGAGGGGCAAGAAAAATTTGGACACAGCGTCCGAGGAGCCAGGGCCTACAATGCTTTACCAGACGACAAAGTTTTAGAGATGTCCAAATTGAAAGCATTTACAGACGACAAATTCAATGCGGCTCCAACGATTGGATCTGTCTTGGAAAGGTGAGAAAACATTGTAAGAAAAGGAGAAAATGCTGTTTACCAGCATTTTCTCCTTTTCCCACAACGTTTTCAAAAACTTTCTTTCTTGGAGTTGTTAAAAACTCGGGATTGTGTGTCCAAATTGAAAGCATTTACAGACGACAAATTCAATGCGGCTTCAACGATTGGATCTGTCTTGGAAAGGTGAGAAAACATTGTAAGAAAAGGAGAAAATGCTGTTTACCAGCATTTTCTCTTTTTCCTACAACGTTTTCAAAAACTTTCTTTTCTCGGAGCTGTTAAAAATTCGGGATTGTGTGGTAACGGGTCAATTATTCACCAGTGAACAATTTTTTTTTCTGCATTATAAAGCCTTTGCAGGCAATAAAATGACTTAAACCACACAGTCCCGAGTTTTAGCGACCATCAGGAAGAACGCTTTGGAAAACATTACGGGAAAAGGAGAAAATGTTTGTGACCAGCATTTTCTCTTTTTTCCACAATTTTTCTACTCTTTCAACAACACGTCAAATTATTTGAACCACTCTAAATTTGTGTGTCCACAAATGCTTTCAATTGGGACACATCTTAAATTTTGTTGTTCGGTAAAGAGTTAAGACACTATTTCGATAAAGAAATATAGTTTTGAAAAGTCGTCACAATGACAGGCGGCTTAGAGAAGTCAGCGGTTCATCATTACATATCGCAAAAGGTTAAATAAAACATCATAAATGTAGTTTATCATTGGAGATCAAACGCGAAATCCCATGACACCACACGTACCCGTAGCGAGCGTTCTTTTAATCTCTCGGATACCCCCGGCTTTCATTCCATATCAGTTGTAACGTAGTCTAGATACGCAAAACAATTTATTTCCCATAATTTGACTTTTATAACATTATAATCGACTGTTTATTTTTCGGAAATATCTTTCAAAAACTGGACTTAATCTTGCGGCACGTGACACAAGTACGCTAATACAGTGCTGCGGTTTTACACAATCGCAGAAATGGCGTGTGCTTGAAGAAAAGCCGATTCTTCGAGACTTTGATTGTTTCTTACGTTCAGCACGTATTGGACCTATGGCGTTTTTTGGGACCGTGTAAATAAAGATGAGATTGCACAGAACATTTAGCCGGATCTGTTATATACACATACCGTCAGTTATGAGTATTAAAATCCGAACACTACACACGATATGCGCTTGTTTCTTCGACTTTCAAGTGGTAAAGTTCAGTAATCTATAAATGCAGAAAAAGGAATCAATTTCTTCTTTTGCCTTTTGTTTCCACGAGAAGTCGAGTATTAATCGTGATTTTTTTGGTTGTTATCTTACTAACGGTTTAACTACGGTTTTCAAGGTCGTCTGCTGCAATTTATTTCAGCAGGTAAAAAGATGAACGAAAACTTTTTTTTGTATTTCAGATTCACATTACGTGTACATGGATTTAGATACACGTGTTTTACTCAAAGAGACCATATTAATAATTACAGTCCAGTTCAAGACAGGTGGACACATGGGACTGGTTGGCTATGCTATGCATAATAAGGAGAAATATCGTTATTTCTCCTTATTTCGTGGCCATGCTTTTTTTCTCCACCTGACTTTGTCCTGAACAAGCAGTCTGCTCCCTACTTTCCATAGTGGTTTCATAAGTTGTCTCCAACAGGCCATGCACAGCCTGAGACCAGATGACAATTCTTTAGGAAATGCTTCTTATTGCTCTTTACTAAACACTGTGTGAAATAGCTCTAAGATCTTTGGCAGCTATTTGTTAATATCTTCTGTATCCGTCAGTTTTGACAAAGTAATGTCAGAAAGTATTAAAGACGTTCGTGATAGTTTTCAGTGCGCTTATCTCTGCGCATAATCAGCCTGTTTTTACTATACGCGTAAATTTCTTTGCAAGAAAACAATTAAATATGAGGATTCTAAAGGGTAGTTCACTGCATATAGGAAATAAATGAGACTGAAGCACATTGACATTATTAATAAACGTCGTTCTACTTCAGAAGAAAGTGAGAAAGTTACGGAGTGGCCTACTTGCACCATTTCGGATACGAACATTTCGGATACTATAGATAACGTCTAATTCCTTGAAGATCGGTCGGCGGATTGTTGAACTTCATCACATAGAAGTAAATATTAGCATGTGTTCAAATGATAACATGCATTTATGGAATTAGACTAACATTTTTGTTTTTTCAGTTCGGGATATTTTGATGCAGTATGAGTCATGACTTTGACTGCAAATTCACACTTACGCGATTTCAATTTCCATATCTCTGAAACTGTGCCGTGAAAGAACCTCATTTTTTTAACAAAATTTTAAGAAAACTGTACATGAAACTTAAATTATGAAAAAGCTTCTATATGGCTCACTTTCTGTGAAGAGCAACCATTTTTTCACTTTTGGACTCGGCCGAATTTACCTCATTATTAGACAAAAATGTTATTTAGTTCTTTAGAATCGGATTCTATTTCATTAGTTATTCATATAGCATAAGTCATTGAATTACTGAATAAAACGCTTTAATTGTGTGTCACAGCTTATGAAACAGTTGATTTTGCATGATTTAAGCCAACCATAGGTGCAATCATTTTTCTGCCGAAAATGCCTGGCCCACTAGCATCTTATGGCCCAAATATTAAACCAACTGAACAGGTCCAAAATAAAAAGATATGAGAAACATCTGATGTCAGAAAAAAAAAATGTCTTAAAAAGGAAAAAGTACTATCAGATTGGAACCCGAGCTTGGCAGGACACGAGGCGTACTTGTGACTTAAGAGGAAAACAGACTCGTGCGTTCACTCGAAACCTTCAGGCATCCGTGATAAAAACAAAGGGGCCACCGCTGACGATGACCTAGCCACTGTGTATCAAAGAATTATCACCGAACGAAATATCAAGTCTTGAGCAAACAAACGGGCCAGAAAGGGTGTAAATTTGTAATAGCTTACATGACAGTGATATGGTCGCGGGGATTTGTGCAAGAAATGATGAACCGAGTGCGCTATCATTTTTCTATGATTAATAGCCTACTCGTTTGCGACTATCAGAATTCGAGATACCGAAGAATTTGTGGTAACTTTAAAAAGCATTTAACTCTGTGCCAAATATTTTAGCCACGCTCTGGTAAAAGGGGGCTTATTGCATCTCCGTGTTGCATTATACCAAGCAAGTCATCACATAAATATGGATCTATAAAATCTATTTTGTGTAACAACCGATTGAGTCCTTAGGTAGACTGGTCCTTTGACATGCAGAAAAATTGACCGATAGCAAAAAGTTTCGGTTCAGGTCAGCTTGCGCTAACTGCGCAGGCTGACCCTGAATCGATACTTTTTGCAAATGCATTAAGCCCCCTTTTCACAGAGCATGGCTCAGTTATAAACTAGACTTCTTTTGACGGTGGAAAATACAGTCAAACCTGTGTGTTAGTGGTCATTTCTATTAAGCAACCAACCTGTATAAAGCAACCAGAGGAAAACTTTCCAAGCTGTCCGAAAATTCATAGTTTAATATGACATGAGCCAGTACTCTGGAAACCGGGTTTTAAACCTTTGCCAAACAAGAAAGTCTCATTATCTCCCGTTAGATGGCATTCTACAAATACACATCTATCTAATTTGGGCATTCTGGGTACAGAACCGGACTACTTTTCAAAACAACAACCGTTACTTTGAATTTCAAAATGAAATAAAGGTTTACTCAATAAAACGCTACCTGGTGCGATTCATTCAGCTATGATCGGCTAGGATGTAACCTATGCATCGGCCATTTATTAAAACAGTCCCTACATGCTTGGGCAATAGGCTAATAGCTTCGGTATAAGCCCTACTTTTCCCAGGTATACGGGGATGGGTGATGCGTCATAGCAGACAGGTCGAATCTTCGAAGAATATGACATGCGCAGACAACGAAGAAAATCTTGACTTAGTCCATATCGAAAACACCTAAAAACGTCAAACAAAAGGTGGCTCAAATGATGGAATTTGTGTCTGAAAGATTAGGAAACATTATGGAAAAGGGGAAAAAATTCTCATTACAAGGATTTTTGCCTTTTCCCCACGATGATTTCAAAAGCCCTTGTTGTCAGGGTCGTTAAAGCTTGGTGTTGTGTGCAAAGGGGTAAATGTATCTTTGTAATACCAAGTAAGTCGGATCCACTTTGTCTAACAACCGACTGAATCCTGAAATAGAATGGGTCTTTGACATGCAGACACTTTACAAATAGCAAACAGTTTCGACCAAGGTCAGCCTGCGCAGACTGCGAGTCAAATTGTTTCAGTTCACAGCGACCTGCTGTCGTTGTCTGTAATTTGAAATGTGTTAAATAGCCGACAGATTTTAAATGGCACAAACTTTTACATCTGGAAAAGTCTCACAGCGACAACTCTGTTTCAGTGAGATAAAAAGAAAAAGAAGCATACGCCTGTTAACATTTTTGTATTTAGAGTTCCTGCATGACTCGCTAGTAAAATGCAAGAGTCATAACCTGGAGGTCAAGGTTCCAGCCTGACTTGTAGCAATGTGGGAGTGTCCTTTGGGCAAGACACATCAGAGCCCTAGCCTAGCCTTCGGAAAAACCTACAACATTTATGAATACGAGTGTGAGCTGTCGCCGTGATATGACTAAAATAATGTTGCAAAAGGGCTTAAAACACAATCAATCAATCAATCAATCAATCAAGTTGATGATATGGTGTTAAATCGATGTATGATAGGTGCAAATCTTTTGAGCTTTTGATCTCAAAAGAGAAAATAAGCATCTGCAGAACAATTCAGGACGATATCGAAACACTAATAAAGCTTTTGGCACTCTAATAGCGATGAAAAAAAAGGAAAAACGTCGAGGTTGGTTCGTAATAGTACTCTTAGCCTCGGATAAAGAAAGGCATAAATGAAGCATCAGAGTTTCAGTCTCACAATTAGAACCCTTTGCCAAACAATCTCGAGATTTAACAACTCTGACAACGACGACTTTTGAAAACGTTGTAGGAAAAAGAAGAAAATGCTGGTCACCAGCATTTTCTTCTTTTCCCTACAACGTTTTCAAAAGCCGTCCTTTTCAGGGAACCATCATTTTCTCTTTTTTTTTACCACAATATCGTCTATCCTTTCTGGGAAAAAAAAAACTCAAAACGCACAGTCTGTGTCACATTCTAATGGTCGCCTGCAAACGCTGTTAATTTGGAGTAGTCTAAAATTTTCACGGTTGCTTAGTAAATGGTGCTCGGGGTTTTACATAAAAGGTGACAAGAACTCTTCCTGCGTGAGAAAAATGAATCATTCGACATATTTATAGACCATCAAGCGACTCTCAATTCCGTAATTGCAATCATTTCAGTTCGACGAAGCAAAGAAATGCTACTTAGCGCCTTTCTCAAATTGTCCGCCATTCTTTCGAAACACAGTAAGAGCCCGGATAAAATATCACGTGACATAATGGACGGGTAGCCCGGATGTGGCGCGTAACCGAAAGAACACAATTAAACCTTAGTTTTTCAACAAGATGAAATAGGATAGCATAGTCCTACCTATATTCTAAGGGGCTGATTTAAGGACCGGATACGGGGTATTATGATATGGAAATGAGGGAGCTCTGGGTTTTGAAGGGCGTACAATATGATGTGAAACAGGATGCTCCGAGGGATCTAGCCCCCTTTTCACGGGTGAAATAATGATGTTGTTGAAGTCTTTTCGGACGTTGGTTAAAAAATGACCTTTTGTCCTCAAAAGACCTGTCATCAGGTCAGTGGTCGTCATGGCAACTCAGATTGGAGGGTGTGTTTTTTCAACAAAACGAAACCTGGCCGGATGGACACTCGAAATATACTTAGAAACGTCACGTCAAAGTGCTCTCTCTCTCTCTCTCTCTCTCTCTCTCTCTCCATCAAGGAAGAAGGCACAAACGAGTAACTATATTAGCACGAAGATCACGCTGAGCATTTCTTTTGTCTTAAAGAACAAAATAAAACTGAGTCTTGCACTGTGAGAAGGTGTTTCAATGTGTCAAAAAGGAGTATCGACTTTTGTAGGCTTGTGCTGTCCGCGCAAACCGACATGGGTCGAAACTTTGTACTATTCATACAACTTCTGCTAGTCGAAGGACCAGTCTTCATGCTTCAGTCGCTTTTTAGACAAGGTTGGTCCATTTTATGCTACGAATTGCTCGGTATAATGCATTGTAAAGATGCATTAAACCGCTTCGATGTAAGTATTCTGAAGCCCTCAAACACAAAAGCAAACTAAAATCCTTTCTTTGCAGTCTAACTGATAATTGAGACATGCCGTGGCAAAAGGGGGTTTAATGCATCTACGTGATGCATTATACCAAGCAAGTCATCACGTAACCAACTCTATCACGAGATAAAAAGGATCTTGGACAAGCAGAAAATTTACAAAAAGCAAAAAGGTTTCCGTCCATGTCAGCCTGCGCAGTCCGGGCAGGCTGACATGGGTCGATACTTTTTGCAGATGCATTAAGCCACCTTTTCAAAGAGCATGGCCGATAAATTTTATCACGTTTATTCTTGAGTTCATTAAAAAGATAGCATATGATTTACATCTTCCACTAATGTTGAGACGGGTGTCTTTGGTACGATAATATCAGTTTTATTGAATTTTGCCATTTATATAACGGTATATTTTCTATTTAACGACTTATTTTTATGAAACCTCGTCCATCATCGAACTGAATGGATCGTGCTATCGGAATGGGAGGTTTAACGCATCTGCAAAAAAGTTTCGACCTAGGTCAGCCTGCGCAGTCCGCGCAGGCTGACCTGTGCCGAAACTTTTAGTTTTTGGTCATTTTTTCTGCATGTCAAAGGACCATATCTATCCTAGGATTCGGCTTGTTGTTAGCCAGTATGGATTTTAGGGACCTTAAATTATGTGGTAACTTGTTAGGTAACATACATTACGGAAATGACTTAAACTCCCCTTTGCCAGAGCATAGCGAAATTGTAAATCGCATAAATATGAAGTATTGTAGAAACTTAAAAAAAAATATGCCAGAGATAAATGAAGTATTTGCTTGTATCAAACAATTTTGTCAATCCATTGTTCCTGGGGTGTTCCATATTCATTTTTTTTTTTTTTTTTGTTTGTTTTTTGCTGTAACATCCCCATTAAATAATAATAATAATGATAATAATAATAATAATAATAGTAGTAGTAAAAATAATTTCTTTATTTCTTTTCTCCTGTGTAATCTTTGATAAAAAAAAGAAATGTCATGTCTTGTTACGAGCTATTGCCCCTTTTTCCACAATATTTTTCAGTAGTAGGGGTATATAAAAAAAAAAAAACTTTTTCACGGTAATCGCCTCTTTGAGTGGTCAGTCACCAGCCGCGCGTCACTACACTGACACCTGAATATGAAAATTAAAATCTAATATATAATATACTGCCCGTCTTTTTATCAGTGGATGCCATACTATATTTGATAACAAAGAATACTATATTTAATAATAGTAAACGAAATGCGTGCCATAAATTGTGAAAATGGGGACAAATTAGCAAATGATACTTCCCTTATGACATGGCCTCCAAACGCGTAAATCATGATTTTTTAACAACCCGTTACTATGCATCCTAATTCTAGTCTAGTGAAGATCCGATGTAGACGGCACAAAACAGGAAATTTTTCAACTGATATGGACGACTTTATCAGAAAAAGGTACAACTGTGGTTGATGCAACCAAATTCACTATTCCTGTAAAACTTTCAAAAGCTACTACCGCCGGCGCGTGAAATGTCTTAGTGTTAATTGCATTAATTACCAAGTTGAGCCATCTTCTGGCAAAACGGATTTTGATGAATGTTCTAGATGCATTATACCAAACAAGTCACGACATGATTATGGACCTAATCTACCCGCAATGCCATAAAATTACTTTGGTCAATGTTCCGTAATGCTCTGTAAGCTGCAGTTATTCCTCCCACAACCATCACATTCCCTACACCCAAACATGATTATGCGTTCAACGTGGTCAGAATACTGTTCACCGGAAAGTCGATACTCAAAAACTATATGAGTGATCACAACGATTAAAATACGAGAGGGTTGGTGAAAGGACGTGAAATGTGCATTTCCTGGACTTACGTCTACGCGACCATCATTTGGTTCCATCGAGGAGATGACACAAGTTTTTGCATGTTTAGACTTACAGTAATACTTATTTCATGGTTTTGGTCCAGCTAAGGGTGACACAGTTCTATCTGGCAGGATATCATGAAAAGCACAGGAAATGTTTTCCTCCTGTATACGAGCTATGCTCTGTGCAAAAATGGGTTTAACGCATCTGCAAAAAAATATCGACCGATGTTAGCCTGAGCAGTCCACGGGTAGAAACATTTTACTATTGGTCAATTTTCTGCATGGTCGTGGACCATTCTCCCTCTATGCCAGAGCGTAGCTTATATTTGAGCCATGCTATGACAAAAGGGGGCTTAATGCATCTCCGTGATCCATGGTACCAAGCAAGCCATCACATACTTATGGATCCATAATATCACTTTTTTTTTAACAACCATCTTAATCATGAGATAAACGGGTCCTTGGGCATACAGAAAATTGACCGATGGCGAAAAGTTTCGGCCCAGGTCAGTCTGCGCGGACTGCGCAGGCTGACCTGGGTCGATACTTTTCGCAGATGTTTTAAGCCCCTTTTTCACAGAGCATGGCTCATTTAGAATTGATTGAATTTGCGTTTATTTATCATCGTCACCGGTTTCCCATATGGGCGACGCCCCCCCCCCCCTCCCCCCTGGAGGCTGTTAGTATTGTTACGGGGGATAGTGCAGATACAGGACGAAACCCATCCTAAGTTACGCCTGGTTCTTTAACGTGCTCGGTGTATACCACCGTCACAATGGAACCTCGGTTTAACGTCTCATCCGAAAGACTATTAGTAATTTTAGATTGCCAGCCGTGGGAATCGAACCCACACCCTCATGATCACGAGTCCTGCGCTCCTACGCTCTACCAACTGAGCTATGCGGGCTTGTCTTATAGAAGTTTAATACCCGGGTAAATACGGACCCCAGTCAAATATAAACCAATAAACAAACGAATGATACAATAAACAGACGTTTGGTCAAACTTATAGATAAATACTGATAGCACGATAGGGACATGTATTGAATATTTGATTCATGGATAGGTCGTAAAACCGACACTTCAAAGTAGTGGACAACAAAACGGACAAACAATTGTTTAATACAGAACGAGGGGGACAGTGGTCATAAAAAGACTGTCCGAATATCAAATTTATTACATGTAATATGATTATTTTCATATCAATGACTTTGAAAATATTATTCTCCAACTTTTACCATGAAAAGAAAAGAGACGCGCTAATGCATATGTATTTCAAATCTCCTTCTTTACTCACTGAAATGGTATTTTACGCCACTTTCACATGTATTAAAGTCACATCACGGCTACAGCTCACCTATTTATCCATATCTGTTCTGGGTTTCACGATTACTGGCCTTGGACTCTGTACAGCCTTGTCCAGTGACACTCCTATGAGACCGTCGCCTTTTCGGAAATCGAACCCGGATTTTCTGATTACAATACCGATACCACTGAGCTAGAGAAGAAATTGATACAACGAATGAATAAAACAGTCATAAAGTACGGGAACTGGAGGACAGACCAGCCGAATATCAAACTGATATTTTTTTTTCTTTCGGCGTAGCTATTGAAGTTGGTGTTTGACCTTTTTCTTGGTATTAGTCTCAGGTGAATAAATAACAATTTGCTATTGGTCAAAAATATTGAACAAGTTTATACTGCGAGCTTCTGCGAGCCTTTTTGCTGGCTTTGTTGCGGACCATTTATGACATCAATAGAATAGGGCTACCACCTTTCGGAGATACCCCACGGTGCTCATTCACTTCTTAACAAATGAACTCGATAGGAGAGTATCCTTTTCTTGTACCAATAGCCGTTGCTCTATCATAAATCCGTTACTGTAGGTCTACATGTATTTTAAAACAAACCTTTTTAGCAGCAGCTGCTCCTTTCCCAACGATGGGTTTTATTAACATCTAGTCTTGAAATAAATGTCTAAATTTTTTTTTTACTTTTCAATAACATCCAAAACAATTGGGAAAAAGAGGCAGTTGCTAGTGAGGTTACTTTTCCTAATTCTCCATATTGAACCACAAAAGAGTTTCAGTATTACGATATTTCAGTCTCTCTGGCGCCATCTTCTTTTGTCTTTTTTTTTAAAGATTTTTCTAGCTTCATTTCACTGTAGTAGATAATATCATTGAAACTCCCGAGAAGCAAAACAAACAATGTGCTATTCTGTTACTAAATAAATCAACATAAAATCGAATTACAGGTTTTTTATGCACTTTTGATTAATTTTTCAACAATCAATATACAGTATCATCTCGAAAGTACTAATATTTCATGGTCATTTTTTTTTTAAACGACCGGCTATCGAAACCCTCCTGTGATACAGTTTAGGAAGAAAACATAAGGCAGTTTAGATAAGCTTTGATCAGTTTAATCCTAAAACTAACAAAACTGGATCCCTGTTTTACTTTAATAAACGATTTATCGCTTTACCTCTCTTTCCCGTATTTCAAAGACCCTTACGAATGAAGCCTTTGAAAACATCGTGGGAAAAGGAGAAAATGCTGGTAACCAGCATTTTCTCCTTTTCCCACGACGTTTTCTTCGCCATCAAAGACATTGTATCCGTTGAGCCGCTTTGAATTTGTCGCCTACAAATGCTTTCAATTTGGACAAGTCTAAAATTTTGACGTCTAACAAAGAATTAACTCTTTCGTCGCCCAAATAAATTTGTCTGTCCCCGGCGCTTAAGATACGATTCCTCATCGAACGAATACACTATGTGATGAAAGTTTTAAACGAAGAACAGTTGTACTAGATCAGAGATCAGACTGAACTTTATTTGCACTCTGATCTTGATCTACACCTTTTACAAAAAGCTGTTTTTGTTCTCCTACGCTGGTGAAAAGGGTTTAGGGTCCATGTCCCCTGAAAAATGACCGATTTATTTCACAACCTGCCCGAACCCACTTAAAAATCAAATACGTTTTGTCAGAAAGGAAGATAACACGGTTAGAGTTCTAACATTACGAAATAAACATACAGTCGTGGAATTAATCTTTTTGCCGTCTGTTTTTTTACTTTTGGACTTTATGGCTGCATGTTGTGGGCTCGAGTTTCAAGACTGTAAAGCTTATACATGTACATTTATCAGTTGAATTTGGAAGGAACACGGCTTAAGAATCTTTTACTAGACAATGCCGAATTTAAAAGGACCGGCAAAGAAGGCGTTTGAAAACATTGTGGGAAAAGGACAAAATGCTGGTACCCAGCATTTTCTCCTATTCCCACAATGTTTTCTACCCTTTCACAGATGAATCCAATAATTTGAGACACATTTAATTTCTTGTCTGCAACTGTTTCCAATATAAGTACGTAAAGCGTAATTAGATGTAGATTTGTTAAAAAGGGAGAGAAAACTTTCATGACAGAGAAAGAGAAAGAGAGAGAGACAGAGAGAGAGAGAGAGAGAGACAGACAGAGAGAGAGAGACAGAGACAGAGACAGAGAGAGAGAGAGGCAGAGGCAGACAGACAGACAGACAGACAGAGAGATTTAGAATGGGAGAGAGAGAGAAAGAGAGAGAGAGAGAGGAGAGAAAAACAGAGACAGAGACAGAGAGAGAGAGAGAGAGAGAGAGAGAGAGAGAGAGAGAGAGAGAGAGAGAGAGACAGAGAGAGAGAGATTCATTCGACTGTGTTGTTAATTAGTTCATTACGTTCTTCCTTCCACTGATCACTCAAAATTATGTAATTTGGTATTTACAAAATATATATTGAATGTTTGAACAACTAGTTTTAACAAAAATTGATAAAATATCGTAAGTATAAGATGGAATACGAAATTGAAAACCAAGTTTCAGTCAAAACACAAATCAATACCATTTCAACTTAAGTTTTTACCATAATAATAAAAAACAATCGACGTTGCAGATCTAAGATCGGACTACATGATCTGCATAGTCCGATCTTAGATCGACCATGTCTGCAATATCAACTTAAACCCTTTCTTCTCTTCTCAAAGGTTAAACCAATATTACTTTTTTGTAACCTCTGTCGCTGCATACTCGAAGTGCAAGATGAACCGCCCCACAATGTTTGTCGCGAGCGACCAGCGAAAAGCTCCTTATTTACACTGACACACTTCAATGCAGCTGTTTAAATAGCTGCCACACGACAGACAGCGGTTTTGGTGGTTGCTTGGCAACCGCAACTGTCTTCAACACTCTCAGTTTTTTGGTTTTTGATTCTTACCGTATTTTTTTTATGGAAAGTACGTCATTTTTACAGGCAGAACAAAATAAATGTGTCATGCTCTGTGAAAAAGAGGTTTAATGCATCTGCCAAAATTACCGACCGAGGTCAGCCTGTGCAGTCGACGCATGCTGACCTGAGTCGAAATTCTTTGCTATGATACTTTTCGGTATGTCAAAGAACCATTCTACCACAAGATTCAGTCCATTGTTAAGCAAAATGGAATTCATTTATCCATAATTATGTGATGACTTGGTTTGTATTATTCATCACGAACTACGGATGCCGCATTAAACTCCCTCTTGCCAGAGCATGGGTCAGATCTAATTCCTTCACCATTAGTTTCAAATCATTTCATCGCATCTGTGAATTAAATGATGACGAAGTGAAGTGCATCTATAATTATTGATTGGTTTACCTCTTTTACCAGAGAACAAAATTCTGGTCTTATCCAGTTTAATCCTTTACCAAACGACAAAATTTTAGACTGGTCCAAATTGAAAGCATTTACAGACGACAATCTAAATGTTGCACAAAGATGGAAATTTTTGTTTGAATGGTAGAAAACATTGTGGGAAAAGGAGAAAATGCTGGTTACCAGCATTTTCTCCTTTTCCCACAATGATTTCTAAAGTTTTTTTTTTTCCCTCAGGGTCGTTAAAAAACGGGATGGTGGTGGTAAAAGGTTAACTCTTGACCAAACGACAAAATTTTAGACTTCAAATTGAATGCATTTGCAGAGGACAATATGAATGTCACTCAATAAATGAAACTTAGTTTGGAAAGTTAGAGAACATTGTGGAAAGAGGAGAAAGGATGATTACCAGTATTTTCTCCTTTTTCCCGCAACGTTCTCAATAGCTGTATTCCTCGATGTCGTTAAAAGTTGGCATTCTATGTTAAAGGGTTAACAGCATGTACAGATGACAAATTATAAATGGTAGGAAACATTGTGGGACAAGGATTAAAATTATGGTTACCAGCACTTTATCCTTGTTCTACAATGTTTTCAAAGGCCGCATTGTTGGAACCACTTTTGAAATAAAACGGATATTTGAAATAAAATTATCCATATATATCCATTTTGAAGTACATGGGTGAATACTAAAGGAATATAGCGAAGTTGAAAATTTTATTTCAAATATCCGCATTCTTGTTTGATTTTATTTCAAATTTCCACATGAAACGGCCTTTTGAAATAAAATTTTCAAATGCGATTTTTTCCATCTTTCATGATGTTTCTATAAAGATTTGGATAAAAATCATTCATATATATCCATTTTGAGGTACATGGGTGAATACTAAAGGAATATAGCGAAATTGAAATTTTATTTCAAATATCCGTTTTATTTTAAAGGTGGTTCTAACACCGCATTCCTCAGGACGATAAAAACACGTGAGCTCCTATTAAAAGATAAATTATGCTCAGACCTGTTTTCATCCAAAGTATAATTATATTGCAGGAACAGTGCACTTCTCTGTGAGTCATCTACCAAAACTAGAGCCAGTGCATAGAGGTCTTGCCCAAGGAAATTACTTCTGTAGATCGCAGCAGTGATAGGAAACAACATGTCAATATCAAGGTGGTTGTCCTTGATAGCATAAAAAACACTGTGGAAAACTGAGGGAGAAAATGCTGGTTACCAGCATTTATCTCTTACACCCACAATCATTTTCAATAGCCTTCGTCATCGAAATTATTAAAACTCGGGATTTTATGATATAGGGTTAATCTTTAAGCAAATTTACAAGGGGATTTTTTTTTTTGGGGGGGGGGGCGAAAAAAGAAAAAAAGTGAGAAACTCGTGTCATTTATTTTACGCTTCCTTCTTTATTTGCTCATTGTGACAGGATTTATTCCTCTCTCACCGCTGACCATTGTTTCGACGATGGTCATGTGGGAAAGCAACCAGTGGCTTGGAAAGAATCTTGTGCGAAGTACTGGGAAAAAGAAACTCCGGAAAAGCATGGATAGGTGCATTGGGCGCCGCGACATTAATCATGTAACGTTGAAAACGGCGTTAAATTCCATACAATCTATCAGTCACTTTATTCGCTAATGTTAGGGAAAATTGAATATGTGAAATTAGAGTTTACACTATGTTTAAAAAAAATCTTTTAAGCGACAAGCAGGCAAGCAGAGGAAGTTAAGTAAAACACAACTGACGGTTGCCGAGACGAGAGAGACCTCAGGCGCACAATCCCCTTCAAAATCCCTGTAATTTACGAGCAAATACGGTAGTCCCCCGGCTCAAGATTACAATATTCATGTTCTGATAAGTTTTAAATTGCTTTCACTCTTTATCAGACGACATTTTTTTCATTCAATTGTCCAAATTGCAAGCTCTAGCAGACGACAAACTTAATGTTGTTAAAATGATGGGATTTTTGTCTGAAAGGGGTAGAAAACATTTTGGGAAAAGGAGAAAATGCTGGTTACCAGCATTTTCTCCTTTTCCCACAATGTTTTCAAAAGTCTTCGATCTCAGGGTTGATCAAACCTGGGACTGTTTGGTAAAGGGTAAACCACTTACTGGATGAACCCTCCACTTTCCGAACCCTCGGGAAACGAAATCTTAAACCCTATCTTGCCAGGGACGTAAATATATATGACGTGCTCTCTCAAAATGGGGCTTAATGCATCTCCGTGATCCATGTAAGCAAGCAAATCGTCATATTATAATTATGGATCCACAAAATCCATTTTGTTTTAACAACCGACTATATCAAGAGGTAGACTGATCCTTGGAAATGCAGAAAATTGACCAATAGCGAAAAGTTTCGGCCCAGGTCAGCCTGCGCGGACTGCACAGGCTGACCTGGGTCGATACTTTTTGCAGATGCATTAAGCCCCCTTTTCACAGAGCATGACTCACATGTAATTTAAGGAGAGAGTAAACTATGATCATCCTGCACAGATGTGCAGTACGATCATAATCCAGACCATCCGCTTGCCCGGGAGCGGGTGCCAACTTTAGGATTTTTCATTGGCCCACACATTCGGCGCGAGCACTGGTGTAGTTCCCAGGAAGCAAAATCGAGAAAGATTAGTATAATTTTTACGAACTTGTTTCTCAATCCATGTAAAATAAATACATGTTTGTCTAAACAAAAACATATCTTTTGCCAAAAAATCCTGCGTTTTATCAACCCCATGGAATAAGGTTTTTAAAATCATTGTAGGAAAAAGAGAAAATGATGGTGAACCTAAAAAAATGGTTTCAACCCTATCAAGACTGGCCTTATCATTTAAGCCATGGTTATTTCTAATTTGTGATCTATGCTCTCAGTTTGAGAGAATCTAAAATTTTGTTGTCTTGTCAAGGGTTAAATGCTAATGAATCTAACGAAACTGAATCTGTGATACTTGACAATGTGAATTTGATGGAATTCAAATTTTAATGTTTAAACTTTAGACCAACCAACAAAAGTTTAAACTTGTCCAAAACCAAAACACTTGCAGACGACAAAATCAATGAGGCTGAAAAGATGAACTTGTCTTTGAAAAAGTAGTGAACATGGTAGGAAAAGGAGAATACGCTGGTTAGCAGCACTTTCTCCTTTCTGCACAATGTTTTCAAAAGCTTTCTACGTCAAGATCGCTAAACTCGGGATTGTGTGGTGAAAGGTTAAACTTCGCGGGAAAAAAATGCAACAAACATGAGGGGAGTCTCCCTCTTCGTGCTTTTAAGTATGGCTGCGTGCTTTAAATTGCATTATTTTTTTAGTTGTAAATTCTTGACTTTTTTAATTTATATATTGAATTAAAAGTTATATTAAATCTAATAATTTACTTCTCCCAAAATTAGGCGACGTTAAATACACAAACCTGTCTGGCAGGCTGCTAAATTTGATGATAAGATAAGCGTTTAAATTTTCATTTAACCCTCATCCCACTGTATAAGTGAAATGAAACTTACAAGCCGACAGCAAAAAATCCGAAAAATGCGATTTCAAACTTAATTTTTTTTACCAAGATATCTCCTTATCGAACAGTGCAGATTCAAGATCAGACTGCACGTTCTGTGCAGTCTGATCTTGATCTACACTGTTCGCAAATGGTCAGTGCAGATTCAAGATCAGATTGCACGTTCTGTGCAGTCTGATCTTGATCTACACTGTTCGCAAATGGTCAGTGCAGATTCAAGATCAGACTGCACGTTCTGTGCAGTCTGATCTTGATCTACACTGTTCGCAAATGGTCAGTGAGTCGCACTTAGGAGCCTAAGAGTTTAAGTACTGCATTATAAAAAGACATTATGCCATTTTCCTCTTCGGTATTTTTCTGTCCTTCCAAACTTACAATGTTGAAAATTATAGAAATGTTACTAAAAGTGTTTCTTTCTCTATTTTGAACTTCAAAATCTAATATGAAAAATACAGAAATCCTTTCTTGAAAAAAAAAACCATTCATTTTTCTAAAATGTTTTAAAAAGTCATCATCTAGATCTAATAATTATTTCAAATTGTGCATCAGAAATAATACACAGGGTCATTGGATGCACATCACAAAAGTATGACATGCTAAAAAAAAATTTTTTAATAAGTAAAATTTTAGACAAATAGAGGCAATTGTTTCTTAGAAAAAACTGCTCCTTTTTCCACGGTGTTTCATGATTATCATCAGAAAATAACACGTTCCTTCCTTCAAATTTGTCCTCCCTCATGAAACTTTTTCTCCTTGGTTTTAAATCTAAAAAATAGCCAAACGGAAAAGTGTTAAACAAATATTGACGTCGAGGTGTTAACTATGCAATGTCCACTCTGTTAACGGTCACTCCCCATCCATTATTTCTTATTAACGGACGTGTCATAAGGTAATTATTTTACCGATATATCGGCGATAACTTATCACTTTTTCAATTTCAGCTAATATTGAAAATCATCAAGTCCTGCAGTTTACCTCATGGTTTAGGTAGACATCTTCCTTCAGTACTCCCGTCACTTTTACCGAAGAACTATCATAGGTTATAAAAGGCTAACAAGTAACATTTTATTATTATTATGTTTTTATTTGTAGTTTTCTTATTTTCATTATGCTTGCTTAAATGGCGTTTTACGACGCTTTCTACAATGTTCTAGTCATATCACAGGGACAAATCGCTTATTCAGGTTCTAAACATTAATAAGGAGGGGTCTGGCCCCCTCGCTGCCATGTAACGGAATTTGATTAATTTTTAGAAGTCTAACAGTAGATTTCCAGTACAAATGGAGACTTACTCTGGCCCTAGTTAGGCATCAGGTATCGGAGGGTGTAGATCTAAGATCAGACTGCACGTTCTGTGCAGTCTTATCTTGATCTACACCGTCTGCAAAGACTATTTGACCCGCCATCGGCAGTGAAAGAGTTAACAGAATTTAGTAACGTTGGTTATCGCAGTTTAACACCGAGTTATCGCAGATTCTCGCGTGGCATGTGTCGTGTTTGCCTAACTGTCATTGTGCATATATCCGCCATTGTCCGAAATTTCAATTTCAAATTTATTGACAGCAGGCGATAAAATTTTCGTGAAATGTTATTAATTGGTTAAAATCATAGACACACAAGTGACAATTTTCTCAAATTGACCGGGTCATCTGCTATTGGCAGGCTTCTACAGCACCGGACCTTTCGCCCGTCACCATTGAGGCTTTTTTTTTTGATAACCAATCGATTATAACAGTACAGGAAGTCATACATATTTTGGGAAAAGAGAACGCATTTAATGAATGAAATGGAAAGTATTTAGGGAAAAAGGGAAAATTGCTTGTTGACAAGGATTTTCTCCAATTTCCACATCTGTTTTCGAAATTTGTGTTATGCTGGGGATGAAGCTGGATTCATGACGTAATGGGTGAAACAAAAATATCAGTTCTACTGTAATGAATGCAAATGATTGATTGATAGATAGATTGATTGATTGATTGATTGATTGATTGATTGATTGATAGATTGATAGATTGATAGATAGATTGATTGATTGATAGATTGATTGATTGATTGATTGGTCGGTTGGTTGATTGATTGAAGAAGTTAACAGTTTTTGAAGCCGCTCTAAGCATTATTTCAGTCATGATGCGGCGACAGCCCACATATTCATGCATTTCTTGGGTTTCGCCTGTCCTTTGCCGGGGCTTTGAAGCGTCTTGCCAAAAGACCCTCTCACGAAAGCCCAGTGCTTCCAGTGTGGATCGATCCCGGAATTCTATGAAATAAGTCCAATAAATATGAAAGAAAAAATAGAATCATAGGCAAAGCGGATAGAAAACTACCGGAAATACGTTTTCATGTTAATGATCACTATTTTAGATGCATCTAGTGAATTATGGGTTTGAATCTGGTCAACCATAGGGAACCTTTCCCAAAGAATGGCGGGCGACAGCTCCATGAGCGCTGAACTTTTTTCAAGTTCGTTTTGGTGTAGGTTGATTGACTGTATGGTGCTTAACGCCGCTTTCAATATTATTTCCGTCACACAAGTATCGAGTGCACCTATCCATTCTTTTTTGAAAGTTTCTATAACCAGTGCTATATACAATATTCCTCCCAAACCACTGGCTACTTCCTTACACAACCATTGTCGAAACGATTATAAGTGATTAGAGAGAACTGAAACTATAGTAGCAATGACTTTGATCGATCCTCAGAAAGAAATTAGCCGAGCCGGGTATCCGAACAAGCGATCCCCTGTTCTCAAGTCCTGTACGTTAACGACTGCGCTACTTGGACTCGGCCTTTTGGTGTGGGGGGAAAAAAACATGGTGTTGTGTGCTATACCGAAAGACAGAAACTTCAGAAATGCAAAGACATGTGCAGAGTTTACCGCGAAATAAATCGGCATGTCTTTTAAAAACTGCATTAGCTCCTTACCAGACCACAAAATTTTGGCTTTGTTCAAATAAAAAGCGTATAAAACAATTTAATTTGATTTGATTACATGGTGCTCATAACATGAAATTGACCTTTTCAAGAGTAGAGAGCAATTTTTGAATTTGAAAAGGAGAAAATGCTGGTTATCAGCATTTTCTCCTTTTCCTACAACATTTTTGAATAGCCTGTCTCGCTCAGGATCGTTGATACTTGAAATTGTTTGCTTAAGAATGAACTCTTTTTCATGCTTTTTAACGACCCCCTCCACCGAAAAAAGGGCTTTTTTAAAACATTTTGGTAAGGGAGGAAATGCTGGTAACCAGCATTTTATTTTTGTTTTTAACCGCAATGTTTTCTACCCTCCTACAGACAAATTCCTTTATTTAAGCCGCTTTGAAAATGTCGCCTGCAGATGCTTTCAGTTTGGACAAGACAAAAATTTTATTGTCTAGTAAAGCGTTAAACATCACGCGAACGAAGTTAAAATATTGATTTAACTTTGATGAAGATTTCCGCCTCTTTCAACGCTATTGGTCATATCACGGCGACAGCTCACATATTCAATTATATCCTGGGTTGCCATGATCAGTTCTAGGCTAGGGATCTGAAGTGTCTTGTACAAGGACACTCCAACGAAAACCGAAAAATCCAGTACTCAAAGTGACACCCCAGGTTACGAGACCTACACTTTACCACTGAGCCACGCAGGACCGGGGATGGTAAAATCAACGCTTGCCTTTTTATTTGACAATTTCTATCCTGATATGTATGATTCAGAATGGAGAATCGATATTACTCATCATTTAAAAGCAAATGAAACGGAAACCTTGTTCAAACAGAAACAGAATCCCCGAGTATTAACTATCCCCGTTGTAAAAGGCTTTTGAAAACATTTTGGGAATAGGAGAAAATGCTGGTAACCAGCATTTTCTCCTTTTCCCAAAATGTTTTCTACCCTTCTACAACAAATTTCATGTTTTTAGTAACAATTAATTTGTCGTCTGCATATCCTTTCAATTTGGACAAGTCCAAAATATTGTCGTTTGGTAAAGAGTTAAACAGAAACAGAATCTAAAATAGCACGTGCCAGTATCACCATGACATTATTAGAAATGAACATGACATCAGCAATCGTCTGCTCAAAAATGCAAAAAAAAAAAGATCATTTCTCATCATTGCTCTGCCGGTTGCTTTGGCGACGATATTATTTTTTTTTTTACTGATTAAATATTGATCTTCAAAGTTTTAAATATCAGTTTTATCTGTCTCTTTTACCAAACAACCCCGAGTTTTATCGATCCTAAAAATGCATCGACTTTTGAAAACTGGTTACATGTACCAGCATTTTCTCTTTTTCTTACATTATTTTCTGCCCGTCCACACACGCAAATTCTATACTCAGTTCCATAAATAAGTTTGCACTTAATTTTCTTTTATTTCTCGTCGCATGTTTTACTGAAGACCAACAAATTTGGTATCATACTTTAGTTCAGAGTCTAGAAAATGCCAGGCTAATCAGATTTTGACTAACAGAAAGTTTAAGTTAGGTTTTTGCAGTTTAAATGATGGTGGTACTAAAACCAAAGTTGCAAAAGTACTCAAAGACTAAGGTAACATTAAAGTTAGGTTTTTCTTAAAGTTCTTGTAATTTTTCAATCAATATCTTGTATGGCCACCTCTGCCGTCGATACAGGCAATTATTCGACGTTGCATAGACCTTACATAACGTAAAATCATTGCATCAGGAATGTTATTCCATTCCTGAACGAGAGCAGTGGCCAAAACCTAACTTTAATGTTACCTTAGTTTTTGAATACCTTTGCAACTTTGATTTTAGTACCACCTTCATTTAAACTGCAAAAACCTAACTTAAACTTTCTGTTAGTCAAAATCTGATTAGCCTGGCATTTTCTACAGACTCTGAACTAAAGTATGATACCATAATTTGTTGGTCTTCAGTAAAACATGCGACGAAAAATAAAAGAAAATTAAGTGCACACTTATTTATGGAACTGAGTATATTTTTGAGTCGCGTCATTTCTGTTCATCTTCAAAAGCTTTCAATTTGGACAAGTTTAACTTTTTGTCGTCTGCACTTTTTTTGGACAGCATAAATCAGAATCAGATTGCACGGAATATGCAGTCTGATCTTGTTAAACACTGTCCCCTCGTTTTATCAAACCTAAAAGTTTAAGATCTTTTAGAGTTTCGGTGGATTGTAGCTAAGCCGTCGAAAAGAAGTCGAACAAATCCGATTTTTTAGATACAGGTACTGTACACGCAACAACACTTTTAACCCCCTAGGCCGCTAAGGGCGATTCACTGACCTTTTGCGGACAAAGTAGATCAAGATCAGACTGCACAGAACGTGCAGTCTGATCTTGGATCTACATTGTCCGATAAAGAGATATTTGTCTCCAAAAATTATGCTTGGAAAAGCATTAAGTCCGGTTTTTACGATCGGCTTAAAAGTTTCATTTAAGATATTTAGCAGGAAAAGTGTTAAACGGCCACTTTTAACTCTTTACCAGACGACAAAATCGTAGACTTGTCCAAATTGAAAGCATTTGCAGACGACAATTTCAATGTGGCTCAAATGGTGCAATTTTTCTTTGATAGGGTAGAAAACATTGTGAGAAAAGGAGAAAATGCTGGTTACCAGCATTTTCTCCTTTTCCCTCGATGTTTTCAAAAGGCTTCTTTTCCAGGTTCGTTAAAAGTCGGCATTGTGTGGTAGAGGGTTAAGCTGGCGTTCCCCGTAGACCTTTTCTGGCATCCGCTGTCAAGAAAAGAGACAAATCATTTGGTTTGATTTTTTAGAGAATGGTCGACTAGTGAAAAAGCCTAGGCCGGAAAAGAATTTTTTTGCTCGTTCTTTTGAAAGGAACTTATTTAACATCCATTCACGGAACACTGAAAATTGAAAAATCATTTTTTTTTTTCTCGAAAACTTCATGCTCCTTCTTTCGGTTTATATTTGTGTGCAGAAAGTAATCTCCATGTCTTTTCTTATTGCTGACATAATTTTTCAGTCATTTATGCTTCTCTTCTTCACCTGTTTCAGCTGACACACACCATGCATTCGCAAACCATACGCTTTCCTTGTTTTGAAAAAGAGATGCCTTCTGCTGGCAAAATTGAGAATCTTTTCATTATAATACCATGGCTAACGTCTAGATATAGTTCACATATCTTTTTTTATTTACCTGTCTATTACTTTGGTCAAATTTACAGGAGAAACAACGGTGGCTGGTTAGAAGTTTTGCAGAGTGTATTTGAAAACATGCGAGATCCCAGCACTGTATAATGTATTTATTAGTTTTTATCTAGTGTTTTTTGTGAAACATTTTCAAAACTAAAATACCATATGGTGCCATATTTGTCCGTCATATTTCGTCTGCTACATGTATATACAAACCACGACGCCCTTTGTTAAATCTTTTACATAATAAAAAATCGGTGTAACAGACGGGAATCATAAATTTTGTGGGTTATCTTTCTATTTCATTATGTTAAGCCTTACCCAGCTAACTAAATAAAACGAAACTTTCAAGGCGACAGTAAAAATCCCATTCATTATATTTCAAATTTATTTTTTGGAGAGAAATTATCTTCTGATCGGACAGTGTAGATACAAGGTCAGACTGCACGTTCTGTGTAGTCTGATCTTGATCTACGCTGTCCGGAAAAGGTCATTGAGTCGCGCTTAGAAGCCTGAGGGTTACGTTTTCCCTTTACCCAAAGACAAAATTTTAGACTTGTTCAAACCGAAAACATTTGCAGACGAAAACTGAAATTTAGTCCGCTGTTATGATCGAATTTGTCCATGGAAAAATAGAAAGCATTGTGGAAAGCGGAGAAAATGCTGGTTCACTGGCATTTTATCCTTTCCTCACAATATTTCCAATAGTATTTCCCTCCGTAAAACGCGAGACTTATTGGGAATTGATTGAATTATGGTTTATTTTTCCCTTTCCATATCTTTCTTATCAGAGTTTGGTAAAACACAAAGGAGCTATGCTCTGTGAAAAGGGGCTTAATGCATCTGCAAAAAGTATCGGCCCATGTCAGCCTGCGCACTCCGCGCAGGCTGACATGGGTCGAAACGTTTTGCTTGTGGTAAATTTTATGCATGTCAAAGGACCATTTTTACCTACAGATCCAGTTGATTGTTAGACTAATTAAATTCACCGGAGCATAGCTCATATACAAATCCATTGCTTAGCTCACCGAAACAAAAAAAAAAGCTATTGATATAGTCCACCGTCCATCTTTCCGTTTGTTTGTTCGTCTGTCTATCAACAATCACTTAACCATTTATCAAAAGATCCTGTGCTTTTACCGCCGCAAATAAAACAGCTGTTGAATTGTGGGAAAAGGAGGAAATGCTAGTATAAATGGCCAATGCTCTGGCAAAAGGAGGTTTAATGCGTCTCCTTGGTTCATTGTACCAACCAAGTGATCATATATTTATGGACTGAAAAAAAAAATACATGTAAAACATTTTATCTAACCTTCGGCTAAACCGACGGGGTAGAATGTCCTTGGACACGCAGAAAATTTGAGATGGCAAAACGTTTCAGCCGGTTTAAGCCTGCGCGGACTGAAGCAAGTCATGAATCGATACACTTTGCACATGCATTAAGGTCTACTGCCAATAACTCTCATATTAAAAGACGGAAGCTGCAGAATTTGGCCGAATAGCCTTTACGAAAACGTCGATGTTACACGATATTTACCGATGAGTAAGTGAGTCTACAGCCCTAACTCTCATATTAAATGACGGAAGCTGCCGAAATTGGCCGAATAGCCTTTACGAAAACGTCGATGTTTACCGATGAGTTAGGGGCCGTAGACCTTAAACCTCCTTTAGAGCATATAGCTCAAATATTAGTATCTGAGTTGAAGTTAAAACTATCGTCTGCAAATGCTTAAAATTACTCGAGTCTCTAATATCGTCATCTAGTAACTACTTAAACAACTTCTTCACGGACATTACCTTGCGTAACCAAAATGATTTTTATACGCAGACTTCTACGGATTGGAAGAATAGGTTTTTCCCTTGAAACTTAGGACAGAAATAAAGAACCATCATGTTTTGTCTTTGCAAAATGGATGTAAGACACCATAAATAACATTAAAAAAAAAAAGAACAAAACACTTAGAATATACATATATGATATCATGGGCTTTTGTCCGTTTCTTTTGTTCAAGACATATGGTTATTGTCCTATTGGGCTTTTGTCCGAGGGTCTTTTATCCTATGGGGCTTTTGTCCGAGGGTCCGTGGGGATCATGATTGTCCAACAAAACTTTTGTCATATAGGGTCTTTGCCCATTAGTTAAGTAGTCTTGGAATTTGAAAATAAAATTCCATTTAGAATCGTTGGTTAATACGTCCAATGGTCATGTGCAGCTCGCTTTTGAAATCAGCGGGGCAAATGAACCGACGACCAAACAAGTGAATGAATAAATATTACACAATTAAAGTGTCATTATGTTTCACAGAAACAACCAGTATATGTATACGTAGATCTAGTTAATCTACTACATTTATTTGAATTCCGTGCATCAAAAATGCCTCATTCGTTTTTCAGCCTGAACATCCGTGCACTGTTTTCAGATCTACGTCCGACTCGCAAACCGGCTAGGGCACTAGACTGATGAATGGATTGACGGGCGGGCGGAAAAACAAACAAATAAATAAATATTATTACTCTTGAAGTGCCATCATGTATCGCAGCAACTTTATGACATCCATAAAGATGTGTATTCACCCTTTTCTCCACCATAGGCGAAAACAAAGGCTTTTGCCGACGGTATAGATCAAGATCAGACTGCACAGAACGTGCAGTCTGCTCCTGGATCTATAACATCTGCTTGTTAAATCAAGTCTATGAGTCAAAAATCATCTGTGTTTCTGTGGGTTGTGTTTTCAACCGTGAAAAGAGTCCGAGCTTATAAAATTGAACCATACTTTGTTAAAAGGGGGCTTGATGCATCTACAAAAAGTATCGACCCCTGTCAGCCTACTCAATCCGCGCAGGCTGACAAAGGTCGAAACTTTTTGTAATTTGTAAATTCTATGCATGTCCCAAGGCCCATTCTACCTCCACATCCTGTCAATTGTAAATAGAGTGTAATAATGCAACACGGAGATGCATTAAGCCCCCTTTTGCCAGAGCATGGCTGAATTATTTGTCACTGAAAGAGTTAATTCTTTCGCTTTCTGATGATTAAGTTCGACATTTTCCGAGGTCTGAATGTAATGTTCCATTGCAGAGACATTTTGATGATATACAGTAATAAGCAGCGGACGGAATAGATAAAGATCAGACTGCACGTTTTGTGCAGTCTGATCTTCGATCTACGCCGTCCGTAAAAGCTATTTGTAAATTAGCCCTTGACAGTGAAAGAGTCAAAACTCTAAAAGTAAACAACACAAACAGAATAATATTTACTTTCCTTATTTATGTACACAATTGACGGATGTCACGATATTTATCGCGCGCCTGGGTGATAAAATTGCGTCATTAACAGCTACTAGATTTCCCCATGATAGCACCCTGAAACGAAAATCTCCCGCCGAACGGTGATTTGTTCATATTGTCTTTGGCAGTTACTTCAGATAGTTTTTATTCCCCGGGTTCTGCTTGGCTCAGTCTTGAAGTGTAGGAATCGTAACCTGGAGACCACGGGTTCGAGCCTCACTGGAAGCACTGAAATTTTCATGGGAATGTCCTTTGCCAAGACACCTCAGAACCTTAGTATAGTGCTGGTGAAACCCCGGACGTACATGAATACAGTATGAGCCTTCATGGGATTGAAATAATATTGAAAATGGCGTAAACACCATTCAATCAATATATTTTCGCAGAGTTTTGATAAGCCTTTACAAAACGGCAACACTCTAGATTTATACGTACTCAAATCATTTGTACACGACGAATTAAATGTGGCAAATGATTGGTTGATTGACTGAGTGATTGTTTGGCATTTAACGTCATTTTCAACATTATTTTAGTGATATCGCGACAGCCAGTGCACTTATCCATCCTTTCCTGGAATTGAGTTTTTTTCCCCTGGTACTTCGCACAATATTCTACCAAACCCGCTGGCTGCTTTCCCACATAACCATCTTCGAAACAATCATAAGCGGTGTAAGAGGAATGAATCCTGTCTCAATGACAATCTTCGATCCTAGGGATGAAAGAAATTGGCCGAGCTGGAGATTCGAACCGGCTATCCTCTGGTCTCAATTCCTGTACGCTGTCGACTGCGTTACAGGGGCTCGGCAGGCAAATGATGAGACGTGTGTTCAAAAGTGTGGTAAATATTGTGGGTAAAGGAGAAAATGATGGAATCCTGCCTTTTCCCGATAAAACTTCAAAAGGCCGACTTCTCTGGGTCATAAAAACACGGGACCGTTGTCTAAAGGAAGATGGTGTAAGCACAAAAGTGAAGAGTCGATTCGCTTACTCGTATTTTAGTCACTGATCGAAGGCAACTCGTCGTTAATAAGTAATCTAAACAGAAGGCATTTACTTATTACCCTTATCAAATAAAATAATGGTGATGCGATAATGGGCCGAGAGTACGACAATTCTCGGGTGCGATAACTTGTTGACATGCGCACTCGATTGGTAGATTGTAAACAGAAGAGGTTCCAAAAGTGACACTTGCGTTATTTGATTACCTTGTGCAAGCTGATAAAAGTGAACGTGAATTACAGATATT
Organism: Hippopus hippopus; assembly: GCA_946811185.2. Taxonomy (NCBI): domain Eukaryota; kingdom Metazoa; phylum Mollusca; class Bivalvia; order Cardiida; family Cardiidae; genus Hippopus; species Hippopus hippopus. The sequence continues at coordinate 5,523,820 of OX328101.1, read as the reverse complement.
GGTAGATTGTAGGAACAATAGTTAACTCTTTACTTGACGGCATAATTTAAGGCTCGTCCGAATTCAAGGTATTTGCAGAGGACACTGTAAATGTTGCTCAAATCGATTTGAACTTGTCCTCGAGCGATGGGTTACGTCTTTAATACGATAGAAAACGTTGTGGGAAAATGAGAAAATGCTGGTTACCAGCATTTTCTCGTTTTCCCACAATGTTTTCATAACTAGTCTTCATCTGGGTTTAACATGAGGGATTGTTTAGTAAAGGGTGAAGGCGAAATGTTACATTCTATGGCACATTTGTTGTCACTCAGCACAACTTACTTTTCACATAATGAAAACCATAACCTTGACCCTCCATAGCGGAAGCTCTGTTATTTTTTTCAATGTTTTTTTTGTCCAATGACAATGGGTACCTATACATTGCATCCGAAAGCACAACTGCCCTTGGCAAATCATAGCTAAAACAGACCCTTATTGGCTGAGCACTATGTTTCCTTATGTGGTCACAAGTACTACAGGTACCATATAGTTCTTCAACAAATATCAGTTACACAAGAAAAAAAAAATCTGACAAAAAGACAATTTAGATTTTTTTTTTTTTCGTTTCATATATTGATAACGTTGTTGTAGTTGTGTTTAATATCACATTTTACAATGACTGCTCGATTTGACCTTAAAGACCCGGAAGCACTTTGTACCAATGTTACAACTACATATAAATGAATATTTAACATCACCAACATTTCTTGTATGGAAACAGCATATCACATAAGTGGCATGGGCACATATTTTTAGGGTCATAATTCGTGTATATAATCTTGTTTACAATGGCTTAAGTTTAACTCGATCGCTGCCATCGAAATATGCCCTCCATTTTGGAGATATGGAAGATTTTTCTATTACAAATAAACGGGTGTTTTAAGTCACCGTTTAGCATCAGGTTTCGGATCTTGATCTACACCATCCGCAAATAAAATATGAGAAGCCATTTGCTGTGAAAGAATGGTCTACCCTCAAGTTACATTTTACTTTCGAATCGAATTATGTGAATTTGATAACATTAACATAATGCCAGTCTTGGAGCTGAGCCTGAACTTTGTACCATAATTCTAAGTTTTAACTACCCACCCGCGCATGCGCCAAAACCGCATGACGACAAAGTCGTAAAGCAATCTTAGCTCTAAAATTATCATGTGAAGAATAAGGAAAAATGATTTATTATATGTTTGATTTGACAGGCGCTTGTCTTTGAGATGTACCACGGTGATTATTAGCTTCATGGTTAAGTTGCTATGAAATGACCGGTGGTCAGACCTGGCCAAATAATCCCTCGAGATCTAAAGGAGAACATCAAAAACGGAGACGGATGCAGATTGACTTGAACATAAAGGTCAGCGAGTTTAAATATCGAGGAGCTTGACTTTAATCTTCTATTAATGATCAATGAAAGAATTAGGTTCGTTCGCCTGTGAAGGCATTTTGCTTGCTGTCATGTTTTTTACGCCCTCACCACTGATGTACATGCAATTAAGTTTAGGACTGCTAAGTGCGATTCGGTGCGCTATTGCGGACAGTGTAGATCAAGATCAGACTGCACAACACGTGCAGTCTGATCTTTGATCTACACTGTCCGCTATGGTATTTTTCTCTCCTGTGAAATCGACTTTGAAATTGCAATATTTAGAATTTTACTGTTGAGAGGAAATTTTCGTTTCATTTATTTAGTAGTTTAGCGGTTCAGTTTCAGGAAGATGAGAGCAAGTTTAAGTGCTTTTTGTGGATAGTGTAGGATCCTGCGTGGTTCAGGGTAAAGTGTAGGACTTGTGACCTTGAGGACCCGGGTGCCAGCCTCATCGGATTTACTTGGTTTTTTCATGGGAGTGTCTTTGGACAAGACACTTCAGAGCCCCAGCCTCGTACTGGTGGAACCCAGGAAATACATCAATTAAACCCATTCTCCCAGAGTGCCGCTCATATGATATTGACTATTTACAAAGAAAAATGTGGTAAACATGGCTGTAACAGCAATCATTAAACAAGGTAGATAAATCCCATCTCCAGTTGCCAAACGCCCGCCCGGATAGCTCAGTGGTAAGCGTATCTGATTCGTGACCTGGTGGTAGTGAGTTCGAAACCCGGTTGAGACAAACTTTCTTTCCGGCGATTTTTCGCCTCTCACCTCTGATGCATGTGAGAAAAATAGTCAGTGATTTGGAAAGAAAGTTGTGTCAGCACTGGTGTGAGAAAGCCAGAAAATACATGCGTATGTGCACTGACCGCCGTGATATGACCAAAGCTGTTAAACTCCAATTCAATCAGTCAATCAATCAATCATGATCAATCAATCAATCAGTAAATCAATCAATCAATCAATTAAACAATCAATCAGTCGCCAGACGCGGAAAGGATATGGAAAAAGTCTTCATATTCACTGAATTGTTCGTCTGATGGAATGCATTATGGTCCACATATTGTCGAGGTAGCAATGGGCTCGCTGATAATTCAATTAAACGAGCAGACAATATTGGAATTTGAAAGCTGGCAGCAGACGAAACATTTCATTAAGGACACGCGTCCTCAATTATATTGTTTAATGGTTTGTCTCGGAATTTTATGTGGAAAAATTCTTTTGTTGTTCAGATGGGCACATCCTGCATTAGGGCCGGTAGCCATGTCATGTCTTTGGTCGATCGAACATAACCGTACAATGGCATTTCGGTATATGGTATCTGGTACCCTGAACCAATTAAAATCGGCCTTTTCCAGTTTTTCTGTCGTGGATAGTTTTGGTTGTAAACCGGCTACATCCACACATACATGTATCCCAAGTTTTAACGCTAACATATAAGGCATTTGAAAACATTGTGGGAAAAGGAGAAAATGCTAATAACCACTACTACATGTATATCTCTATTGGATGAACACAAGCATGTTTTATAGTAATTACAAAACATAAATGATAAATGATAGAAGCATTTTATCATGAAGAAGTGACTAACATTGCTTAACTGAAGAGCACATGATGTTATTTGAAAAAGAGAATATGCAAAAATATATTGGCTAGACGATATTTTACTTTAGACTGAAATTTGACAGTTATCAAAAAATGGTTCTACACGTGAATGATTTACGGCTGTAAAGTAAAAGTCGCAGATTTGTCATGCTTTGTAAGTGTTTTTCTCCATTCGAATATTTGAAAAGTTACTTGACAATTCATTTTCATCCGTTTTGACCTAGTTATCGAAAGAACAAAACCGATTTTCTAGACAATATGGACTTGATGTAACGCCTTATGACGTCATCAGGAATGACGTTCTTTTCATGAACTAACGCAACAGAAAAGTCATTGATAACGTCTATAACATATTTTACCCATGCTCTTGCAAAAGGGGACTCAATGCATCCCCGTGTTGTACTATGTCAAGCAAGTCATCATAATAATCATGGATCCATGACATCTATTGTTTTCAAACAACCGGCTGAATCCTAACGTAGAATGGTCCTTGGACATGCAGAGAACTTACCAAAAGCAAAAAGTATCAACCCGGGTCAGCCTGCGCGGACTGCGCAGGCTGACCTGGGTTGATACTTTTTGCAGATAGCTCATTCATTTCTTAATCTCCAACCAACCAAATCCCATTAATGTTCTATGGAATTAATATCCGAATAGCGAGCCGGCAAAGGTCAGACGTGAACTGTCTTATAGTGAATTACAGATGGCAAATACTCACCCCGAAAAATAAAATAACCATGCAACAACTTTAATGAGATACTCTAAAGTAATCCAACCGCCTTGTAGGCGAAATTCTACAGTTGAATATCTGATCTTCAGTGTCCAGACACTGTAGATTGTATGACTTTATCATGATCGGTTAGAAGACAAAGGTATCATAACTGAGCAGCTTCACTAGTTACCGTATTGGGTCATACGAATTTGGGCAGGGATTTTAAGGGCTCCATCTTGTACTGGTTCCTTCACCTCAGAGCTGTTGTTGACCTAGTCAGCTAGTGCTAAGCGTGAACGACTCATGTCTGCACAGATGGACTTGTAACCAGAGTCTACTGGGGCCATCAGTTCAATAGACTAGATTATTATACTGCAAAGAAATTTCTCGCGATCTGATTGGATAATATGCCCCGTACATACAAGTCATGTACACTGGCAAAATCCATGTAAAAGCAGTTTCCCTTTTGAAAGCCCCGTATACATGACTACACTTTTAACACAACTTCCAAAATGGCGGCGTCGACCGATACGAGCCGCCCACAAGAAAAACATAATGAGTAGCCTGCACCTTATTATTTCTAGTTTCCCTTGATGGTTGTCATTAAAGCGGAAAGAATGGATTGTTTTTGAAAATAAATGAATATACAGTAGTTACAAAATTATCGTTTGTTGCCGTACAACGACAGCTCGGGGCGACATGATTTGCCACAGCCGTGAACAAGTTTCCAAGTCCCCTGCCACCTGACCGTACATCTAATAATGTCTCTACAGGTGAGGTACTAGGAACAACATTTTAAACACTTGAGAGTAAAAGGCTTTCAGTCCAGTGCACTACACAATAAAGCAATTTCTGCTTCTGAAAGAACTTTTCGATTACTACTATGTCACTCGTGCTGGCTGACCTGGGTTGAAACTATTTGCCTTTGGTAAATTTTTTTTGGCATGCCAAAAGACCAGTGTACCTCATGATTCAGTCAGTTATAATGCAAAATGGATTTTATGGATCCATAATTACATGATCACTTGCTTGTCATACTGCATCACCGAATTGTGTTAAGCCCCCTTTTCCCATAGTATGACTCAGATATTTACTCAAATCGTAGTTATGCAGTCAACTTGTTTTCAGACTTGATTCTTGCTTACCTAAACCGCATACGCAAATTTCGTGCATACGCAGTTTAGCAAAAGGCAGCCCTGAAAGTTACCGACTAAGCAACCTGGCTCGACAAAATGAGTTTACAAACGTTTCACGAAAGTTAAGTAAACTGAAACTATTATTAGTATCTGCTGGTTGGTTGCATTTGCTCTGAAACACCTCATTAACGCGTGAATTGTGCACAATCCGGTGTTTTAGGGACCCTACAGAAGTAGGCTTTTGAAGCGTTGTCGGAAAAGGAGAAAATGCTGGTTACCAGCATTTTCTCCTTTTCCCACAGCGTTTTCAACCATCCCAAAGTCTAAAATTTTGTCGTATGATAATATTAGTTGTACGGTCAGGTGGCAGGGGACTTGGAAACTTGTTCACGGCTGTGGTGAATCATGTCGCCCCGAGTCGAAGGCCGTGAACAAGTTTCCAAGTCCCCTGCCACCTGACCGTACAACGAATTTATTATACTGCAAAGTTTTACCATTCCAACGTATGTTAAGCGAAATTTACCTGTTTTTTGGTTTCAAAAATTGAGTACGCTGCCGAAGTAGAATTTCCCTTCTGAGTGCCCCAATTCAATGAAAACTGACGTCACTGGAACCTTGGAAAAACGTGCAGTTTGGCGCATAATCTTGATGTTAATCTTGATCGACGCCGCCATTTTTATGTTGTGTTGAAAGTGTAGTCATGTATACGGGGCTCCCGATAGGGAAACTGCTTTTACGTTGGTTTTGCCAGTGTACATGATATATATGTTCGGGGCATATTATCCAATCAGATTACGAGAAATTTCTTTGCAGTATGATAAAGAGTTATATTAAGTGAATTACATTTGTCAGAGCCACGAACTGCCTGTACTCTTAACCAAACGACAAAATTTTAGACTTGTCCAAATTGAAAGCATTTGCAGACGACCTATCAAAGGTGGCTCGAATGACAAGATTGTCTTTGAAAATGATAGAACACATTGTGGGAAAAGCAAGAAAATGCTGGTTACTAGCATTTTCTTTTGGTTACCAGCATTTTCTTTTTTTTTTTCTATTCCCACAATGTTTTCAAAAGCCTTCTCCGTCAGGGTCGTTAAAACTCGGGATTGTTTGATGAAGGTGTTACCCTTTGCCACATAAACCCGAGTTTAACTCTGTCAGCGCCAAATAAATGAACTCGACCTTTTTCGACGGCTCTAAATACAATCCATTGAAACTTACAAAGATTTTGACTGTATAGGCTTGACTACACAAGGGGATGGTATAGATCAAAGATCAGACTGCACGTTTTGTGCAGTCTGATCTTGATCTATGCCGTCCGCAAAATTCACAGTTTTCTCCTCTGGCGCTGAAAGGGTTGAACGACCTTTAAAAGGGAAGTTTTAGAAAACATTGTGGGAAAAGAAGAAAATGCTGGTGACCATTTTCTGACATTTCACAGAATATTTGCATTATGTAAGCCACCTTTAATTTGTCGTCTGCAAGCCTTTAAGTTTGGACAAGTCTAAAATTTTGTCGTCTGGTAAAGAGTTTAAAATGAAAATACATCAGGTGTCGACAGGCGCTCACTTTTGCAGACGAACTTAAGCTGATAATTTTCTGTTTTAAATTAAAATTGAAATGCCTTCAAGTTTGTGATGCGTGCATTGTCGTGTGCAAGGCATACAACCGGACCCCGTAGGGCACAATTAAACTTTCCCCCAATTTTTTTGATGACATGATAGTTTTGCATATGGGGCGTTCTCCGTCGGAAAGATGAAAGCACTTTAAGTATCATCTGCATGACAGGTCGCTGCATCCCATTACCCTTTTATCAGTGTATTCCTATTGTTATAAGCCCATTTTCAATCACTACTTACAGAATGGGGGTACCCAATAAAACCCACGAAGCCCCGGGTATTCACTTTAGTTTCAGTGGGTTCCGCTCTGGCTGTTTCCGTCTTTAAGAAAACACTTTACCAAGCGACATTTGTTTTTTTACCTATTCCTTATTCGTAGCATTTGCAGTGACACGTTTGAATATGACTTAAGTGATGGAATTTATCAAGAAAAGCAAGACATTAAGACAATTTTTAGGTCTTTCCGGCTGTTTTCAGAGCTTTCGTGTATGCGGTCGTAAAAAGGGAAACTTTCGGTAAGGTTCAGGCTGTCAATTAAAACGATCACTGCGCATGTCTGTCGCGTGACCCAAATAACAAAATTGAACCAGAAACTTTTTTATTATTTCTGAAATTCGAGGTTTCGCTTTTTATTCAAGTGCCAATTTTGAATCACTCTTATCACTCGTCTAAAATTATATCCGACAAATTACAAAATGAATTCTCCCTCTCTCTGTCTCTCTTCCGTCTCTCTCTAGCTCTCTTGCGTCTCTCTCTGTCTCTGTGTCTCTCTGTCTGTCTCTCTTTCTCTCTGAGTCTCTCTCTTCCATCACTCTGTCTCTGTCTCTCTCTCTGCCTCTCTCTCTCTGCCTCTCTCTCTCTCTCTCTCTCTCTCTCTCTCTCTGCCCCTCTCTCTCTCTCTGTCTCTCTCTCTCTGCCCGAACAGTTATTTCCCTTGAAGATTTACTATCAAAATTACCGTTTTATGTACATTCTATTTGAGTCAAACCCTTATCTAGTTGAATTTAGCAAGCACAGAATAAGTGGCATCAAAAAGCCATACTGTATCAAAAGGGGATCTCGTCCATCTGTGTAATGCACTTTACCGAGGTTGTCATTACATAATAATGGATCCATAACATAATGTTTTTGTCTTACAACAACTGAAATTTGAGACATTATTTTCCTTTAATGTGCAGAAAATTGACTAAAAGCAATAAGTTTCGACACTGGTCAGCCTGCGCGAACTGCGCAGGCTGACCAGGGTAGAACTTTTTGCAGATGTATTGAATCCAATTTTTACATAGCATCGCTTATATTTATGTAACAATAAGGAAAACGTTGTGGAAAAAGGAACCGACACCAACCTTCTGCAAAAATATTTAAAAAGCCTGTAAGAGCAGTGAATAAAAGCTCATGAATTTCTGTTTGGTGACTCGGCAAAAAGACTTTATAATTTACAGCATAACTACCCCCTTTTTATTTATAACGCATTTTTGTATGAATCATCAAAAAACGTAATTTTTTATCCATTTCAAATGTAGTCGATTTGTGATTAATTTGTTGAGACTGATTTAACCCTTCACTACACAATCCTGGAGTTTGACCCTTTACCGCACAATGACGACTTTAAACGCCCGTGAGAAAGAAGCCTTTTGAAAACATTGTGGGGAAAAGGAGAAGATGCTGGTAACCAGCATTTTCTCCTTTTTCCCACAATGTTTTCTACCCTGTCAAAGAACAATTGCACCTTTTTGAGCCACAACGAAATTGTCATCTGCAAATGCTTTCAATTTGGACAAGGCTAAAATTTTGTTGTCTTGTAAAGGGTTAAGGATCTTGAGGCAAAACGTTTTGAAAACATCGTGTGAAAAGGAGGAAATGCTGGAAACCAGCAAATAATTGGACAAATAATGAAAAAGCATCCGCAAAAAGAATTGACCAAGGTGGGACTGCGCAGTCTTCTATAGGTCAATTTTCTGCATGTCCAAGTACCAATATAGCTCATGATTCAATTGGTTGTTAGGCAAAATTGATTTTATGGATCCATAATAAGTTTATGAAGTGTTTGGTATAATGTATCACGGAGATACATTAAGCCCCCTTTTCACAGAGCATGGTTCAATTGTTTTCAGAGAAGAATAGCACAAACAATTCGAGACGTGAATTCAAAGACTAGTCATTCGATTGGCTAGAACGGACCGCCCAAGCGAATCGGATACACAGCTCAAAAAAACCTTGAACTGTCTTCACCAAATGTTCTTCCAACTATAAGTCCAAAACTAGCCATCTGATTGGCTGAAATGTTGTGTTCTAGCCAATCAGAATGCAGCACAAACAAGAGCACCGCATACGGGTGCCAACGATCGGCTACAGTTAGTTTCAAAAATAGACTGATATTCAGTGAAAATACTAAGTCGAAAAGGAGGCATATCAAAATTATTTTTTTGGATATCTGCCGCTATTGTATGAATTGCGTTTTTATTAGCTAACAACTAGTCCGAATTTGAATTAAATATCTTCAGTAATGCCAGAGATATTATATAATGTCAAAATTTTTGCAGGACGACTTCTTAATCGAGAAAGTGAAATAACTGTTTTAAATATACCACTGCCTTATTGTATGGGTAACTCTTTTGATATTTAAAGTAACAATAAAGGCCGAATGTAAACAAAGCGGGTATTTAAATGCATTTGAATTTATATCATACCATTTAAAAGTATGGAAATTACTGTGAAGATGACAATCTGTCATTGTACGGTCGGTGCAAGTATTAGTCGCTGACAGAGAAATTAATTTCAAAATTAGGTTAAAACCTGCCAGGTAGCTGTGTCTTTTGTTTACTTTTTGCCTGATTTTAAGATTCTTTTTTCTGCCAGCGACTAACATATGGCCCGACCGCATGATAACAGACTGTCATTTCCGCAATATTTTCCATACTTTTAAATGGTATGATTTAAATTAAAATGTATTACTCAAAATCTTGTTTCAATTCTTAAGGTAGTAGACCTCTAACGCTTCTAGTGCAACATGGAATAAAATTTCTTGTTAGTTGATAAATAAGGATTTATACTGATATAACACTTTTGCACATTTTTAACCTACCAGAAATTCCTTTGATGTCTATCTTGAAATTATTTGTTGATACTTTTGTTAGTTTCCTGAAAAGGGAGGTAATTATGATCTCCCTTTGTGATGAGTATATAGTGGTTTAAGATTTATAAATGATAATTCTAAGAAGGAAAAAAAGGAAAAAGTGGCTCGGTTAAAGTCGTACAATAATACTCATTTTTAATCACAGCAAATTTTGTAGGATAATATTATAGTAGAAATAGCTGCTTCCATTAGGGGTCTACTACCTTAATTCAAAGACTAGCCATTTCATTGGCTGAGACAAAACGTTCCAACCAATTGGATGGCTTGAATTTTCATTTAGAGTTAGAAATCAATGTAGAGTGGTTTTTGAATTCTGACCATTGTGTACCAATACAAGACAAAAAAAAAAAAAAAAAAGCGAAAATATACAGGTTTCTTCCGAAAAGGAACAATACCGTCCGAAAATACCAACAAAAAAACAACAACAAAGAACTCTAAATGGGTGGTTATTTCATGGTCGACTAAATTATGATTTTATTCATTTATAGCGATGTGTTTATCCCATTTCATTAACTACATTCAGCCCCGACGAAAATTAAAAGGGACTTTTAAGGGTTCCCTTTTCAGGGGGCGAGACAATTTCAAGAGATCCCGTCCCCAGCCTAACACGTGCCCCAGCTTAATTGTATACCTAAATCCCCATGATTGATCCCTTTTAACGTTTGTTAAACATTTTCTTTCCATTTTGCTTAAATCTCATTTTACTGCATGAATGAATATGCAATTGACGTGTTTAAACGTGATTGAGAGAAAACTTGGCCTAGAACGGAATTATCTGTGCAGAGCATTTTAGGAGTTAAATTCTCCTGTGTGTCCACAGTCCGGTAGCTCAGTTAGTAAAGTTCAGTGCTGTGAAGCCAGAGATCGCTGGTTCGAACCCCTAGTTTAGCTACAGTCTTTCCAAGGATTGATGGTAGTAGATGCTGATAACTAGAACTTTCTCCTTTTCCCACATTTTCCACTCTTTTAAGAGGGAATCGCATCAGTTGAACCACATTTGATTTCTCGTCTGTTAATGTTTTTACTTATTTGGATGAATCTTAAATTTTGTACAATAGTAAAAATCAAACACTTAGTCTATACCTACGTAGAACTATCGTATAAGTGATAAAAAAAGAAACAGAAACGAAATCATCCAATTTAGAAAATTATCGAAAGCGTCGTTTGAAAAGAAGAACGTGCTGGTAACCAGCATTTTCTCCTTTTCCCACAATGTTTTTTACACTCTCATGAAAAGGATTCATATCATTTGAACCACTTTGGATTTCTCATCTAATGTTTTTATCAAGGACGAGTCTTAAATTGTGTCGTAAAACACCTAGTTTTGACTAACAAATCATTATACTAAGTGAAACATGAAAACAGAATCGTTTGAAACGGAACAAATTGAGCCATGCTCTGGCAAAAGGGGGCATAATGCGTCTCCGTGATGCATTATGCCAAGCACGTCATCACATGCTTATGGATCAAAAGAAACCATTTTTTCTAACAACCGGCTGAATCATGAGGTAAAATGGTCCATTGTACAAGTAGAAAATTTAAAGATGGCAAAAAGTTTCGGCCCATGTCAGCCTGCGCGGCCTGCGCAGGCTGACATGGGTCGATACTTTTTGAAGATGCATTAAGCCCCCGTTTCCACAGAGCATGGCTCTAATACTGTTTTGTTTACTGTATGTCATTTTTTTGTAAATTAGAACACTGTGGAAAAAGGTACGATGGTTATTGCTTGTTATAAGCAACTTTTCAGTTCTCTCAAGGTTTTGTAAACCTGTATACAGCAGCTTTGAAAATGTAAAAAAAAAAACATTGTGAGGAAAGGGGAAAATGCTGTATACAGCATTTTTTTTTTTTTTCTTTTCCCACAATATTTTCAAAAGCCTTCTTCCTTAGGGTTGTTAAAACTCACGATTGTTTGGTAAAGGGTTAAAAGCATGTTCTTGCCCGGCCGAATAGCTCAGTGGTTCGCGTATCTGGCTCGTGACCTGGTGGTTGTGGGTTCGATACCCGGTTGAGGCAATCTTCCTTCATGTCGATTTTCCTGATGTAAGTGAGAACAGCAGTCAGTGGCTTGGAAAGAAAATTGTGTCAGTACTGGTGTGAGAAAGCAAGGAAACACATGCATAGGTGCACTGACCGCCGTGATATGACCTTAGCTGTCAAAACGGCGTTGAATTAAACATATTTATTTTACATCGATTGAGAAACAAGTTCTTACAACTTATACTAATCTCTCTCGATTCTGCTTCCTGGGAACTACACCAGTACTCGCTCCGAATGTGTGGGCCTATGAAAAATCCCAAAGTTGACACCCCCTCCTGGGTATCGAATTCAGGACCTTTTGGTTTCGAGGCCGACGCTCTACCTCACGACCACGGACACCACACAACGGCTTTAAAATCCAATATAAAAAAACATGTTCTCCTGTTCCCACTATGGCTTCAAACTGATCTAAAGACATAAGAATTTGAAAGTGCCATACTTGTATGTTGATGGCTTAGATTAAGTTAATCACAAAGCATCTGGCTGCTTTCCTTAGTCATATTCAAACCCAAAATCACATATAAATGATTAACATGAGTACCATAAGATTTTTCTAAGATCTATGAGTCACAAACTCTTTTGAACAATATTTAAATTTTTGGAGACAAAAATCATAGAACTTACAAAATACCTCGAGTGAACTCACGAGAAAAAACATTTAACGCCTATTTTAAAAACAAACTTTAAATAAATTTAAAGCCCGGAGTACTGACAATAAAAGGGGAAAATTTATTTCTACATAAAACAAGGCAAGTAACTGAAATTATTTTCGCGAAATTGGCTTTTAAGTCGGAGTTGAAAGAGAAAGAAACAAGACGACTAAATTATACGCTTGATTGCTGCTAATAATCGTAAGAAATGAACAAAAGGTATGTTAAAATATTGCTTATTTAACCCTGGTCCTTCTAAATAAGTGAAATGAAACTTTCAAGCCGATAGTAAACCCCCAAATTTTGCTGTTTCAAAGGTATTTTTTGAGGGGAGATATCTCCTAATCGGACAGTGTAGATCCAAGATCAGACTGCACGTTCTGTGCAGTCTGATCTTGATCTACACTGTCCGCAAAAGGTCCGTGAGTCGCGCTTACCAGCCTAAGGGTTAAATCTCTACCGAACGAAACCTCTACCAAACGACAAACTTTTAGACCTTTTCAAAACATGAAAGCAAGTTCAGACGACAAATTTAAGGTGGGGTAAAATGAGGAATTTTTTTCATGATAAGGCAGAAAACATTGTGGAAAAAAGGAGAAAATTCTGGTTACCATCATTTTCTCTTTTTCCCTCAATGCTTTTAAATGTTTTCTTCATTATAGTCGTTAAAATTGGGATTGTGTGGTACAGGATTAAATCTTAACTAGGCGACAAAATTTTATATTTTTAAACTTTGAAAGTAGACGATAAACCTAATTTGGCTCAATGATAGGATTTGTCTTTCAAAGGATAAATTTGTCATTCAAAGAATAGAATACCTTGTGGGGAAAGGATAAATTGCTGATTACCAGAATTTTCTCCTTTCCCCACAGAGTTTTCAAAGGCCATTTCTCTCAGGGGTTTTTTTTTTTTTTAAATCGAGATTGTTTGGTAAAGGGTTAACTCTTTACTAAAATATCTCGCGTTTTTTAAAAAAAAACTGAGAAGAAAGGATTTTAAAAACATCGTGGAAAAAGAAGAAGATGCTTGTAAGCAACTTTTTCTTCTTCCTTTCACTGACAAATCCCATAATTCTTGTTTACTTTGACTTTTCCCGTGCTATTAATTTTTGCTACAGACGAGTAAAAAATAAACATTGCCGCCTGAAAAAGTATTTGGGTTAAAAAAGAAGATGAATAAATAGAAAAGTCTAATTACTTCGTCTAATCCGAGTTCATCTACTTTTAGAGAGTTCAATGAAATCAAATGGAAAATGTACTTTTTATGTAACTAATTGTGGTCTGCGTGGCTCACTGGTAAATTATAGAGCTCGTAATCTGAAGGTCCCGGGCTCGAGCCTCACTGAAAGCACTGGGAATTTGATGTGAGTTTCCTTGTTTCTTGGGTAATACACTTCAGAGCCCTAGCCTAGAAATGGTGAAACTCAAAACATACGTGAATATGTGAGCTGTCGCCGTGATATGGTGGAAAGGATAATGAAAATGGTGTAAAACACCATTCATTCTATTTTGTACATTTGTTTTACTGTTATGCTGCTGTTGTTGTTGTATTAACTTACATATAAGACGTGCTCTGTGAAAAGGGAGCTTAATGCATCTCCCTGATGCATTTACCAATCAAACCATCATATAATTATAGATCCATGATAGCCACTTTTTTTACTAACCGACCTAATCATGGGGTAGACTGGTCCTTGGACATACAGAAAATTGACCAATAGCGAAAAGTTTTGGCCCAGGCCAGCCTGCGCGGACTGTGCAGGCTGACCTGGGCCGATACTTTTCGCAGATGCATTGAGTCCCTTTTTTACAGAACATAACTCAAATAATTATTTATTATCGGACAAGGCAGATCTTTGAGCATACTGCTCATATCTGTGAGGTCCGATCTTAATCTACACTGTCCGGAAATGCTCATAAAAAATGTCACCAGCCTCATTAGGATTGTAAAAGATCGATATCGATTTTTCGAAGAGTAATTTTGGCGCGACATCTTTTTCTAACAAGTCTGCGTGCGCCAAGTGGATAAAATTGGACTTTGTGGCGCGTGTGTGACAAATTACTTTCTCCAGACGATTTTTTATTTCGTCTGGAAGAGTAAGACATTTAAAACGTTGTGGGAAAAGGATAGGTTACTTGTAACGAGCAATTTCTTCTTTTCTGAACTGTTTTCATATGTATTTATGCATCAAAATTTAATTCGTGTTAATTTTCTCTTTTTTATTTGTTTGGTTGTATGATGTTAATGCCGTTTTTAACATTATTTCAATTATATCGCGGCGGCCAGTGCATCTATCCATGTTTTCCAGGAATTTTCTTTGGCAATATCAGATCTATTTCGCACAATATTCTTCTCCGCCACCGGCTGCTTTCCCTCATAATCATCCCTGAAAAAAAATGATCAGCGATGAGAGAGGAATGAATCCTGTCACAGAGACTATCATCAATCATCGGAAAGAAATTGGCAAATCTAGGTATTCGAATCAGCGACCGCCTGTTTCGGCTTTTCCTACGCTCGTATTTTACAAGGATGTTTTCGTCTGCCGAAAATTTGTTTTAGATGTACTGAAGCAGACGAAAATAACTGGAGCTTAAATCAATTAACATTTTTTCCAAACGATCCCAAATTTAAACAACACTGCAGAAAAAGCCTTTTAAAAACATTGTAAGAAATGGAAAAATTGCTAGTTATCATCTTTTGAGTTATATCTATTTTTTGTCGTCAGCAAAAGTTTTCAATTTGAACAAGTCTAGGACTTTGTCGTGACGAAAACAAAGAAACACACAGGCTATATAGCTGCAATATACCTGGAAAAGTGTTGATAGCGGCGTGAAGTATGCATTTATTCGATCAAACAATGAATCTATGAATATCACTCACTCACTCACTCACTCAACCAACCAACCAACCAACCAACCAATCAACCAACCAACTAACCAACCTACCAATCAACCGATCAATCAATCAATCAATCAATCAATCAATGATATCTATAGACTTGGCCGGGTTTTTCTTCCCGAGAAAAAGTTTTGAACCGATGGTTTGGAACCCGATATGATTGCATTACTGTAGTTTATTGAATAAATCATTTTTTACTATATAGGGAAAAAATCACATATATCATTCTTCGGTTCAACAGTCTTAAATTAAAAAGTTATTCTTTGCGCAAGATGTTACACATTTGCCTGTAACTTCATGCACGTTTTCCAACCACAATCAAATGTACTTGCCTGCCTTGCAGACCAAGAACAGACCAAACAGATAAAGCAGCCTGCACTTAAGATATCGTCGTCTGTTGAAAGTTAAGAGCTCTTTAAAAAAAAAAAAAAAAAAGGGCTCTAGAAAACATTGCAAGAAAAGTACGAAATGTTGGTAGATCAGCATTTCCACCTTTACCCACAATGTTATCTAAGCCATAAATGAAAAAATATCACCACTTTTGTTATATTTTGTCGTATTCAAATATTTTCAATATAAACGAGTCCAAAAATTTCATCGCTCAGTAAAGAGTCAAATTAGTGGGATTCGTCTTTAATATTTTACATAATGACAAAATTTTAGTCCAGTCCAAACTGAAAGCATTTGCGGACGACAAATAAATAGTGGCTAAAATGATAGATTTTGTCTGTAAAAGAGTAGAAAACATTGTGTGAAAAAGAGAAATGCTAGTTACCAATATTTTCTCTTTTTCCTAAAATGTTTTCACAAACTTTTTTCCAGCTTGTTACCAGCAATGCCTTTTCCTCACCATGTTTTTAAATGTCTTGGTCCTCAGAATCATTAACTATTTATCACAAATCCCGAATTTTAACGAAACTGAGACGGCTTTGGAAAACATTGTGGGAAAAGGAGAAAATGCTGGTAACCAGCATTATCTCCTTTTCTCACAATATTTTCTACCGTATCAAAGACAGAAATCAGCATTTAAACTACATTTGATTTGTCATCTCAAAATACTTTCAATTTGGTCGAGTCTAAGAATAAGTTGTTTGGTAAAAAGTAAAAAAAAAAATTCTAACATCGGATTGTATGACAGGATTTAAAATAGTAACACATGTTAGGATAATTACCCTTTGGTCTAACTCATAACAAGACGACAAAATTTTAGACATGTCAAAATTGAAAGAATTTGCAGACGAAATAGATAATGTGGCTCAAAAGATTGGATTTGACTTTCAAATGGGGGAAAATGTTGTGGGAAAAGGGGAAAAAAGTATCGGATACCAGCATTTTCTTCTTTTCTTACATTATTTTCCAGAGCCTTTTTTGTCCAGAGTGGTCGCTAAAATTCGGGATTGTTTGGTAAGGGGGTTAATACAGAAAAATAAATGCGTCATGCTCTGGCAAAAGCAGGCTTAATGCATTTCCGTGATGAATCATACCAAGCAAGTCGTCACATAATTATGGATCCATAAAATCCATTTTATGTCTAACGACCGACTGAATTATGAGCTACACTGGTCTTTTGACATGGAGAAAATTGACCGATGGCAAAAAGTTTTGACCAATGTCAGCCTGCGCGGACTGCGCAGGCTGACATTGCTGGATACTTTTTGCATATGCATTAAGCCCCCTTTTTACAGAGCATAGCTCAAATACAGCTGATGTACTTAAATTCATATCCATGAATCTCTAACGCATCTGCGCGAGTGATCTAATAAACCTTGAAAGTGAGCAAATCATCGAGCAACGTGCAGTCTGATCTTGACCTACACTGTCAGGAAAAATACCCAGTGTTATCCTAAGCAGTAACAAATTTTATTTGAAACCTTACATAAATCTCCTGTGAATAGTTATAATCTTTCGGATTGTATGATTTATATGTCAGCACGATTTGAAAGTCAAAAGATTAAGAAATATTACTCGTGTTCTTAACATTTAACCTGTTCAATAAGTAAAATGAAACCTTTAAGCAGATACCAAAAACCCAATTTTTTACTATTTCAAAGGTATTTTAAGCGAAAAAATACCTCCTTATCGGACAGTGTAGATCCAAGATCAGACTGCACGTTCTGTGCAGTCTGATCTTGATCTACACTGTCCGCAAAAGGTCAGTACGTTTCGCTTAGCAACCTAAGCGTTAATGCACATTACGGCTTCAGATAATCAGACAAAATGGAGAAATTAAATGTGTTATGTTCCTGGCTGATATATGGTCGAACGCCCTTTTTTATGTGAAATCTGAATTATAGTTTTGTACCACAGCGTAACCTGTATAATTTGAATTTGGTTAGGAAAAGACATTTGCTCGAATTATCTAAGTATAGTGTACATTTTAAGTTGTACGGTCAGGTGACAGAGGACTCGGAAACTTGTTCGCGGCTGTGGCGAATCATGTCGCTCCAAGCCGAAGGCGTGAACAAGTTTCCAGGTCCTCTGCCTCCCGACCGTACAACGAATTTATTGTACCATTCTACCATTTTACCATTCCAACGTGTATTTGAATTCAGCGAAATTTCGCTTTTTTATGGTCTAAAGAATTGAGTACGCTGACGAAATCAAATTTCCCTTCTGAGTGCCCCAATTCAATGAAAACTGTCACTGAAACCTTGGTAAAACGTGCAGTTTGGTACATGAACTTGATGGTGTCACTGCGACAGACATTTTTATCTAAACATGCATTTAAACAACTTGAAGGTAAGCAACTAATCTAATTTTTTCCGTTATAATGACAACCATCAAGGGATACTTGTAATAATATGGTGCTGGCTACTCAATCTGTTTGTCTTGCCGGCGGCTCGTATCGATAGACGCCGCCATTTTGGATGTTATGTTCAAAGTGTAGTTATATATATATATATACGGGGCTCCCAAA